>OV743717.1:127783387-128464104 GCA_928272305.1 Volucella inflata
TCTTTGCCAATTGTGCAGTTTTTTTACAAAAGCTGAAATTTCAACAACTTTCAAAGAAGAACTACATAATTTTGGTAAAGAACATAGACATCAGAATCACAATTTTCATTTTTCTTTTTGTTGCTTCTGATTTCCCCTACGAAATAAGAAGATCCTTAAAAAAGGCATCCCCCAAACCAAAATATCATACTCTTACCTACTCTGGACATTCATTTCTAGGTGGTTTCTGGGAGACGAGTATCTTTCATGGGGGCATGGTTCCCTAAAGTGTGATTTGCTTTGACTGCTTACGATTGTCACAGGGACTGCTAAATGCTTTCTCACGATGACCAGATATATAGTATTCTATTGTATATTCACATACAGTCAGATGAACGAAAGTTTCTCTGGTTGTGGTTGTCTGTATGTATGAGGGTTGCTTGAAGAAGTTTTTCCATAACCTCTTTACAATTTGACTGACAGTCTTAGGCGGTCCTTAGCGACAACAATTGACGAGAATGACTGCAAGGGCCTAGAATTGTCAAGGGGAGTTTTTTGAAATTTTAATTTCCTTGGTGTAATTTCCGTTGCTTATGAAGGCGCCTTCATAGTATTGTTTGTGAGTAGGACTACCTTTTTAAAGGAGATATTTTTTTGTGAATGACTCCCGTGGGTGTTTTATTTATGCGAAGTTTTGAACTTTTTTTCCAAGTGTGTATATGACTTTTGTATACACAAAAATATTGAAAACCTGCAAAACGAAGTTGGTTGGTTATGCAAGCGTTTGTGTTTTTAAAATTGAATGTAAATGAGTGATGTACTCGTATGTAAAAAGAATTATGAAAATAAATCAGTGAAGACTGAGTCATTTGGCCGATGACAAATAGGTATTCTAAGACTTCTGGCTCTCATATTCAATCGGCTTCGAGTTCATATAAGTATTCATTGGTCGCCTTTATTGTCAGGTTTTGGATATCTCGTTTCTCTAATGATTAAAAGATTCTGTTTCAGAGAAGGGAATAATGACGAGTCATCGTAATGTCCAGAAGAAACTATAGCCACTGGATATCTGAAATCTTCAATTTGGCATCGATTTAAACCGTTTGGTTTTGTCCGTTATTAAAAATTTTATTAAAAAACACTGCTTACAACCATGTAAGATCCAGCTGGTGCAGGAACTAAAAGTTTGATGCCATTAATTTCGACAGGACATCATGAATCGGGTTCTTGATCAGCTTTTATTGGAAAATCGTGCTGAGTACAAGGCTCACTTTTTACTCGTTGACCTCATGAACAACCAAAATTGCCATTTTTGAAATGAGATAGGTTCAGAGGGCACTCATCAGAATCGTCTACACGTTATCGTACTAAAGTGCTTTTGAAATAGCACAATCAGTATCTTCGCATCATGATATGTGAATTTTCGAGTGCAAGAACATCTCAGATTCGCTCAATAAATGGGAAGTCGCAGTTCAGAGTTACAAGGAAAAGTAGTAAGGACCCAGACCCTGAGAGACAATACTTGATCTTATTCAGATCTGAGGGTATAAGGCATAACTGGAATATCAGTTCTACAAAGCCCCACCAAGGAAAATTGCTATCCGACTCCTTCCAGGGGATAATTTGTTGATAATCGCACATTGATTGATAGTCGCACATAATTATAGAACTCATCAGTGAACAATGTGGACTTTAGATCAAATTCTATCAGTAAGATAAATTTTGGAAATGGGCTTTCGAGCTACTCAAAGGGCGAACCCATTAAAACTGATTCAGTAGTTTAAGGTAATGGAAAAAAATTATTCAATACTATACGTGCAGCAAAGAAGCAGTGGAGAGGAGCAGTGGAAAAACAAAAAACGTGTTTGTTACATATGAAGAGAACTGATTTCAACATGTCATGCTGTTGACAAACAAATAAACAGCTCGTCACCATTTCAGCCAAAACGGCGACTTAATGGCTTAGAGGTATTCCAGTTATTTTCATAATTTGAAGTTAATACAAATGATGGTTTTATATGAAGACCGTTACTTGTTTGCGTTTAAAAAAAAAGAGTCAAAATAATGCTCTACGAAATCTGAATCGAGTGCCCGCTGAGTGTAATTTTGGACATATTTCTAAGAGTATCAAATGAAACTCACTTGGATGGGGTTTATCTTCTGTTGCAGAAAGTGATTTGCACAGCAAATGAAGTGTCGTTTCAGCTTCCTCTTCACCTGCGCAACTACTACAAAAGGCGGGATGTTGGGCCTGGCAAATTAACAATGCCCACTATATTGCTGATGTGGAATCATTTCACAGGTAAGCGACTTTGCGTTTCGAATGGCTTTGATCCACTTTATATTGGTCTAAGCGAGTAGCATTCTTATATCGTTAGATATTGAATGGATGTCTAGAGATGTGCCACTTTTGGCAACTTCATTGGCTTTATAGTTTTTCCGAATATTTCGATATTCATATACGCGGAATATCTGTATCTTTGGCCATTACGTTGTTTACATACGAATTCGGAGATTTAATTTCTGCATTATTATCCTACAAAAGCAGATATACCTGGTAGATATTACATTCCACTTCGCCCAAATGAGAATTTATACAAATTTCCATCTCAAATACGATTTAATGGTTTGAAAGGCCAAATGAGAAACTCGGTGCGAACTCTTCGGAGAAGCGTCTCCTCCAACACCTTGGTTCCTTGTTGATTCTGATCTTGGAAAAACAATACTCGTTCAATCTTTCTTGATTGGAAGTCTATTTGACCGTTAGTCATTTTTGATTTTATGGGCTGAATAATGATATATTGAGATGTAGCGTTTAAATGATCAACAGTATAGTCCACTATTTACTTTTCATAGATGCCCAGACTAATGAAATGAAATGAAGCATACAGTGCGACAGTGTTGTTGATCTTAGAACACATTTTAATAGCAGACATGATATTACCGTTCCTTATGTCTTGTCTGTCCGCAGCTGTCACCAAGCGATTGCCAAGCGATACATAGGTATACTTAGGGCTGTCGAATTGTAAAGCCAATGGGTAAAATTGAGGTTGTACTCCTAATTTCATCTAAATGATCTTTCCGCATATGGGTAGGATGGCTTGAATTTGCTCGGAAATTGTACCAGGTTGACATAGATTTCTGAGAAGTGAATAATGGAATTTTCCATTTGGACGTTAATATACTAGTACTTCGACTTCGACTTCGACGCGCAAACTATAGTTTTGAATTCAGTTTGGGTCTGCTCAGAGATTTTTACATTGAGTCTTTCAGAGTTTATAGACATTTGCCAATGCAAATTTCTTGTAAGATGTATTTTTATTAACACGCTTAAAAGGCCTCAACTAGCCAACCTGATCTTGCTGCCATCGTCGCTTCGGGCCTGATATTTTCATAAGCACACTCAATATGAAATCAACCTCAAATAAGGTCATCTGAGAAGTATATTTCAATTAGGCATTGTCCGTGTGGCATCGGATAAAGAATAGTGCCGCAGTGCGTCCCAGCTTGTCGTAAGAGGCGACATTAAGTCGAGACACCAATCATATACAGGCAACTATGACACCAAAAATGAGCCTGTGACACTTTAACACCTTAAAACTTTCCCACAAGATTGTATGCAATCACAGACTACCGGTGGGGTAAAAGAACAGTCAATCAATTCGAAATGAGCATACAAGTGTCAAACCACTCAAACTTTAGATACACTTCATGGAAATGATCGCAATTAATAGCACTACCCCGCTGGGCGCCACGATTGCAACGCACTCGGGTGATCCCAGAGCAAGCAGAAGTGCTTGTGTCAGAGCCCGACGGATTCCGGGGGCGGGCAAAATGAAGTTTCCAAAATATTTTCATAAACTTCGGTTTGCAAGTTGGAACGTCGGATCGATGACCTCAAAAAGTTTAGAACTGGAAGCGATTATGCGTCGCAGAACTCTACAAATCCTGTGCGTACAGGAAACGAAGTGGTGTAATACAGAAAATAAAGCGCGTTTTATGGATTTGAAAACTAAGGCATTTAAGATGTTCTACCATGGAACGGTCAATGCGGTCAATGGACGTAACGGTGTTGGAATCGTTGTTGCAGCGGATCTTCTAAACAATATCGTTGGTATTTTGAAAATAAGCGACCGCTTGATGAGTGTTAAACTCGTCATACACAATGAAACGTGGAACATTGTTAGCGCGTACGCCCCACAAAATGGATGCGACCAATCGGAAAAAGATACATTTTGGTCAGAGTTCGGTAATTTGCTTAGAAATATACCTATCGATGAGATGCTCTTCGTAGGCGGAGATTTAAATGGCCACGTCGGAGAAACAAATGTTGATTATGAGGACTGCCACGGCGGTAAAGGCTTTGGAACCAGAAATTCAGCTGGCGAAGACATGCTTGTAGCGTGTAGGGCTTACGGCTTAACCGTCTTAAATACAATGTTTATTAAACATCAACGACATCTTATCACCTATAGCAGCGGAGGCCACGAAACGCAAATAGATTATCACCTCTGCAAAATGTCGATGAGAAACCGTGTTAAGGACTGTAAAGTAATACTTGGAGAATCGCTAGTAAGCCAACACCGTCTGCTCATTACAAAATTTTTCACGGCGGAACCACCGAAAACACGGGCATCGTTTGGAAAGCCACAAATTAGGTGGTATAATCTATCGAAGGAACGAAGTGCAAGATTTATCGCACTGGCTAAAGAAACACTTCACAATATAAACGGTATCGCAGACTCACTTAGCTCGCAAGAAATGTGGAACAGCATGCACGAGGAATGCATAACACTCGCAAAGTCCCATCTGGGGACTATATCGAAATACCATCACGTCGGCAAAGGAACATGGTGGTGGAATGACGAAACCAAACGAGCTGTGGCCGACAAGAAGAGTGCATTCCAAGCGTGGACAAAATGCGATCGGAGCGACGATATCGAAAAAGCTCGACTAGCTCTTGAATACGAACGTCTTAAAAAGATCGCAAAGAAAGTCCTGGCTCGAACTCGAGCGGCAGAAGCGGAAAACCTGTACCAGGAGTTGGAACAAATATCCTCACGATCGGCGGATAGAAGACAAGCTATCCAAGAAGTGCAAACGTCGTACAACACTAAAATGCCAAATATTTTTAAGCTCGCTGCACAGAGGACAAAAAATTCAATGGAAATAACCTCGCCGAAATACATCAAAAACGCAGACGGTCGCTTATTAACAAATGAAAAATAAATTTGTGACCGGTGGCTTGAATACTGCAAGGAGTTGCTTAACAAACAGTTTCCACGTGATATCGTGCCGACAGCTGGTCTATTCGAGGAGGAAGTTTCGGACTTTTCAATCGAAGAAATAAGTATAGCAATCGGAAAAATGAAGCGGGGGAAAGCGGCGGGATCAGACGGCATTCCATCAGAGTTTTGGTCGAAGATGGAGGGGATCGGCAGCGTTTGGCTATCGAAACTTTTAAATAAATTAAAATGTGGACAACCCATGCCGAATCAATGGAGAAGTAGCTTCTTAGTTCCATTATACAAAGGAAAAGGCGACACTCGAGAATGCAACAACTACCGTTCAATCAAGCTTATGTCACATACAATGAAAATCGTCGAAAGAGTCTTAAACGAACGTCTTCGGCAAATAAAAAAGCTCGATAATAGCCAGTGTGGATTTGTTGAAGGAAGATCGACGGTGGACGCTATCCAAAGCCTACGAATAATAATGGAAAAGCACCGAGATTCGTCTAAGGATTTACACATGGTATTTATCGACCTCGAGAAAGCATTCGATCGAGTGCCTAGGGATCTCATATGGGCCGCGCTGAGGTCTCAAAACGTACCGGAAACATATGTTAGAATAATACAAGACATGTACGGGAACGTGGAACTGCGGGTAAAAGCGCTGCTGGACTAACGAGAGAATTTCCAGTTAATGTCGGAGTGCATCAAGGAAGCGTACTTAGCCCTTTCCTCTTTAACGTAGTATTCGACTATCCTTTAAAAGACTGCATGCGCAAAGCAAATGTAACGCCAATTCTCTTCGCTGACGACGCAGTTATACGAAGCGATAACGTCGAAGATTTACAGAACGCCTTACATTCATGGAGAAATGCGCTAGTGAGAAACGGGTTTAAAATAAGTCGTTCAAAGACGGAGCATTTGACGTGCCCATTTGCGCATCCGTTGCGACCTGGTCCGGATATAATGTAAGACGGAATAGTTCTTCCGAAAAGCACTATCTTTAAGTACTTAAGTACTTAAGATCAATCGTTAACATGGAAGCGAAATGTGACGACGACGCAAGCCACAGAGTGAGTGTGGGATGGATGATGAAATGGCGGGAAAATTCGGGAATCTTTTACGACCGAAAATTTCCACTTAAATTGAAGGGGAAACTCTACACCACGGTTGTTAGACCAGCTCTTATATACGGTTAACAGTGCTGGACAAATTACGAAGCGTTTAAAAACAAAATGGCGGCAGCGGAAATGAAAATGTTAAGGATGTCTAGTGGAGTCACTAAACGCGATTGCATTAGATCTGCGCGTATAAGAGGAAGTCTACATATAAAGAACTCGGTAACCGAACAGCTTGAGGCGAATAGAATAAGCTGGTATTGCCACGTTCAAAGAAGATCTGCGGAAAATCCAGTTAAAAAGGCACTATCAACTACGGTCACTCCAACTGTAAGAAAACGAGGTCGGAAAAAGAATTCCTGGATTTCTCAGATGGCAAATGCGCAACAACGCCTGGGACTTACCACTGAAGCGATCCAGGACCGAGCATTATGTAGACGCGTTCTGCGGTCTGCGACATTAGCCAACCCCATAAGCGGAGCAGCAGCGATGCAGTAAAAATGGGAAACTCGTTACATATAAGTTCATATAACGAGGAAAGGGTTAATAAAAGGATAAGAAGATATTTCAATTAGGCATTCTATTGAAATAAGGGCGACTTGTGCAAATTTACTTATAATAAAGTATGTATGCTAGAAGCCGAGTACAAAGGTGAATCCATGGTATCATAAGGATGGGTATATTTGCAAGATAGTGGTAAAGTCGTCTGGTTTACATGCAATCTTCTTCTTCTTCTTCTATAGATAAAATAATGAATTCTTGTTAAGGTTAAGCCATGACGAAGGTTTTTTTGATATCAGAAGGAAAAAATACATTTAATCCCGCTTACTTAAATGGATCCCGGTTAACTTATTCAGGTAGCCTTCAGTGTGGTTCCAGAGAACATCCCCGCCAGTGAGACCCCAGTAGAAAAGTCTTTGTTTTTTTTTCCGCAGGAATTCATTCTGAAGCTATTGCTGCGAATACGTGAGCTGGAAGTAAAAAAGTTACGAAATCTCAAGGGTTTTTTCATGTTTGTCTCCATTTGTCAACTTTTAACTAAATTTTCTATAAAACATACTTAATTAAGATTGGAAAAAAAACAAAATGTTTCCGCGAACGAGCCTCCAGATAATTCTTCCAGCTCTCTTTAAATTAGCTTTTAGAGGAGCCTCTTATGGGACTTCCGATTAGAGACTTCTTTGGTAGCTATAGGCCCATATAAGATCAATCGACTTTCCCTTAATAGATGCTGGCGTACCTCCAGGGTGGTTCTTGGACTGCTGTTAGCGACGTTAATAGTGTATGTTTCGTCGGTCTAAGCCATTTACAAATAGGTTGGTTGAGCAGATGGTTATTTTAACTTTATCTATGGTCCAAGAGGAGCTGGTTCATAATCATATGTCTCGAATTATCAAGGTGCTGGCAATGGCAAAAGTAATATCAACGACTTGCCGTTTGTTTTTTTTTTTTTTTGAAAATAAAGGATAACGTGTAAACATTTCCGCCATGTATCTTCTGACACTCCATGTTGTCTGATCAAACCTAATAAATAAATAAAGCGCATCCTTCGGGTTCGGATTAGGATCAAGTGGAAGAAATGGTAATTGTTCACTGATGGCTTCTCTGATTTATAAGGAAACCAGGAGGATGACTGCCAAACAAACATATAAATAAGAGACTCAATTATTTCTTATTACAGAAACATGAAGAGAGTTTTGGAACATCAAAACATTTCAAAACTCCATTGAGTATGCTGAAATGAGTTCTTTATGACTGGGTTAAATATCAGCTGCAACTGTGAGAAAAAAGCTGCCATATGAGGAATACAAACTTCGTGTTTGTTTTATTTTTTATATTAAAACTACCAAGTACTCTCGTTCCATTTTAAAGGCACCGTTCTTCAAAAACCCAGCATGATTTGAAATTACCCTCTTTTGTGGATATGTTCAGCTCTCATTTTCCTTTCAAAACTATCATCATCATAAATTATGCATTTTCAAACAACATTCAAGCTTAATGATTAATTGTGAAGCAATTTCCAGTTCCTCTTCAGTGCTCAATTAAAATTCATAGCACAGAATTTTCACAGGAAACCACCTGAAACATGTACGTCTTTCATTTTGTTCCCCGTTTACCTCTGTTTTATTGGCAAAACCCGTACATACGAGTACATACCTCTCTGGTCTATTTCGAGTGCTTTTTGCAGGATAATTTCAAAATCGTAGAACAATTAAAATTCATTAGTGAGAGAAGACTAAAATCTTTACCACTACTCGTAAGCAGTGTCGCCCGCACTCTTGCGTCTGTGAATATTCAAGGAACGAAATTTGTAGCTCACGCGCTAACTTGAGACACCAATTAAGGTTGATTCGTTCGAATCAGCTGCACGTAGTGTGTTACCGTTGATGTTGTCGTCATCTAACACTTTTGCTGAGGGGAGCTTTTTCTTATTTTTATTTATTTCTCTTCTGCGGAAGTGTCTTACACAAAGACAGAGTTACCCTTGCTTCCATTGCAATTCAATCAGATAGACTGCAAATCATATCTATTAATTAAATCTTCTCATCTCCTTTCTTAAATAGTCTGTATTCGTATGTACATAATAAAAGGATTTCACATACTCGTACATAAACGGATACAAAATCGAACGTGCTAGTATTTGGCGTTGGAATATTTTTGATGTGGCAAAGGGAAAAACTTATCTGAACTTATTTTGGGTTCGACATATATAAAAACAGTTGATCCTTGTATATAGTCTCTTGAATATACATATACATTCGTTCACATGTACATATCTTCAAGTGAGCATAAAAATTAAGCGAAATCGGGATGCGATTTCCTGAGTATGTTGGCTTCTGATGTATTATAGAATAGGAGTGTCTTCTCAGACAGAAACATTTGAACGTGTCGTTGAAAAAAAAGGTTAAATAATAGTTCCATGTATCTATAATGTTTTTCCATCAAATAATATATGTCAACAGTAGAATGAAATGATTAAATACTTGTGTCTGAGCTCATTATTGGTACCAGATTGATGCCTGAAAATAGTGATCACTTTAACTGGAAAAATTAAGCAGGATATTGTGTGATCACATAAGTGATTTTGGGGCCTCAATTAGAAAAGATAAATGCAACAAACATGTATCTGGGATTAAGATAACAACCAAGGATTGTACTCTTTTTCTTACTACTTACAAAAGTGCTAGCTTGCATCGATGACATATTGTAGTTATGAAGGAAGTAAGCTTGATTTAATATGACATTAAAGCCTTACGGGAGATGTTTCAAAGTACAAAGGAGTACTAACAGTTGTCTTGAATATATGTATGTACATTACTTAAGGACATAGTAAGTCTCTGCTAACAAGCAGGCAAACATGCTTCCTCATTATGTAAGATACCTCCTTGTAATGGCACACAAATTTGGGTCTAAGTAAGTGCAAGGCCATAACATTAACATCAATGACGAGTGTAAATGACGAATCCAAAATATAATAGAATGCGGATGCCAAGGCATCTGGCTATCCTTGCAGTCATCATAGACAACTGCATCGGCAGGGAGAATCTTTTAAAAAAAAAAAAAAGCCAAATGATTTGCTGACCAGATAGAGTGGCCTAACCAACCTTCACTCAATGGTCAGTTAATATTTAAACTTCATGGCATTGTTGTTAAACATGGCCTAGGGGAGGACTTATCTTACTTCAGTATGATGTAGAATAAGAGCATTGTCATGCTGGTGGGCCAGGCTTGACTACTGATTATCATATTTCGTAATTTTCGGTGACCCTGTGACATATATCGGACAATAACTCAGCCATAACTTGAATATTCGTTTTCAATGCATCAAAAGTTTGCGGAATATGTGCAAAAACACGATCTTTTGCACAGCCCCACGATCTTGGTGACCAGTTAACATCACCGAAACGTAAATGAATTCGTTTGGGAAATTGTTCTTGCAATAAAGCCAAAACGGGTCGTAATGTGTCATATGTGGGACCATCATGTCTTCCACAGCCATATCTTCGATTCGAGGCCAAACAAATTCGGTTAACATTTGGCTGTAAAGATGAGAAATGACGGTTTTAGTGACGCCATTCCCATTTTCGGAGAAATGTGGACCAATGACACCAACAGACCCAATTGCTTACCATACAGTGACTTTTTGTGGATGCAATGGTGTTTCGTCAGTTATTTTTACTTCTCCACATGCTACAATTTTGTTTTCTGTCATATTTATGGACTGAAAAATGAGCCTCAACGCCCAATAAAATTTTGTCTGAAAATTAGCCATACAAATGCTGATGTTCAATCACCCAATTGGCATATGTTCTATGCATTTCATGGCCAGCTGGCTTCGATTTTTGGGTTAGTTGAACTTTATAAGGGTATAGATGCAAATTCAAATGCAAAATTCGCCGTAATGTGCCGTAAGACAAGCGAAAATGCTGTGCTCGCGTGGAATCAATCTATTTGGATCTTCTTCAACACTTTTACTAAAGGCAGCCATATTTTCTGTATAGCTTGCATTTCGATCATGGATAGGCGTTAAAGCCAATATCTTCAAATTTCATTTATTTTTTTGGCTATAGTATGCTCAGATGGACGATTATTTCGAACATACACATTGCTCGTATCTACTACAGAATCACTGTTGTTGTACAAAGTTTTTATAACTTTAACACGCTCAGCGATGATTAAACGATCCATATTATAATTTGGCAAATTATAAACTAAACAAATACAGCCTCGGATTTGCCGTTTTGACGTATATAATTGAAATTGGACTCTCCTATAAATGCATCAATATGTGCTACCAAATCCTGTCATCTTTCGGGTAAATTCATGCCCCTTTAGTTGAACGTTTGATTTGTCCGGTTGAAAAATTGCTTCAAATGGACGAAATTTTTTTCTACCTTCTGATCAAAAAGTACCCGAAACTCTTCAATAAAAGGAAAACAGTTCAATTATTCATCGATTTTCATTTTATTCCTTTCAAAGTAATTTTCACTGCAAGCAATGGCCAATACATATATTCCAACGTTTCCTCAAATATTCGAAATATTTTTGAATGCCGATTTTTGAATCATCTTTAGCTGTTTTTGCGAATTCTCCTCACCTTCACCTTCACCTCAGTTCTCTCAGAATGCTTTCCAAGAAGTGGTAACTTGAATTATGTGAATATGAATACACTCACATATAATGGCTCAGCATGTGTTAAGCTTTTTGGAAAATTGGACAAAGAAAAAAAAAAAGATTTTTGTGGTCAGTGATTATTTTGCTCCATGGGTGTGGCATCCAACATTTAATGTTGGACTAAATTGATAGTGAGAGGTGGCTTGTTGTTGGCAACTACACATCTTACTTGATTTTTGTTCACTGAAAAAATGCAAGGTCTTTCGGGCACGGCTGGGATTCGAGAACACCGAACCTTCCGATTCGGAAGCCAGTTCACTACCACTTGAGCCACGGCCACTATTGGTAACAAAGAAAGCATTTCTTTAGCGATATCGATGCGATGCTGTTTCCGCATCAAATTGAGCACTCTCGTCACAAACCGCCTAAACTCGTCTCATGCCCAAAACATCATGCATAACGCTTCGAACGAGATCGGCCGATATCTACCTGCTGCTCACACGACGTTCTGAGAGGACAATTTTCTTAACTTCTTTAATGACCCCAGTATGACGACCGGAACGAGGCAAATCATCAACCATAGTACGGCCAGCTTTAAAGTCCTTGTTTTACTCGTACGCTTGTGTTTTCACCATTGTCGTGTCCCCCTAGGCTACTGCTAACATTTGTAACGCTTCCAAAATTTCAGGCAAACTCTTTGCACAAATAAATTTCACACAAAACACTGACTTGTTTACAAAGCTGTCACGCTAAAATTTCCGACAAATATCTTTTATAGTGCCAGATGACAGATGTACCAACCTAATGGTTTGTTTAATTGGGAAAATCCGGGTACTTTTTGATCAGAAAGTATGAAGTGAGTTCTGCAGAGACCGGGATGGATGGTAATCGGAAGATGCAAGATCACATGAATATTGCGTGTGAGGTAAAATATGTCGTCCAAACTGCACCAGCTTCTGTCGAGTATGCAAAGGGGCATGCTATTTAGCGTGGTCCAGGTGGAAGACAACTGAGAGGAGTACTTATTGGAATGAATTTTTTGGTTACACAGAAGGGGGTCATAATGAATATGATATATGAATATGTTCAATAATGAACAATTCCCTTCAAATATCTCTATCATGCGTTTGAAACAGAGTTAGCTTTCGTTGCGATGCAGCAAATATCTGACATTAAATAGTAATTACGATTAATATGTGGCGCAACAAATATAGCATCTAACGTATTGAAGTTTGCGAAAATGATTTTCAAAATGCTATCTCCTCTGCCACCTATGCTAATATCTATTGCAATCCAGAATATTCGTAAATGATCTGTCTCTACTTTGCTCTGGAAAAAATTCTGCTGCGATGTAAAGGACTGAAGAAGTTAGCAACAACTGAGGTGGATTCGATGTAGAAGATTCTATTGTAACTATTTGAAAGTACTCATCTCTAAAAAGACGATGGTAGGTTAGAAAAGCCGACACACTTATGGTAGACCAATATAAGATCTCTTTTGATACCATGAGAATTTAGAAAGTGTGTTGTTTCGACGATATCTAGGACTAAGTACAAATGTGTCTGGAAAAGTATCTTAATCATTAATCTAAGGTTATTAGTATCCAATTTGTTATTAGCGAATACTTAATTTTCCCGGAATAAATTTAAAGTCTTTATTTGCTTAAGAGATATGTTGTATGTTCGGTTAACAGCGTAACCAGTTTTCAAGTAGGGTGCTTGTGAGGTTGCTTAAAACCGTTTGCCTTCTACTTAATGCCCAGTGTTGTCGAGGTAACATATTGAGGCAGTCCCTTAAAATGTATACAAGCATGCTGAGTGTTGTCGCTTTGAGATCTTGCGCTCGAAATTTCAAGGCAATTGAGAGCCAAACATTTTGCTTCAACGGAAAATATTAATACTGTCCAATAACAAAGATATGGACACCAATTCGAAATATCATTCAAGACTATTTCCAGCAGTATTAGTTCAACTGATATCATGTCATAATATCTCTTAAATTTGTATGATTTTAGCCAATACAGCTCCCGAAGAAGTTTGTCCACTGTAGTCAGACCTTGAGAATTGATGACTTGCGTCACCTGTTAAGTTTATTCTTGCCTATCACTTGCTAACCAACTGGGAAACAGGCGTCTTAAGCAGTCTTAATCTCCTAACAGAATGTCTGCGTCGTTTTGAAGGTATTAACGACTTCAGAACGAAGGTAGAATGAGCTTCTCCTACCTACTGGGAAATACCCCTGTTATAAGAAAACGCATCAAAATAATTAAATCCATATCTTTTGTAGTAGTATCGATAGGACGTGCAGTAATTTGATGTAAATTTATGAGGCGTTGTTTTTGTGTATTCCGAATGATTCAAACCTCGTTAAAGGCTGTATGCAAAATCTCAATTTGCATTGTTTTCCAATTAAGTAAGATCCACTTAAAAAACAATCATCCAAGTTGCAGCGGCCTTAAATCAGATCAATTAAATTTCCACAATTACTCCAGCCTAAAGCATCCAACAGCGCATCCTGTATCCAGCTAAGCGTTCAACCAAAAACACACAAATCCATAGATACAACCATGTTACATTCGTATTTCCTCTTCAACCCCTAACAAGACTAACAGTTACCTACTCCTCAGATCGCCCAGTTGGGAAGAGTTCGAGTATGAGTAAATGCAAATTGCATAATAACACTTTATACCCGGTGTCATCCCGATCAGTACGCAATTATTTTTGCATTAAGTGAACTTCCAGGCAAATTAATGCATAATTCCCTGCTTGACCACAAATCGTGAAACCACAGTGTTGTCAGAGTCACCAATACCAAGACTGTAAGCCGCAAAACAACCCAGAACTCATCCCCATTGAGGGTAAATAAATAATTTAAGAAACCATTCAATCAATCGAACCAAAGCGATATATCAACAAGCCAACGATACGTTCCATAACACGTCACCAAGAAATGTGAAGCCATTTGTTATTGTGTTTTGCAAATCTGGAGTAAACTACACTCAATCACAACTTCAAACAGGACGGCGGGAATTCATTTTTCTTAAGGATATCGACGAAACGAGACTCTGAAACGATTCTCTTGGTAGAAGCCCTCATATCCCATGATGCCGTCGCTAAGGGTGATTGCATTGTATTCAAACTGGTTACGGTTACGACTACGGATATTGACGACCTAAGTGAAGAGGAACACTATCACTTTACTCAATCTTATTAAACGAATTTCTAGAACGAAAGAGAATCGATTCAATTCAAACTAAAATACATGACACGATACGATACGACATGACAACACCCACAGCTACAATGTCGAAGCATTCATGGAACAACAATGTCAACTTTTGTCCTAAGGATCAGCGGCAAATCCAGGAAAAATAGAAGACGAAATTGAAAACACAACCACTTCACCAGAATACGAGTACATATACCGCAACATCACTACCCAAGTGTCCGCCAGTAAGCAAAGCAACGAATGAATTGTGTTACTTCCGGGCGTGGAAGGAAGTCTAAGGATGCATGTGCTTGTTGTGATATCTGTAGCGTTTCTTACCATCCATCGATCGCTAGCTACAGAAGCATTAGTGCTTGCTTAGTACTATTGTTTTTGTTTCCTTTTAGTTCTTTGTGTAAACTTGGCCACATTGTTTACAATTTTACTAAAACTAAAGAAAAGACCACGAGCAAGGATAGCACAGGAGATTGACAAGAGAATGTAATTTTAGGATTGCGCTTAGTGTCATTTTCTATTTTACATTTTGCAATAGATGGCAGTGAATCGGGGGGGGGGGTTAGACTACCCCTGGTTACCCATTCCTACAGTATACTTGTATCTCTATTTCTCGCTTCGACTTGTCATATGAATATTTGTGTCAAGGCTTTGAAGTAGGTAGCACGCAAAAGTTGTAAACTTCTTGATGTGTGTTGACAGCTGGCATTGTGTTCCTCAATGAATGCAAGAACATTTATCATTGTAATTACGGGAAATGTGGGTTTTTAGTTGACTAATTACAAAAGAATGGAGAAGCTGCTATTTTAGAGAAATGACAATCAGATGCAAGAAAAGTACGCATACGACCGAGTGAGTGAACAGAGACGAGTAATCATGACACGCTCAATTAGTAGGCTTTCAATAATTTCTACACAATTTTTAATTTCCTTATTAGATGAGGTCTAAAGATGGCTAGATACCGAGAATATCATCAAATAAAAAGAAATTAAAAATTGTTAACCACAAATGCAATGTCCAGCTATTTTGATGCATATCACCAATAATCCCGTAGTCAAAGGGTATTTTTTTTGTACGACCTGCTTTGCTGTTTTATCGTAAAAGCGCATCAGTTAACAATTGACTGCATAAAACACACTCTTTTCACAGTCTCACTTAAATATGGATCTGACCTTTCCTTTTTAGCCTGCATAGTGCTCTGACTGTGCTTTATCAAAAAGAATTCAGAATCCATTCAAGAATATTTCCTTCTTAAGTGACATCTACCTGAAGCATCCTCACGAGAAATGAACAGGAAAAAAAATGAATCCTTTCCTTTAATTCTTTGCAATTCAAGTGACATTTGCATTAGAATAAAGTGATATTGCAGCCTTCCGTTTCGAACAATGACCGTATTTCCAGGAGGTTCATCAAAATTGGTGGCTAAATTTGAGTGGTTTGTCATTTCCAGGATGTCCTCTTATATTCCTCCTCGACGTGGAACTTAAGGTATTGCAAATAGATTTAAAAAACACGTCTCTTTACAACAAAAGTTGTTAACTTTGTACGCAATTTCTTAGTACAGTACTAGCACCCGCCACGTGAATGTCGAGTTCCTGCTCCACGTAGTGCTGTCATTACTTAAACAAAAAGAGTCGCAGAATGTTGTATCACTTATGCCCAGCACATTTAAGTGCCTAGGAAGAGTTTAGTGCTAAAGGACAGTAAGAGGGCTGCTGACATGAAGCGTTCGTTTAGTCTGGCTGCAGCCTGGGGTTCATTTAATCTACAACGGTCGTCATATAAAACCCGACTATCAATGAAAGCCTTAAGTTTTCTTTTCTTAAGTTTTGCATCTTTCTACAGCAGGACTTCTGGTGTCAGATTGCATGTTCATCAGATTTATCATTGCCGTTAATCCCCACATGACCGGAAACCCATCACAATATGATTTTGTTTCTGGAGCTGAGTGCTTGAAGGGTTTTATAACAGTGTAGAACTGTTTTCTAGTTAATGGTGTGCGAGCTAAGGGCTTTAGCAGCTGCTTGACTGTCCTTCAAAATATATGAATGTTGATACCAGAGTTGTTAATGTGGTTGACGCATTATTGAGTTCGGCTTATAAAACATTTAGGCCTTTCCCTATCGAAATTGAGGTACTCCGGTTAGGTCCATAAATCACAATTCACACACCCTATTCCATTTTAGAACCATCCGTATACCACTTAATGCCGTTTTGTCAGTTTAGTGGGTTATGGCTAACCCATGCTTCTCTTCTAGGGATTTGCGTAGAGAACATAGTGTCTTTGAACACGCTACTTCTTTAGCTTGTACTAGACTTGCTGAACTGCGAATTGCCAATTCCATTTTTTTTTTATATATGAGTGTAGGGGTGTTAGTCCTAATAGAGCTTCTATGACAGCTCTCGGACATATCCGCATGGTTCCAGAGATACATAAGCATGCAAGACGTTGTACTCTGCAGAGCTTCAATATGGTTCCCTTTTGAGTGGCTTTACTTCACCATACTATAGAAGCGTAAGTTAAAATGGGCCTGGTTAATGTAGTATAGATCCAGTAGGTGATCTCTGGAGAGATCTCTCACGTGCTGCCATACATACACCGCCAGACCCATAATGCCTTAGTTGCTTTCGTAATTTTGTTGTTGAGATATTTGACTTCCAACAACCGTTTTGTTAATAGAAATTCGATCAAGATGTACAGGGTCATTCATTTTGTAGTTTCAAGTTGGTAACGCTGGCATTTGACACCCGCTAAACTCAGCTGTCTTTTGAAGTATCATAATATTAGTTGAATGTTTGCCATTTACAATAATGGATCGCTTATAAATCGAGCAACGTGTTAAAATTATTAAAACTTACTACAAAAGTGGTGGTTCAAACGTAGCCACATTTTGCACATTCCGCGATGATTATGGTCGTCATAATCGACCGACTACGCAAGCAATCGGTGAAATTGTGAAGAAATTTGAAGAGAGTGGAAGTGCGAGTGTTGCTGATGATCCGAATTTTTCGATTTCTCGGCGTTCGCAACAATTGAACGTGTCAAACACTTCAATATGGCGTATTTTGCATTTGGATTTGCATCTCCATCCATATGAAGTTCAACTTACGCAACAATTGAAGCCTGCTGACTATTCACAACGCCTTAGGTACGCTTCTTGGGTGTTGGAAAATCAGACAAAAATCGAACAACATTTTTTACAGTGATGAGGCACATTTCTCACTCGGTGGGTATGTAAACAAACGAAAATTTCGCACATGGGGCTCAGAAAACCCATAAGTGGTCGAAGAGGTGCCGTTGCATCCAGACAAAGTGACTGTTTGGTGTGCTTTATGGTCGAAAGGTGTCATTGGTCCGTATTTCTTCGAAGATGTCAATGGGCGGACGGTTACAGTCAATTCGGAGCGATATGGTCGAATGAAAACAGATTTTGTTTGGCCCGCGATTGAAGACCATGACTTGGAGGATATGTGGTTCCAACAAGACGGGGAAACAAGCCACACAACACGACCAATTATGGCTTTATTCCGTTAGAAGTTTCCTGGTAGCGTAATTTCACGTTTTGGCGACATCAATTGACCACCAAGATCATGCAATTTGCCACCATTAAATTTTTTTCTGTGGGGCTACGCAAAAGACCGTGTTTACGCGAATAATCTATCTCCGAAATCTAGACGCATCAAAAATTTACATTGCTCTAGTTATGGCCGAGATACCGCCCGATATGTGCGACAAAGTGGTTAAAAATTACTTCAAAAGAATTCCATGCTACGAATTTTCCCGAGGCGGCCACTTGAATTATATTGTTCTTCACACTTAATGGCAAAGTCCAAACTTTAAAATGAATTAAAATTTTCATCAAAAATGTATCGCTGTGTATGTTTTATTTAGCTTTACTTTCGAAATCGAAAAATGAATGACCCTTTATATAACTCCTTTTGGTAAAGGGAACTATGACAGCTTTGCTGGGGTTTATAGAAAGATTTAGTTTGGTGCATCAGTCTGAAGCTATTTTAAGAGTGTTTTGCTTATGAGACTTACATTTCTTAGCTTCTCTGCCCCATTTAATATTGATCATCGGCGTACCCAATGCTTAACTTATTAAGTATGTCATCAATGACCAAGGACCACAGAAGGAGTGAGAATACTGTTCCCTTTGAGCAGCCTTTTACGGCCCAAACAGATACTGACGTAAACCCCGACGACGTAGTTATTTTTCGGCTTTCAGGCATCGCTATACTTTAAGGGGTTATGACCCGGGTTAACTCCACACTTTCTGTTAAATCTTCTCTGTTGCTCTATCATCGGTTTTCGATTAATCTGTCGTTTTATCTTGAAGGGGAATACTACCATGGAATGGTTTGTAAAGTAAATTTGTTAAATTTATATTTTTATCAATTGCAAATTCAGTTGTTTTTTGTAACCAAATGTCCTTTCTTGTCTTCTTTATATCCAACATTGGCAAATAAACAATAAATATTACGATATTAGGTGTTTTGTTGGCGCTTCGATCTTGCACTAAAAGTTGTGAGGATTACTCTTCTAATTCCCAACATCTACACATCTACTGATGTTGCTGTTTCGTAGTACAACAAAACATACACTTTATCGGTTTGTTATTTTCGCTGTATTTAGCCCGCTTTCGAAAGACTTCACCTGTGCTGTGGTCAGTCATCTACACTTCATCGTTGTACCACGGTTCTTTGTTTATGTAAAACCCCCGTTTTGAAACACCAAGCGGAGTTTCTGCACTATTCTCAAATTTTGATTTGAAGTTCTTGTGCTCTTTGTTGCTTGGTTTATGACATTTTGGAATCATTCTCGCGAATTGGGCGCTCTGACATATTTCCTTGCTTATATTGGGCAGATTTTTTTTTCTCGATTCAAGTTGATTGACAATGGATGTTCTCTGAAGTTGCCTTTATTAAAACGTCGGGGCTGACTTGCTGCAGTCCAAGATCACTCATTCCATGGATAGACCTTTCTTTGGCGTCTACTGCTTGTTAAGTACTGGTAAATAGCGTCAAGTATTGTTATTCTTCCCCTTACTTTCTTATTATAAAAGTCTTCGTACTGCGATTCCCCGATATGCGAATTAAAATATCGCTCATTGAAAACTAATCAAAGTTGTGCCAACATATTTCTTTTCCTGATTGCACACTGCTTACTTGGAATAAGCATAAAAAAAAAACAACAGAAATTACAGTCTAAGGTCGTTACATTTTGAGACGCTTATAATATTGATAACAACTCCCTCCTTAATTTGTTCTGATTCGAAGCAATATATTTCGTACGTTTTGAATATTGAGTAAAGTAGTTGCAAGCTCTCTGTAAACAGCTTCCATGTTTTCGTAGATGATGGCTTTTCCCATTTCCTGTAAGCAACTTTATAACAGAGTGCTGCTCAATTTTCTCCAATGCAAAACAATATTGTACGAAGAATAATGGTTACCTTCTTCATAGATTACAGTTTTCCTTGAAAGTTATCCTTAAAAAATATCAAGTCTAAGGTTGTTGTCCTTTAAGGAAATCCCAGCGCTATATACCGGCGAATACAGAGGTCGAGCTATGAGTTGAAGACAATTGACGGGCAAAATAAAGAGATTGTGGTGTTGCTAGTGCAATATTAATATTAGTATGAATATTAAGAAGGTTGGAGTTTCGTCGGTACGTCTAGAGCATAGCTAAGCGTGCTTGTCAAAGCTGTACGCTCTACGCTTGCAAAATGAATGGTTAAAGCATCCCGGGTTTAACGTGATTACTTTCGCATCTAACAACCGATATTTTGTAGATTGCGCAACTCTACTTTGTTTCAAAAATATCTAGCTTATCTCTATAAGATTTTTGTCAATGCTAGATTCATCCAATCAAAACGCTAGAGACGGAACTATAGCATTTTTAAAAATAATGCAATTTCCAAGCCTATTTTGTTTGATGAATTTAGTTGGCATACATATAGCTTGTCCTTAGTTCTTAGTAATTTAAATTATATTTGAGAATCGTGGAGCTGTCCTTCACTGAAAATGATTCTGTTTATGTATAGGAGGTCAGACAATAATTTTCTTTTTTGTAGCACTACTCAAAAAAGAATAAATGGAGGCAATGGTCCATGTAGGTTTGAATAATCGACAAATTGACCATCATCTTGATGAACTACACTACAACGGTGTTTTACGAAATCTGAATTCTTAGTTGTTATTTGCTAACATTCTCATGATTTGGGTTGAGATTCTTCGAAACACTTTTAATTTGGTGAAAGAATATAAGCCCATCAAAGAGCTATCTTTATTAAGATTTAATTTCTTGATTACTCTGCTTTTTCAACAACAGCGTAAACACGCACCATCATAAAGGAAACCCGTAAAGCAATGTTTTGTAAGAAAGGCAACGAATGGCACCATCTACCCTTACGAAGGCAATTACTCTTCCTCTCATACAAAATTAACGTGAATCGTCACCTCCTCCCTTATCCTTTCAGTTCCATTTCCTTTTATTTTTGTTTTGTTTTTAATTTCTCACTACACTTCTTCCTTTTGGTGAATTTTAATAAACTTTACGTAGCGTAGACGTAAATGACGCAAATCGTTAACAAAAAACCCGGCTCAAAATTGGTTACAAAAAAACCCCTTGTATCTAATAGTAAATAGACCTACAAATAGACATTTTCAAAAAAAATAAAAAAAAATTGACGGAAAGGAAATTTTGACAGAAAAGAACCCTCACGTAAGACCGACAACGATGAATATATATCGACTTATTTAAATTTTGTGAAGAAAATCTTCCAAAGTCAAAGTGGAACTAGGCACCAACCGAATGCTCTATCGCAGCTTCAATCAAAATGCTCATTCTGCCAAACATTGAAGAAAGAAACAATTTCCCTTCAAATATTATTTAAAATATTCAAAGCAAAAGCATTACTCTGGTGAAAAAAACCTTTTTTCTCGGTCTGATGAAAACCCAAAATGAGAAACAAAAAAATAAATATATATTTATACATACAAACTCGTGTTCGCATGCAGCACATTTTCTACCTCATTTACCCTATAACCAGTATTTTTCTTCCAGCCTCTTGGATTTGTTTTGTCTTGAAATATGGTTGGCAGTCGACTTACGAGTAGACTATTTCCAGGACATGGAGATACGTGACTTTAGCTACTATGAGCACTCTTGAATGCGTCTAAGAAAAAAATGAAGAAAAAACCGAAAGAAAACTCGTAGAATAGACAAAACTGGTGCTACTTCGACACACCTTTTTTCGAATATTTTCTTTCTTTTAAACGGTTTTTAGGAAAATCTCCTGATAAGCGAAAACATTTATTTCAAAGGTTGCATCCCTTATCAGGAGTGATACAGGGTTGCGCCATACTACTCGGAGAGATTTTCTTTAAATTTAACTCAAGTGGAAGGCGGCGTGAAGGCCAAATCGTTATCTTGTAAATTGTGCTGAGATTTATTAATGTGAAAATTTGAACTCGCGTTGAATAAACTAAACACATGGATGAATATACATATTGTACATACCTACATATGTACGAATATATTCTGTTATTGTTTTGTTGCTCTTGCAAACCCAATGGGGTTCATTCATTCATTCGAATGAGTTTAATATGGATTTACGATTGTGAGCATGGGTTTGCATGGAACAACTGAAAAAATATCCCTCAAACTTGACGTATAGAGAGATAAAAGACTTTAACACTTCTAATAAAGGCAGTTAAAAGACCTGATAAATGGATTATGTATAAAGGAAAAACCTCACTTTTCTGTTATATTTTAAAATATCCTACTTACCTTGCTCAGAGTTTCTCCTTCACGGGATCCTAGTATCGAGAATTCGTTCTTGATTATCAAATTTATTGTTGAGTTAGCTAATTGTCCTTATTACTCGGAACTACTTTTACCATCAACGGCGATATGCGAAGTCATTATCATCAATAATGTGATTCTAACAATTCAGGACTTAGTATATACGTAGGAATACCTTTCAGGACAGTAACAAATGCTACCTGAGAGGCAATCATCTTCTAAAATTCATATTATGTTCTTTCTTAATTGTCTGGGAGGCAACATTTGTTACGAAAGTAAGTGATAAACACACGGTTTGAGGGGAAACTGGACATGCTTAAAGTGTCATCATCCAGTCTCTTAGTCTCTTGGTGCATCATCTATACTTAGAGAAATACAAAAGTTTCAGGAAGCCATTAAGAACGGTGGCCCAACCAAATAATTTGAACTGACAAGTTCAAATACGGAGAAATCGTGCAGATCGGCCGTTTCTTGATGCAACACCGAACCCTATCGACATTGAAAAAAAAAAAAAAAAAAAAAAAACAACAACAAACGCTGGCGGCCCGATATGTGCCATTGCCTAGCTTCTTGACACTCATTTGTGTTGCTCATGTTGTCATTTTTATTGTCACTTCTGAGCAGGGCCTACGGTTTATCGCCGAATCCGAACGCCACTCCTAAGAAGCTTTTTCATTGGCAATTTTACTTTCGGGAGTTTGCCATTGCCCGCCGAAAGGGTAATGACGATTCTAAAAATTGTTAGCGATGCCGAAAATAGAGCCACGGAGACTCTGTGTGATAGTCCAATGAGCTAACCATCGCGTCATCGCCACCACCATCGACATGTAATGATACTAAAAAACTTAACAAGTCACTTAAGATCGATTTAAAAGAAGATTGATATTTTTACAGATAGAGATCAAAACTGTATGTCAAATTAGGAGTCTTATCCTTATATGAAGGAAATTAGCCAGGTAGAAATCCCTCTGAAAATCGAATGGCACACGCACTGAGCTGAAAACAGAGACTCTGCGTGTCATACTTGAGACTCATTTTCCAAGTTACCTTAACAGCTCTTAGTACTAAAGCTGCAGGTGAGATAACTAAGTAAACATGCCGTAGCTGATATCTATGATCGGTTGTGGTGACGCATGAGGCCATCACTTATGGTTACTTTGATGGCTTTTTAAATGGCTTGGCACTAATGGAATGTGTATATCGGAAATAACAAGACATGACTTCACGCTTAAAGCTTTTACTTTGACTTCCTTCATATTGAAGAGTAGGAGATAATGGCCGAGGGAATGCATCCTCTGTGAAAAACGAACATGGCTACCAAAGCGAAATATCCGATAGTTTAAAATCTAGTAGCCAGACTTGATATTTAGGCTGCAGCCTATTAAAATCACTTGTAACTTGGCTAGACAACGACAGTTTTGTGGATAAAAACAACGTTGGGAATAGGACACTGATTGCGGAAGTTGCCTGCAATTGTATGCTCTAAAGGCAAGGCAACTATATTGACGCAATTGACGGTTGGTGCACGAGTAATAGGCTTTTATTAAAACCTCTCAGTCAATCTATTATAAATACATGGCTATGATAGGAGCAATTATTTCCTATTCATCGATTGTATGTAGAAATAAGCTGTCTAGACTATATGCTGGCCCTAGCACGTCTGTGTCTGTTCTAGATGTACCGATGAACAGCAATGGAATTTTGCATATTGAACAGAAACAATTGAAAAATATTAATTCAACAATATGGGTTTCAGTAAGCGCATCTATACTCCTTGGTATTTATTTTACATGGCTTCCCAGGGGTGGTTCAAAAATGTTAACGGCATTTTTACACCGAAATCATCACATAAACGGGGAAAAATTCTTGACTCCAAGACTCGAAATGAATACAGAAGTAAGAGCAATTCCTGACAAAAACGACAGTAGTCGCTCTCCTTAAATTTAGTAAAGATGGAGCATATCTTGTGATGCCTTTGCTCAGAATCCTTTCGGAAAGCCGAAGAAGCGTAATGTCAATGATAATCATACTATGTTGGACATCATCCTATCTGACATGATGATCAACAGTTCTCAGTGTTTTTTTTAATTGAGAAAGTATATGAATTAAAATATCTTGGACTAAGATCTTATACGGCGTATTGTGTGAAGGCCTGAAGCCGCTCGTCAACAACCTGATAGGTCCATATCAATGTGGCTTCAGGCCAGGAAAGTCCTCCATCGACCAGATATTTCCACTACGGCAGATCTTGGAGAAGACCCATGAGCTTCGGATCGATACACACCACCTATTCATCGATTTTAAGGCCGCGTATGACAGAATCTATAGAGACGAGCTATACAGAGCAATGTCTAGTTCTCGTCCATCTGTGCAGGATGACGATGGAGAATGCACGCTGCTCCATCAAGGTCGGTAAAGAACTCACCGAGACCTTTGATGTCCAGAAAGGATTTAGACAAGGCGATGCGCTGTCATGCGATTTTTTCAACATTGTACTTGAAAGAATAGTGCAGCACTCACGAGCAAACACAAGAGGTACTATCTTTCAAAAGTCCGTCCAACTACTCGTATACGCCGACGATATTGACATAATCGGAAGAAAGCAGCGTGATGTCACCCCAGGGTTACACAGGACTTCTTAAAAATCTGGATTTATCATTGTGTTAGTTTTTTTTTTTTTCAATGTGTGTGTTTTTAGAAAATCATTTTGCATTTTGTCGACGATCAGACGGTTTATTCTGTAATTGAACGTCATCAGCGACAGAGGAAAGGCAGAAAAAATCATAAAAAGATGCTGAGAAAGCAAACAGACAAAAAAAAAAGATATTGGTACATATGTGGACAAATCAATTTTTATTAACCTCATCGAGATTTGAAGCGTGAAACAATATTTTGAGCAATCTGCTATAAGGTGATGGGTATTGGGTATCTTCACCCTCAAAATTTAATGAATAAAGATTTGTTCCAGGTAGAATTACATATTTGAAAATGAAAAGAAAATTTGAATGCATGTTATTCACATTTTTGTTTTTCCATAGCAGCGACATGACTAGGTACCTACTCGTACGAAATCCTAGATTGGACTGGTAAATTAGCCTGTATGTACGCGCTTTTAATTGAACAAAAAAAAACCCTAAATGCACAGCAAAATCCACCTGCACTGAGAATTTCAAAATTTTCACCTTAAAAGTGAAATGAAATCTTTTAAGAAAAGAGAATCCTAAAATGAGACAGAAGAAAATCTGAAGAAGAAAGTAACACACAAAATTTCTCAAATTTTAGAATCTTCGAATCACGAGCAAAATTTCGGCTGCCAGTAGATTGACAATAGACTTCAAATTTCCTCTCTCGTGTGCATGTAATCAACACATGTAAATATTTCTAGTTTCAATTGCGTGTGTGAACGTTAGGTAAGTCGGTCTCTCGTGTACAGATACATATCCTGATTGTTAAGAAGTCCTGTGTAACACTGGGGTAACCCTGGGGTCAGTGGCGCTTTCGCGAGTGTTTAAGCGGAAGCGGCGAAAATGGGTTTAGCGGTCAATGAGGGCGAGACCAAGTATATGCTGTCAAGCGAAAAGGACAACCAACACCGACGTCTCGGGCAGAATGTCACCCTCGACAGATATAACTTTGAGGTAGTTAAGGACTTTGTCTACCTAGGTTTCGCAATAAATACAGACAGCGACACCAGCGCTGAGATCAAGCGAAGAATAACTCCTGCCAACAGCTGTTTCTTTGGGCTAAGAAGACACTTGAGTAGCAAAGCCCTCTTTCGGACAACAAAAGTCACCCTTTATAAGACCTTAATAATCCCGGTCCTGCTCTATGGCGCAGAGGCATGGACATTATCAAAAATTGATGAGGGTGTTCTTGGTTGCTTCGAGAGAAAAAAAAAAAATTCTTCGGGCGATCTTCGGTCCCGTCTGCATTGACGGTAAATGGAGGAGGAGATACAACAATGAAATCTACGGACTGTACAGCGACATCGACCTAACCAGAAGAGTGAAGATCCAAAGACTGAGATGGCTGGGTCATGTAGAGCGCATGGACACCAATGCTCCGGTCAGCGGGACAGCGCAGTAGAGGAAGGCCAAGACTCAGGTGGCGCACGCAAGTGGAAGAGGACCTCAGCCAACCTAGCGTGCGAAACTGGAGGCAGCTAGCTAGGGATCGAGCTGGCTGGAGAAGCTTGTTGACTGAGGCCCATGTCTACCCCGGACTGTAGCGCCACCTAAAGTAAGTAAGTAAATCATCGACTCGAGAATGGTCTTCTAAAATCACATTCAATCCCTGAAGAAGAATTTTCAATCCAATCTTAGACATTTCTTCTACTTACATACGAAACATCTGCTCGAGATCTCTTTTAAAAACAATTTACTATTGAAATTTCCATTCAAGCCTTCAACAATAATATCTCAAAAACCCCTTCCCAGGATTTTGTATCGCTTAAATTGAAGTAGAGTACAACACTTTTCTTTTTTTTACTTTTGTAAACAAATACGGAATGTTACTAATTGTTTATATATTTCCATCTTAAAAGTAAGAGATTAATTTTAGTTTTATGAATTGTGATAAAATTTGTTACATGTATAGGTATACAAAAGAATTAAATTATTGTATAATTCAAATCACTCAGGAGACCCGAATAGAGTCGTTATCAAATGAGCAGCACTGATGCACTTACAGATATTCATGTACATCAATGGCTCCATAATAAAAGTGCGGGGTTGGAGTGACTATGTAGAAAACTAGAAACTGTACAGATCAGGACAAAAAAAATGTTAGTCTGATTTGGATTCCGAATAGAGTCCAAAAAGTTTCCAAAACAAAACGTAGGCACACAGAAACCGTATGGTATCCAAGCTTAGTGGAAAGTAGAGGCTCTTCACTTCTTTCTAGAAAGAAAAAGGATAAAAGCTATTTCGCAACTTACTGCTAAACTCACTAAAATTTGAAATGAGCTGAAGGATGTTGATACTATATGAGTATGGTAGAATCAGTGCTCCTACCTTTTAAAGAGCATGCAGAGAATCATTCACTTTTGCTTTGCCTGTAGAAAACTGCTTTTCGAATGTTTTCTCGGTTACTTGTTAGTACGACTCTCCTTGGAGTTTTGATGATAGTCTTTTAAGCTTGGACTTTGGAACTCACTCCAGTTGCCGCATAATTAGTTAGTTGGCTTAGCCTGTACTAAGGACTTATAATGAGTATCCTAATAGCAATCAGTTATTATTAGAAGGCATAAAAGTCAAAGTTTTTACACAGTTGAGCTATTTTTCCTTAACCGCTTAACGATTTTTAAACTTTTTCGAGAAGGAAACCTGTATCTTTAAGCAGTGTTAAGGCTTAATTTGCAAAATTTTATGATGACCCTCGGCTACAATGGTCTCATGAAGAAAAAAAGCATAAATGAGCTCCGATGAGCTTGATAGAGAACCTCCGAGGATCTGAATCCTCCGAAGGACTGCCTTTAAATGTAGGTAGAAGAAGTTAACGCTTCTTGATGTTTCTAAAACTCAGTGATAATTTACAAGAATTTTTAATTTCCATTTCTGTACTCTTTAATAGTCATGCTGAAAATACCTGTGAGCTATGCCATCTCCACCTATATTATGGTCGCTGGTTTTTTATTTTCTTGTGTAAGTGTAGTGTCTCAACAAGATATAACTTTTACAGGCTTTCTGCAATAGTTCCCGCCTTAACTACTTCCAGCTTTATGAGTGCTTACTACTTTAAAGAACGTCTCTCGTAGCTTATTCATGTGTTTGAGACGCGAAAACTGCCTTCATATCAAATGATTTTCTTTCATCATATACGAACGCAGGATCATTAAGGAATAAAATATAACTTCTCATTTTGTTTTATGACGCTAATTCTCTTGCCGTATGTAAAATTTATATATTTAATAATTTTCCCATTTCCTAATAACTCATTTGTACATTTATGGAAACATAAACATAGGAATGTGTGCTTTAAAGGACGTTGACTTTGTTGTAACTTTCTGGCTAAATTTATCGTCATTTTTGTGTTCAATTAAAATGTCACACGCATTCTTACATCCGCACCTTATATCTCTTTAAACTTCAAGTAAATAACGAGTTGTGGATCAAGTTATAAGCCTCATTGTCATATTCACATGTACTCGTACTCGTACCTTGTATGTGTGTTTATAGAAAAACTTTGCAGATACGAATACTGTCTGTTGTAATAGTTTTCAAGACTCAAACCAGTTTCTGTCTTGTTTGCATCGTTATTAACCCAAAAATAACTAAACGAAGGGAAACTACATTCGCACTCGTAAGTTTAATCTCTGTTGAGATTCCTTCGGGGCTCTATTAACGACCCGCCATAACAGCTCACTACTGCGCTCATCCTGCCAAATCGACATGTAAGAACATTGTACACATATAAATTGCTGTGTACGTTCAAATAATCCTTCTCACCCTCTTGAGGTTGGCAACAGTTGTTCTTACCATCATAAGTGCGTAAGCTACACAGCTTCCAGTGCAATTAGTGTTATATATATATATGTGTGGGTATGTGTTTGACTGTGTTTGGGCATTCCTTATATAGAAGGATGAAACAAGGCGAAAAAAAAGAAGAAAAATAATAGTAATAATAATAAAGTTGCGTAGCAATGGCTGTTTGTAGACGTTTCCCATGCGAGCATATCCAATTCATGTTCCGTTATTAAGAATTAGCCGTATAAGTGGTTTTGTGAATTCTGAGATGGTCGCCATTGCCACCAGCTCAGATGGACTTGTAACCAGACCTTGGCAAAACAAACTCATGATATAGTAAATATTTACGCGACTAGAATTTGCGGCCTATTATACCCACTAATGCGTGTTTGTGTAGCTTTTTAGAATAAAGTACCTTCTCTCGAGTCTCGGTTACATGTTTGCGTTGGATAATTTTTTGGCGGACAACAAAGCCTGTGAATGGTGTAGGATTTCAGATTAATTAAAATTGAAGCCATGGGTGAACACGAATAAATGTATTTCCTTTGGCGAGGAAAATTAACGAAAGGCCGCTGAACTTGCTGGCATTAAATTTCAGACAGATATGTCAAAGGATAGTAACTTTCAGCTAAGTGGGCATCATTTGCTGAGATAAGAGTTTTAAAGGGGTTGGGGGAGGGAGAAAACCATGCAACCCTTTTAAGAGCATCTTCTGATGAAATGCGTCAATGACTCCATGAATTTTGTCGACAATTTGAGAAGAAAATCATTACTTTAGACATGGAACATGTACACCATTGGAAACTATTTTGGATGAAATTTCACAGTGTTAAATGATATGTGAGATACTATTTGTTGGATAAAGCAGATACGAGTATAACGGGTGATTTACTTAGACTTGTTCTTTTTTTCAATGGGTTTCAATAGGCTCACACGTTAGGGTACGTTATTGGATAATGCGCGAACGAATAGCCCACATCCAGCTCGTAGTGAGGAGACCGTGAGCAATCGATTCGACGCCGATCCCAACATATGGTCTTATCATATTCAACAACTTGGCGAATTTTAAAAGAGGATCTTGGTCGTGTGTATTCAGGCAGTTGATCCAAAAACATTCCGATCCTTAGCAGTATCGTAACTTTATCAACTTCGTTTTGGAAATGAACGCAAGTGATCGAAAATTAAACCGAGAAAATATTTTGACCCAATGAGGCACATCTACCCGTCTTCAATCATCGTCGGTTTTCTGCGAGAGAAGTTACCTGGCTTAGTCATTTCTAAAAATTATGATCAAAATTGGTACGCAATGTCAACATGCATGCTGTTACCGATGAAACAGAAAACGTGATCAATTATCCAGTAACAAACCCTGTTACTTTCCATGATACGGCAGAAGTAATATAAATGCTAATATGGGCATTGTGACCGAAAACGTAACTTTAAACGAATTTATAAAGTTTCCAGGAATCCATTCTGTGATCATATACTATGTCGACCACGTTACCAAACGCTTCTCCATTCACCCAAGGAAATTTGCAGCATTTGTCCAGCATGTACATAAAATCGGGGAATCAACTTTTTTTTCTTCCTAAAGATAGACAGCTCATTAAAACGAGCGACGCGTCTCTCCGAAAAGTGCACTTGAGATCACATTTTCGAAGAATTTAAAAGCTCTTAGAAATGATTTCCGTTGTAGAAAATGTCTGTTGGAATCGCTAAATTCCTTCTTCAATGAATTGAAAATTACCTTTGGAAACGTTTAATTGAAGTTGGCTTAGACGGTTTTAAGTCTGAAATCCAACAGAAAATGTTGATGCACCCAGAGCTCATTTTGTGTCCAACACTCTTCTTAAATCCCATTAATGTCTCTTGTCTGCCACGTCTTATCGAGTATATTGCTATGCTGACGACTGATATCCATAATCGTTTCCACAACCGAGAATAATTTTTGTACAATGCCCTCAACGGGCTAGATGCTCTTATTACACTCTATTTGCCAAAAAGAATTGAAAATTATGGTATAAAACTCATAGATATAACCAATAATGCAAAGTCAATTTCGGCCCTCCAACATCGACGTAATGTCTCCTGTCTTACCATGTTCTGTCGCTATTTTTTATAACCAGTGCTTCAGCGAAATTGCCATTAGTATCCTTTCCTTAAACCGTCGACCCTTATGGTCACTTTTGGGTGTAATTCTAAATACTGTTGTCTTTCTGAAAGGATTAAACTCGCTTATGTGATGCTTTTTAATGCGATAATCCATTCAATTGTAAGTTCCTTCACCGCGCGTTATTAAATAAAAAAAAAATACATTTCTCTAAATCTTTTTGTAAGAGGCAATGGATGTCCACTATACAGTAGAAGAGCTGATTATCAACAGCCGGTTTATTATCATCTTTCCTCTTACCAAAGTCCGAGATGTAGCTGGCCTACCATGCTCTAGTTGCTTCCTGTTGACTGCTTGCAGTTGTTTGAAATTTAAGTTTCTCTCTAGACAGATTCAAAAACTTTGTTGGGTGCATTCTAAATATATCTCGGCCATTTAGGCCCACGAACACGAACTGGTCTGACATGATCAATGTCACTGTCTAGCCTGTGATTACATTGTTAAATCTTTGTAATCTGTCCAATAACTTTGTTAACAAAGAACTAAACGCACTATGTATTAACTATTTTTGACAAAGTTAATATGTGTTCACTACACAGGATAGTTCTACGTCGTAAGAGATCTAATTTTTTAGTTTATCAAATGCTGAAAAGGATACAAACAAATTTCTTTAACTTTCTTAAGTTGTATATCTTACCATTTAGCGTAGATACCCGTTGTCTTCTGTCCTTCCCCTAAGAAAATGTAACATTGACAGTCTTTTCGAAAGTATCAGAGTAATACATACTTTTAAGACCTTTGATTGAATTCTTTACACTTCAATATTCATACGATTTCAAAGTCTCAGATTCTCACCTTTCAAAATGTTATTTATGGTTATCAACCATTTTACTGGAGGTGTCATCACTTACGTTTGTCAAACAGTGAGCGCTAAAAATTGCCATCTTTAAAGCAAGATTGTGTGAAGTCTGAAAACAAGACACGGCTCTCATATGATAGTATCTACCTGTGGCAGCTTTTCGTGATTTCAGTCATTGTCAATTGTCCTCGCGATACATCTTTGGTATGCCGGAGAATTTGCTAAATCTTGAATCATTTCAGACTTAAGCATTCAAATTTGTGAAATGTGTCCTCGCTGTGATTGCATTCGCCTCGCCACATAGTGGCTTTTTATGTTTAACATAAGACTTTTTCGCTCATAATGCTTGTATTGCTTGTGTTCTGACTATATACCCAAGAACTTTTCAGTAATCTCAGCCAGAATAGGTCGAAGTATAATAGATCAAGTGAGGATGTCAATGTCTTAACTAAAAGTCAAAGTCAGAGTCTAAGCCAAGTGAAAGATTGTAGCTTTACCTTCTTGCTTGATTTTATGAAACCTTTTTTATTGTAGACATCTTAACACCATGCAAATGTGTTTTTAAAAGTTTTCCTAAAATGTCGAATACCGAAAGATTTCACTCTGGAGTAGTAAGTTCATATTGCTGTCATACTATTGACTTGAAGGTGACCATAATCGGTCACAATATGGAACTTGTATCGCTTCTATGTCAGCAATACTTCACAGTTCTTTAATAAGAAATCAGTCAGTGACAGGTTCATCTTAAGAGCGGAATTTCTAGACGTTATCAATTTTGTATGTGCTATTTAACAACTGCAACCAATATGTGTGCATTACAAGTTTTAGCTTTCGAATATGATACCCGATAGTCCCTTAAACTCTTTAAAATGTTAATTCTACAGGGCCATACTAATTGCTGGACTATAATTTAAAAAGCAGGGCAGTTACATTCATTTCTAAATATTTGTGATAGTCATTCAAATGCAGTAACGAACTCAGTAGAACTCTTGTGGATAGTGATATAAATTACGATTTTCATGATTCTATATTATATGCCTTATCTAAGATGAAAAATCTTTGCATTTGAAGTTGAATTGATCATTTAAAAGTACTCTATATCCAAAAACAGAAGAAAGTTATCACAATGGAATAAATCGAGACCGAAGATACCTTAGAATACTGAAGCAAAAACAAAATTTACAAATCAGAACCTGAAATTGTATGTATGACCAAATTGTATTCTGCAATGAATTATTTTAGGCTGCAAGGACAGTATAAGGTTCGACGCAATATATCCTAACTGATCCACATCCATGTTTACTGCGATTGCGTTCTTCCGAGAGTCTTTGTGTGTGTGTTATTGAAAACTTCTTCAAAACATACTTTCTCATAAAACTTACAACTTTTCTGTAAGACCTTTACATAAACTCTCCGCAATCAATCATTTACCCGAAGATATTTAGTAGTAACATCTTTCACTATTCAAATTTCTAAGGATCAACTTAATTAAGCAGTCGCTGCATTCTCGACAAATTAAAGTTTGAAAGTTTTTTTTCCCCATCATCGCTGGCCCTTAAGGCTAATTACGTTCGTAAATGAAAAGATAAGAAAAAAATAAAAAATTAAATAATAATCCATGAGTAAAAGAAATATACCGCTCATTAATTCTGCGACTCATTACCCATGATCATAAAACAAGAAAAGAAAAAAAAAGGCTCAACATGAATATTTCCATTTAGTTCCTTTGGCACAAACATTTATCATTCTGAAAAGTGTCAAAATGTTCTGCGCTCATCCTTTAAAGAATGAATGACATAACTGAAAAAGGGCTCCCCGTCCTCATGTCAGAGGAGCTGTTTTTTGACACTCCTTTCCGGCTATACGGTGACACATTAGTGTGTACAATTTCGTGGTACATTAAAAAAAAAAAAAACATTTTTCTCTTTTTCGTGTTAATCGTGGGTGTGGATGGATTAAATATTTCATGTGTCAATGGATTTTTTTTCTGTCTGGTATGGATTTGACAGAAGTCCCTAGTTGTGGTATTGTGCTTTCGGTCCTTTGTTACTTGGATTGCTTTCAGTTTTCAGTGAATTTCGAATAGGATTATAACTGTCGAGTTTTGAAATGCGAATGTGAAAATTATTTTGATAAAGAGCATTGTTACGCCTTGCTATACGTTTGGGGATCAAATGCATTTAGAAACCCATGAACTTGAAGTGGAATTGAATCAGTTCTCGCGGTACTCTCTATGATACTTGTTACTCATTAAACAAACTCGTTGAAGAGGTACGAGTATACGATTAACGACTTGTTGAAATACAAACACTATCAGATTTTAATTAGAATTTATATTTTTTCATTCAATGTTTCATATACAATACAATTGAGGAATGGAATCGGCAAATAACAGAAATAATCCAAATACCGACAGGAACGTTTAAAATTGTGTCACCTTTGATTCAACATTCAGTAGTTGGAATGAACATGGTCTGGCAGTTTTTTTTATATCAAGAGGCAGTCAATCCTCTCTAAACTGAGGTCATTCTTTTAATGAGAGGGAGGAAGATAACCGACCTATCCACCATCCATTTTTAAATTTTTTTAAAATTCTTTGAACTGCATCGATACCCACTTTAGCCTACATCACTTTAGGTGGCGCTACAGTCCAGGGTGGATCTGGGCCTCAATCAACAAGCGTCTGCAGCTAGCTCGATCTTGTGCTTGCTGCCACCAGTTTTTCGCACGTTAAGTTGGCTGAGGTCCTCTTCCACTTGCGTGTGCCACCTGAGTCTCGGTCTTCCACTACTGCGCTGTCCCTCGGGGGCGGATTCGAAGACCTTTCGGACCGGAGCATTGGTGTTCATCCGCTCTATATGACCCAGCCATCTTAGCCGTTGCATCTTCACTCTTCGTCGTTGTAACTCCTCCTCCACTCACCGTCAATGCAGACGGGACGGAAGAAATCGCATGACAGCGCATCGCCTTGTCTAAATCCTTTTTTGATATCAAAGGTCTCGGTGAGGTGTTTACCGACCTTGATGGAGCAGCGTGCATTCTCCATCGTCATCCTGTACAGATGGACGAGTTTGGCAGGTATGCAAAAACTAGACATTGCTCTGTATAGCTAGTCTCTATAGATGCTGTCATACGTGGCCTTAAAATCGAGTTTTCTCCAAGATCTGCCATAGTCTGAATATATGGTTGACGATGGACTTGGGCAATGGCGATGGCGCGATAGTTAGCTCATTGGACTATCAAGCAGACAGTCTGGGTTCGATTCCTGGCTGGGTCAACAACAATTTTTAAATAGCCATCATCCTTTCGGCGGGCAATGGCAAACTCCCGAAAGTAAAATTGCCTACGAAAAAGCTTCTTAGGAGAGCCGTTCGAACTTGGCGATAAACCGTAGGCCCCGCTTAGATGTGACAAAAATGACAACATGAGCAACACAAATGAGTTTCAAGAAGCTAGGCCATGGCCCATACCGGGCCATGAACTTTCCTGACCTTAAGTTACGCTGATATGGACCTATCAGGTTGTTTACGAATGGCTTCAGGCGTTCACTCAATACGGCAGATAAGATCTTGAACGCGATGTTAAGAAGACTGATGCCTCTGTAGTTGGCGCAGTTCAGAGGGTCTCCATTCATCGGGCATACTTTCGTCCGACCATATTTTAGATATGAGTTGGTGTATGCTACTTACCAAGGAGCTCGGCGGTCAGGCCGTCCGCTCCAGCAGCTTTGTTGGACTTAAGCTTCGATATACCTATCTTCACTTCATCCAGGTCGGGTGTACGGAATTGTTGGTCATCATCGTCCAGGTTGAAAGATTGATTCTGCCTGACAGCGGTATTTGGTTCGTCATCGCCGTTATAAAGTTTGCAGAAGTAATCTTTCCAGATTCTCAGCATCGACTGCGACTCTGCTACGATGTTCCCACTATAGCACTATCAGTTTTTTGACAACATATGAGACTTGTCAGGCTTTAAAATGGTTTTTTTTTTCAAACAAATTTTTAAGTAAATATGTCACTTTTGCTTTAAGACATCAAAAAAATGGTCTGAAGTCATTAAGTCTTGTTTATGTCCAAGCTCAAAATAGGATTGCGGATAATGAAATCGTCGATTAATTTACTATACAAAAACCAGAGGAAAGGTGCTCAGGTATCAAACCTGTGCTTATACGAGTACTTTAGGCACTTTATAACTGAGCAAAAGCTTTATAACAAAAAAGAGGAAATTTCACTTAAATTAACATACTCGTATAAATAGAGTATCATGGACGAAGTTGCTTGACTAAGTGTCCTGTGCCCAGAGACAAGAAAATCTTCATGTGTGGGTTCATAAAATAAATGATTTCTAAGGTATGACTTTACATATGTGTATGCCTGTTATATATTTGTTTTACTGGGTCGTTCATAACCTTAAAGCCAGGGGAAATAAGAACGAAAAAAGTGCGCGTATAGGAAATAATCAAAAATTTATAAATAGCGTGTACGTTTATCCTTTGCTTGATAAACCTTCAATCTTATTACAAGAATATCATCCATAATTTGTTTTCAAAATAGAACAATTCGTTTGAAGAAAATGAATTCCACAGGGGAATGACCATTCTATGTGTTTTATTTGTATCATGGTCATAGCGTGTTTTTATGTAAAGATTATTTAATTATAGTTTTGAATTTGGCAAAAAAAAAATTATTAATAATTTAATGCGTAAGAAACCTGGTGGAGATCTGTGATACAAATTCATAAAAATTTAAATTCAATTCGGGAAGGCACTCATTCCGACTCCACACTGTATTTTGGAATCATTTCATCATTTTATTTGATTATTTCAAAAGGTTATAAGAAACACACTTTTCAATATTTCTCAACGATTGTTAATTTATTGATAAAAGTAAACCTTTCTTAAATACGAAATATTTGCTTACGGAATTAGCAGCTCCCGGGTGGCCAAACAACATCATCCAAAAGCCGACACGATTATTGAACTGAGTATGCAAAAAATCGCTTCTTGGAACCATAGCTCGCGCAAGTTCAAATTCTGGATAGAAAATTGTTTATTATTCCTCGGTAGTATTCTACATTGAATGTAATGTTTCTTCCATTGTCGACTTGGAAAAAAAATTGGCCAATAATGCCGCCACTCCAAAAATCAAACAGTCACAAGGGCAGGATGCATTCGCTTCTCCACAAATACTCGAACGTTTGCATTGCTCTTATGAGGAATATGTTCGGTCATCAATCAGCAGAGCAGTCTCACAAACTTTCTTCACAATGCTGCAGTTGGTGTAGTATTTCGTCCAAAATCTCTTTTTAAAAATCTCACTGTTTCAGCAACATAACATCCACTTTAGAAGTAACTTTGCGAAATTTCCTAGCATTTCGTACAGCGAAAATAAAAGCTATTTTTAAGCTAGTTCTTATTTTGACTTCATGTGCTAATGACCTTGGGAGTAACTGACATAAGTGAATCTATAAGGGGTATGCTGGTCAAATATTGTTTCTCTAAAGTAAGAAGTACCAACGCAAAAGTTTTGCCAGCGTAAATAACATTTCTTAAGATAATGTGACCTTTTTCGTACGTCAATCAATAACATAGCCATATTGGTTTTGGGGAGTTACCTGAAAAGATTCCAAAGCTGCCATTACATCCAGACAAATCAAGGGCACATGTGGTTTATGGGGTAGTGGAATCTGCGGTACATATTTGTTCAAAATTGTGGCTGGCTAGAAAGCGTACTATTTGCTGCTTGAAATTGAAGCCCCTTGTTTAGACGACCTTTGATTTTAATAAGTCGGCGTCAATTGCCAAACAGCTCACGAAGCCATAACATTATTGCGAGAACGATACACGTGAAAGGTTAATTTTACGCCTTGAATCGGTAAATTGGCCGCTTAAATCATGTGACATCACACCTTTCGACCTTTTCCTTCGTAAAGTCATGAGTTTCCATCTAAAAGCTCACTACGACTGAGTTACTGGAGGCCAACACCACTTAAGTCATTGGTAATGCTCGAAAACGTCATCGAAAATTGGAACTTCAGAATGAATCATATTAGCCACTGTTACGGGCAATATTTGAAAGCAATCAATAATCTTAAAACTAATGTATTGTTATGATTGATCCCCGGCAACAATCACAGTTGCCCCGAATCAAAAATAACCTTGGAACCAACTGTTCCAACCCGGGTTCGAATCACCTCCAGGTAGCGCTTTGATGGCAGCTACACCTGGGCAACAAAATCACAAAAAAACCGAATTGAGCGCCACGTGATTTTTCCCTTGGAATCACGAAACCTTGAATAAAAAAAAAAGACCGAATCTAACCAAAATAAACGAAAATACTTCCCGAAGAAAAGCAACATCAAAGTAAAACACCGGACTTCTCCCCACGTTATAACGGCTCCGTTGGAGCTCGACGATTTATTTGTTAAATAAGCGGTACACTCGTCGACAGAGTGACCCGCTATTTACAGTCCCGAACACACAAAGAGAAATCTAACGGGTCGCGTGTCTCGTCTATTCTCGAGATTTTTCGCACGCGCGGCCTACCGGAGTCTTAATTTTTCAATATAAAAAAAAGCGATTTTTTTTTTCTACACTACACTGCACTATGTACACTATACTTAGCTTTATGGCGGTTCTGTGCCCCTCGCTGGCACAGTCCTATTAATCCCTTCGTCCTGCTATTCCTTTTCCCTGTCCAGATCCTGGTTCCTTCTCCTTATCCCACTTTCCCGGCCGTTCTCGAAAGAACACTCCGCGATTTTATCCCAAAAAAAAAAACTACTTTCCTTTTTTTTTTTTTTTACAGAGAAAAATTGCTTTTCGCAATCTAACAAAGCAAAAAATTCGCACTTAAAAAAAACCTTGATTGACCGTCTGTCTGTGCTGATCGTCACCAAAGTGACTTCCAGATCTTCTCCTTTCCACAAGCTCTCGACAGATTCTCACACGCATTCTCACACTCACTCACACACACATTCATTTGGCTCTAGTGAACCCAACAACGGGGTTTCCAGCTATACAACTAGCAAACTTTGCTAGTGTGTGCTCCCGTGTCCAACTAGGCCTCTCACACATTCCAATTGTTTCCAATTGTACACTCTCATTCTAAACTCCTCAGACACTGAGTTCTCTCCCGCTTCCAGTGATAACTGTGAACTCCACTGAGCGAGTTTATGAGAGCTTGTGGATCCTGGCTATGCCTAGCTATTTCCCTAGACACTGGAACTACATTGAAAATTGCGAGAAGCAATGTTTCTCTCATTGCTGATCCCCGGTTAATTTTCCCCCATCGAACTAAACAAAATTTGCAAAACAACAACAAACGCGAAGGAGAAAGAAAGTATGATCGAAGGTCAATGGAGTGTTGGGACGAAGGAGGAAGGTTGTGTGGGTATAATCCTAATCTGATTATACCCAGGTCTAGCCATTCTCTAAACCGCCGCCCCAACAAAGCTAAGTATATGTGTCTCTGTGCTATATAACCCCGGGTCACTACTTACTCCGGTGGATCGGCGTTCAGATTTGGGGGGAATGGGGGGACTGACCAATAGCGGGTCATTCCTTACAATTACGTATTTTATTTTGTTTTCTTTAGTTTTAGTTTTCGTTTATTCAATGTTGTGGGCCATTCTGCCCGCCTGGTACTTTGTTGTGATTTTTATTTTGTTATTATTGTATAGTTTGTGTTTATGTTATTGTTGTTGTTGTTATTGTTTATAGTTGTTGTTATTTTTTTGTTGTTGTTGTTATTGTTTATATTTGATGTGGTTTATTGTTTTTGGTTATTGTTATTTTTATTAATGTTTTTAATAAAACAGCCCACGTTGGAGGCTGTCTCGTAACTTGGTCGTCCGCCTACAGCCTCTGCTGCTCCCTTGGTGCTCCATCGGTGGGGTGCTGGCTTCAAAGGGGTCGTCGTCCCTTCACCCATCGAACCTGACTTTTACAGCTGGTGCGTCGTTGGGATGTGTTCGATTATGCTGGCTGTCCGCCTACACACCACCGTCGCTCCTCCGTAGCTCCCTCGTTGGAGGTGTAGCTACAAAAGAGATCGTCATCTCTTTCCCCTTTTGCCTTATCTCAGCATCCACATCAATTTCGAGATGTGATGCCGGTAATACTAAAGCCTTTGCTTACATGGTTTTCGTTGGGGTGTAAGTTCCGGGTATCGTCCTCCCCCACCCGTCATCATCGTGTTGGGGTGTCTGGCTTACAAGGACCGTCCGTCCCCACCCGTCGATGACTTTCAGACGTCCTGTCTGATGCAGCCCGTTGCGAGTCTCCCGTCTAGCCTACGGGCTCCGACAACGGTGACCTTGGTGGACCTCCTGTCGCACCCTGGGCTCCTGGTTCGTCGTGAGTCTCCCTATCGTCCTTAGGGCTTCACCGACTGAACCACCTCGTCCTCCTCGGCGGAGATAACCGCCCGTGAACCTATGTGGGTCCTTTCTGAGGTCTGTGGTCGGTGGGCCAATGGCTGATGGGACCATGGCTGCCCTCCACCTCCGCCAGAGCTCGGTCTTCCCACTCAAAGAAAAGAGGGAACGAAGGGAGAAGCACAAGGAAGAGGGTAAACCTTGTTGCGGGAAAATTTACCGCAACAGTATAGAATGGTTCTTTTGTACAACAATAAGGATAATTCCATAAAATTGATGTTAAGTTATTCCTTTTTCATTTTCAAGAAAAGTAACCCCAAAGAATCAGCCTTTACAAACAGCTTCAACGTATAGCTTATAGACTTTTTAGAAGGTTATTTTATTGGTGTCTTAGATGTTACAATTCCAAACATAATATTCCGCTTTATGGTTCATTTTAAACCTATTATTTAATATTGTAAATAGTTTTAAAATCGAATAAATCATGTTGTTCTTGATTTGTGTCTTTGCAGTTAGCAGTGTAATGTCAACAGCCAAACGGCTGGTGCTCTCCCTCAGAGGTCGTAAGGAGTCTCAAAGCACAGCTGGGACTGCGACTTCATCTACGCGCCTTGTATCCGCTGGTACATCACCTGGCCATGAATTAGATGAAATCGCCGTTGTCTCCGGCACCGGCGGTTCAAGTCATCACTTAATTTATGGTGGCGGCAGTAATGGTCCAAGATATTCAACAGGTGAGTTTTATGTTTTAAATTTGTGTTCCTCGTATAATTCTAGATGGCTAAAATAGAACAAAAAATAGAAGCAAAACCAAACAATCTAGTCAACGTCACTGTAAATTTTTCTATCGTATCCGTAACTTTTGGTGTTGTGGTTGTCTCTTATCCTTGTCCCTATTAACCTTTTTTTTTTTTTTGTAAATCTAGTTTAATGTTTATTCGTCGTTTTTTTTGTGTTACCTTTGTATTATATATGTATGATGTTGTGCTTACACATGAAGATAGTAAATAGTCCTAATATTTCGGTATATGTGCACACGAAGGGGATGATGTCCTTACTTTACGATTACGACCCATATTTTATTGCATTCTCAAGGAAGGCGAAGGACTGATGCTTCTACATGGTACTGGTACACAGTATACATCAACAACATCAAGGATATTAATGCCATCATTACATTTCCGATCTTATTAAGCTCCTAGAGGATATGATGTGCCTTCGCCCGACACACCTAAAGGTATACTCGTTTTCGTATCCTGGCCATTACCTCTGTCTTTGCGTAGACACACGCAAAATTTATGTCTTTCACAAAATTTACGTCTTCATCCGATTATGCTATTCAAATGAAAAAAAAAAAAAAAAAATGGAAAATGTGAAAAGAAAATTCCACGTCCTGTGTCCTTTATAGATACTCGTACAACGAGTATGTATCATACGATAAATGACGGAGTACGAGTGTGTGCTTGCCTTTAGGATATTTAGGATCACATTTCCTCGAATGTTATTTTTTTTGTTCCTTGTTTCTTTTTGTTTTTTTTTATTTATCCTAGATACATCTGAATGAAAAGCAGATACAAGATATTTAAAATAAAAAAACAAGAAAACGCGACATGATGTTTCCACCGCAAAAACACGAATGACAGACAAGTACACAGACATGAAATATACGACTACATCTATCCATGTTTGTATGAATTGTGTGTGAATAAATATCTGTTGGATATCCTGGGAATATTCAGCCATCCTTCATGCTTTCGGTTTGTCTTTTAATTCATATTTCTCTGATAATAGTAGCATCATACGAGGGTATGTATCAGTATCAGCAAACAACTCAAACTGCTGCCATCTGCAGTACAACTGCAACTGCAAAAACAAAACAACATAAACAAAATTGATAAGATATTCACGACAATCAAAAACGGGTAACCAAAAGCCCAAAAAAATTGATGAATTTAAATAAAGAAAATAAACAGACTTTTCGACAGATGTGCATCAACACTGGTCACAAAAAGAATTCACACAATACGAGTAGAGGTACATTTGTTAGTCTAGTTACAGCTTTTACAATTTTTTTTCCATTCGTATCTCTCTAATGTCTGTGTGGTAGTTATTAACTTCAAGTTTCTTTTAAGTTAACACGCGTTAAAAAGTTCAAGCGTAATTCTTAATTATAACAAAGAACGGTTCATGAAATTAGACCTATGGTTTTAGTTATTGACTTTTTTTTTGGCTAAACACATCTTTCGGCCAATTTTTTTTTAAAATTTGTCATACTTTCTCATCAGTAATGCGCGGGGTATTTGTTTCCAATTCTAGATAGCACTACAAGAGTGATTCAGCAGGGTCAAACTATTCATAAGTCCATTTTTCTGTCGATAGGTCGGTGCGTCAGTAAGTCACACAGTAAATTTTCTCGAAACCTCATATCGTTCTCGTTAATGTCGTCAAGAAATAATTACTCATCCTTCCGCTTAAGAAACGCGAGCTCCAAGTTCGTTTTTAAGAAAATTGTGGACCGCTGATGCTACCAGCATAGAGATTACACCAACAGTGTATTTTTGTGAGTGTCCAGTAGAAATGACAATTTGGTTTGATTACAAACCCATTGGTCGCAGTTGCTAAACCAGATTTTTCAAGATATAAGGCCGATTCAAGGTGTAAACTTCGGTCCTTAGCTATTTTCTGGTGGCTTTAGTTCCTGAACCAGCTATACGTCTTTAAGGCTGATTTTTTTTTTTAAATTTCTATACAGAGAGCGAACAAGGATGAAACGCTTGCAAACGGTAACTAATGGACAATTCCGGATCTCCAACAACACTGTCAATGTCTGCACATTGTTTTGAAGCGTTATTGGCTTTGTGTTGTGAAGGGGGCATATGGTACAAAATGTGTCCACAAAAAACGAGATCAGTCAATTATGAGGACCAAAAAATCACGTCACGTTTTGCGAATTCAAGTCCAAATTTCACAAAAAAAATTTAATGTTTAGAAAGTGGTTTAAGATAAAGAAGCCATCCCAAAGCGGAGTGTCTAAATAGATAGATAAAACTCGACCAAAGTTACTTATTAAGTAAATTTGACTCTAGTTCTTCTTCTTCTTCTTATCCTTTAATTAACCCTTTCTTCGCTATACGAACTTGTGCGTAACGAGTTTCCCATTTTTACTGCATCGCTGTTGCTCAACTTATGGGGTTATGGCTAATATCGCAGACTTCAAAACGCGTCTTCATACTGCTCGGTCCTGGATCGCTGCATTGGTTAGCCCCAGGCGTTGTTGCACATTTGCCATCTGATAAATCCAGGAATTTTTTCTTTCCGACCTGGTTTTCTTACAGTTGGATTGACAGTAGTTGATAGTGCCTTTTTTAACCGGATTTCTTCTTTGAACGTGGCAATACCAGCTTATTCTATTCGCCTCAAGCTGTTCGGTTACCGAGTTCTTTATATGTAGACTTCCTCTTATACGCGTAGATCTAATGCAATCGCGTTTAGTGACTCCACTAGACATCCTTAACATTTTCATTTCCGCTGCCGTAATTTTGTTTTTACATGCTTCATACATTGTCCAGCACTGTGAACCGTACATAAGAGCTGGTCTAACAATCGTGGTGTAGAGTTTCCCCTTCAATTTAAGTGGAAATTTTCGGTCGCAAAAGATTCCCGAATTTTCCCGCCATTTCATTCACCCCACACTCACTCTGTGGTTTACGTCGTCGTCACATTTCGCTTCCATGTTAACGATTGATCCTAAGTACCTAAAGATAGTGCTTTTCGGAAGAACTATTCCGTCTAACATTATATCCGGAACAGGTCGCAACGGATGCGCAAATGGGCACGTCAAATGCTTCGTCTTTGAACTACTTATTTTAAACCCGTTTCTCTCTAGCGCGATGAAGATGGCGCGATAGTTAGCTCATTGGACTATCACGCAGAGAGTCTGGGTTCGACTCCTGGCTGGGTCACCAACAATTTTTCAAATCGCCATTTCGGCGGGAAATGGCAAACTCCCGAAAACAAAATTGCCTACGAAAAAGCTTCCAACGAGAGCTGTTCGGACTCGGCGATAAACCGTAGGCCCCGCTCAGATGTGACTAAAATGACAACATGAGCAACACGAATGAGTGTCAAGAAGCTAGGCCATGGCCCATACCGGGCTGCCAGCGTCAAAGTGTTTTTTTTGTTTTTTTTCTCTCTAGCGCATTTTTCCACGAATCTAAGGCATTTTGCAAATCTTCTATCGCTTCGTATAACTGCGTCGACAGCGAAGAGAATTGGCATTACATTTGCCTCGCGCATGTAGTCTTTTAAAAGATAGTCGAATACTACGTTAAAGAGGAATGGGCTAATGATGCTTCCTTGGTGCATTCCGAAATTAACTGGAAATTCTCACGTTAGTCCAGCAGAGGTCGATAAATACCATGTGTAAATCCTTAGACGAATCTCGGTGCTTTTCCATTATTATTCGTATGCTTTGGATAGCGTCCACCGTCAATCTTCCTTCAACAAGTCCACCCTGGCTATTATCGAGCTTTATTATTTGTCGAAGACTTGACTCTAGTTCTTTGTCATGATTGTCCTTTTGCGTTTATTGCTATTTGAATCATTTGCAGGTAAAGATGACAGGCTTACGAGCATAAGATTCATTGCTCCCTCTCTTTTTTTATTTTTTTATGCCATTCTTTAAAATTTACTCCAAAGTTTCTTATTCAGTTACTTTTATGAACCTTAACTTTGTGTACTGTGGATAACATGGGAGTTAATAACATTTGAATAGTTGTCTCCTCAAAGTCTAACTTATCAGCACCAAGGGGGTTGCCACTTGATATCCACTTTATTACATTTAACCGTTTAACTGCCACTGAAGTAACTGATTTGGGAACAAGAATTCGGATATGTTTAACAAAATGAAATCAGGAGTCCTATTTACTCTTTGAATTGTTTCTTTGATCTGTAAAACGGCTTCGTTTTCTTCAAACTTTTGGCAAGAATTCAAGGCCGGAATAGGGTCAAAGCAGTTAAATTCAAACGATTGTCTATTCTATGTTCAAATCTGGTTTCAATTCAATTTATTTGATTCCATCTCAGTTCCATTTGGTTATTTTACACATGTTCAGCATTTATTCATTTCCGTCAACTGCTTAGTATTTGGAAGGAAGCCAAATCTAAAGTAGAATTTTGAAGCAGATTTCAGTAATCTTGGATTGCTCTTGGAGGTAGACTTCAGTTTTTGACTTTTCGATAAGAGAAGAAGGTGTCAATGCAATTCGTAGCGATAACTTTAAATTATCTTCTCGGGAAGAAGAAGCTTTCTTCGAATATTGGAAGTGCCTCTTGTGGAGTATGTTTCTAGACTTGCTTCTGAAAAAGGAAATAATGTGCGAAATTATGTGTTTGTTACACTTTATAAGAGCGGAACAAAAAGGTTTCCGTTCAATACAAGGCCATCGATTGTTCATATACCACATATGCATCCGGCGGAAGAAATTTTCGATAATTTTCTGCATTGAACAGCATTTTCAGAACGTTGGTACGTAGTAGTCCAATCCTAAGTGTAACCTTTTTAAACAATACCAAGCTTGGAATAGATGGAAACCAGCATTTGAAAGGCGAATCTTATTTCCACTCCGTTTGCAGACCCATAGCACTCATATCCTAGCAGTAGCAGGTGCTTCTGAAACTCCTCCGTACCCGTTAGTTACGATTCAAAACCGTGTTGATTAACACATAGATGAGGCCAATATTGCTGAGCCAATTGACACTATCGAACAACGACGTTATATCTACCTTGCTCAATTGCTATTTTCGTCACCAGTGCGAACCTTTTTGCACCTGTTAACGTTCAACCACAAAACACGGCTCGCTAAGAATGCTCATCAGTTCTATCTTGAGCTTTACTTCAGATATACTTTGGAACCGTTTATCCAGCAATACGAGTATAAAATTAATAGAAGCGATATTTTTGTAAGCGCCAATTGAGAGACTGGTCGACTTCATTGGCTATTCTTACTGACCTCGTTGCAACATTTGTTGCAGACAAGACGGTATGCACTACGAAAGTCCTCTACCCATCATGTAAGGTTCATCGCAGTACTAAAATCCTTTAACACCGTTCTTTCCTCCTACTCGATTGAGTCAGTCTTTACATTAAAGAAACTTAACGTTGTACCTATCAAGGACATACCGATTAGGGCCGTAAACAAATTATCAGCTAGTATCCTGGCCATTTGTTTACAATTACGGCTAAAATCTTTCTGCCAACGAGAACAGGTGGTGCTTTATCCTATTCAGCATCGAGATTTTCCGAAAAATTCCTCGATGGGCACGAGATGTTACTTCTAAAAATTCTTATACAAATTGTTTCAATAGGTTTCGTGTACAGATGTGATGATGCTCTTATTCAATTTTCATCTGCACCCTGTTGTTTTTTTGCAGCTACTGTTTATTTCAACATTCAAAGGTTCATACATCATAGCCATTGGGTGGGAAAATTGTTAACACCACTGTTACCACAATTCTCGTTTTTATATGTTCGTTTTGAGTCAATGAAACCGCATGACATGTAGACACATATGCAGGAGATGCTGCCATGTGGGCTGTAGGGCTGTGCTCCCATTATTTCAAAAGCACAGCTGCCACGACATGAAAACAACACAATACTTGTGTACGTGTATCGTTTTTTTTTATTTTTTTTTGTTTTTCTTCTTTCGAAGCTCAAGTCTCGGGGAAAACATGTTAAATTGAGAATATCGCTACGACTGCATATTTGACAATGGGATTTGACATTTCGACGATGAGTCGTGTCATGAAATATTTACATCTCAACCGTTATTTTCGAGCTCATAATATAGCAATATACGACGATGGCAATAACAGTCGCAGTAACAAAATCATTTGTGGTTTTGAGAATTTTTTTCCCTGTTTTCGCATTCAACTCATTTACTTGAAAAGGCAGGGAAATTCAAAAATGTGAAATGCTCTTGCAACGTTCGAAATTTTGTGAGTAAATTAGCATATGTCGGGATATAATTGCAGCACAAAGACGCGACAGTATTTTCACTGTGCAGTCATTACCTGTCGACTGTGGGAAACCACAGAATTGTTTAAAGTTTTTGATATTTCAAAAGCAGGTGCTCACGTCCATGAAGGACATTTCGAAAGCTATCAATCAATTGCCCAAAACCACTATTCATGTCATTCTCTAAAATACTCGTACATCACTTTCTTTTATGGGGAAGAAAGTCATAAAAATTGTTATATCCAGTAGTAAGCAAGGCCTGGATACTCGTATAGTGGTTGCTAAAGAATATTGAGAAACTGAGAAGCGTAAACGGACATTTCAACTTAGCCGCAAGTTATCATGGAATAAATCAATCAAATTCGGAAAATGTCAGAGGGACAGTGAGCAGATACGACTAACATACTCGTATAAGCTATTCGAAAAGAAGAAAGCGCTTGGTGGAGAAGAAGCAAAAAGTAGCCACACTAAAATAATAATTCCAATAAAAAATACAGATCAAGAAATATCCAAGAAAGCAATTTCTGTGTGCTGCCTGTGTTTATCCCCACCTTTCATCTGTATTTGACCGACGACTACCGACATTGTCCCTATTTCCGGAAGAAGAATAGAAATTGTTGACATAAATTTCCCACTCACACTGGCATGCAGGAAAACTTTGTAGCTATGCGTATGTGTGTGGTTTTATTTCCTTTTGTTCGTTTTTCTTTTTTTTTTTAGGATTTCTTGTTTCTTTTTTGTAAAGTTGGGATATCATCAATTTTGGTATTTTTCCTCGAGGGTTTGTTAACATAAAGGAGAAAAGATGTTGTGGATGCGGTAGCGGGAAGCAAGAACCAACAACCAACAGCCAACAGTCAGCAGCCAGGAGCCAGGAGCCAGGAGCCAGCAACCAGAAACCAGGAATCAGGAACCGCATCACCCCTGAAACGTAATTGCCATATTTCTTATATCATATAGCACACATGTCATTGCGGCCGGGAGGGATAACAAAGTAAATTCCCAGGAATCATCTCAATCTATCCGGGGGAATCAAAAATATCCAATGAGCCGTGCCTGACGGAATTTTGATCGGTCGTTCAATTGTACATACTCGTACATCACGATGAAGCTTATTCTTGCTTCTTCCTTTTGCATGCGTTGCGTACCATGTACGAGTATCATGGGCACCCTTACATTGGGTTTTATGTGTTTGTGTGTCTTCAGTCATTTTAAAAGATTTAGGGGTTTCAATATTTTTAAGACTTTTTCACGAGGCATAAATGTAGGCGGTTTGGGTGCAAATTATTGATATTCTCCCTGGGAGATGAACATATATACATATTTCTTGGGTGGTGGCGTTTACAAGTACTCATAGCAGCACTCATATGCGGGCCTATTCATGATTGCTATATGATTTGATGTCTTTTACGTTTTTTTCGTTTTTTTATTTTATTTTATTTATTGAGAACGCTTTTGTGGTTTCAGGTTAGGGGTGGTATAGTGATAAAATGTTGAAAATCATAAAATCACACTGATTGCGTTGGTTCGAGTAACTATAGCTTTGAATAAAATATTTGCAATAGTTTTTATTGAAAGCAACATCTCCAGGTTCTTCCAGTTTCACACTCCGAGTTCATTGTGAACACTACTCCAATTGCCTTCTTAAATGTTAAGACCACATCTGCTGGATCGTTTTTATGAGTTAAGGCCAAAGACTGTTTAGGGCGCAACAGCGCGCTTAACATTTTTCAGGCATTTTTGGTACCGCGGACGGGTTCTTTTGTTGACTAAGCTCATGTCGCTGTAAGCCCTGGATAAGTCTTACTTAAATTTATTGTCGTCTTTATTGTTCACTATTACAAACAGGACCTAAATGATGGAGTAATTTTTAATTCATTTGTTGCCGTTGTTTCTGGGCACAGATCCTGGCAATAGTTCGCTTTGTAAACCGATTTTGCATGACAAAAGTGATCACTGAGTGAATCTTGGTCTATTTTGCTTAACGCTTTTCAAATATCTAGCCCTTCCTTCAATATGGCAAGGGAAAGTCGTAAAGAATAATAATCTCAGGGGAAGAAATCCAATCTTAGACAGTCGAAGATTATAAATCAGTAAATCAAACCTGACTCCAATTTCGACTATCAACCAACAATGTGTCACTTGCCTGGATGACTTTCGTTATTTGAAATTCCATGCGATTCCTAGACCACTATTTGTTCACTGAAACTTCATTTGTAACATATAACTCATGACATTTTCGTTTATGTTTTCGAAAACAACCTGAAACTAGAATCCAAACCGAGTTTTCCTGGGCAAAGTTTTTAAACCATTTTTCAAAATGTGTCACACATCTCGCATTTCCAAAACACCCGTTGCAATCACAATCAATCTAGGAGATGTCGACGTCATCAGTCGGTTCTCAACAAGTTTTGCTTTACACGTATGTGCCAGCAGCAATTTTATGCTATTCGGATACCATTTTGCTGATGTTAGAAACACACTGCTTCCACATTCGGCTTCTTATTCTTTTCGAAACTGATCAATCTCGTTTGCCAGCGAATCGAAGAATGTTTCTCTTAGTTGCGAGAACCATGAACGATTGGCATCCGACAAATCCCCAAGTCCCTGGTTCATCTTTTGTTTTTGAAAAAAAAAAACAAAAAAAACAAAAAAAAAGAAACGAAAAGAAAAATAAAACAGCATCGCGTCGTCTTCCCATAAGTAAATCACCAGGTACTTGTTTTTGTTCGACTATGGCTATAGCCAGGGTTGCAAGACAAGGTATCAGGAGTACTTCCTCCTGGCCTTTTTCAATTTTCTGCTTTTGGTTCCTGTTTCTGCATCCACCTTTAAGCGAATTTCATCGTGTTTTTGCTTTCGTTTTGTTACTACTCGTACATTTTTGGAAGAGGGCCTGGAGTGAGGGACACCAAAGAAAGAAAGAAAATAAATTATGTGTCAGGAATTTTGGGTTATTTCGCTCCGACTTCGGCTCCGGCTCTGGCATTGGGTATGGCTCTTATTCTGGCTGTGGGTTAGGCCCCTCACAAGCTCTCAAGAACTTTGACAGGAACCGGGGGAAATGTTGTTTTAATTTTTCCTCCCTTTGTTTTGTTTTTCTTTCGACTCGACTTCTTTTCAATTGGTTTTTATTTATTCTACCAGTTTTATTCGTCAATTTCAAGTTTTCACAGGTTGTAGGAATCTATACAGCAGGATGGATGAATGCCAGTAGGAATTTCAGTGCGCCCGTCAGTATCTTACTGAAAGAAGCACTTTTCAGTTCCCACAAACAATGTGAATGGTAAAAACTGGGTTATGGGGTGACAAGGTGCTTGAAACTGGAGATGGTACTTGTAAGCGCAGATACTTCACCTTTGAAGAACGGGGCGGTTGTAAAATTAATAGCACTAATGAAGTTTTAGGGAAAATCCTCAATTTAAACATTTGTCGGGGGAGACCGAGGAATTTTTGTGAAAAATCCTTTCATTAATTAACGGTTTTACGCGGAACAGAATTTATAATGTTGCACAGTTGCATTAAGTAAGTTCCAGATACTTTGTCGAAAATGGTGTACTGAGTTTATTATCTTACACTTCTACCTCACACTTATTAATTTAGGGTAGTGGTTAAAATTGAGCCTTTGCTGTGGGTATTAGCTTTGTGAGTTGGTAAAAATTGCAAGCAGTAAGGAAGTTTTGCTAGGACTTTTGTGAATTTGTATGTTATTATCGGTGAAATTTGCATTACGCTTTCTGCACTTGCAATGATGGAAACGACGTTATAATCATACATGGCTAGCATTTGAAATAATCAGCTGCAGATGGGGTAAAGTAATGTTTGAATTCTGCAATTGGCAAGTTAGATAAGTGATTTTAATGAGCATTTTCATCCCTGCTTCGGATGAAGTTTTTCTCTCTCTTGGACCGTTTTTATATTCGCAAGGATTTTAAAACGAAAATATTGTGAATATTCATTGAATTAAGAACCATAATGGCCTGAAAAATTTTAAAAATTAATTTGAGCCATGTTCTTCTACTGTCGTCTGACTTGGACATTAGAAATGTTGGTTTCCAGCTAACTTCTGGTATGAAGGGAACAAGCAAGCAATTAGATAAACTTCAAGGAACAGCTGCGCTGAGGAAACTACAAAACAACATACCTTCTAAAAAGTCCTTTCGCAACTGTACATATAACGACCGTACAAATTATCTGGAAATATAAGGCAAATCTGTAAAAAGGTCTTTGCTTGGAACATAGGAAAGGAAAATTCCATGTAGGTCCTGTGTTTTAATGTGGAATTTAATCACAATAGATATTCTCATGCTTCAAGTTTATCTCCCGGCTCCAACCAGCTCTTATAACTAGCAATGCAAGGTGCTGCATTTATACAGCATATTAAAAACAGGACTATGAGCTAGAAATGTCAGTCTGATCTCCTTTATACCGAACGGAAGGCTCGACATATTGCATTGGGACTGTACGAATTGTCAAAGTCTTGGGAGATCTTTCAAACTCTATTGTTAAAACATGTTCGGCAGCATCTTGAGTGCCACCAGCAACGTTACCTTTGTTATGTAGACAAGGATACTCAACATAGCTGACCATAGAGTTTTATGCATGTATCTTCCTGACAAAGATCTCCAGTTGCTCTGAAAGCAAGAGCATGAGGAACTAGACTCTTTTATCTAGTACGCCAAACCGGCTCAAAAATTCATAGTTTTGCTATATGTATGCTGCTGGAATGACAATGGTTGGAAAAGGCTTATGACATTTCCGGATGCAAACGCTTTTCAACATCTGCTCTAGGTTTGTGTCAAATTTTGGGGACACTTGGTAATGGAAAAAAAATAAAAAAAATAAATACTGCTTACTGGCATAAGTGTCGTTTTTGTATAGTGAGCATGAGTAAGTTTGTCTCCTACCATACTTGGTGTAAGCTTCTTCTACGACTGTCTAGCTTATAATTTGGTCAGATTGCAGAAACTAGGTTCTGGTCATTGTAAATTTACAAAGCGCACAATTACTCTTTGGCTAACTTTAAGGCATATGAGTCCAACTTCTTTATATTTCCTTGTTTGCCCGTTTTATGTTACTGATGACCACGAAAATCTTGTTCGCTTTCCACAAATTCGTTTTTAAGCTTTTGGTAGACAAGAAAAAAATCGGATAAGACTGGAAGACTATGAACATGACACCCAGATGAATTCAAATCATTACGCACATAAGTTGTGGCTTTGTTTTCTGCAAATGACATTTTCCTCCTTAGTATCAGAACGCGTTAAGCATAGAAAACATTTTCAGACTGAATCTCTACTTTTCTCCCGTCGAAGATACAATATTTCTTTTTTTCTTATAAGGACCGACCGAAGTTTTGCATCCTTAGTACTCTTTTTTTTTTTTTTAATACAATATATAGGGTTTCCCAATAAGGACCTGACAACTTTTTTTTTTAAATAAAACCCAAACCATTTGAGATATTTAAAAAACTTTATTATCGGCTTGAAGTACAATCAAAACATTTGTGAATGGAACTCGACTTCGTTCATATGGCTACCGCGGGCACGTTTGCAGCGGTCGATTCGTTGGACCCAATTTTCAAAGACCCGGCCACACATTTCGGCCTATACGGCCGCTATTTAGTGTTCAATGTTGGCGGCTTGTTGGCATAAACCAATGACTTAACGTAGCCCCACAGAAAAAGTCAAGCGGCGTTAAATCGCACGAACGAGGCGGCTAATCGACTGGCCCATTTCTTAAGATAACACGCTCACCATACTTACTCTTCAATAAATCGATTGTAATGTGTGCTGTGTGGCTTGTGGCACCATCCTGTTGAAACCACATGTCGTCCAAGTCCATATCTTCCAATTCGGGCCAAAAATAATCGGTGATCACGGCGCGATAACGCTGACCATTCACAGTAACGTGACGATCGTTATCGTCGACGAAAAAATATGGCCCAATAACGCCGCCGGCATGCAAACCGCACCAAACAGTTATTTTTGTGGATGAACTGATGATTTATAAAGCACATGTGGATTTTCATCCGACCAATAACGCATATTTTGCTTATTGACGAACCCATTAAGCCAAAAAAGAACTACGACCGAAAATTGGAATTAACGCTCTTAAAGTTGCAGTCACCGACTCCGAATTTCGGTAGAAAATTTTTATAATTTGCACACGTTGCTCGTTCGTGTACTTTACCATGATGAAAATGTTGAGTTTACTGAATAAATTGACAGTGACAGTGTGATGATTAGTGAAAGAGTGCGTTCACAAATTAAATTCAAAGTCAAGCCCTTATTGGAAAACCCGATATTAGTTAATTTTGAAAAAATAATAATTTCTAACCATAGGAGTGGCGTTGATCTGAACAGATCTTCATTTAATTGAATTTGCTAGAATGTTGACAGTTTGTTGGTACACCCTGGGTTCCAAAATTGAACACGAAATTTTGCTGCTTATTATAAAGGATCTTGCTTATTATATAGCTCTTAAAAATTGGTTGTGGAAACTAATATCATTTGAAATGCCCACCACGAGTACATCGTAAGGATCTCAGATGTACAAAACATCAAAATTTTCAAGGACTTTCCCATACATTACCACACTGAGTTCATCAATTTCGTTCCAAATGTTGTTTTTCAGCTGTGCAATTATTGTTGGCTTATTCACGTAGACAATACTTTTCAAAAAAACTCCAAAGAAAGTAATTTAATGGTGATAAATCGCATTATGTATTGTATGTGGTCAGTTTGTTACACCGTAATCGATTTGCCAGCTGAGGCCGATATAGCTTAATGTTTTTTTTTTGGATTTTCTTTTCCGATGAATTTCTTTCTTTTTTGACGAATTCATTTAATGTGACATGAAGTCAACATAAGAGATGATTTTGATTTTGATTTTGATTCTTGTAATTGGATTTTGAAAAGATGGAAATTCAAATTCTTTTTAAAATACGCCGAACAGTCGATGAATAAATGCCAAATGTCTGAAAACGTCATGATATCGATGTTAACGATGTTAATACTTATTACCTTTCGGGTTATAAAATTACCCCTTTTATTTAAATACATAAAAGAAGAAATATAATATTTTATTAACATATAAATCTATGTCCTTCTGGCTTGTGCTGGTTACAAAAATTTGTGGTTACCTTGATAGTATGGCCGTGATTTGAACATACTGACTTATAGCAGACACAACAGGCGTTAAATGTCTTTCAATCAGCTTTCGGTGGACAAAAGTTGCAGCGCTTCCGCTCGAAAAATTTTCTTGATTTCAATGAAATTTTTAAACAAAGCCACTGGCCAGCTGTTTGTTCTGTATCAACTCCACATTTTGTTGAATAATAAAATTTTATAATTTCTGAAGCCTTTTTCCCATGTTCCTCTAAATTGTTGTTGTCATGGTGCAAGGTGCTTAAAAGTGTCATTACTTTATACTGTTTTGGAACATAGTCACCTTTTCACTAAAAAAAAGTGGAAGCTTGCGCAGCTCTTAATTGTAGGCGAAACTGGCAGAAATCTTTTGTTTTTTCGTACTGTGCCAACAAGATTAATTTTATTTTTTAGTAACTCCATTGGCAACTTATGGGTTGTTAAAAAAATTATCTGTAGTAATGTTTCTTGCACGATAAGTAGATTTAAAATAGAGGTCTGCAGGAATGCATTCATTTACTTCTCTCAATGGGTACAGTAGTTCAGTGTACTCTAAAAATGGGTACCACTGTTCAAGAGACAAACACTGCACAACATTCCATCACAAGATAACGAATCGAATGCACTACTTGATTTCCCTTTTGCGAGTGGGTGCTTCATTCAAACAAACCGAGTGCATGTTTAACTGTTCATCTACACCGAGTACACCGTATGTTTCGAATAATTCGAATGCAGTGAGTGGGTAGTGTGTCCCTCACATTATACCTAGGGGCGCGGCTTCAAAACCCTAAATTTTTTTAAAATACTGCAAAAATAGTGGTTTACAGTCGTAAGTTGCATTTTTATACGACAGACGGACCGACGAGCATATAAAAACAAAAATTAAACATGAGATCCGACATGTTACGGGTACATGAGCGTGCCTTCGATTGATTGGATATCACACTGATTTTTGTTTTTTTGTTATTTACATATATGCTTGTAAATAGGTCCTTGTTTCCGAAATCCGTCGCGTCTTTTATTTATTCATTTGTTTAAAGTTGTGATCATTGTATGACAGGCAATTATTTGTTTAAAATAATTTGTTTAAATTCGTATTAATGCACAATTACACCCACAATGAAAATAAACGTGAAAATTTGAGAACTATGCAGCCTGTATGCAAAGACAAATGCACACCGAGTATTCGGTGTACTCTATGAAGTGTACCCGTTTAATATGAGTGCACTGAACTAAATGTTTTGTTATTAATGGGTAAAGTACTCACTCGCTAATCGAATGTCAAGTGATTTATTCGTTTGATTTTTCAAGATTTGAATATAATGAATGAGGTACCATTAAAAAAATGGAATGTCTTGAAATGTGTTTCAATGCAGACCTCTAATCTAAAACCACTCGTTTCCCTTGGTTTCTCTCTGGAAGTGCATTTTTTAAATCTTTCCCAAAGTAACCTTGGAAGTTCAAACAAGAACCATTCGATGCATCAGCTGCAAACTATGCTTAGATAACGTATTTTCCGGGCTTACTAGGTATAAACAGGTTGAATAGGCACCTACATCTGAAAGATATCAGTTGCTCGTCGACTGTAATATTTTCATATGGAACGTATAAGAACTGCAGATTTTCGACCCATTTTTCAAACAAGTTCCGAATAGGCGTAGGCTGATCTCCACGAACTTGTGATCTTTGATTTTCTCTGTCATCAAATGCAAGAAAACGAGATATTTCAATGAATCGGTCCAGAGGCATAACGGTATACACCTGCATACAACAATATGTATATTGTAGGGAAGGGAATCATGCCTTACATTTTTATACAACATACCGATAAGGATCAATATGCCTAAAAAAACATCAAATTCGATTGTATCCATTTCATGAAAATCAGTTTTGCCCACCATCCACCCTTTTTCGGATCAGGAAAACATAAATTGAATGTATCTTCAATGCCATATGAACTTCTGGTTTTGGCTCATAGTTCAAATCAACATCACTTGCTTCGTCAAACGCATCATCACTACACTCATAATCAGTGTTTCTTACTCGCGCCTATAAATAAATAATCTACTAATATATATGCACAATATGGATCAGCAAGAAATCACATTTAAAATTTGTATAGGTCATGTGATGACCCGTAAGGTAAGGCATGTATACAGCTACCGGGGGGGCCTCAACATAACATTTACAGGGTAAACAATTATTTTTCCTTAAAATATGCACGAATTCATGTACTGAAAAAATCATAAACACCTTTTTTTCTACTTAAAAGACGTTCAGGGTCACAAAAAGACCCTAAGGTCGCCTTAGCGACACTTTCTGCGACAGCAGCAATATTTTCAGTAGAGCGTCCCCTTTTTGTTTCATCAGACCATTTGGGCGATTATTTTCAAAAAATTACGAAAATTACGATATGTATCGACCATTTTTATAATGAGTTTGACTTACTTAAATGTGTTGGTATAACGTTTAAGTATCCTCTTTACAAATTGAAAAATGGCAAAAAAACAAGTAGCATTCAGAAATTATTCACTACTGAAACCTAGGCGCGACTTCTGGAAGACACTTTATTTTGAAGCTTACAAGTCTAGGAACCGAGTGAAAAGTGAATCCTTGTAGGATCACTCGTGTATCTGTGTGTCCGTCTGTCAGAGCCAATTTGCTCCGAATCTAGTGAACCGATTAAGTTGAAATTTGGTACGCATATGTATGGTATTTCTATGACCCAAACACGGGCGCTAAACGTATATAAATGAATTTTTTGATTTAAGCTTGATTCATAGTTTTGGTTAAGAATCAGCCTTTCTCAATTATTGATTTCAATGATTGCTTATCATCAAACTATGGAACAAAAGTTCTGCTGCCGATCTTTTGAACATTTCAGTCATAAAGCTACATGTGTGCATACAATTACGTTTTATGGCACAAGTTTATTTAGCACACAAAGATAAGCTGTCTCTTCCTTGAGACAAAAGAGTAATTGAAAAGTTAAATGAATGGAGGGTAAAGTACTTTTACTGGCAGCTGCTGTTTAGGGATCTCCGTAATAAAACTGCAAAATTTCACAACACGTAGTAGATCCCCTAATTGTATACCTACTTATGCAAGTTTCATTAGTTGAAAACACAAAAAAAACCTTAAGTTATTGCAAAAGATTCAAACTGATAATGTCAGTTGCATGTGATTTTGTTAACAGCTTTTGATAATAACGTTTCATACAGGACGAGATGATATTTGCATCGACTTCTACGCGCTCTACTTGAGCGCATTTTTTGTTTTGATGTACTATCTTTATATGGGGCCATCAACTCTGAAATTTTATATTTCAACTCTCTCAAACTCAAGACCAACGAGACGTGGCGTGGTGATAATTCGAAATGTTTCCACATAAATCCACTGTTCAGCGTCACACCATCGTAGAGTCATAAACTTTGAAATTCTTATCAAGAACCAACCACCACCCGATGAATATTTAAAATTTAATCCCACAAGTTTGCAAGTACTGCATTAAATCAACCCTTAAAGATATTGATTAAGTAGCAAATAACATATCTACGTCAGCAGACAAATGAACATCGAGCCCAAGCTAAATGTCACCATTTCTAAAGTGAAAATGGTCGGAAAGAGGATGAGGTAGAAAGTAAAACGTTACGCTTGTAGTCATCTTCTTCAATATCCATCACTCAGAAAGCATTTACCATTTACACCACAATCAACAGCAAATAAATTATGTAATGAGGCAGAATTACAACGGAATCGAATCCAGATTGAACAAGTCTGTCTTCTTGCTGCTCCTGTTAGTGTAACTCTCTTTAACAGTCTTGCGGGAAGTGTCCTTCTATTTTAATTTTTATCATCTTCCCGGGATTTCTCTCTTCAGAAAAGAAAAAAAATAATAAAAAAAGAAACAACCCTTAAAGCACAGAAAAGGACGTCAACGTAAACACTTCAGCTAACTAAGGAGATGGCAGCAAAAGTGAAGACGAAGGCCTGCTGTAACTTGCCATCACCTTTCTTGATGAATCACCTTTAAAATTCCTTTGGATTTCGCTCCTTGATACGGTTTCCATTTTCATTTATTCTTCTGTTATGTTTCTCTGTCTCTCTTTTGCATTATTTGAGACACGTTGTTCGTTTCCTTGCTTCATCTCCTTACGGCAGCGGGTTTACTAAGGAATTAAAAACCCTTACACCCAAAATGCTCCTCCACCCTCTCGCTTTGAGTGATTCACCAAACCAAGCACCCGTCTTTTCCTTACGTTGTTTCCATCTATTGTTGTTGCTGGTTGCTGGCATGTTGGCTTTTCCGGTCCTTGCCAGAGGGGTTGTTCAAAAAACATCTCATTTCCAACTCATTTCTGTCTTAAGGCGCGAGCAGTGTCCTGACCCTGAATGGTATGAGTGTTAGGAGGAGTAGGAAAGTTACAAGTTGGTAGAGTGGTAAGATGTAGCTATTAAAAATCCTGTTTGCTTAACTGTAATTCTTCTGAAGGTAACAGGCGCTATCTCAAAAAGAAAACCACTTCCTACCCTGGGAGCTGGCATAATTACAAGAGCTTCCCTCTCATGCACAAGGCTATGGAATTTCTAACAATGCGCCACCAAAAACAACGCTGAAAGGTGACGAGGGGTGAAAAAAAGCAATTCGAGGCGAAGATGGAACGTTTTTAATTATACGCCGAATTACGTTTTACCCTGCGTTAGACAATGTGTATGCCATCGGGGCCTACAAAACTCCAAAACACCAAGAACCAGGAAATGAACACTACTCGTATATAGGCACCAAACACTAGAGAGCTAGGTGACTTGTTTACTCACCCCTTACATTGAGGGTGACGCGTTGGTGACTTTAACATTTGCTTGAGAACGCGCCCCGTGTTGTTATTTTCCGGTGGATTGTTTCTATTTGCTTGAATTATGAGAATTCTTCTCCACTCTGCCATTGAGGGGATCTCCTTAGTCAACCTTTATTGGAGGCGAAAGTCTTACCCCATCTCAATGCCCTCAATATGCTCTGAGGAAAGAAACGGCTTTGTCCCATAAGTACTAGATAGCTGTGTGTTGGTATGAGGGTAGTCGTGTTTGTGTGTGTGGGTTGATTAAGCTCTACGTACTTGTATATGCTATAGAATCTTATCTTCGTGGATTCGTTTCACTGAAATCCTTGCATTTAATCAAATCGAATCCATTAATCAGTGAGTGCGGGCAGCCAGTGCCAGTGTAGAGATGGCTTCCGTACTCTAATCAGTTGGATTGAAAATCCTGGGGATGGTTGATTGGTTTTCTATCTGTTCTTCCTTCTTGTGTCCATATCTGCTGATACTCATTCTTCTTTGGTTAGAATAATGAGGCGTATCTAGGTTAGGATGTACGAGTATGGCCTACCATGATATACAAGGAGTACGTGTGTATATGCATGTACCTGTCACGAATCTATTATAACGATGATACTCTTTTAGAATAAAACCGTCCAATGAATTCATTAAAGTAGGTCTATCTCCTATATACACTGTGATATCGTATCAATCATTGGTAAAATGGTTTTGAAGTCGTTCTTTCTGTAAGGCGATATCCATTGGATCTGGGAATTGTACAAATTGGAAGGCTATAAATTGTGGTGGAACCCCTAAAAAAAAACCAATGAGTTTGCTTTGAAAAGGTTACTGTACATTGGAGTCTCAGTTAAGATTGCTTGCTTTTTGGATAGAACATGACAAATTTGATCGCACATACTAAATTCATTATGGGAAAAGTTATCAGAAAATCTCAATTATCTCAACATAGTTCCTTTTAGTTGCGGTTTTGAATCGAAGACTCAATTTGCTGTCTCTAAAAAAATATGTACACATGCATTGCGCTAAAAAGTCTCTAAAAACTTGTTTAAGATTCCGAGCCACTTTTAAAGGTCGACGTCTTCCCTTTCTTACTGAAAGTTGGTCGATTCCACATTTTAGACTTGGTGCTTGGCTGCTTTTCTGCTTGTGCGCATTTCTTTATAATTAAAATCACTGAAGTCGGTAAATTTAACTACCTAGATACAGCTGTCACTCTACACCTCATATACTCACATTTCTGCGATGTGCCCTCGTTCATTCAGCAAGTTTAAAGGCTGGAAATAAATATTCTGAGGAAGCCAACATCAATGCTTTCACTCTTTTCTTGGAAAAGTCAACGATTTTCGCACCGTGGCTCGGTAAGTGTGATTCGTATATATATTCCGTGTTGATGTCAAAAGCCCCTATTATTACGCAGCAGAAACAGATTCAAACTACGCTTCTTTATTGCCTCCTCATTACTGTATGCCCGTATAAGTATGTTCTGATAAAACTTCTTTTGACAGCATGTGCCTCCTGAAGAGATAACATAATACTTGGAGTGAGAGTCGTAGCAAAACGTCGTCAATATACATATCATGATCACAGTAGAAACTCAATCAATTAGTATTAATTGCAATTAAAACAAAAATACTGTGGCGCTGGCAGCCCGGTATGGGCCATGGCCTAGCTTCTTGACACTCATTTGTGTTGCTCATGTTGTCATTTTAGTCACATCTGAGCGGGGCCTACAGTTTATCGCCAAGTCCGAACGGCACTCCTTAGAAGCTTTTTCGTAGGCAATTTTACTTTCGGGAGTTTGCCATTGCCCGCCGAAAGGGTGATGGCGATTTGAAAAACTGTTGGTGGTGACCCAGCCAGGAATCGAACCTAGACTGTCTGCGTGATAGTCCAATGAGCTAACTATCGCGCCAACGCCATCGAAAATTTGTAATTAATCAATAAAAAAAGTCATTGCATCGAATTAATTGCAATTAATTTCATTTGAGATTGATTTTAATAAACAATTATTTGCAAGTTAATTGTTAAATTTTAATCGCATTAGCAATTGAGATTTTGTATACATTGCACTTCCTAATAACCAGCTGATCCACCCAGCCTCGGACTGGAAGATTTTCTTCAAATAGTCGACACATTTAAAGCGCAGTTATTAGCGCTTCAATTTTTTCATTAAGAAATTGAAGTCTTTACTACTGTTATTTATTTATTGAGATATTGAGAGCTCAAAGATATTTCATTAAATATAATACACCTTTGCTCTTTTTTGGACCTGAAGAAAGAATGTTTTTTTTTCTATGCAACTACAGTATGCTCAACTTGCCGAAATCGCATAGGATATCAGATCAGAAGTTTGAAAGCGAGTAATATAATTGAACTAAGTAAAAGTAGTACATTTTGAATATGAAAATATAATTTAACTATTTTTTTCAGTTTATACTTTTAATTCCAATTAACAATTAACAACTAAAGATTTCAATTAATTTAATTGTTAATTGTACAATTATTGGAATTAATTTTTGCCCAACACTCCATGACATATTGGCATCAGTACGGACTGTCCAAAGTGCATGAAATTGAACATTGCAGAGTCCACTTCTATGGCTGGACGGAATACGATACAACGTTTTAAGTCGACTAACATCTAGCGTCTGTTTAGTTCAATTCAAACACCTGAGATTCGTCTTATAGAGTAAAATTCCCTTTCTTTGATGATTCTTCCCTTCAACCTAAAGAAGCCTTTTTTATTTACCCGAGAATGAGGAGACATATCCTCTAATATGCTTCGGTTGATTTATGGAAAAGACTAAGGCATTCTCTTGACTTTTGACCAGCATCAACTGGAGCCCATTATTGATTCTGCGCTTAATGCTCTAATGAATCTATTTTTCTGAATACCTCTTAGCTGATAGAGGGTTGCTTTAGACACGGCTTTTGTTAAATTGTCAAGATTTAGATTCTTGAGTTAAGAGGCTCGTTTCATTGTTGGCAATGATAACAGCTTTTATGCTAATATGAGGCGGTCATTTTATTGTAAAGTTAAGATAAATTGAGAAGGGCCTCGGGCTTTGTCTTGTTCCCAAGTCAAAATGGAATGCTAAGAAACACTAGGCGCCAGAATGCGCTGCTACTGCAAAAAAGGTTATGTTGCCTAGAAGTCCGTTCATATTTAGGCAGACATGCCAAATTTTAGTGCGATACTGTCTTTAGTTTTGTCTTGACAGCTGATTGTTGTTGACGTGTTTGGCATCATGTTGAGTATGGACAAAAATGATTTTCGTTCTCTCATAAAACATTATTTTTTGAGAGGCAAAATGGCGAAGGAAACAAAAGAAAAATTGGATAAATATTATGGGGCTAATGCTCCGTCAGATTACACCGTCAAATATTGGTTTCGAGAGTTTCGTGGTGGCCGCGACTCCACTATCGATCAAGATCAGATCACTACAAAAATACATGAAATGGTGTTGGCTGACCGAAAAGTGAAGGTGCGCGAGCTAGCAGATACCACAAAGATTAATACTGAGCGCACACGCCATATTTTGGGCAATATTCTGCATGTGAAAAAGTTATCCTGCCGCTGGGTGTCGCGCATGCTCACTCCTGACCAAAAACACGAACGCGAGAGCACTTCGAAAGAGTTTGGCTGATGCGGAATCGGCCGGACTTTTGGCTTCGATTGGTTACGTTGATGAAACTTGGATCCACTTTTACACACCAGAGAATAGAATGAGTGCATGGCAATGGACTGAAGCCGGCACGAGTGCTCTGAAGCGGCTGAGGGAGGCTCAATGGGTCGGAAAGGTTATGACGTCGGTTTTCCGGGATTGTCATGGCATACTCTTCGTGGGCTACTTCGAAAAAGGAAAAACCATCAACAGCTAGTATTACTGTGCATTATTGAAGCGATTGAAGGCCGAAATCGCTGCAAAACGGCCTCACATGAAGCGAATAAAAATTTTGTTTTTGCAAGACAATGCGCCGGCGCATAAGAGCATCGTAACCACGGTTAAAATCAATGACTTACGGCTCCAATTGCTGTCACATCCATCTTATTCGCCCGATTTGGCTCCCTCGGAATATTATCTCTTCCCAAACGTCAAAAGATGGCTCATCAATAAAAAATTCAGCTCACGCGAGGAAATCATCGACGCCACGGAGGAGTATTTTGCAGAAAATTACTTTTCGGACGAGATCAAGTAGTTGGAAAATCGCTGGAATAAGTGTATCAAAAAAAATATTTTTTTTTCATTCCCAAGGAGAAACATTCTTGTACTACCTCTTTCGATGGATTTTTAATTAATAAAGTTAGACCTTCTGATCGATAGAACTTCATTGATGCTATTGAATCCACTCTGAGAAACAAAAGCAGAAGTCCAATGACCCAATGCTCCAATGATCAATGAGCCTCATTGTGAAGAAGTTTTGAAATTGCTAGGCAAGGCTCAGAGAGAAATTTCTCAAAACACTAGACTTCATTAGGATTGATCTTATTTATGTTGAGAACTGAAGTTTCAAGTGACTTTAATTGAAAATGAAGTTTGAAGGCTTCTTGACTGTTTAATACTCGGCGCTAATGTAGAATGTGATTGTATTTAGGCACTTTAACACTAAAAGGCTTATTAATCTTTCTATGAGAGATGATGTAATAAATTCTAGTAGGAGGAATATCCAAAAAGTAAAATGGTATTATTGAGGGACATTATAATACCACAGATAAGCGATGTTAAAGAGAACTGTTAACTAAGGCAGCCACCTACTTATTATAATTTTTAAAAATTACTGTGTAATATTCAGGTCTTATACTATTCAAGGACACCTTTCATGATTTTGCATTTACCAATTTCTAAACAATTTTTCCACTTAAAGCATGAAATAAATTTTCCTTAAAGTCATCAATTATCATGAGCATTTCCTCGTAAGATTGCCTGAACCGTAACACATTGACAGTTTAAGTTCTGCAGAAACAGTCCGAAATTTACAGCAATTTTTGGGCCGTCTTTGAGAAGCATTGCTGGGTATGGACTTTTTTCCAACGTCTACAACGTCAACTCCAATATTTACTTATTAATGATCAGCTTGATTTTAAATTAAAAGATAGTTATCATACGCAAATATGACTTGTTATGACGACAAACACTAGGTTTTCGCGTATTCTGAATATTATTTTGGATTAACTGATCAACTGAACTGAACTGAACTGAAATAAATAATATTTTATTAATCTAAAAAAAAAATAAAATAAATTTATTCAATAAAAGTGTATTGTCGAATTGTGTGCTCCCGGTAAGGTATCCATTGCCCCTGCCGTTAAGACCATCCTCGATTAAATCAAATCAGCTCTCGAAACTTTGGAAAGAAAAGGCGTAGACTGAAATCACCAACGGGTAATCTTTCCAGATAATTACCTCATTTCTTCTCTTCAAGATTTTATCACTAAAACTTAATTTCTCGAATATCAATTCGAAATCTCCTTCCAGCAATCTATCTGCTCCTGCAAATTTGATAAAATAATCGCGGCAGTTGAGGATAAAATTGTCACTGATATCTAGGAGAATGGAAAACAGACCCTAACTAATTGCGAAACTCATTACATTGTCCCTTCAAAGCTGTTACATCAGATATCGGTTTGAATTTTAATCCTACTTTTTCTTCTCTCCCATTTTCAGATTGTTTCCTTTTTTTCTTTTCATCTTTTCCATTTAAAGATAAACAATAAAATGAGAACGCATACCATAAACATGAAAAAAAAAAAGGAAAACAACCCTACCATCCACATCCATAAATTACTTCAAATTATAACTGAAGCTCTTTACCCAGTGCGTTCCTTTGAAAATGGATAAAAGGAAAGTAATTCTTTTTTTTTCATTCAAATACGAAATTAATAAGACATAAAGACAAAGTGATTCAGTCGCCTTTATATGCGAATGCTACGAGCAAAGTCAAAGAAATGCAAAATGAAATCAAGACAGAGGCCAATAATAAGCCGGATTTTTTTTTTTTTTTTTAAGTAAGGAAAATGGGATGCAGTTCAGAGAAGGGTAATAAATGGCAAGACCTGGACGCAAGAAGGTGCATCTGTATTTTGAATGTTTTAAAGACTTTAGATATATTTTTTTTTCTTAAAATGTTCTTTCAAATGTTGGCTGTAACTGCGTGTAACTTGGTCTCTTCTGAAGTTTTAAATTTCGATAACGTGTTCGAGCATTACGATTGGTATTTGACTAATGACTCGAGCAATGTTAGTCTCTTATTCCTCAATCGGAGTCGGTTTATCAATGAAGACCTTAGAGTTTACATAACCCCAAATGAAACAGTCTGGGGGGTGTGTAGTCACATGATCTAGGCTGCTAAATCACCCGGTCCAAAACGTGGAGTTAACTGCTTAAAGCATTATTCTGGCTATAAAGACATGGTTTTACTGGCTGCGTGGCAAGTGACGTTGTCTGTTAGAATAACATGTCGTCGAGGCCACGGCTTTAATTTCAGGCAGCAAATAGTCCACTGTCTCCGAGCTATAAAGGATGCCCTTCACAGTTCAATTTGAATAAATATGGGCCGATGATTCCGCTAGCCCGTAAACCATACAAAACCGTTTTTTGTCTGGATGTAATGGCAGTTTTTGAACCTTTCCGGTCGGCTGTTTTGCTTAATTTCGTCTCCATTGAGTCAGAAATAGCTCTCATCGGTGAGAAAAATATTGGTCGGAATTAGTGGATCTTCAGCACGAGACCAAGGACTGAAACGGAAACGATTCGCAAGGTCGGCCGGCTTCAGGTCTTACACAAAGTCAATTTTAAATGGTCCAAATTAGATGCGCTCACGTAAAATATCCCAAGTTGTTGCATACGACTAGCCAAGCTGTTGAGAATGGGGCCGCATTGATTCATCAAGGTAATCGCGTACACTCTCCGCTTCCGCTGCTCTATTTCCTTCACTAGGTGTTAGATGAAGTTTATCCAGTCGCATATTATCCAATAATGCAAATTGGGTTTCAAACTTTTCGCAGAATAGCGAATCGTCCCGAATATGTTGACCATAAGTTACTATAAGCGTATGAATCACATTCTTTGTAGATTGCTGATTTTCGTTATATACGATTCCTTCCCATGATAAAAGGCTGAACAAAATTAACATTTCAGTGTAACATGACACATCAGCGATCTATCATGAAATCGCCACTGGAAAAAGAACTTCTAAAGGAATCACCCCCTGTAACGATAAAGAAGATTTTAGCCTTATAATCGGAGCGAGTATAGAAATGGAAAGACAAACCAGTGTACTTGTACAATTGGCAGGCCTAGAAAACTCGTAGCTTCACATTTTGAAAATCTTCTTAAAAACAATACTTGCCCTTAAGGTATGCAAGGGCGAAAGCATTTTCAGAAGGGATAACCGGCCCTCAATTTAAAAGGGATTTTTTTCGCGTACACAGATTGCTACTCCTTCATTTGAAGTCCTTGTTATTTGATGAAGGAGGTGGTCCTGCAGTGGATGCAAAAGGAAGAAAATTAAATATTACTTCGTTTTACTTCTCACTTTGGTTTGGTTTCCCTCATCCTACCTGTGTACTACCAATGCCTTTGAACTTTATCTTAGCGCTTGTGTATTTTTTTTTACCTTATCTGTCTCCAATTTCCTTAATACTGAATTAGATCCGGTTTGGTTGTGTGTTATTTTTTTTTGTCGTTCTATATTGGAATAAGGAGTTGTTCCTGACGATATCCCCCTTTGGAGTGCTCCAAAATGTCTTCTCTTTCAAACCAAAAAGTGGAGAGGTGTTGGTGGTGGGAGTGGTTGTGGTGACTTCTTTGCACATAATAAATTATTTGTTTGTGCACATTTCAGTTTAAGGATAATTTTAAGGATTCCTACCTGCAGACAGGCAAACGTGGTGTTATAGGAAAATTGAAACATTTTTAATTTCACTTTTATCCAGAAAGGCACTCGAGGATAGGAAGGTAAGTGGGATTTCCTCGGAAACTAATTATTTGCTGAAGCAACACCTTAGTGCGCCAGAATCAAAAGTCGCTACGCTACAGGAACATTGTAATAAAAGTTAAAATAAGGAACAACATTTTTATTTCACGTAACATAAGGAAAAGGATCTGAATTTCGTGCTTGGGCTCTGAGGATTCGTTTTCAGATGTTTCGTAATCTCTGAAGAGATGAGTACATTAGGGAATTGCATTCCACAACAGTATTTACGATATGGTTTGGTGGTTTCATACTTGCAAGTGCGGTTTTAGTTTTCAGCGTTGCAATTTGTAAACACAAATTGTTTAAGCAAGCTGCTAACAGTGTTGCTCTAATGACAATTAAGTTAAGTGAACACTGCGGGAAGCAGAGAATTAAATGTGTTAATTTTCTGACCTTTGCTGGAATGAGCTTATGAGGTCTTTTGATCTAGATGGGCTAAGGGGAGGTAAGTATACAAAAAACCAGTTATGAACTTATTTACAGCTTTTTGGAGGTGCTAGGACTAAGACTAGGCGGAGTAATGAAATTAATTGCATTGCTAGCTTATAGTCCTTCCAGTATTAATCACTGATTCGTTTTTAACTGCATCCATCCTTGATCAAATGCTGCTATCGTCGTTTTCTGGGGGCCTTTCAGAATGTATCTTGTTTTCCTGTTTTTGCATTCCCTAAGAAGTAAAGTTTCTTACCCAAAGTCCATTGCTAGTCTGTATCTTTGGGTTATAGAAGGCGTCCCCCTTGTCTATTTCAAGTCACCTCAAATGTTCTTCACGTCCGATGATTTAACAATTTATCCGTGTAATGGTGGCATGTTTTCTGTAACATATCAGATTGCAAGTGGCTTATTTGGTCTCTTCACGTGGATATTTCAAAATTTATATTTTTCGTGTAACTGACCAAAGTTGTCAGCATTTGGATCAATCACGTTCAAAACTGATTTTGGCTTCAATACAGGAAGTCTAATCTCTAAAAAGTATGAATAGTAGATGTCCTTAAGCAACATTTAAGACAGCTTCTTAATAGTCAACAAGAGATTGGTTGAAGGGCCCATCAACTTTTCCCGTATAAAAGACAATGGCTTAGTTATGCCTTGTCTAATTGTCTTCCAGAGTAGTTTTTCAAATCTGGAGGTGATATTTTGGTAGAGGGTATTTGATAATTCATTGATGTGACATGGGTGGATGAAAGCATATCCGATAACTGGCCTATATTCAAGGAAGATTTTCTTTCTCATGAAGTCGTATATAAGCTCCTATCTAGTGTACGTGAACAAATCAAGGCCTTCTGCGACACACAAATCGGCACGTCTTCCAGAATAAAACCAATGCAATTGAAGTCAAAACTCATTATCTTTTCATTGATTTCAAAATGCTATAAAATCATTCATCATCTTGAGCCGATATGTTATGCCCAAATGGGATTCATGGTCAAAACTCTTAATCCAAAAGACACAATAAAGGATGAGCCAAAATATGGTGTGGATATTGACTGTCAATTACTTTCATTTACTGAATTCAATGTGGTTGATCTTTTGGAAGGATGTCATACAATTTTTGGCAATTTTAGTCATGGAGTCGTTTATCATGCAACAACGCATTTTTGTTATTCTGTAAAAGTAACATTTCATAAAAGTTGTGAATTTTCCGCTCAGCATAATCGCCCTACATAGCCCGGAATTCGTGCAAACGTTTCGAAGAAAATGGTTCAGCATGCTCGGTCAGCACGTACACGCCAAAACATCACCACTGTGAGCGAAAGTGTTGATATCCAACCAGACATCTCAATTTGTCATCGAAGTCGAAGCTGATGACACTTTACACCGAATTTTCAAAGTTGATCTTCATTTATAAAATCTTATAAAAGCCTATAAAATTCAAATTACACAACAATAAGAGCCTTTAGACCATCTACGACAACCGCGATTTATTAACTGGATGTTAGATCGCCAAGGGAATTTGTCATCGAATTAGATCTTTTCCGATGAAGCCCATTTTTGGATTGAATCGTAATTTTCGAAGATGAGGCTTGAGAGATAGTTACAGCGAATGAATGAGTTGGGTTTGGACGATCTTTGGTTTCAACAGGATTGTGCTTTCGTCTACACAAGCCATCAATCAATCAATCAATTGCGACACCTTAAGATTTTTTCCCTGTGAGGACATTTGAAGAGTAAGGTCTCTGCCAATAACCGAACGATAATTAAGGATCTCAAACATACTCGTAACATTCAAACTGAAATTGTGTCCATTGTTATTTTGACCTTCGGACGGTCGCTCCTCGCTGAGCCCTGTATCGAAAGTTGGAGTGACTTAGGAACAGGTATCCTGTTACGTCAGTTGTACTTTTAAGCTCTATTGTTTTTAATTTTTGTGATTCGTATCGATTCGGTATTTTTCATTGACTTGGCAATGATTCTAAGGTTTAAAGAGATTTGTTTCGTTCTAATTGCTCTGGACTCAGCTTAGGTTTGGAGTTAATTCTTTTAACATGTTTAGCTTTATTTTGGTAGTAAAATGCGACATGCTTTTCTTAAAAAAAACTTGTTCCCTTGTGATCTAGGTTTGATTTGAAAACATGAAAGCTTTTCTGTTTTTTCAATTTTCTGCCCATGGTCTTTATGCTCCGAAAGCGTAAAGTTTCATAAATAGCCATCTCATAGGATACTGAAAAATAATCTTTGCGTTCATAGATTTCCATCGAAATGTATTACAAAGGTTGTCTGAAAAGTTTCCGAACGAACAAAGATACAAGAGGCTCTTCTAGTCTCCTTGTGCAGAGTTACACACTTCTCCCAGCAATGCTCCCATCTCTCTAACCCGTCCAAATAGTGGCGTTTTCCTCTGCAAAATATTTGTTCACGAAGGTGATTGCTTCCTCATTTGATGGAAATCTCTGTCCTCCGAGCGCAATTTTTAGAATAGGGGACAAAAAGAAGTCGCGAAGAATGTGGACGTTTTTCCGCAATTTCAGCACCTGTAATGGTTTTTCCTTTTGTGAAGATAATCGATTGAGATTACTCCTTTACTATCCTTTACTATAATTCGGCGCCAAAACTCGGATTTATTGCGCCTAAACTGCTTCAGCAGAGCGTTGGAAATGTTCATTCGAACACGTTTTTGGTCTAACGTAAGCAAACGCGGCACCCAACGCGCGGACAGCTTTCTCATGCCTAAATCTTGATTTAATACGTAACAAACACGTTCTTTGGTTAATTTCCACTCCACTCCACAACCTCCACTATCTCTCCCACTTTAATTCGGCGGTCGTCTAACACTATTTGGTGGACTTTAGCAATGTTATCGTCAGTGGTTGCAGTTTTTGAACGTCCCGAACGTTCATCATTTCCCAAGCTCTTACGGCCACGTTTAAATTCAGCTGCCCAAAATTTCACTGTGGTAAATGATGGTGCAGAGTTCCCATACACAGAGTCCAACTCATTTTTGATTTGTGTAGGCGTATTGCCTTTCTTAAACAAGAATTTAATAACAGCTCGATACTCAATTTTTTCCATTTTCACAAAAAATACTCAAATGACTGTCAACTAAAAACTGCGCATCCAAAATGACTGAAACTTCGGTAAGTAACTGTCAAAAGATGCACAACTAGATCATTATTTTGACACTGTTAAGCACATTTCCCTTAGATTTATCCTTCTGGTCTGGAAAATACCCTAAATTTTCGAAAGGCACATTGACTTTGAACAAAAATACAAGGTGTAAGTCCACAGGGAGTTCTGTAGTTATGCAAAATCACAAGTGGCGAGATAGCTGAACTAAAATTGAACGGATTTTTTTTTTAAATTCTTTTACTAGAAATGATACGAGTATACTCTCGACATCTGATGAAACAGTGGATATTACAAAAAAAAAATCAGCCAGAGTACAACTGATTTTAGTAAGCTACATACACCAGCACTACAATATTTTTAGAATGAAATACAAATAAGAGCTTTCAGAATCTAATAATGAAGAACAAAATCATACGTGCTTTCTAACATACATATAAAAGTATTTTACTTCATGTAAACGTTCTCAAATATTTGTTTCGACATAGAGCTACGTCAACACGAAGAATTTGACTCGATTGCTCGCTATCAGTAAACAAAATATTGAGTCTATAAAAATCTCTTTTAAATAATCTCTATTCCTAAACGCATAAATCCTTTGAAGGATTCATTCGTTCACATTGAATGAACTGCGAACAAGTAGCTTACTGCTTCGGCTATCTTCACCGTTGCCAGTGCCACCCATAGAACGAGCAGATATGTACATCTAGCCTATTCAGAGAAAATAAAATTCAACCGAATACAATAAAAGAAAAAGTCTAGATATTTTCCTAAAATGAAGGATATGGGATATGCTTGGAAGCTTGGCTGCGCCTCTTTATGGGTGACGTAGAAGAGGAAATCTCTTTAGAATGAACGGATATATCCAAAAAAGTAAGGAAAATAAAGAATCCAAAGTGCCTTATGTAATACCCTCTCGTACCTGGTGTGCTATTATACGAATAAAATATTCGTCATCCTTGCCATAGTAATCATGTTCTTCGTCTTCTATTCCTTTCATTTTTTTTTATTTTATACAATATATACATACATACATATGCATTCGTATTTATATTCATATGTAGGAGTTTATTCTTCCATATCTTCGGCAACGTTGTTCGTTTAGATCCCCTTAAGTGCTCATGCTTAAGCGAATGAATGATGCTTTTAGCTTTCAGTCGTGATTCTTCATCGCATCACCCAAATGTTGTATTCGTATAGATACTTTTTTTCTCTTGTCATATTTTATTATGTTTATACATATTTTCTGCTTTCAATCCTAAATTCAATGGGCGATGATTTCGAAATTTAATGTTTTCGGTTCTATTTCATACTTATGGATGAGTGCAATTGTACTTGTCTTCATAGATACATTAGGCAAAGCCCATTATCATCAATGGCAATGGTAGTAGCCACTCGTGCTAGCCACTCTTGGGATACAAGTGCTTGTAATTGGTTGCAGGTATGAAGTACAACTAAAATTTCAGTTTAATACACCATTAATCAGACACTTCAATTGTCTGGCCCACGAGAGGGATTATTGAAACACGAACAAGCCCACAGCACTACACATAAGGATACACCATATTCGAATTCAGTCATCCATTCGTACACTCGTAGGTGTGCGCAGATGAAATGATGTCCTGGTTGGAAATGATAGGATGATGTTGGTAGAATTGAGGATTTGATTTTAGGTTGAGTGTATCATAATTATTAAATTTGATTCTCAAGAGATGCCCATCAGCATTGGTAGAGATTTTAAATTGAGTTGAGTTCACTTTGGGAGAGTAAAAGGACACTGATTTTGACATATTATGAGTGAGTCATTAGTTTCTCAACTCAAGTTGATCTCAAGTTTAGTACATTAGTGCTGATTGTTTGGGTTTGAGCTAGTTAAATTCAATTGAAACGAACGTTTCCAAAATGTTTGTGGGCTTATGTAATTGATATTGACATGCGAGCATTTGTTCCAAAATTAATATCAAACTAGACTACTGAACATTTTGTAAAAAATCTAGTAAAGCTCAAAACTAATTTTAATATTAAAACGAAGACATGAAAGGCCAACTAATTTCTGTCGTAGAAGATGTTGGGAATTAGGTATTCAGTATACTAAGTGACCTATTTCCTTTGTAGATAACCATTCTCAAATGATTAAAATTCTCTCATCTGTCAAACAAACGTAGATTATGATGTGTCAAATGACACAGGAACTTCGAACAGATCCAACTATAAACCTTAAGAAAATTCTAGATGAAATAGCTTGCAGCAATGTGAACATAAGATATTTGCGGCGGGTTCTACCTAGTCAAGTCATAAATACTAGTACACAACTGAACTCAGTCATTACGAATGCAACACTGGGCGCATCCATTTCGTATTGATTGCGATTTGACAGTTGACGTAAAAAGCTATTGGCATTAATTGCTTACATTCATGGAATGGGGCGACATCGAAAATCGTATTGTTTTAGTTGGCCTACTTAAATGCAACATGGAAAAAGGCGATATCTTTAGGACGTTGCGATCGCTTGGAATCACTCGCAATTTTGTGTATCGTGCTGTGAAGTTGTTTGAGGATACTGGTGGAGTGCGAGATCGTCAAAGATCCGGCAATCTGCGCTCTGTGAGAACTCCGAAAGCATTCAAAGCCGTGAAGAAACGAATCGACCGAAAACCGCTGCGAAAACAAAAAATCTTGTTGCGGGAAATACAAATTTCGCATAAATCCATGTCTCGCATTATTAAAGAAGATTTAGGACACCTGCTCCGGGCCGCATTGAAGGAAAAACGCAGGCGAAGATCGAAAGCGTTATTCAGCCGGTACGCGAAGAACGCTCAGAGACAAATTCTATTAACTGACGAGAAAATCTTCGCCGTATAAGAATCGTTCAATAAGCAGAACGATCGTGTGTATGCTCGGTCATCCAGAGAAGCATTCCAACTCATCCCCAGAGCTCAAAGAGGCCACCATCCCGTGTCTTCAATGGTATGGTGTGGAGTGTGCTACGGTGGCGTTATAAAGCTTCATTTTTGCGAGAAAGGAGTGAAAACATCGGCCAAAGTATATCAATCGACCGTCTTGGAACCCATTGTAAAGTCTCTCAACCAATCAATATTCAACAACAAGCCATGGACTTTCCAGCAAGACTTTGGAAAACGAAAACGAATCAGCTGTGGCTCAAAAACAACGTTCCGGACTTCATACTCGTATCAACGGAAGATTGGCCAGCTGGTAGTCCAGACCTCAACCTGTTGGATTACAAGTTTTGGTCCGTATTAGAGGGCATGGCTTGCTCTACTCGACACTCAAATATTGAGACGTTGAAACGAGCCCTTGTCCGTGCAGTGTTGTCCACTTGTTCTAAGATTTGTAGCCATTGAATAACCCAATAAAAAAAAAAAAAAAAAAAATAGTTTAAATATTAATTCATTTGGCGCTGATTTTTCTGGATTAGGTATGATGCCTCTTAAGAGTTTGGACTATTGTATCTGAGTATTTTTAAACAAGGATAAGCCAATGTATAGTGTGGAAGTTTTTGTTAAACCCCTACCACACAGTAATTTTATCAGGATTGGTTTTTTGATTTTTATTCCGGTTTTCCTTTCGCAGACAGTAGTAATGTTTTGGCATGTATTTGCGCTGGTCATGTGCGTTGGTATGGTGCATAATCCGCGACTAAACTAACTTTTTTGCGAAATGTTACTTCACAGAATATTCGATTTTATCATAACTTTGAAGGAAGTGGCTATGATTAAAAGTGCCTGAGTTTCTCTTAATACCTGTCACGAAGATCAGTCATTATGAATTCGGTTAAAGTCATTTAATGACAAACACCATCCACACTGTTGGATCATATTTAACATATAAAAGTGTTCTATATATATCTTTTAAAAAAAGCTGATGTCTATTGTTGTATGTCGTTTTGTCTTTCATCCGAATTTCATCAATATTAAGGGACCAAACCTTTTTTTTTCTCGAAGTAAGCAAAAGAAATTTCATACATTTTTGACGGTATTCATGCTACTCACATAGCAGTAGTTGAATGATCAAAATTTTGTAGAGTAATTCCTAATTGTTCTGGAAAGTGACCTTTCCTCAGTTCGCTTCTTTGCTTAAAATGTGATACTGGCCTGTCTCCTTTAGAACTATGATCTGAACAATGTATCCTGGCATCTCTGCTTCAATAGTTTGGCAGTGCATTCTGAAATTTTATAAGGCTGGCGAACCAGATGGCCATCAACTCATTTAAAAGATTTGGTTGCCAAAAGATATTCCTGATAAATAGGTCGTCAGCCTCGGTTGCGGGATCTGCAAGAAAGTGTTAACAATTTTAAGAGCGTAGAGAATAAGGAAAGAAAAGGGGAGGAATAATTGAAAAGAAAGAATGAAAAACAAGACGACTCAGAATCTTACCTACTTCAGATCTTCAACCAAGCCAATCGGTCTTAACAAATAAATTTGTCCGTCATCGGTGTAAAAGTGAGCAGAAGCATTTGAGCACACTTGTAGTGAGGTCAATTATAAAGAGACAAAATAAGATAGTACCTAGTTCTTAACCCTGAGGTATTCCAGATATTCCAGTCATGACCATTTAACACCGACTGCGTCGTCCGATCTTACAGTAAAACCAAAGTGCATTCTAAGTTTCATAGCAGTAGTTATGATGTCATGGCTTACACTATCAAACGTTTTCGAAAAATTAAGCAAACAGGATATAGTTATATGGCTTAGATCATAGTTCGCCCTAATATCATCCCTTATTTTAACTAGAGCTGTATAGCAACTGTGATTGGCTTAAAAACCCGACTGCAGTGGAGACAGCAATTCAAAGTCATTTTGCGGAACGGAAACCAGCTAACCATTTGGAACAAAAACTGAACTCTGTATAACTCTAAAGACAAAAGTATTATTAAAGTCGTCATGCGCTGGAAAGCTACAGTCATTGTACGCCATTTCAGTATATGTCATTCATTTGAAGCGTAAACAATAATAATTCTTTTTCACTCAAATATGTCGAACTTTGTGCCTGAAAAAGTGTTTTTGCGGGGAGTTCTTCTTCATTACTTTAAAATGATGAAAAATGGATCCATTACGACAACCCCAAGCGCAAAAATTCATATGTGAAACCCGGCCAACCAGCCAAATCAACGGCAAAGCCGAATATCCATGGCGCGAAGGTAATGCGCTGTATTTGGTGGGATCAGATGGGTGTGCTGTATTATGAGCTGCTAAAACCGGGTGAAACCATCAATGGACAACGCTACCGAACACAATTAATCCGTTTGAAGTGAGCAGTAGGCGAAAAACGCCCGGAATATGCGACCAGACACGAGGCAATAATTTTCCATCATGACAACGCTCGGTCCCACGTTGCTATTCCGGTTAAGAACTATTTGGAAAACAGTGGATGGGAAGTCTTACCCCACCTGCCTTAAAGCCCAGACTTTGCCCATTTGTTCCGGTCGATGCAGAAAGCCCTCACTGAAATACGGTTCACATCAGAGCAGAATATCAAAAATTGGATTGATTCATTCTTGGCTGCCAAGCCGGCGCAGTTCTTTTGGGATGGGATCCATAAATTGCCAGAAAGATGGGAAAAAGTCATAGCTTCAGATGGATAATACTTTGAATAATACTATTGTACATGTTTTTCTTAAATAAACCTTCAAATTTTGAAAAAAAAACCGCACGAATAAAGTTATATACCCAATACAAATTTAAACTACTTGCATTTATGTGTCATATTTTCAGCTCAACATTTAGTTAAGACAATATTCTAACCATCGATTTTACTGGCACCCCATCCATGCTACCAGACAATGTCTCACTATTAAAGGACATTATTAATATCCAAAGCAACAACAATCAATGGGAACTTGGTATTAGAAACTGGTGACCAAATTATGTCGATCCCATAATTGTGGATGGATGGGAACCACTTTCAACCTTATGCCTGAGGACAATTGTCTGAAGTTTTGATATTCTTTCAAGAATACTTTTCCAAGCTTCATCTCTCTCCCGAAATAAAGCCGAAGGGCTCCGCATACTTTAATGATTTTATGTTTCTATGCAAACATACGAGTATGTGATACGAGCTATTCTTTTTTAAGTTCTTCATCTTCAAATAGATCCATACATACCATATTGTGTTTTACTACTACTCATAATCCCAATAGCAGTCGAACAAATCTAGTTTAATTGGTTGGACTTAATTCCTTCTTTCAAGGATCTCTAATACTCCAGATACTCGTAAATTGTAATGATGTTTATTAACCGCAGCTAATTGCATCACTTGAGCTTACTTTCGTTTGCATGATCATGTTATTGGCAAACTCAGTGATACACAATTAATTTACCGACCAGTAACTCCCCACAGATTTCAATAAAAACAACAGCAACTGATATGAATAGCAGTAAATAAATTCAAACCTCAATTTCAGATACTTTCACCTATCTAGATGCTGCTAAAGTCCTAATTTCATCAAATCGATTCTTCCATCGGAGTTGTCGTGGTTTATGGTAACCACACTCAACAGGCCATCATCATAAAGCGAGAGTCTTGGGACAGGGAACGCATTACGTATACCATACGTATACAACTATGACTACAATATATCGTATCATCGTATGTCTGTCAAGCTCAGGTTCCGAGTCCTCAAGTTGCTTAGGGGGTTTACATAAACCATATGGATGGAGGCTACGTTGTGTGGAAGGAAATTGCGTTTGTCAAATTGCATTTTCGGTGAAATATTGAATAAATGAATGGACAGACGGATGGATCGAAGAATGAAGTGAACGGACAATGTGTAAATGGAGACGGAAAAGGGACGTGCATAGGAGGTTTGTGGCTGTGACAAGCTTTAGTCATGTTGTGAGGTTTTTCAGACGTTTTTCCTATGCAACCGGAGATGTTGAACATAGTTCATAACGATGATGTGTTGTCTTTGATGGAAAGTGCAATGAAATTTGAAATATCTCTATATCTAGTCGACAAATTTGCTTATAACATAGATTGTAATGGATTTGTGTGGATGTCCTTTGCCAGTTTTGAACGAAAAATATAGGTAAATTGAAAATTTTGTCTTGCTACCATGAATATTTTCTCAGTTGATTGGATGTTTAAGGCTCCATTAGATGGGTAGTTTTAGGATCAGATTTTGAACTGTGAACTGTCATAATTTATATCCTTTTGAAGGACCACTTTGGAAGATATTAGCTCCTCGTGGTTGTACTTGAGCAATTCCTAAGCTTTAGAAAATAATTAATTACTTTACTCTATAATGGGTTCTAACTAAGCAAAGGTTTTCCCTTTGAAGAGAAAGGGGAGAATAACGTCTTTTAAACTAAGCTTCTAAAAAGGCGATGCTTAATTCCATCCTCTGGTTACAAATACTATAAAACGTCGAAAAGGTAGTGTTTCAACTAGAAATTGTTTTTTTGAATACACATCTCAGAAGTATATAGTATCTTTAGTGTGCAGAGTTGAGCCTCGCCTCGGTCTTGTTAAGCTGAAGCCATCAATTACCGAAATTAACGTGTTGGAATTCAAGTAAATCTCTAAATATTCTTCTGCATACTAAAGGGTAAGTTTCCTAGTGTATTCCAAACCGAATAACACGCCATTGAAGAGTGCGCCCACCTGATTTACAACTCTGGTATCAGAGGCTCAAACATCCTTGTATTCACGGATAGTCAAGGAGCTATAAATGTTCTTAGCTCGCAAATCATTGACTCCAAATCATGCATGTACTTCTTCAAAATTCTTCAAAAACTTAGCTCAAGGAATAAGGCCAAACTATGGTGGGTTCCTGGGCAAAATGGTATTAATGGCAATTGAAAAGGCAACGAACTGGCAAGAAAAGTCTAAGAGACCCCTTTCAACGGACCTGAACCCTTTTGCTCCAAATTGCTGTTGGGGTGAGACTCCCAATAGAATCACTGCCGGTAGAGTTACTAACTTAATTTGGAAGGTAGAAAACCTACTAGCCTAAACACAGTTCTGACAAACCGGTACAAAATATCTGTTAGGACGAAGTGTCTTATTATCGCAATTGACAAGTCAAAAATTGAGAAAAAAAATACAGTTTGGGGGATAATTTCTAAACCTATTAATGTCAAGATTGATCACATTGCGATCGACGCCAGACACTCCTCCAGTATTATGGATGTCCGTTCGTTCCGAGGAGCCAACATTGACTCGGACCATTACCTTATTGTAGCCAAGGTACGGTTGCGGATATCCTAAACCACGCCAAGACAAACTAATGCTGTGAGAAAATTCGACGTCAGACGGCTGCAATCGCAAGAGATCGCCAAGTCGTTTTCCGATCGAGTGTCACTTAATCTCTTAAGAGGTCCAATGTCGCCAGCATCAAGCATCGAAGACCATTGGAAACACTGCCAAAACGCCATCAGATATGTCGCTTCTGATGTGCTGGGTTTCAATCGTCCACCACAACGAAACCCCTGGTTCGATGATGGATGCCGGTAAGCACATGCAGCTAAGCAAAAAGTACGCAATGCGGCACTGCAAAAAAGACCAATGTTACTCATGAGCTCTATGAGCGGAAGAGGAGAGACGAACACCGGCTTCTCAGGAGGAAGAAGAAAGAGCATGAAAAGCGCGCGATCGAGGAAATTGAGAGATGCTACTCCAGGAATGAGGGTCGGAAGTTTTACCAAAAGGTAAAAATAACATGCCACGGAAACAAACCCCGAACCGAAGCCTGTAGAGATGAACAAGGGAACATCGTAGTAGAATGGCAGTGGATGCTGAGGATTTGGAAAAACCATTTCTGCATACTGTATAATGGCGATGACGAACCAAATACCGCTATCAGGCAGAATCAACCGAATCAACCTGGACGATGATGGCAAACAATTCCGTCCACCCGACCTGGACTAAGTGAAGATAGCTATATCGAAGCTTAAGCCCAAGAAAGCTGCTGGAGCGGATGACCTGACTGACTTGACTTGGTAAGGAGCATACACCAACTCATCTGTAAAATATGGTCGGACGAAAGTATGCCCGATGAATGGAACCTCAGCATTGTTTGTCCAATTCTCAAGAAAGGAGACCCTCTGAACTGCGCCAACTACAGAGGCATCAGTCTCCTTAACATCGCATATAAGATCTTATCCGCCGTATTGTGTGAACGCCTGAAGCCGTTTGTCATCAACCTGATAGGTCCATATCAGTGTGGCTTCAGGCCAGGAAAGTCCACCATCGACCAGATATTCACACTACGGCAGATCTTGGAGAAGACCCATGAGCTTCAGATCGGTACCCACCACCTATTCATCGATTTTAAGGCCGCGTATGACAGCATCTATAGAGACGAGCTATATAGAGCAATGTCTAGTTTTGGCATCCCTGCCAAACTCGTCCGTCTGTGCAGGATGACGATGGAGAATGCACGCTGCTCCATCAAGGTCGGTAAAGATCTCACCGAGACCTTTGATGTCCAGAAAGGATTTAGACAAGGCGATGCGCTGCCATGCGATTTTTTCAACATCGTACTTGAAAGAATAGTGCAAAACTCACGAGCAAACACAAGAGGCACTATCTTTCAAAAGTCCGTCCAACTACTTGCATACGCCGACGATATTGACATAATCGGGAGGAAGCAGCGTGATGTCAGTGGCGCTTTCGCGAGTATTGAGACGGAAGCGGGAAAAATGGGTTTAGCGGTCAATGAGGGCAAGACCAAGTATATGCTGTCAAGCAAAAAGGACAACCAACACCGACGTCTCGGACAGAACGTCACCCTCGACAGATATAACTTTGAGGTAGTTAAGGACTTTGTCTACCTAGGCTTCGATATAAATATAGACAACGACACCAGCGCTGAGATCAAGCGAAGAATAACTCTTGCCAACCGCTGTTTCTTTGGGTTAAGAAGGCAATTGAGTAGCAAAGCCCTCTTTCGGACAACAAAAGTCACCCTTTATAAGACCTTACTAATCCCGGTCCTGCTCTATGGCGCAGAGGCATGGACATTATCAAAAATGGATGAGGGTGTTCTTGGTTGCTTCGAGAGAAAAATTCTTCGAGTGGTTTTCGATCCTGTCTGCATTGACGGCGAGTGGGGGATGAGATACAACAACGCACTGTATGGACTGTACAGCGAGATGGACCTAGCCAGAAGAGTGAAGATCCAAAGACTGAGATGGCTGGGTCATTTAGAGAGCATGGACACCAATGCTCCGATCCGAAAAGTCTTCGAATCCGCTCCCGAGGGACAGCGCAGCAGAGGAAGGCCAAGACTCAGGTGGCGCACGCAAGTGGAAGGGGACCTCAGCCAACTTAGCGTGCGAAACTGAAAGCAGCTAGCCAGGGATCGAGCTGGCTGGAGAAACTTGTTGACTGAGGCCCAGGTCCACCCCGGACTGTAGCGCCACTTAAAGAAGAAGAAGATTAATGTCAAGAGTTCTAAATTGCAAAGTCTAAGAGCAATTGCAATGTGATAGTGAGATCCTTTACCTCTAAATAGAAGAAAAGGAATCCAGCTCATTATGGATATGGCTTACGAAAACTAAAACACTTCGTCTTCCATAGAGGAATCAGCCGAATTCAAGAAAAATACTCCAATACTCTCTGATCACAGTTGATTTTTATTTTTTACTTAACATCGGGTGCTTAAAGCCTTTACCACCCGTTTCTTCAACGCAGCTAATTATTTTAGTAACATTAGTAAAGGGTTCTTTGAGTCTTTACCGCTTTATTGAGACCGAATATATCCTATGCGTCACTTGTCTCTTCAAAGACCAGTCTGCGTCGGCTGTATGAGGCCTTGCTCTCGTCTGGTTTAATCTAGACGTACTGATAATTCCACTTTCTTTAACATTCATATCATGAGCTGTACTTTCAAATACTTCCTCCCTCTGGAAAAGAAGTGGCCTATGGTATAACACTCACTGAAGGTTTAATGAATATGCTTGCTTAATGTCTATTCACTCTTGTCTGATGCAGTGGTACTTCAACTCCTGATCCAAAACAAGGCAGGAGAGCAATGTCATCGGGTACCTAAATAAGACAACAAGTTAGAAACATGACTTAGGACTGCCTGCGTCCACTGACATTCTAGTTTCATGTAAGCATGTCTGCAAATAGCATCACCATTCAAGATGCCGCTTCACACCTCTTAAAGTTTACCTTTTTGTTTTTTGCTATCCATTAGTATAATTAGAGTCATACTGCAGCATTACACTTTGCTATAAGCATCTACATATTATGATGTGTTAAGTGTGATAGGCAAAAATGATGCAAAATCCTGCGATACTTGCCCCTACTCTCATCATGCTGGAGGTACCGAGTGCTAATGTTGTGGACGTTAGAACTGTAGGCACTTTATCGCAAAAGTGTGTACTTATTCTTTGAAACACAGAGAAATTCAAATATAAGGAACGTGCAGAATGTATACACTTTGTCAGAGTACTCTGCTCTGGCAAAGAAAATGTCAATATGTACTCGTATACCTACGGGATATTGCCCTGTAAACCACTTAAAAAAGTGTCCGATGGGAGACAGGCAACTCCATACAAACGAAGAGAACGTGATGATACATTTTGTAAACACCAAATCAAAAGCCTTAATGGGAATGTATTCTCATCTTTCCATGTATCGATGATGTTGTTTGTTTGGTCATCTTAAACATGAGCACACATTACAACAAACGCGTACGTGAATATCCTTTGATGAATAGGAACAAAAGAAAATATTACGTATACGCCATCGACTCAACTACGATGCATACTCCACTCGTGCCTCGACCAAAATTGATGTTACCCTACATTTTCTGTCTGAACACAACAAGTGTCATATGCGGTTGGCTTTTAGATGGGCTTGCAAAAATTGGACACCTTGTATACAATATAAAGTGAAATCTGAAGCCGCCTTATCTGAAAAGTAAACTGAACAAATGCATCTGATTTTCACATTCACGAGTATACGGTCGTATCTATAACTTTTCGAATACTTTACATAACAAACTACTCAAGAAACCTATAAACTTTACTGACCATTCATCAAACTCCGGCGAATCCATAAACTTCTTAGTCCTGATGGACAAATTAAATGCTGAATAACCCCTCTGTAATCAATTTTCTACTTCCAGCTTTCCCAACACCCCTTTCATCATCTATGGCTGGCTTTTCCTTCGGTTATATGCAAAGCAAAAAAAAAAAACTATAAAAAGACGAACTAAGGGGGAAATGGAAAATTAAGCTCAACGCATAGATACTGCTCTTCTCCGAACTATGACTACAGCCACAACTATAAATACGACTAGGAGTAGTAGCAAAAGCAGTAGATTTTTTTTTTCATATCTGCACGAGAGTGAGTATAATTTGGGTGAACCAAGGAGGGTGGAGTAAAATACTCATACTTCTTCGGCGATACGGAAAAGATGGCCTCATATTTTAAGAGCGTACAGGAAAATTGCGTCACTATATATAATCCTTAATGTCAGAGCTGCTCGTAAAGGAAATTGCCTTGGATTTTGTCATCATCACTGTTATGGCTGTTTTTTCAATTTCTCATTTTCGCCCCGGGCGGCATGATAAAGGAATACCAGCAACTTTGTAGTTATCATTATCACTTTGGATTAATGAAGAGAGTGCATACATTTTCATGAACCACGAATCGTCAACTGCACTACAAAAATGAGTAGTGAGTGGCGTCAAGTTGTGACCAATTTCCGGTTGCTTATGTAGGAGTACGAGTATATTGTTTGAAATTTGATCCTGGTTCGATCAGTAGAGGGTTTAATTTTGATTTTGGGTCATAAGCCCCCAGGGAATCATTACATAATGTCTGAAACCTTTTGCTGGAAATACGTACGCAAGAAGAAATAATAATTATTTCGAGTAAATGGGAACATATTACAGTAGAGGTCGCCCGTGTTGTAAATAAAGTTGCCGGGATCCAAAGGGTTTGACATTTAATTTCGTTTTAATGTGAAAATAGTGTCGAATTTTAATGGAGGCAAGGGTAGGTACGGATGGGTTTATGGGTGGTGGCGGTGGTGGTGGTAGTTAGGTCCATTTGCCCAATTCGTGTGCAAGTGGAGGGAACAAACAACAGATAATGGCTGGCATCTATTAATGGCCATCTGGGAGGCTTTTTTTTTTTTTCCTTTTTTTTGGTTGGTGAATTTATTAAACGATACCCTTTCAGGTATGGCGGTACGATGTTTCTGTCCTTTTTAATGGCATTAAATTTGCATCAGGGAACAGACTTGGACAGCAGCGGTGGCATGCGAGTTGAATGTCCTTTAATGTGTTTTGATAAGAAATTAATGGCTGACTTATGTTCACGTGAATGGTTTTGCGAAGAGCTTAGTGTGTTTATAGAGGGAAATTAAACTCACTTAATGTGCGAGTTAAGTGTGAACGATTATTACTAAGACACTTTTCTTACAAAGAGTATGGGTGTTGATGCGTTGGTTGTGATTTTTTACTTTTCTTATCGAAATGGATGTGTTTTTGCAACTTAAATTCTCTTGACTTATGCAGAGGGATACTCTTGGACAACGAGAACAAGGACTACAATTGCTTTCCTTAAAAAGCAGCCATAGGTTTGTATTTAGACATTTTTGTTACCTCATCGCTTCACTTCAGCATCAGGAAATGAAAGAAATTTATAAATTCTCTAGCTAAACAAACATTTGGTTATGCCTCCTGCGTTTAGTTTAAAGATGCTTGTAGGCGAGAAATTTTTCTTCGTTTTACTTTAGTCCTGCTTTCCCTTGTGCGGAACGCCAATCGTGTATGGTTCCTGGCAATAAGCTTCCGCTCTCTGCAATCCTTCTCCAAAAGCCATGACTTTTCCTCAACTGTACTATGCCATGAAATTCTCGGCCGTCCTGTTCTTCTACCGACTTATGAGATAGGCCAGAACACTTGAATGGAACAGTCGTACTTTGGTATTTAAGCGGTTGAAAATATTATTCCCCAGCTTCAGAGTCAACAATTCTAAGGTATTGGACTCTGTCCTCCCTCTATTGGTTGTACAGCAATGCTAACTTGAGTTGATGAGTTAGTAGCGAGATTGATGGTTTTGGTTTTGTATAATAATTTTCAAATCCATTTCATTTTCCAATTTCTCCCCTTATTGCCATTTAGTGCAGATCCATAATCCTATAAGAGAGCAAACAAACGTCGTCAGCGTAGTTCAGGTGTTTGAGTTGAGACAAAAAGGTTCAATGAATTCCCCAGGTTCAATACTAAAACAAGTATCGGGAATAGAAGGCAACCTTGTCGGACCCTACTTTGACTTTGGATGAAGAGCAATGATCCGGTCTGAAAAGTGTTCAAATCCGCCCCCGAGGGACAGCGCAGTAGTGGAAGACCGAGACTCAGGTGGCGCACGCAAGTGGAAGGGGACCTCAGCCAACTTTGCGTACGAAACTGGAGGCAGCTAACAAATACGCTTTTGGATTGAGGCCCAGGTCCATCACGGACTGTAGCGCCACCTAAAGAAAGTAAAGTAAGTTGCTTCGGAGAGCTTAGTTTGATTTGGGTGCACATAGCTGGCGAATAAATGGTTAGAATTCGTTGCTAAAGTATGAATACATTTGAGCCATGACCACCTGTCAGCTTTTTAGTTATTCAGTAGACGGTTTTGCTATTCCACTGGCTTTAGGCTTATTCGGCTTTCTTGATATATAGCTTTAGTTACGATTGTCTCACTATACGCTACGCTGCACTTCATATGTCTGAGCCCTTTATTGTCGTTGTCTACCTTTGCATTCAGGTTCCCCCTCATGATGACGATATCTCCGTTCGACGTTGCATAGAATACTGCGCTTGGCTAACTTTACAAGTTGTCATTTTCATTCTCATTTGAGAGATTGGTAAGGGCTTAATCCTGTATGATCGTGACCCGCCGTATTTAAGTCCGGAATCTGTCCGAAAAAATTCTGCCGTCATTTGGGTGTTTTTGCGTGTAGTTGGTGATAGCTTACCTGTGTAGAGAAGCACAGTGTTACACGTTGGGAATTCGTACGGCATTTTTTTTGTTACACACATAATCTAGACTAGACACATTGGACCGTTTGAACTAGCAATTTTTGTCTTTAGTTATAAGGATCTATACATGTAGTCGATTGAGGACCACCACTAGGAGGTACAAGTTAAACATGCACTACATCACGAACTTGATCGTTGCGCTACTACTTCGAATCTAAATATTACTGCTTAAAACATGAGTTTCTTTCTTGATCAATTTTTAAAGCAAATTGTCAATGTTGTATAAATCCATTCCCTACTGTGTCGTTTCATCTCTTCAATTCGCTAAAAACCTCTTTAGATATTTTCGCATGTTAGCAAAAGAACATAAACCTTTTTCGTTGACTTGCCTTTTCAGTATTCCTTCCGAACGTACAGGTGTCCAGCGTGATCCACAACTGCAATAAAATCAGAGGTTTCGGAACAAGAATATAGATTCCAAGAACAGACGCGTACGAATATAGCTTGGTTTCATAAAAAGCTTGTGGACATTGCGCTTATATTTTATAAATTAATTAGCTTTACTACTTGTCAATCGGCAGTTAGGACAATGACATAGGCTTCGAGCAAAATTTTCAAAACGACTATTTAGTTGCAGCAGTCCATTTTTGAGGATTAGATTCAAATTATGTGAAACACAAGATTAACCAAAAATATCACTCTATTGACTACCTCAAAATTCGTGGAAAATTCGGTGTTCTGAACGTGCCTTAGCCACTATTTCAAGCATATTTTGTGAAGTTTCTTGGCAGTGATCTCATAACTTTTTGCCAAAATATCAATTCGATTGAAGAATTATAGTTTTCGAATCGCAAAATTTTTTACAAAAATATGACGTGGATCTGAGACGAAGAAAACAAATCGTTAGACATCAGAGTTGAACTTCTTTTACTCAACCAGTTATTAATACATTTTTGAAAAAAAGTTTTCTTTATTCAGAATCAATTGCATATTGGCCATTATTATCTATGACCTTTTGCTATTTTCGGGTAGCTTCATAATTCCATCGGTGGAGAGCTTCTGTGGTTTATCAGCGAAAAACTTGACCAAGTGATTTTCAGCGTCTTTTCGGTCGGCCAATTTTTTAACATCAAGAGAGGCTTGCAAATATCAAAGCAAAAATGGTAATCAGAGGGTGCAAGGTCCGGGCTATATGGTCAGTTTGTTCCGGGTCATCAAATATGTGTGTGGCCTAGCATTGTCATGATGGAAGACAACTCCCTTTCTGTTGGCACATTCTGGTTGCTCTTTCTTGATAGCTTCATTTAAATGGTCGAGTTGTGCACAGAAGAGGATCGAATTGACTGTTTCGCCACATTCTAGCAGCTCATAGTAGACAATTTCCTTCCAATCCCACCAAACACTCAACATAACCTTGTTTGCTCTCAATCCAGGCTTTGAAGTCGTTTGTGGTCGGTCTGCGGCCATTGACCATAATCGTTTGCATTCGATGTTCTCGTATTTAATCTACTTTTCATCGCCCTTAATGAATTCCTTCAAAAATGGTTTCATTTCGTGACGTTTCAGCAGCGTTTTACTGATGGTTATTCGGTCAATTAAATTTCTTTGCGTTTATTCATGTGGCACCCAAACATCGAGCTTCTTTGAGTAGCCTGCTCATTTTAAATGATTAAAAACTGTCATACGGTTGATGTTTAGTATCTCTGCTATCTCCACACAGCTTCCGTGCCGGTCTTGCTCCATCAGTTGCAAAATTTCATCGACTTTTTCAGTGACGGGCCGACCAGTATGAGGTGCATCTTTTACATCGAAATTTCGGGAACGCAATCGAACAAACCGCTCCTGGGTTCGGCGTTCACTGACAGCATTCTCACCGTATATTGCACAAATTTTTCGGCATGTTTTTGCGGCGTTTTACCCTTTTTTATAGTAAAAAAGCATCACATAGCGTATTTCTTAAGATATTTCACTCATATTCAAATCAGTACAACTTTTAACACGAGTAACAAATTACACAGCTGTTTTCACAAAATGTAGCCTGACATTTCAAACACGTGTTCGTTCGACTCAATCAGATAAGTGTTTCCACATAAATGGACACCAACAACATTTAGCGACCAAGAAGTGCTCCCCACGATCGGATATCTAGTTTTTCGGAAAACCAATATTAAGCCGGCGAATATTACGGTCCTTCTTCTTGTTAAATATGATTTGAAGGAATGGCTTCACTCACACTCTACAGTTCAAAACCTTTATCAACATTTTTCAGCAGCACCACTTTGAACAAAATCCCAACAATCTATGTATTAGGTGCTTGAATTGAATATGTAAGTATGGCTACAGATCGATGACTCTATGAATTAAATAGATCAGTTTGGAAGGCTAACCTCTATCAGCAAGTTTAACTTAAATGAAAAGTTGCTTCAAGTTATCAGTATTGTTTCATATTCAGCTTCAGTAAAAAAATTCCAACGACAAGTACATAGTATAACATTGTCCATTACCTGAGTTACTCGAATTGGAATAGTTCACAGGAAATTAATCTTTTTCCTTTTCTTTTATAAGTTTGGATGTAATTTAGTTCTTCTCATATTTCGTATGTGTATCTTTTTGTAACCAAAAACAAATTTCCAGATTTGCAGAGTTTATTTTCGTCTTCCGTGTCCATTTGTAATTGGTATAACATGTGTCAAGCAGCACAACATCCACAAAGATATAAAACGTGCCAAAGTTTATATAAAAGATAGTTACGTGTATGTACATCTCACATCTGCAATATGACAGGGAGTCTATACAATATTTACTAAAGCCACAAGCGTTGGATAAGAATTCAAGATTGCATTGCATTGCAGAGAGTTATTTAAAATTTCAAGCAATCTAACTGCAATTGCACATGCAGCAAAAATTACTATGAATTGAAGATACAAGTACATTCACAGAACCATGTCCAGTCCATAGTTTCATTGGAATCAACTTCCTGCAGATTATCAGAAGTAACAAGAAATTGCAATTTCCTTTGCCAATTTCAACAAGTAAAACTTGCACAATTGCACAAAGTCCACAATCGGACTCGAGTGGCCCAACATAGTACGAGTATCTACAACAAATGTCTCAGATATCCGTACATGTGAAACCATATGAAGTTATTAATAATCATCTGCTGATGCCGAGATGAAAGCTCTTTCATAGCAAATTACAGCTGCATTACTCCCAGGACTACTCATTCTATGACTGACCATACGGGAGAGCGATGAATCGGGCTGTTTCCTTGATTTGAAGAAGATATATGTCATGGAATTTTCATGAGTAGATTTGCCACCAAAAAGATTTTTAGAAAAAAAAAAAAGGTTTTTTGTGACGAAGGGCTAAAGGGAAACAAAACCTGCTAATTAAATTCGCCAAACAATGACGGTGGCATTTACTGATTGTTCTCTGTATTGGTGGTTTGTTTGGCTTAGAGCCAAACTCTTATTATCCCACCACAGTCCATGTTAGGTCCTTTATCTCAAAGCCAACAAGCAAGGCATAATATTCGTATTCATAAAATAAATCAACTAGGAACTCGAAGTCACCAAAATGCTCCAAACTTCATCCCTAGAAGTGGCCGAAAGTTGCACCTTTTTGTGGGGAAAGTTTTCCGTAAATGAAAGGTTGTATAGCAAAGCACTACATTAGAACCCCTTTGTTTTAGTACACTCATTTACTGCTTCAGTACAGTAGTACAGTGCAGAGTCCTGGGGGCCAACTAGTGGTTCCGGCTGCTTTTGAACTCAACTATCTCATTTGGGGTGCACTGTTAATGACGGGTCAACTATAATGTATATGGCACGGCCAAGCACAATTTATTTCAACAGTAAGTGCGGTTTCTTGTTTACTTATTTTTGGAAGAATGAAAAGGATGAGTTGCATCCAAAGGGATACTCATACAAACCCACATTTCTAACGCAAGGGACATGAACATTAAATATACAAATAAAAACAAGCGCTGAAATATGAGTATATATGTTAAGTCATGCATGAGGGTACGAGTATACGAGTATTTGTGAACATAAACCTACGGATGCAACACAACGGCAAGATGGAATGATAAATTGTTTTGCAAGCCTAGCATGAAAAAATGCGATGTTGGGAGTTTTGCATCTGGCTCCAAAGATTTTGATCGGACAAATGAAAGGACAAGGATGCATCAGGCGCTTCTTTCGACGAATGGATGTTGAATTTTTTTTTTTTTTTCTTTTTTTTAGAAACCAGAGGTAAACAAAAGAGTGGGAATATGGCGCTGACAGGATGGTTTGAGGATGAAGTTTAGGGCATTTTTTTGCACTTCATTTTAACAGGGATGAATGGTAGAGGTTTTTGGGTTAAGTTTATACTTTGAAAGGGTGGTAAATAGTTTTTGTTTGCACTGAAAATTCAGAACATTTGCACGAATAGTTGGAATATTTTTTGTAAATCCAACAAAGCTTAACGAATTATTCCATTTAACTTTGTCTTGGATGCAATTTGGATTTGGTAAGGAAGCCGACCTAACAATGGCTGAATAAGGGCAAGGCAAGACAGGGCAAGTTTGGCAGTACTTAACTAAATCTTCAAAGAAAGTGAGTCTAAGTGAGACTAAGATAAGTATATCATGAGTCAAATGATAAGCACAGGACAAACATTCATATGTTTTGAATGTATGACATATTGTATCAGACTTTACAAGATTGCAAACGTTTTCTTTGATCTGGAACTTTATGTTGCAGTCTTTTGTTATTGTGATTGTCGTATAAACGCTCCGTAAATACCTCAAAGTCTAAACAGAAATCATTTTGCTCTCAAATTTGCGAGTCATTTTCACGATTAACAACCTCAACCATGGACTTGGAACTTTATACAATCGAAACGGTGACGATATTGACCATTCTTTCACTCAAAGTCCCTTGCTCATTTATACATATGTGTGTGGTTCCTAGCGTAGAATATCAATGCATTGTCGTCGCTTAAGATTTCTCAACTTATTTTGACAATCTCAGAACTTCACCTCGTTGAGAAAGTGACGGAGAGGTACAACTGAAGAATCTATCGAATAAATGGCCTGAAACAAAGAATCTGCTAGTGGATAATAAGGATGACAAACATAATAAGATAATCAACGGTGCTGTAGTCATTTTAAGAATCATTCAATGTAATTCAATACATAGGAAATAGCACCTGTAAAAACGGTCCGAAATCAATATGTACGTGACATTTTGTATGAAAAATAGTTTTTCACGTAAAATATTCCTCAACATAGTCCTCCTTGAAATCAATATCCTTCGTCCAACGACTTTTTAATTTTGTATTCCTCTCCAAATGTTAAGATTTGATGAGTTCTTCAACATAGGAGTTTGTTTGAACAGGTTTGGAACGGGAAATCATCACTGGAAGCTAGGTCTTGTGATTATGATACATGTGGAAGCAATTCGAACCCAACCATGATAACTACCTTTGCCTGTATCGTTGTAGGTATTATCTTGAGTGAGTAACTTACTTATGCTTTAGTTTTTTCTTCGATCCGTCGATGAACTGGTTCTATAAGTTGCCATAGGGTGATCGGTCACCTTTTGAATTCTATTGTGTGGATTTTTCCGCGTACATTCTCAAAAACTGGCGACATGGTCTTTTACCAAACAGATCTACCCTGGCCTACTTCGGTGCGTATATGAACCAAAAAACGCACTGTTTCAGCTGCTGTCTGATCTTTGGAGTGATGTGGTGGATCAATGCTGATTATGAAATGACGTAAAAACGTATCGGGATTGTAGTTAAGCGGCGTCAAATATTACTTTGAAGTTATCATACGTAGTACAGAATTCTAAATTCATAAAGGTAACTTGCTCAAGGCTTGTTAGCTGTCTGCTGATAGATAGATATATGTAGGTTCACGGAAACCACCATACTTCAAGAGTATCATTAACATTTGCTTACAATTCTATCGTCATAGATTGTTATGTTATACAAAATATCGAGGACGTAAATGAAATCGGGCTGGGTAGCCATTTTTGTACCTATCAGGGATGTTTGTTCCTATTTCTGGTAAAATTATTGTAAATGAATATTTGGGCATATGCGCGAAATCATTTTCCAACTTAAATGCCATAAATTTTTCAGTATTGAATCAAAACAAGTCTTGGCACTTTACATTGCCCATAGATACCGATGATTCAGTCAGTCTGCTTTTAAATATTTTCCCAATCCAAGGCCATTATCTTCGATTTCTGTTCTACATTGTCGGAGGCGCCTGTCACCCCCAGACAGAATTCTTCTTTGTGAAGAAATGTTTAAATTAATTAAATCAATCTATCCTTCTTCTTAAAAGGCCTATTAGAAATTTCGGGTTTTGTTTTGGTAAATTTTGAACGGATATTAGCGCCAATAAGACTCTTCTAAGTTTTCATAAAAATTAAAAATCAGTTAACCCGTTTGAAGCAATGTTGCAAGTTATCTAATAAGGACAGCCTTCAGTTGTTAATCTTGATTAGAATTGGGATCAGATGAACAAGACTATGTTGTATTCATGATGCCGATTAATGAAGGAGGAAGTTCCCTTTATCATTTGCATTTAGTCTCGTCTTGCTTGTTGTCATTTGTGTGTTTTGTAAAAGGTGTGATTTTAATAAAAGGAAACTATATCAACGCAGTTTTCGCATCCGGATTTTAAAAATGCAATTGATTTCCATGTGCTGTCCTAGGTTTAGTGATATATTTTTCATGTAAAGGTGAATTTTTCTGCTCCCCAGGAATTCTAAATTTTTAAGATAATTTTGTTATAATATCTGATACAGATCCCACCAAACCTTCCCATTTTTTTATTTCATAAATCACGCCGCGTGTTCCATCATGCGATTTTAGCCCACAGAGGTCGTGAGAGAGACTCTCAACTCGTTTCTATATACTCAAGGGTCTTATACGTCAGATATTATTATTTTATTTCTTTTCATCTATGAGTGGGAAACGAACCGAGATCTTATGACGTATTAATCTTTGAGTAAACCATTTCGCAAAGTCGAATATCTATATTAATAGAAAGACAATTTTTTATTAAACAACTCATAAGTTTGATGGTTTTTTTTTCATAGTAAAGAAGTAGTTTTGTATCATATTGTGCTGCTTTAAAACCAAACAGTCCTTATAGTTTAAATTTTAAATTAAATTAACGACTTTTGAGAGCGTGAAAGTTCTCCAATTCATATTTTTATATTGCCAACACAAATTTATTTGCACTCCACGTGTCGGTGAAATTTTTTGCCACCAAACATTTGCATGGGAATACCAAAAAGAGAACTGAAGAAGAAAAGCAATTCAATGAACATTTCCCATTCCGCATTCCTAGAGGAGGAAAAGATAAAAATAAAGAAAAATAAAATTCCTTCCACTGAGTAGATAAAACCCATAAGCACGTCAACTACATAACGCATTTCTTGCTACTTCTTTGCAGAATATAGGTTTTCAACGAACACATATGTAACGAATATTTATGGCACATTCGTTCTCTTATCCTTATTGCTTTTTGCCACCATACTTATACGAGTATGTATAAAAGGACGACCACACACCCACTTATGCAAACACTAAAAATATCTGTATACGGAAAATCGTAAATTTCGTTGATCGCATGGCTTTCAACTGCTTCGCATACATCATTCAATTTCCAATCATTTTGAGCACTCTAATCAATGTTGCAGCTTGGAACTGCAATCTTCGTATTATGTCAGGCAGGCGATGCTTCCATTCTTCCAAACTTAAGTACATCAATCACAGATGAACACCGAACACTGAACACTGAACAATGAAAACACCGAACACTGAACACTGAACACCGAACACTGAACACTGAACACTGAATACTGAACACCCTGTGGGAATTATACTTTCCTGTTTTTTTTTTTTTTTTTTTTCTACCACCCCTTTAGTCGTCTTACGGGTTCTATCACAGAGTAGCATTCATTTCAAACCTATCAATTTGCTTTTGTAGCACCCAAAGGATAAAGGTTAAGTCCCGGAATCCGATTTGAATTTTCTTTTCTCTTTCGAACAGGATGCTGGAAGGACACACAAACTATATACGCGACAGATATTATTGGTCCAAATGAAGGATGAATATGCCACGTATTACCATAAAAAGGACAATGTCATTAGAGTCGTCATGGTTAAGGTTGATGTGCGTGTGGGACATATGAAATAGGTTAAAGCAAAGTCACAAACTTACAGGGAGACTACTCGAAATGTATGAAAAGTATGAATACCCTATGTTTTATTTGCTCCTCAAAGACATACCAATCCACGTTTTTAAAAAAAATATTTTCTGTATTACAGTTTCAAGATGTAAAGCTTTATTAAGTTATTGTAGCTAATACATCCTCTCCAATCAATTTGTACGTTCATAGAAATGACAGAAATGGTGCGTTTTACCAACGATATCATGAGAACAAGAACGCAACACCCTATTTGACAAGGCTGACAAGACACAAGAACGAAAAACAAAATCGAATATTAAGCCGATTATTGAGAAAAAGATATTATTATCGGTCCTCGTGGATGTATTATTCTTTTCTTTTCTTCTTGTTTAAACCAAATGTGGTTCTCCGGGATCATGCAAAGTGGTCAAGCTTAGGTTGAAGGAATGCTTACAAAAAGGATAAGAATTATGAGATAACCAAAGTTTGTTCAACCTTTTTTTGACAGAAATATTGATTTTAAAGCTATGAAAACGAAATGGTTTTCATTCGGTCGGATTGCTGTGAAAATCCTCATCTGAGTGTACCTTTTGAACTTTGTATAATAAAAAAGAGCGTTTGACTTCAATGAACCGAAAAATCTCTACAAACTCCTACAAAATCTTGGGAAGTAATATAAATTATAACCAGGAGGGAGTCTTACACAGTGAGTGGTTCCATAAACTACGAGTACAACAAAACGTCACCATAAACATTCAATGCAGAGTTGAGCACAGACCTTATCCGCAGCGAACAATAAACGTTCTGGAAGGCCAAAAATTTGTCTGTTATACTACATTTTTAGTGACATTTCTTAGTAATTTGTAAAGAAATGAGTAAACGGTTCAGTGTCAGTATGTACCTACAATCTCATTCTCATAAAACCTGTGAAATGAGGTGTCGTTAACTTACTTACTTACTTTAAGTGGCGCTACGGTACGGGGTGGACCTGGGCCTCAGTCAACAAGCTTCTCCAGCCAGCACGATCCCTACCTAGCTGCCTTCAGTTTCACACGCTAAGTTGGGTGAGGACTCCTTTCACTTGCGTGCGCCACCTGAGTCTTGGCCTTCCTCTACTCCACTGTCCCTCGGGAGCGGATTCGAAGAATTTTCCGACCGGAGCATTGGTACGCTCTACGTGACCCAGCCATCTCAGTCTTTGGATCTTCACTCTTCTGGTTAGGTCGATGTCGCTGTATAATCAGTAGAGTTCATAGTTGATTCTCCTCCTCCATTCTTCTTTAATGCAGACGGGACCGAAGATCGCCCGAAGAATTTTCCTCTCGAAGCAGCCAAGAGCACCCTCATCCATTTTTGATAATGTCCATGCCTCTGCGCCATAGAGCAGGACCGGGATTATTAAAGTCTTATAAAGGGTGACTTTTGTTGTCCGAGAGAGGGCTTTGCTATTCAATTGCCTTCTTAACCCAAAGAAATAGAGGTTGGCAAGAGTTTTTCTTCGCTTGATCTCAGCGCTGGTGTCGTTGTCTGTGTTTATAATAGAGCCTAGGTAGACAAAGTCCTTAACTACCCCAAAGCTATATCTGTCGAGGGTGATGTTCTTTCCGAGACGTCGGTGTTGGTTGTCCTTTTTGCTTGACAGCATACCACATACTTGGTCTTGCCCTCATTGACCACTAAACCTATATTCGCCGCTGCCGTCTCAATACTCACGAAAGCGCCGCTGACATCGCGCTGCTTTGTCCCGATTATGTCAATATCGTCGGCGTATGCAAGTAGTTGGACGGACTTTTGAAAGATAGTGCCTTTTGTGTTTGGTCGTGATTTTTGCACTATTCTTTTAAGTATAAAGTTCAAAAGAATCGCATGACAGCACATCGCCTTGTCTAAATCCTTTCTTGACATCAAATGTCTCGGTGAGATGTTTACCGACCTTGATGAAGCGGCGTGCCTTCTCCATCGTCATCCTGCACAGACGCACGAGTTTGGCAGGAATGCCAAAACTAGACATTGCTCTGTAAAGCTGGTCTCTATTGATGCTGTCATACACGTCCCTAAAATCGATGAATAGGTGGTGTGTATCGATCTGAAGCTCATTGGCCTTCTCCAAGATCTATCGTAGTGTGAATATTTGGTAGATGGTGGACTTTCCTGGTCTGAAGCCACACTGATATGAACCTATCAGGTTGTTGATGAACAGCTTCAGGCGTTCACATAAAACGGCAGATAAGATCTTGTATGCGATGTTCAGGTGACTGATGCCTCTGTAGTTGACGCAGTTCAGAGGGTCTCCTTTCTTGAGGGTCGGGACAAACAATGCTGAGGTTCCATTCATTGGGCATACTTTCGTCCGACCATATTTTACGGATGAGTTGGTGTATGCTCCTCGCTTGCCGCTTTCAAGAGCTCGGCAGTCATGCCGTCCGCTCCAGCAGCTTTGTTGGACTTAATCTTAGATACACCTATCTTCACTTCATCCAGGTCGGGTGGACGGAATTGTTGGTCATCATCGTCCAGGTTGAAAGGTTGATTCGGTTGATTCTGCCTGTCAGCAGTATTTGATTCGTCATCGCCGTTATAAAAATATCCAACGGATGCTCTTCAGTTCTCTTAATTTGATTTTGAGTTTCAGTCTCGAATCATCCATTTCCGTACGCACATTGTGTTTTGCATAGGTAATGCAAAGGAAAATCCGAATTTCATCTTTCCCGATTCTTAATATTGTATTAAGGCTACCTACTCTTACAATTTGCCAGGGAGATGATTGACTCGCACCATTCGATGTTCCATTATTCTGAAAACAATGAGTTCGAATACTGTCTTTGGTTTGATGATAGTTCCGGTTTCACCGCTTTTCTCTTATTTGTAATGATACCACGAGGTAAAAAGGCCATGAAGGGCACAAGTCCCAAAACCACGGTGTTAGGTATTGGAGAAGCAGTAGATGGTGGCAATTTTGACGAATCATTTCTGAAGATTGTTAAGAAGCGAAGACGATAAATATATTCCTTTCAGACAACAGTGCTATTCTACTTGGATATAGACCGTATGGACAACAATATCCAAACTAAACTGCAATAAATTGTCGAGAATCAAAAGTACAGGGGAGAAGGCCTAATTAATATCGCATACCTGGTATTCGATTGAAATTATGGTTTAGAACCAAGAAAGAATACAAACCTTCAAATATCTGCAGCAGTTTATGCAGAAGAACCAAATCTACAAACTAGAAATTCCCCATGGTTTCTTTGATTTCAAAGTTGCTTATGGTGTTATCTATAGGGATGCATTACCCAACCTAAGTTGTTTAGAAGTTTGAGAAGGAAAGTGTTGTTCGCAACTTTGAGGCCAACACAAGAGGAATGATAGATATCTCAAAAATTTGTCGAATTTCTTGCATATGCAGATGACATTGACGGTCTCATCTTTGATGACGTAGTATGAACAAGGTACAATGAGAAACTATGCCAGCTGTTGGACAATGCAGTACAAGAAGACATACCATTTGCCATAGTTCCCGAAATTGAGCCCTTGTCCTAATAAATTGATCTCGAAAGGTCAATTTGTTTGCTTTCGAAAATCCATTCAATACTATTCTGGTTAGTTTCACATTCTGTGTTAATGTGTCTATTGCATTTCAAGGGCTAGGCTTCTTACATTTAGAGAGTACTGTGCTGTACTACAGGCAGATGAGCTTCATTTAAAATATGACTGAATCAAAAGTTATAGCTTCGTACAACAAACTGACAATCGAACGTACAATACTTCAGGTAAAAATATACATAAGAAGGCCAATTCGAGAAACCATTCTTCATGGTTGGAGCAAAGAAGTTCTTTAAATGAGTTTCAACGCAATTAATTCACTAAAAATGTAAAGCAGCGAAAGAGCTAAACAAGTCACGACGACAACAATCGCACAATCGCAGGATTTGAAATTATTTTAACAAATTCTAGTCACGTATTTCATCAATATGCCGGGTAGATGTATACACAAGAGACCACCGCCAACAAAGCCAACAGCAACAACAACATCAATTGGAACTGGCAAGAGCAATGGTAACCATGGTTCGCTTTGCGACTGATTTCTTCTTCATTTTCCTTGGCTTGCTACTTTTGCTGTCATTGCTTATTTCTTTGTATAGGTACCATGAATACGAGTATGTTCATCGGTATTGTCATATCTGTGTGTGGGTTAGTCTCTTTGTCACACAATAAAACCTCAAGCTTAGCTAGGACTTTTCTCTACGCTTGCATTGGGACAAAAAGTTGATGTCCCCTTTGATGGGATGAACGTGACTCTGTTGTACAATAGAATGGGGCTGGGGCAGAGTTCATTGTTTCCGAGTTATGTGGCGGCATGTCCTTCAAAAAGCATGTGTACGCCAACGCCAACGTCAACCCAATGCCAACGCTAACGCCAACTATGGATCTAGATATGTTTGCAGCTTTATTTCTTCCATTGTTGAGTAGGGAGGGGAGTGGTGCCAGTGGCAAAACTATTGCTCGAACTATTTCTTCCATTTTAACTATCTGCCAATATGAAGCATGTTCCAATGATCAAGTCCATGACAGAAGTTGTTGTGTTGTCAAAAGATAGCTATGTCGAGTATAAAAATAGGAACAGGATTAAGCCTGCATGAAAAAGCATTCCCTATCCGTATCTCTGTTGGTCGAATGTAAGAGTATCTCTTCTAGTGTCAACCCTTAAAAAAGTAGGGGAAAACTTTTCAAGTGGTTGTTTGCTTTTGTTATTGACAGCCATAGCCAACCATACAACTAAGACTGCTGGTATACCACTGACTGCCACCACCTCATCAGGACCCGAAGCGTTTCATTAGAGTTGAATGTCAGGAACAGATGTTTGCCATAGCACATGTGAGAATTTGCCAAAGGATACAGTTTGATGTTTTTATTTAGCAGTCGATAGTCAGTTAGTGAAATCCTTTCTCCACATTACCTGTTGAATTCGAATTCTTTGTTTGATGTTGATTTATGGCGACAACGTTCTATGAAATACAAGTTAGCACGGGCCCGGCAATAGCATCTGAATGGGGTAGAGATATGAAAACATATTGATTGAGATTATGGGATTATGGTGGGCAAATTTACGGTTAAATAGCTCTTTAGTTCAAAGTATAATGTGATTTTGTTATCTGACTGACTTTTATGACAAATGTCTAAGTATCAGCTGTCTTAAGGGCAAGTTTAGAGCTGTTTGACGTTTTTATCGGTTTGGCAAGGGGCCTACAAATTCCAATCGAACCAACAACGTCCGTCACATCAATTAAGTGACACACAAAAGGGGAGAATGGGAGGGCCCGGTATCTGGTAGAAAAGATTTCATTTCAGAACCATCCTTTGGGAGGTCATTTAATATTCTGAACACGATGGCTGTCGAAAAGTTATTCGTCGAACAGAAAACAAGATACGCACACAAAATGTTTTGCTTTTGAAGTTTTCATTTATATTAGTCGTCGTCACACTGATGGCGACGTTCAAGTTTGACTCTCTTTGCGACAGTTTTGTTGGCAGCCTTCTTATCAGTTGTTTTAAGGCTTAAAAATTCGCCTCTTTTTGTATCCTCGAGACGATCAAAAAAAAAAGAAGAAAAGTAATTTTTTTTACTACTGACACACCATGAAGAAGGGTATTCGATGTCAAAGTGAGGAGGATGAGAAAATTTAGGTCACCATCAGGAGCAATCTTCTATCGTGTTTCTCTCCTGTGACAACTTAATTGAGTAAAAGTTTCGAAATAAAGAAAAAAAACTTGGCACAATCGGTCAATTATGGAAGGAGACTAGGACACCCGACGTGTTTCGATGCGCCAATAACCGATGGATTCCATTTGTCATGGCACGACTGAGGATTTCCTTCGAAATTGAGCTGAAGGCCACGTTAGAAGTTAACAGTTACCAGTAACAAGTTACAGGGAAAAGTTATTAAATTAATTGGATTTCTGATTTCTTAGATATCGATTAATTCCATTAGATACTCGTAGATGTGCTAACTAAGTTGTTCTCAGTTATTCCGTGACCTACCTTTGGTTTTTTTATTTTAAATTTGGGCCAAGTTAACAATAACTAGTGACGATGTTAACAGGCTTACTCAGTGGTTTGTTAGAGGATCTCAGGGAAGTGAATGACGACTGGTTCTTAATTTTAGTAGTTCGTGCTGTAGTTAATACAAGTTTTGTTACTAGTTGTGTTTCAATTCCACTCAGAAATACTTTCTGCTTTCTCCTATTTTCTCCCTAACATCGGATATTGACATCTTTATACAACAGAAAAAGTGTAGCAAGGTGGACATAAGCACGGTCACGATAAATCTTGTGTTAACTATACGGAAAAAAAATCTACCTTAGGAAAACTATGGTGTTCCTGACTGCATCGCTTATACAGGCGTCAAGCGTTAAGGTAAAGATTATCATCCACATGGAATGCGTTGTGTTGGAAGAAGACTCGTCGCAATAAGCCAAACGTAAGAGAATTAAGTGGGACTCCGATCCTCTAATTCGACATAATTCTCAAGTTTATTATGTTAAATCTTCCCTAGTGACATGGTTTATCATCGGATATGTATCTTAGAATATGGGCAAGAGACCAAAGTTAAGAATTGTGTGAGTATTTGTCATACATTTGAACAGAAAGAACTGCAGCTTCAACATATAAGCTCAATGATGGTCATTTTAAGTCACATCGAAATGGGTACTATAACCTAAAACTTTATATTTTTAGGCACTCTAAGCCTCGAGTAACAATAAAATGAAAACGAATGAATATTTTTCAAAACAGTTCTCTTCTATTTATTGGTTCAGCTTCTTCGAAATGGTCTCTATTAGCCTTCCAGCAAAGGTTAAATCGATCTGGCCACTCATCAGCTGAAGTACACACCTCATGCATCGGAAAATTTTGTATTGATCGGACGTGGGTGCACTTTTTAGGCTCAATAATGTTCAATGGTCAATCATCCATGAAAATGAAGTTCGAAATCCGGTTCTTAAGCCATGTTTAACTCCTTTAGCCTTATGAACTAGAGCGGAGTCTTGCTGAAAAGTCCACGGTTTATTAGTAAATAGTGTGTTTCCCTCAAAGCATCTCAAAAGCTGAGTGGTGGCTATGTAGTGATCACCGTACTGGCGAAGCAAGGCTTATGATACACAAATTTCCATTAGATTTCCAGTGGCCGCAACATTCGAACGATTTTGCCTTTTCGTAGACGCATTTTTGCGGGCTGACGTTGGTTGACGGCTGACAACTGACGTCAAAAACTTTTCACGGCAACTTTTCATAAATGTCACTTGTCAAATGGCTGTCATTAAAGTGAATGCGTTCATTGGTTCTTGCAAATAATTTGTTTATTTCCTATAATCCAAACTCGAGTCTAGCGGTTATCAGTTTTGTTATTATCAGGAAAATAATAATGGTTGTCCTCCAACCAAAACTTGAAAATGAGTCGGAGATAGGCCTGTACTAAGCCGTGCTCTGCAGCTTTAAATAACTCGGCTTTGTTTAGTTACGTTCAATTTGGTCGCTTTAAGGGAAACCTGGCTTTGTGTTTGTTCACCCAATTCGAATGGTTGCTCCTGTCTTACTCAGCATTTTGGTTGTTTTCGCCGCTGCAAAGTCAGAAAAAGTGGTGTTTGGTATAGAGGTCGTTTTTCTTAAGAGCATTCCTGGCATTTGGCCACCACATGAGCGTCTCGGGACTTCATCCAATTTTCATTCACTTTTTTGAGCATAAGTGGTCGTTTTTCAAGGGTTGAAATCGTTGTAAGTACATATTTTCGCATAGATCATGGGCTTCAAACGGCTTGACATTTTGATTTGTTTTCCTTAAGCAGAAGTACGGTCCCATGATGTCGCAAGCTCATGAATCGCACTAAACAGTCATCAGCATCGGTAGCTGGTAAATCGTCATTAAATTTTAATCTCTCCAAATTGGACCATTTGGCTGTCTAGGAAAGGCAGAATTGAACCGAAATTGACGATAAGAAAGTCGATAGACTTCCCATCCGAATAATAAGGATGGCCTGCTTTCAATTTTCGCAGCAATTGAAATTTGTAAGGGTGCTAACCATGTAACTTGCATAAAATGTTCAAAATAATGAATGTAGTGAGAAATTTTTCAATTAGGTTGGCATAGCACCCTCTAAACATTTTCACTGACCACTGATTTTGAAAAGGTTGAAAACATTGCACCGGCGGTGAAACTCTTTGCAAGAGGATCTGCCAAATAGTACTGAATAAAAGGATTGTGTTAGCCGGTAGATTAACTATCATCTGTCTAAGACTCGTATTCACAAACGTCACTATGAGGTCTCATAGAGTGCACGAGCGCATAGGGTTTGTTTTTTTTTTTTTTATAATTTACGCGCGCCTCAAGGGGTTTTTATGATACCCTTTTACTGTCGCCAGGGCGCGGGCGGAGAAATAGAAGGAGGAGAAAGAAAGTCGTTGTGATGTAGTGGTTCGAAACTCAGGTGTGTTTGGTTTCGATATTGACCTTCCAGGGGTGGGAGTCCGAATAGGACGGAGAGTTTTTCTTCATTCGGAATGTCAGGTTGTGAATTTTAACGGTTGTTTTTGTGCTTGAAACTCTACAACAGCCAGATCTACATGTCAGTGTTATGCCTTCACACGCAAATTTTTCTGACTAAGTTTCAAGTACACACAATGAAAAATCTATCATGAGTAGGACTCGAATCTTGAATGTCCGAGTGAGAAGCGATGGCTAGTACCACTACACCACGGACACCCCCAGGGTTAGTGAATTCAATTCACAAACATTACTTAAGTGTCAAAGCTCACTGTGCGTTCGTCAAAATGAACGCACAACTAAGGAAGCCTGCTAGCTGCCTTAACCAACGCATAGGATCTGTCAAAAATGTCTTCGTTTTGTGTTTGGTGTGCAAAAAGTAATTTTGTCTTTTAAAATAATATAAAATGGATTACAGCAGTGAGGAAGAATTTGATAATTATACTGACGATAGGTTATCAAGAGCAAAGGACAATCATTACAAGAAAAGTGATGCGCGATTTTCCAAATCCTTATATACCATAGTTCGGAAGAATTTCGAAGACGTTACAGATTTTCAAACTATATCGTGAGCCTGGTAACACTTGCTAATTTGGTAAATGGACGGAGCAGTAATAAGCGCAGTGCATTCAGTTAGCAAATTGTTACTTAAATATTGTTTATGAATTAAAAGGCTTGCCAAAAGGAAAGCATTCTTTGCACAGTATTGGTGTCTTACTTAGAGAAGAACTGTTTGTGGATACGGGTGTAAGTGTTTCCATTTTGAGAAAAGAACCTTTCTAAGAAATAATCATTAATATCATCAGTATTAACTGTGACACTACTTCTAATTGCTGTGTTCGTTTCTACTGGCTTACGTGCAGCTCTTTTAGATACGCATTTTCCTTTTACCATTTAGTAAAACTTGCGAGTTTTGTTCAGAGAGTAGCATCTCGTTATATCCCCGATCACACGCTTCTCATGCTCTTGTTTGGTTCTTTGCTCTTTTTTTGTATGTAAAGCGCAAAGTCGGCTTAGTACCTTTTTGCTGTGCTGTGTAGATGAATTATTTTAGTATATCAACATTTACATTCTCTCCATCGGAACGGGGAGTTTCTTGGTTGTGGTCAAGAATAGTATTTGATGACTTGCTGTCATAGATTTCACTGATCTTCAGCACTCGAGAAACTGAGAATTACCCGAGGGTAAGAAAGACAGACGTTATGATGCATTTGCAGTGTTTAGCCTAAATCACACTTCTTCACTTTTGCTGAGGAGTACTCTGCCTAGTTTAGGCTTTGCTTCTTGATCCTTCCATTTTCCTACTTTGGGCTTAAAATGGCGATTTCAACATCATACTTACAGCAATACTTCTGAAAGGTTTCTAATTCTTTAGACAACCACAAGAACAATCTTAAATCTCAAATCTTAAATCTCTTTGTTAGCCTTTGGGTAAGAGAATTTAGAGATTTCAAATCCTGTTGGCAAACAACAAATTATTCTATTAACATCTCTCTTTCACCACCTCGATTTTTCTTGGAAATATTTTTCGATCTTATATCCACGTCCACCAATATATTCAAGCAGCTGTTAAGATTTCCTACTCTGTAATACTTTTGCTTACGTTCGTATTCGTGGGTTTAAAGGTGGAAGTTCGTGATACTAGAAAGGGATTAAGGCCTTCGAGTATATATCAGTTTATGTAATTGGTGCGACTTACCTAATATTTATATCCCTTTCATTAAGAAGGACAACTTCCCTATCTGCATCAAAATTAGACTCATTAGGACAGACGTTCTGTCATAGTTTGTGTTAAACATTGTTTCTTGTGGAAAGCATGTAAATGTCTTGCTTTGCCCTCACTGACTTCATCTCTGAACTTCCAAGAAAGATGGTTAATGTACGACACAATACCGCCTTACTCAAGTCCGATTTTGACATCCCATGGTATCGTGAAGTTCTAACCGACTTTGATGAAGCAACATGCATTTCCCATCATCACCTTGCACATGATGAGCTTTGGAGAAGTTTTTAGTTTAGACATTGGTCTGCTCCTATCTTCCAACGTTGTCATACATTAAACATTTGTTCGGTAGGGAAGATTTTGAGCCTAAAGTGGCGCTAAAATGAGCTTATTTGATTGCTTACATAGAGCTTAAAGTGGTCACAAAGTTAAGTAAATAGAATCATGAAGAAGTTAAGAACAAATATGCGCATGCCTTCGTTCGATTAAGTTTTGAAGCTTACTTTATGCATACTTTATGCTAAGTCATCTGCTTCTGTCTTAAATGCCTCGTTGAGTAGAGTATAAACTTCATAACTTCAGCAGCTTTATGGAACTTAGGTGCTTATCCGGGATAACACAGGAAATGAAGATTATCATCGTTTAGGTTGATTGGTCCATTATAGATGCCCTCATATGCATAGTCAGCGGAAATGGTATCGATTCCAAATCTGCTATTATTTCCCCTTGTTCGTCTTCATAAGCATCAGCTTCTACTTCCTTGCTCTAGCTATCTTTTCTGATGAACGTGGCCATGTTCCTATGGTTTTATTTTTTAAATTGGATGGCAATATCTTCTTTTCTGCACATACGCTGTCGAAGAAATATGGATTAACTGTGCAGCATTGTATTTCTTTTCGAATTGTCTCTTCTAAGCCTGATACGTTTAATTACAGCAGTCTTGAGAACAGCCTGCATTTTAGAGACACAATCTCTGGCATGTTTTCGATAGGTATTCCAGTCCTCTTAGGATGTCAGGAGACAACCAATTGAACAAGCGACTGATTGTAACAACTCGACATCGTACTTAAACTTGCCATCTGTAAAGGGTTTTCCAGTAAGGAACTGACAACTTTTTCTTTAAACAAAACGCAAACCATTTGAGATATTTCAAAAACTTTGTCATCGGCTTGAAGTACAATCAAAACATTTATGAATGGAACTCGACTTCGTTAATATGGCCACCGCCGGCACGTTTGCAGCGGTCGCTTCGTTGGACCCAATTTTCAACTCTGACCTCTTCCAACGTCGTCGGCTTGTTGGCATAAACCAATGACTTAACGTAGCCCCACAGAAAATAGTCAAGCGGCGTTAAATCGCACGAACGAGGCGGCCAATCGTATGGCCCATTTTTTTATTCATTACTTCCATTACTCTTCAATAAATCGATTGTAACGTGTGCTGTGGGGCTTGTGGCAACATTGGAGCCTCTTCTCCAGAACCCAATCGGAGAACGTACGTCGCTTCAAATGGTCCATCGGCTTCAATTCTTGAGTCAGCTTGATCTTGTATGGGTGTAAACCAAGGCCTTTACGCAAAACACGCCATAATGTGGTCTGAGCGATGCCCAATTTTTGAGAACGCCGTGAAATTGACTGATTTGGATCGTTTGCTACGGACGCTTGAATGGCAGCGATATTTTCGACACTTCGACCAACCCGTTGTCTCACTGACATGGTGACATCACACAACGAATATGTAGACTCATATTTTTGCACTAAACTTGTTATTGCCTGTCTACTAGGGCAAGAATTACGACAGAAAATTGGAATTAACGCTCTTAAAGTTGCAGTCACCGACTCCGAATTTCGTAGAACAGATTTATAATTTACAGACGTTGCTCGTTCGTGTACTTTAGCATGATGAAAATGCTGAGTTGACTGAATAAATTGACAGTGACAGTTTGATGATTATTGAAGGAGTGCGTTCACAAATTAAATTCAAAGTTGTCAAGTCCCTATTGGAAAACCCGATATAAGCAAATCAGATCTGAATGTTCTGCAAACATATTAAATATTTTAAAGACATTCTCGTTGTGCTGGTAGAATCATGTTCTTTGGGGAACCCAACCTTTGTTTTACTTTGCGGGGACTGCGAGTATTTCCAGAGTGCGTACAGGTAAATGCTAGAAAAACAGGTATATACAAGTAATATAATAGAACTTTGAATGGTCATATCCAACCGCAAATTGGGAAAACATCATTACATTCCCTACTAAAGTTCTCTCCCACATCCCGTCTATGAATTTTTTTCGTTGCGGAGCTCTAGAAAGAGGTTGAAAAGTAATTAAAATAATTGCATTCTTCCCTCTTAATTGCATGATATTTTGAATGGCGAGCCAAAAATCACCCTTTCAAACATTTACCCGTATGTATGGCTGGATATTCTCAAAATCACGGTTTCAAGTTTCACAGGTCTACAATAATTCCGAAGGGATTCAAATTTCTGGATAAGCAAAACAAAAACAAGAAACCAAATTGTTATTTCTTGTCTTTGTGGATATCGTAAAAGGAAAAATTTCGCATGAAAATAAAGGAGAAAAGCAATTCCCAATCCGTCACTACTTTAACCAACATCATTACATCCATTTACTCATCCCTAGGCAGAGTTCTTTAGATATCCAAAGGTTAAGACATAAAAAAGAAAAAAAAGAAATAAAGAATTCCCTTGTAAACATGTTCCAGCATTTAGTCTTTCTTTACGCACTCCCTTCCCTAAGGGAGTTCAACTCCTTTGCTGAAAACTTTCTTCAGTCAAAAATTGAAATAACCTCTCTGAACTTCTTCATAAAACGGCGAAAATATATGAAAAAAGGAAAGAAAGTCCAAAACGACCGACTACAGTTAAATGGTTCGTTGAATTTTCGTTCGTATTTCAGAAAACCGAAAATGCAATTACCGTTAATGCGAGCGAGGATGTTCCGACATTCCAACGTCCATTGTCATCAAGGGTAAACTTACTTTTATTTTCGTAACCCCCAAAAGACAAAACTTTTTCAATTTATAAGCTCACCACTGGAGAATTCATTATTTACAGTCGTCAACCAGAATAGGAATTCAGAGAGGTGAAACAAGTGCTTGAATAGTGAATACTAACTTGAAGTGTTAGTACTAACCCCTAACTCTGAGATGAAACCTGATCACGATTACAAAAGTGCAACCAAATATACCAGGCCACAAAAGTTTTCATCAACGTGTACATTCGAGCATAAACAGTTTTGTTTTCGGTTTATGGTGGTGGCATCTTCAGATGCTAAGAGCCAATATACTCGTAGCGATTACCGGAAATAACATAAAGACTCAGTCGTACGGATAGTGCAGGCTGATGGGCAGGCTATCAACAGAAACCCATCTTTGGAACGGAGATTCTCTTAGGTAACTTCCAGGTGTGCAGTAAAATAACTTTTGTCATATATTCGTACAACACCGAGAAACAGATAGAGTTTGACGGACCGAAAGACAGATATCGTCTCAGGAAGGGTACTGAAACGCATTGCCACCACCTGTTATCACCTAAGTTTCGGTTTGGGTTCTGTTCCGGTATCTTGGCAATAACCGCATTTAGTGCAAAGTAGCTATGATGTTGGGATGCTGGGATGCTGGGATACCACGTCACACCGCACACACCGCCTGTTATCGTCAATTTACACTTGAATAAATCTGCACACAACCACAAAACAGGATTTGGATAAGATGTTCGATGCTCGTATAAAATTGCAAAATCGCTGTGCTTTTCCGTTTCGCGTTTCCATCCATTGTTGCTATTGTTCGGGTGGCGGAACAAAACAACGTCAATCAAGATTTTCACTGGAATGAATTTAGGGCATTGTGAGAAGACGACCATATTCAGTGTTTTCTCTCCTCTCTGGTTGGTGTAATAAATCGCGATAAAATGCCTTTCAGCATTATGCATAGTTCATTTGGGCGAAACTTTCGAGTGCTCACGTAAGGATGGGTACGGGTTTATACATCAACTCATAGGTTTTACGAAAGTTTTTGATGACTTTTCTACGTATTATGATATGAAGTTTGGTCTTCTTCGTAGATGGCATGTAGGCTGAGAGTATGTGGTGGTGTTTCTAGCAACGAAAACATTTCACACAACTAAAGTAGGTATACACCCTATACACTTTCGTACAAGTTTACCTATCATTTACTTTGTAGCAAATTGTTTTAAAGTTTTCACCTTACAATAACTTGGATAACGTATGTATCCCGACATCACATCGCAGGTTTTCAGGTATATGAACGAAATATGGCTCTTTTTGTAGGGTTTCAAACCTATTCCCTTGGCTTATGAAGTCAGAAGGAAATAACAATTTTTGCGATTCAGAATTCCCCATCATAAACAACAGAGCCAAATAGCAAACATGGTATGAGAACATGAAATCAAAATAGCAATCTTTTTGCGAATGGGACTCACTGTAATAAGGAGGCTTGGCGTTTCTTTATTAATCAGGTAGAAGACCACACACATCGGTATGAAGAAGATACAGCATGGACATAGTTTCTGAAATTTGACCAACCTTCCGGTGATGGCAAGAAGTCCGAGCTAGGGAAAGATTTTGTACTCTGCCCTACTAAACTGCCTTTTCTTAATTACTTTTTCCCATTGCTTAAAGTCGTACTGGATACTGGAATTCTTAGAGAGTCTTCAAGCCTCTTATGATGAGCCGATGTATGAGCGTTTTTCGTTCCAAGCACCATCATTTGCGAGAATACGGCATTCAACATTTCAAAGACAACTGACAAGGCAACATGGAACTAGCGCCCTCTGCTGAAAGTGCTGAAGTTAATTTATTTATCTTTTTATACAATAGGGGGTATCAAAGGTCTTATCAACAAATGCACTTTAACTGCACGGGCTTAAGTTATACCTTTATCACTCCTTTGCCTATACCGTCGAGGGTACAATGCCTGGAAGCCATTACTTTTATGCTGGATTTACTCTAGTGACATTGCAGCCTAGGGCGGAGTTTTGGGTCCATAAGCAGCTGTATCCGTTTATTGGTATCTTGTGTTTTTCGCCACCTGTTGTCGAAATTTAGTTGTATGAGTGCTTCCGGTACTGTACCTTCGTACAAGTCAAAGTTCCTTTATTTTCACTATCTCATTAGTAAATTAAAAGACAGGGCTTTATCAATTATAGGGGCTTATTCAATTAATGAAATTGTCTAATTAAAAGCGAGGGTATAGCAAATACTGCTCAGAATGATGCCACCGAAGATTGCTACGATTTGTTCACTAGCAAGATTCCGGATATAGGTCTTGTTGAATGGCATGACCACTGATATCTGTGAGATGGCCATATCAGAGGCTATAATTTGGAACAACGGGAGTCAGGAGCTCCGGGAAAATAAGTTTCAGCCTGAATCAGTGTAATTAGCCCCTTCGTAGGAGCATAATGGCGGTTTAGATCTAAATCATAGAAGAAGTCCTGTCCGTTGAGTTGGAGATAGGACGGGGGCCAAGCCTTTTGTATTCAGAAAGGTATATGATAAGACTCAGTCCTTTAACAAAAGTGAAGTGTATATCTAACACAGGGCTTTTTTTGAAGTCAATGAAAAAATTCAATTTTATCGGGTAACATTATAGTGCAAAGAAACCATTCCTTCAAATGCTACCGTTAACTGCAGCTAACAGGTCCATTCTGAAGGTCAAATTTTCGATTGCGCCTTCAAACATTGCGAGTGATGTTTGATCAATGACATGAGTAATGTTAGCCCTTAATCCCTCAATCCTAGCCCGCTTAAATGTAGGTCAAAAAGAAAAGGTCTGATGTCAACAATTCTAGGCAGCAAATTCGTTATTATGGTGTGATTACGGGCTGCAGTCATAATAATGTTCCGGCCAACTTTTTTTTGGAGAAATATAGACCGATAGCGCCAGAAGAGTGATGAAAAGTCTTTGATACCGCCCCCGAGGGAGAGCGCAGAAGAAAAGACGGAGACTCAGGTGGCGCACGGAAGTTGAAAGAGACCTAAGCTTAAACCAACCTTATGATGCAGCTGCCAAAATATCGAGCTAGCTGGAGACGCTTGTTGAATAAGGCACAGGTCCACCACGGGTTGAAGTTCCACCTAAAGTAAGTAAGTAAAGATTACCGCTGTTTTGTCCGGATGTAATGGCAGCTCTTGTACCCCTTTGGGTTGCTTCGGAAGCCCAATATAGCTATATTGTCAAGGCAGATGGCAGATTTTTGCCATGTCATTATTCTTGTAAATTGCTTTGTAAACCCTTAAAACGAAATAAAGAATTTATAATAATAAAATAATAGCTATTTTGCTTGTTGACGTAGCCGTTTAAACAGAAATAGGCTTCTCGCTGAAAAAAATTTTGGTCGAAAACAGTGGAATTTCTTCAGAGACCGACCGACCTTAGTTCTTGCACGAATTGAATTTTGTATGCTTTTAAACCAAGATGCTCACGTAAAATACGATAAGCTGTTGCATACGACAAGCTAAGCTGTTGGGAACAACGCCGAATCGATTCATCACGATTATCGCGCTCACTCTTCGCTACTGCCGCTTTATTTTCTTCTCTACGTGCTAGATGGTCGCATATTATCCAATAATGATTGTGTTTCGGACTTTTTGTTGATATAGCGAATTTCACGTTCGGTTACCCGATTAGCACATATAATCGCACGAAACAAATTTCTCGTAGAAGCGCCAGATGATTTTGTTAATCTACTCGCTAACTAATTGCAAAATAATACTATTGGTTGCTTAGGATCAGTCGGCTTCTTCTGGGGCCGGGAAGTTACTTCATGCTAAACCCTCAACTTGAAAAGCCTGACACTTACTTGGACCTCTTGGGCGAGGAACTCCAGATTTTCCGGTCACCAGCTTTGTGGATAATGGAGATAGGTACCTTTTATCCACTTAGGTCCCACCAGCCACTATATTTATTTCAACACCCTGACAGGCTCTTAGAGATCCTCTTTATATATGGTCATACTAATTGACTCAAAAACTTTAAAATAGCTGATATCAGGAATTTGGAACGAGGCACTTTTAGGTTGACGGCGCAATACATAATTGCCTAGACTAAGGCTGATTAACTTTGCTGGGCGACGGAATATCTCTAGAAATCAGGTTTCCTGAGCCCAATTTTCACAAATCAGGTCATCGGACAGTCAACCAAAAAGATCATGTTGCGATCGACGCAAGGCACTTGTCAAGTATAATAGAGGTCCGATAATTCTTATAGACCAATCCACACTCGGACACATACCAAGTTACAGCTGACGTACGTCTACGGGTAACTTTTGTGTCACAACAACGAGAATTGACCCTAAGAAGATTTGTGCAAATCTAACGAATATAACGTTAACTTTGTCAATAGCGTATTTTTAAATCTAGAGTCGATTTTTAGCATAAGTCGTAAAAATCCACGACAACCATGACATGGAGGTTTTCAAAACACCTCAACCAAAGTGGTGTGTTCTATCATGTTCCGCTGTCAGGCAAAATGAGCCATTCAACTAGGGTTATGAAAGATCTTCGTTGGACAAGGAATTTTATGTCCAAGTTTTGAAGGAAGTATGGGATGACTGAATTGGAAGTAGATGTTCTCAATTTAATCTTAGTACACACAACAAAAGGGAAGAACAACATCGGCGAACTGGACAGAATGTTACATAGAAAGCCGTAATTTGGGAGTAGTTAGCGATTTTGTTTACCTCGGCTCCCCTATTTAGCTTAATATCAACTTCTCATCACCAATTGCAAACAGTCGCACTTGCCAGTCACTGTTTCTTTGACCTAAAGTGACAATTAAGTAATTTGGTCCTACTGTACGTTGAGCCCAAAGTCTACCTACTCGTAGAACTGTAACGGCATATGGTATAAATAAATGAGTAAGATACGATTCCTTCAAAAATTCAATTCCATCGTAATTTAATTGACATCTGTTCCATGTCTTGAACAGTCAATAAGTTTGGAATTCCAAAAACTTGGTGAGTTCAAAACGCGTGGTAAATCATTCCTCTACTCTAAAGAAGGATGACATGATAAATTCCCACTTTCAGTTTGTTCCTTTCAAAAAGTGAAAAACCTATTCAAAAGTACGGGTGTTTCGACCTTCAAAACATCATGTTTCCAATTAACCATTTAGTTCAACTTCACTGAACAGGAAAGGTCAAATAGATGAGCAATTACTGTTATGAATTAGTTAAACGTCTGATCGACGACTGCTACCAGCCATCTAATCGACAAGATACAGCTTCTATGGGTTAATGCCTGCCTATTTGTTTCCACCCTGTTATAGTAGAGAGAACAAATCACAAACACCATCATTGAAAAGCACTTTAAAGTTAATTAATTCATCCTCTTTTAGGCAAGTGTTATGAAAAAAATCCCACCTCATTTTCTATTCCTTATCATTGTTTCTTTCTCTTTCTTTCGTTGTCGTATTACTCTTCCCTCAGCAGTCCTTTATCCTTTAATTACCATAAATTAACCCATCAGCTTTTGTCCTAGACACAAAGTTATAGTACATAGTTGTGGCCCTTGTGTACGAGTATCTATAAATAAATATACTCTTGGTAGTTAGAAAGGAAGATGGAAATTCATCGGTTTGTCATAAAGTTAATTGCTACACATAGCCGAAAGGGCATTGCCTTTCGAAAATCCTTTATTCGTCAGCAAAAACGAGAAGCAACAAGAGAAGGATAACAGACTGATAGAAAAAAAAGAGAATACGTATAGTAACAACAACAGAAGCAACGAGAGAAAAATGTATCTTAGGCTTTGTCGAGAATTTAATCACATTTATGCAAAGCTAATAACTTTATCCTTAACCCATTCACGTTAAGAATGCCTTCTTTAGCTTGAGGTGGGGCTGACTTTTTGTTGTCTATCCTTTTCCGCTTGGTTGGAATTTTATTTTGTGTTTATGATTTGAAGGATACCACGGGATAAATGAGGATGAAAAAACACAAAAACTCTAAAATGGAAATGGGTTAAATATTCATATCAGGTTTGGCTGAGGCATCACACATGAGGCATCTTTGTATGTAGGAGTATGTGTCTCATATCAGAAATTTACATTAAGCTCTCGTTGTATACCCTTAATATGGGGTTGGCTACATTTACATTTCTAATGACCTTGTATTGAGTCTGACTGAAATCATGGTTTTCAGCTAAAGTTTTATACAAGCCATTGTGAAACATGACGTCACAATTTTAAGACTTATCTTGTTACACTGGGGTTTTTGTAAATTAGTAATTTTTGAAAAAAGGTAAAAATAACATGCCACGGAAACAAACCCCGAACCGAAGCCTGTAGAGATGAACAAGGGAACATTGTAGTAGAATCGCAGTCGATGGGGAGGATTTGGAAAGACCATTTCTACAGACTGTATAACGGCGATGACGAACCAAATACCGCTGTCAGGCAGAATCAACCTTTCCACCTGGACGATGATAAACAAGAATTCCGTCCACCCGACCTGGATGAAGTGAAGATAGCTATATCGAAGCTTAAGTCCAACAAAGCTGCTGGAGCGGAAGGCCTGTATTGAGACGGAAGCGGCGAAAATGGGTTTAGCGGTCAATGAAGGCAAGACCAAGTATATGGTATGCTGTCAAGCAAAAAGGACAACCAACATCGACGTCTCAGACAGAACGTCACCCTCGACAGATATAACTTTGAGGTAGTTAAAGACTTTGTCTACCTAGGCTCTGCTATAAATACAGACAACGACACAAGCGCTGAGATCAAGCGAAGAATAATTCTTGCCAACCGCTGTTTCTTTGGGCTAAGAAGGCAATTGAGTAGCAAAGCCCTCATTCGGACAACAAAAGTCACCCTTTATAAGACCTTAATATTCCCGGTCCTGCTCTATGGCGCAGAAGCATGGACGTTATCAAAAATGGATGAGCGTGTTCTTGGTTGCTCCAAGAGAAAAATTCTTCGGGCGATCTTCGGTCCCGTCTGCATTGACGGTGAGTGGAGGAGGAGATACAACGACGAACTGTACGGATTGTACAGCGACATGAACCTAGCCAGAAGAGTGAAGATCCAAAGACTGAGATGGCTGGGCCATGTAGAGCGTATGGACACCAATGCTCCGGCACGAAAAGTCTTGGAATACGCTCCCGAGGGACAGCGCAGTAGAGGAAGGCCAAGACTCAGGTGGCGTACGCAAATGGAAGAGGACCTCAACTAATTTAATGTGCGAAACTGGAGGCAGCTAGCCAGGGATCGAGCTGGCTGGAGAAGCTTGTTGACTGAGGCCCAGGCTCACCCCGGACAGTAGCGCCACTTAAAGTAAGTAAGTAAGTAATTTTTGAAGTAACAATGCTGTTGAGATAACAAAATCGGAGCCCCCTACGTAAGGTCATACTGGTAGGATGAGTATCATACTTTGTAAGATGAATATGTTGTCGTCCGGTAAGTACCTCTATTTACATCCATCATTACACATTAGCTGCAGTCATCATCTGCTAACAGGGTAATTTTAAACAGCTGCTGTAATTCCCAGATCAAGCCATTCTTCTCACTCTAAGAACTTGAATCGTTTTTAGATTGTCCTCTTAACATCGGTCTTAAAGGACAGTTTAACGGTGTCAAATCGCAGCTATAAAGCGGCCAATTCCAAGCGGAAAATTCTCATAAAACTGGTGCATGAAATGTTAAGTTGTTACGATCGAGGAAATGATATTCCTGTATTAAGACGAACACTCTAGGCCACAGAAGCCCCATCCTCGTCTGAGTGTACAGTGTAATGACGGGGAACTTGTATGTTGAGTGTTTGAGTAGCCCAATCTCACGAAATTATTGGACAAACTTGCGTACAGAAGGTGTGGTTCGTGCAGCAGCAAAAACTAATTTTCAATCAGCGCACTGTTTGATTGGAAGTCAGGACTTCGAGCGGAAAAGAGCTCTTTGGGTCAAAGTTACATATGATTCACTTTTCGGGAGATCATAGCTTCTTAAATTCGAACTTCGAGAGAATGAAATTTCCTCAAAGGCAGATCTATTCACTTTTTAAAGGTGATTGACCGAAGTTCCCGGGATATAAGTCCCAAAAGTTTTCTCGTTACTTTGGTATGGCCCTTTCCATCATGACATACGACTCAAATCGAAATGGGTTGGGACATAAGTTCCGAATTCAATTTGGGTCTTATGTCCCACTTAAATGGGTCATAATTCTCAAGAGAAAAAAATGGAACTTATGTCCGTGTGCCTACCGAATGGATGGTCACGTCAGAATTTTGCTTCTATTCTCTGGTGTTTCGAAGGCGAATAGAACCCAGACCATCTGGCGCAATTTGTATTCGAAAGAGAAATCCACTTCTTTACTGCTATACTAGATAATATTCCAAAATTTCAAACCAGAACTCGCTGTTAATTTCCAAGAAATTGAAGATTAAATTGATGCAACAATTTTAGGAACACTACTAAACTTTACAGTAAAACTTTTAGAGAGATTTTATGCTGAGAGTTGTAACTTATGAAGCAATGATGACCGATAAAAAATAAATATATAACTCTTGCGAAATCTAAATCAAAAAAGGTGCAACAAACATGTAGTTTAATCGAAAAAAAAAAAAAATTAAAAGGAAGTTACAGCGACTATATGAAATCATAAACATAGACTATTTAATGCAGGTCTCTGGCGATAAGAAAGTATTTCTTTGAACCCCTAAAGAACCTTTTTTTCAATTTACTGAACCACGCACATTTTCCATCGAACAACAATTAATCTTCATTGATTACTTAACCCATGTCCTATAGCAGCTGCATTCGCACCTGGCGTGTATTCATCTTACCGCAACAATTCACCTCACGTACTCTCGCGCTACCGTCGAAATTTCATTAAGTTACCACTGCAAGCAAAAGTGAAAATCTAATTATTGAACTGTCAATCTAAAACAGCCCTCCTGTCCGGTAAGGTGTTACTTTTAAAAGCATTTCGTTTGCATTTTCTAGCCCTGGCCGTTGTTCACCATTTTTTTTTCCTACTTCTTTTTAATTATGTAATCTCAGCAGTCAACTCGACAGTGCAGTCCTTATTGTCTGTTTTTTTTCCTCCCCTTTTCGAATGGAAAACTATTGCCACGATGTCATCGGTGATGGCAAATGCATTCGAAACAAAGTAATTTTCTTATCGGGTGCTCTTCCGACACTTCCACAAATTACTTTCCAGTCCTTTTTACGCGCCAAACGGGCGCTTTACTTGCCGGAAGCTGAGCGGAAGTAGAGATGAAAAAAAATGGAATCATAAAAATTATCACTAGTCAATGCAAGTTAAGTTGTTAGGGAGAGTCAGTCGGAATAGTGGAAGGAAAGGGTGTAAGAGTTATCGTCGTCGAGGTTATAATTTAATTAAGATCTTAAGAGCGCAATACGCCACAGAGTATGCGTTTTCATTACGTCAAAGATGTGTCTTTTGATGTGAGTAAACTGACATGACTGAGGACATTACCGCCATCCAAGCAATGCTATGGGATGGGACGGACAAAAGGAGGAAGCGGATTTGTTGTTGGAGATAGACTTAGGCAGAAAGTCTTGAGTTTCCGGCATGTAAACGACCGCCTCGTAGAAATCCGAGCCTTATATGCGCGCTAGCCCCAACAGAGGATAAAGAAAGCAACATCAAAGATGGCCCCTACGAGGTCTTGAACAAGACTTACGAGCAATGCCGCCGAGGAAAATTTTAATGTCATAGCTAGGAAAAGATGACATCTTTGGTAGTACTGTCGGAAGGTATACCCTGCATGACACTACCTCCGGTCGCGGTCGATAACACTGGCAGATCCTTCTCAAGGAATGAGATTCAGAAGTCTCACCAAAAGGTAGAACAAAATGCCACGGATACAAACCCCAGACCGAAACCTGTAACGACGAACAAGAGAACATTGCAGTAGAGTCGCAGACGATGCTAAGGATTTGGGAAGACTATAAAATATGGCCGAACGAAATTATGCCCGATGAATGGAATCTCAGCACTGTTTGTCCGATCCTCAAGAAAGGCGCCAACTACAGAGGCATCCAAGACATACAAGACCATATCTGCCGTATTGTGTGAACGCCGCAAGCCGTTCGTCAACAACTTAATAGGTCCATATCAGTATGGCTTCAGGCCAGGAAAATCCACCATCGACCAAATATTCACACTACTGCAGATCTTGGAGAAAACCCATGAGCTTCAGATCGATACTTTTTACTTTAGGTGGCGCTCCAGGCCGGGGTGGACTGTATCAGATCGATACACACCATCTATTTATCGATTTTAAGGCCACAGAGCAATGTTCAGGATTACAATGGAGAATGCAAGGGCGGTAAAGATCTCCCCCAAGATCGTCGATGTCAAAAAAGGAGTTTGACAAGGCGATGCGCTGTAATGCGATTCTTCAACATCATACTTGAAAGAATAGTGCAAAACTAACGCGTAAACACAAGAGGCACAATCTTTCGAAAGTCCGTTGAACTATTTGCATACGCCGATGTTGTTGACATCATCGGAAGAAAGCAGCGTGAAGTTAGTGGCGCTTTCGCGAGTATTGAGACGGAAGCTGCGAAAATGGGTCAACGAGGGCAAGACCAAGTATATGGAATGTCAAAAATGACATTCAACAACGACGTCTTCGACAAAACGTTACCTTAGGCAAGTATAACTTTGAGGTAGTTAAGGACTCTGTCTACCTTGGCTGCGCTATAATATCAGAAAACGACACTCAAGAATTACTCTTGCAAATCGCGGCGCTCTTGGGTGCTTTGAAAGAAAAATTCTTCGAGTGGTTTTCGATCCCGTTTGCATTGACGGTGAGTGGAGGATGAGATACAACAACGCACTCTACGGACTGTACAGCGACATCGACCTATCCAGAAGGGTGAAGATTTAACGAGTTAGATGGCATAGTATTTGCGAATGATATGAAATACGCGATCGAGTTTTAGACAGGCGACGATGCAATATCATTAAACTATCTATATGGTTTGGGCGGAGAGGCTGTGTCGTTAAAAGCCATAGAAATTACTATGACGATGTCACACCTAGAGTCAGCTTGAGTCGGCTTAAATGGGGAATGTACTCCTTAGTAGCTTGTAACAAGAAAATGCCACTAACGCCCAAGGGTTTTTTGTCCATGATCATTCAGCTTTAATTAATCGCAATGTTGGGCGATGTAAGGAAAGTAATTTGTTGCCATCTATTGGTTTGTTTTTAAAAAGGCTACAAGAAACGCACGGTTCCATACATTTAAACGATTGTCGTTATGTTGAAGGGAGTAAACCCTCCGATTAAATATGGAATATTATCTCATTCAAATTACTGCCTTGTCTGGCTTGGGTGGAGGCCATCCTGTCAGTCCAACTTATCTATACAATTCGAATAGTTTCACGAATATTTTGACCAATATTGTCCTTGTGTGCCTGAATCATCCCTCTGGAATGCTTGCATAGTATCAGTCTTAATTGGAACCATAGCTGCCTTAAGTCCAATCTCTCAAATGTTGCCAATTAAAAATTGGTTTTCATGCTTTGGTAGCGCTCTTTAATAACTGTTACTTTTCTCCCATTCCCATCTTGGAAGAAAAATGGGCCAATAATGCCCCGATTACAAAAATCACATCAAACAGTCACTCGGTCTCTGGATGTTTCGGGCCCCAAATATGATAATTTTACCTTATTACGTAACCGTCGACAAGGAAATGAGAATAATCTTAAAGACGAACTGTTTGAGCAAAATAATCGTCAACCTCGAACTGCTCCAAAGTCCAAACAGATGGTCATTTTACCACTAATCCATTTGGGCCTTGTAGGCAAATAATCCGAGATCTTTGTGCGAAATTCTTATGCGGCTAGTGCCACTGATGATCAGTTGTTTAAATCTTTGGAACGTTGAGGTTCTCGGGTTAAGGTGTACAATATTTCGGCAAGAGCTGGAATATTCTCCACTGCACGCACAGGACGAACATGGGAATACCACCTTGATCAAAATGTTCCCGGAATTAATTCAGAGAATTAAAAATACTAGTTTATTCACCTAAATCTATTTTGTCCTCTTCAAAGCAATCCCCAACGACTGCAACACACTTATGCCAGTCATCGAAACATTTTTTATCTTCGGTTTTCTGTATGTCTATCAGTGCTTCCTGCGATTTTTCCATTACCTCCTCTCGGCTGCTGAAACGCGCTCCCCGTAGTAGTTTTTTAACTCGATTGAACAGAAAGAAGTCACAGGGAGCCAAATCAGGTAAATTCGGTGGCTGTTGGATGGTATTTATTGCACTTTTCGTCAAAAAATTACGAATAATGATAGCACTGTGCGACGGTGCGTTATCGACGAGTTTTCTGCCCACAATTCTGGTCTCTTTCGGCGAATTGCTTCACTCAAACGCACAAATAATACTCTTTGTTTACTGTCTGGCCTTCTGGCAAAAATTCATAATGCACTACAAACTTGTCGTCCATGAAAACCACGAGCATTGCCTTCTTTTTTAACTGAAAACGATGTGTTTTTTTTGGTTTCGGCTCATTTGGTGAACGCCATTCACTTGCCTGATGTCTGGATTGGGTGTCGTACTCATAAGCCCACGTCTCGTCTCCAGTAATGATCCTTTTGATGAATATGGGATCGGGATTCAGCCTCGCAAATCATCTCTTTTGCGACGTCAACACGGTCTCTTTTTTGCATGAAATTGAGGTCTTTTGGCACCAACTTTACAGCTACACGGCGGAATCCAAATTCATTAACCAAAATGTCTTGGACGGATTTATAGGCAATGTTCAAGTCCTCCACTATCTCTCTGATGGTTAATTTATTGACCAACATTTCTTTTACTTCATCAATGTTTAGTCGGTTTTCGATGTCGATGGTTTGCCACTGCGGTCATCATCTTCGATTGTCTCACGACAACTTTTGAACCGCTCGTGCCACTGGTAAACGACCGTTTTCTTTAGAGAATCGTTGCCGAAATACTTTTTCAACATTTCCAACGTTCGTGCACCATTAAATCCGTTTTTTTCGCAAAATTTAATACAAGTTCGTTGCTGCAAGTTTAAACTCATTTTCAAAATTGTAAAACATCGCCAACACACACAGAGATAGATGTACTCTTGGCTACGTAACTTTTGCAAATGTCGAGCTTTGATGCTAAGTTTTAGAGAGAATATCAACAACAGATGTACCAACTTAACAAAAAAGCTGAACTCAAATCGGAACTTTTTGATCAAGGTGATCAGCAGACCAGATTCACGCAATTTTCTTCGACATCGACAGACTTGCGTACACCAAATGCATATGTTGCATTATTTCGACCGAAAAATATTTTCAAAAGAAGAAACGGAAGGAAAATAATTGTATTACTCAAACAAAACTATTTAAATCTATAATACCTTTTACCTGATGATTTATCACAGTTTTGGGAGCGTGGTATTTACGAAATTTCGAAATAAAAACTGAGCGCTATAAGTCCGTCTTGGACGTCTATAAAACTTGGTTTTATTGTACCTTTCAGACCTTAATCCAGAAACTGACAATTTCTGCTTTAGATTATGTAAAATGTCCCGCTTTGCTGCATCCTAAATCCTTCTCTTCAGTATAAGCGTATAAGATGCGAGATATGACTTTTTTCTGGCACATCAGCTACAAGCTAATTGAAACTTGATGTCATTTGTAATAAGCACTTCCGACTCATACTTGCAGCCCAAGTTTGCTTACAACCCAGTTTCTATAACAATCAAATTACCCTGTAAGTGGTGCAGCACTATACAATAAGACATCAAAATCCTCTGTCTATTCAACATTTCATGTAATACCGTCTAAACAAACCACAATTCTGTATATATTCCATGGATTTCACAATAATGCCCCGCTTGCACTAAATAAGCCGTCTTATAGAGTTAAGCTCCTGTTTTGCGGTGTCTCTTACAGAATGCAACCTAAAAAACTAAATACCCACAAATTACTCACATTGACATCAAAATCTTTTGAACCCAGAATGACAATATAAAATATGTTTGCCTCAGGCAAACACTTGCATGCAGCCTGCCACTGGAATTCAACAGGAAACGAACTTGACTAAATTGAAAATTCATCGATGTGAACGTTGGGCGCCACAAGCTTTGGGTTTAAAATAATTTGACCGCTTTCGCATCAGCTATGCTCTCCAGTGATCATATATACGAGTATATCTCTATGAGTCACATCTAAGCTCTGCCACTATCTGGCTCATCAGTAGGTATTCTCACTACTCCACATCTCGTAAAAGTGTCCAGAACACTGGTTGTTTGGATGTTTCCTGCTTGGTGTGTTTCAGTTGGAATCATTTCAAGCCAAACTACTCGTAATTGTTAGGGACAAACAGTGCCTGTAATATTGCATGAAAATTGAGGTGACGGGGCGTAGTCGTACGTATATCCTATTTTGAAGCTCAGCCACAAGCACTGCCAGTAGTGCCCTAAAGTTTCGCAGCGCGTTGGCTTTAGTCCCGTAACACGTTAATTTAAATACTGGATTTGCTATGTATCCATACATCGGCTTTAGTATTCGTTATCCCCGTACTTGACAATTAAAGTGGTGAGGCTATTCGCATACCACTCGGGTCGTTAAATGGCAACAAGGAAACGTCATTGCCATTTTGGTGTGCTCCGGAATAGAAACAGACAAACAAGTCGTGTATTGAGAAGAGGATTAGTCGACGGATTTTAGGTCGGCGTTATTTATTTGACAGAAATAGTTCTGGGAATTTTTTAAAGCTTTGGGACTTACTATGCCGAAATATTGATTGCCAATAATATTGAATATTGAACTGTGCAGTTGTACTTAGAGGGTGAACTGAGGTACGCGATTGGGAGCGATATAATTACATAAATTAATGACCTACATGGTTTTGGCACACTGTACTGGCAAGGTTGTTCATTTGCAGACTTTCTGCTTAAAGGAGATTTAAATAAGAAAGTAAGTGTTTTCATTAAATCTGTTCTAATTAACTTGGAATACTCATGGAGCATTCCATGATTATTATCCCATAAACCATGATTTTGGACGAGATGGTTTGGAGTTGTCGGCAAACCCTAATATGAATGGCCAGCCTAGCACTTTAAGGACTTCCTCGTGGCACAATGTCCTCGTAAAACTATCACTTCAACATTTGTCCCCAACCGCAAAAATTCTTTCCCCCTTTTCCAGTGTCTCTTGGGATATGTTTGTGTTTGACTTACAGGGCAAGCAGAAAAAAAAGGGTAGATATGGATGGTCAAACATTACATACACATATTCTTTAAGTTAGGTCCTACGACATAGTTTTAATCATAAAAAGGTATAATGAGTGATTACATTGTTCGTCTGGGGCTGCTTTTTATGTCCTTCTTGTGATAAGGGTGCACATGAATCAAATTAAGGGTTCTGGCGATGGGCTTTGTCGGATATGAGAGGCATTTGTAATCAAAAGTGACTTTTGTTTGTTCATTTTGTTGTTTGTCCAGATAGTTTTTTTTTGTTTAAACATATACCTATACTATACATACACACATACTTGGTGATGAATTTTTATTATGAAATTTGCAAGGAGTCAGCAAACTTTGTGAAGCAAATATTGTGGTATCATCAGTCCTTCATACACAAATCAGTGCGGGCTTCTGAATGAACCACAGTATTTCTAACTTTGTGAAAAGGCATGGACACGGTTTGATATGGACTTAAGCGTCAACCAAAAGTTTCCTTCATTGGTTGTTCTCTTGGGCTGATTGCCTAAACTTAGTTGGTTATCCTACTTGAGTGCACCACTTCGGAAATGCTAGTTTGAAAGAGTTTTAGGGAAGTCAGTACTAACTTTAATGAAGCAGAGAACGCTCCTTGCTGATTTATTTTTATTTAAAACTAGCTGTACCCGGCGCGCGTTACTACGCATATAAAAAAAATCAAATTTAAAATAAATCAGCATATACGAGTATGTACGAGGGCGGGCAATAAGTCCGTGACTTTTTGAATTTCTGACCTCTTTACTGAAACAGCAACACCGCTCCTGTCAACAGGCATCGGTCAGTTGACTCCTGTCAAAATTTAAACTTGCTGCGTCAGTTAGTTTGTGTTTGACAGCTATTTTTATCAGACTACTCACTAATTTGAGGAGAAAATGGAAAAAAGTGAATTTCGTGTGCTTATTAAGCATTATTTCTTGCGAAAAAAAACCATTACCGAGACCAAGGCTAAGCTTGATAAATACTATGGGGACTCTGCACCATCGATTTCAATGGTAAAAAAGTGGTTTACTGAATTTCGTTGTGGCCGTACAAGCACTGAAGATGCCGAACGTCCTGGACGCCCAGTTGAGGTCTCTACACCCGAAACAATCGAAAAAATTCACGATATGGTGTTGGCCGACCGAAGATTGAAAGTGCGAGAGATTGTGGAAGCCATAGGGATCTCGCATGGCTCAGTGGTTTCAATTTTGAATGATCACTTGGGCATGAGAAAGCTTTCCGCAAGATGGGTGCCGCGTTTGCTCACAGTCGACCACAAACGCAATCGTGTAACAACTTCACAGGAAGGTTTGGCGTTGTTTAATCGCAATATGGAGGAGTTTTTGCGCCGTTTTGTAACCGTGGACGAAACATGGATCCATCACAACACAACAGAGAACAAGCAACAGTCAAAACAGTGGGTTTCTTATGGTGAATCGGCGCCAAAGAAGGCCAAGGTGGGTTTGTCAGCCAATAAAGTTATGGCGACTGTTATTTGGATGCACGCGGGATAATCCACATTGACTACCTTCAAAAGGGAAGAACAACCAATGGGGAATATTATGCCAACTTATTGGACCGATTCAATGACGATTTGAAAAAAAAACGACCTCATTTGGCCAAGAAAAAAGTTCTTTTCCACCAAGACAATCCAAGGGTGCACACATGTGCAGTTGGCATGGCAAAAATCCATGAATTGGGCTATGAATTGCTCCCTCATCCACCCTATTCTCCAGATTTGGCTCCGAGCGACTACTTCTTGTTCCCAAACCTGAAGAAATGGCTTGGTGGAAAAAGATTTGACTCCAATGATGAAGTCATCTCGCAAACAAAGGCCTATTTTGAGGACCTCGACAAATCATTTTTTTTGGAAGGGATAAAAAAATTGGAGAAGCGTTGGACAAAGTGTATAGAGCTCAAGGGAGACTACGTTGAAATATAAAATTATTTTTTTATCAAAAAATCTGTGTTTTAACCCAAAAGTCACGGACTTATTGACCCGCCCTCGTATAAGAACCCTTTAATTTTTTATTTTGTTTATTGAAGTACTGTTGGATATATAATATTTTTTGTTTTTTCGTCTGTGCATATACGAATAAATCAGAAGGTTTTCCGACGCATGAACAGGCCACATATGTATAGTTGCCCATGAGAGAAACACGGACTTTTTAAATTCAGGTCACACACTTCTAAAGATTGTCCTTGTGTCTTGTTGACGGTCATTGCATAGGCAAGTCGCACCAGAAACTGCAAACGTTTGAACTCGAATAGTAAATCTGTTGGAATTATTGGAATGCGAGACAATAGTACACCTTCTCCATTCAAAATATTGACCATCATTTTTTTCACTGAGAGCCTAGTACCTTTGCAAAGTCGCGGCGGATTAATGTGAATTGATTGACGTTGCCATCATTAACGACTGCATCGCGTAAATGGATGTACCCTTCCGAGCGCATCTTAGTTTGATTCAAGCGAATGTAGAGAAGTCCTTCGGTTTCGACATTCGCACACATGGAACAATTGACGACATTTCAGGATGTGATTATCAGCGTTTTCACGTATCAATAGCCTATAATAATAGTAGTTCATAGCGCTGACTTTCTTATTGTTTTCTGCATCGGTTAGCGGATTTCTCATTTTGATATTCCGAAATGATACCCATCTTCGCCTTGCCAAAATAGAACTGGATATTGCAATCCGTCGTATGAGCGATGCGTTTCTGGGACTCGATGGACCACACTATTTCTACAATGGAGAATAATATCGCGTGACTCGAGTTCTTGGCAAACAATAACGATTGCTGTTTCATCAATCGTTGGAGCATTATATTGTCTTGCTTGTTGACCAACGGGTGTCTTATCTGCACGAATTACAACTTTGTCAGCTGTCATTGTTTCAAGGGCAGTTCTGAACAGTTGAATCAATTCGTTGTGTTGATCGAATAAAGTTTGCAGTTCATCGACAATTTCTCTTCTAGGGTCCCTATTGAATCGACAACGTTGATCGATTTGTTCATTTGTGTTTCTCATGAAATAAATCTGAAGAGATTTGTGATCTGCGTCTGGAAGTGGTAGTAATGACCCAGCACGTTGGCATGTAATTCTCGCGTATAATATTTGTTGCGCCGAACGATGTCATTTGGAAACACGAATTGTACTTCCGAAAGTTTCCCAAGAAATGTATCGACTGGCTTGTGTTACCTGATACGAATGTCGAAAATGGATCAGATGGTGGATGTAACTCCGGCAATTTAACTTCCCCAGCCGCGCAGCACATTCCAGGTGCTTCACTCTTAAATTTGAATGCTTTACAATGCACGCATAATTTGTTAATTTTCCCAAAAACATAATTTTGATCATAATGGAACACAGCCAGCTCCAATAATGACATCCATGAATCACTCGTCAAGACCGAGTGCGTGTGCGTGATCATTGGGTTTCGAGTTCGCAACTGCTGTTTCTTTTTTGCTTGAGGTGTTTTTCTACCAATCGCTGTTCGGTTGGGAGACATATTTTATAAGTATGAATCGCAACCTAAAATGCCACCGTTTTCAATTAGTATTATTCTAAAGCAATTGAAAGAAACTTTGTTGACGAATTTTATCGGCAAATGGGTGGAAATCAATTAAAAAAAATACAAAAATTCAATATTGATAAGCAGAGCAAAGTAATTATGATTAAACTATTGACACGTATTGCAAAAAAATTCCAGTAGCCGTATAAAAAAATATTTGTTATTTGCACTTACCTACTAATCGCACTCGAATTTCTGATATGAAATGAATCCTTCTACTCAATCTTCAACTTCAATCAGCGGAGCTGCTTGTCTACGATTCCTTTTATCTATTCTAATTACAAACCTTATGATTGGGTTATCCCACTCGTGACCGGAAACTACTCATATATACACTTTTTATGTCATCGCAGTACCGATATCATATTGAAAGCAATTATTACCATACAAAACTCAGTGCCCGAGATATGGTTTTCGGGTCATTGTCTTTGCAGTCTCAAACTTTTTAAGGATACATTTTTATAATCCAAAACACTGTTATCTATGTTTGTGTGGGTCTATTTGGCATGGTTCAGTGTAAGATATATATTAGAATTTGAATTGAGATCCGCATTGGGCACTGTACGCCCGAGATACGGGTCTAGGGTTAATGTGGGAAAACTGTATAAAAAAATCACAAAATCTAAATCGAGTTATTCTTTCTGATATTATGATCAAGTTTTAAATACACTGAATAGAAGATTTCGAATATTTTTGCTCTATATCTCGTCGCTGGTGCTTACAATCGGAAAAATGCCTTCAAAAATATTATAGCTTTCAATATTTCCAACAATTTTTACATACATTACTTCTTAATTTTTGCAAAAATAGATCAAAAAATAAACATTTTCGATATCTCATATCATCGATATCTCATCAATCATGTGTCCGATCAATATATTACTATTTATAAAGATTTGCATGAAAAAAAAAGAAAACAAAAATGGTACCAAAACCTTTTTCACATAATTCTGAACAAAGTTGCCAAAGAGTGTTCTATCTCTAACCAAGAGTCTATAAAGAACAAACAAACAAACATTGATTTTTATATATAGAGATTATTCTGCACAGGCAGTTGGGTAAGCGATGCCTAAAATATATGGTCCATGTTGCTTGTCCCATTAAAAATTTTAATATGTGCATTTGAACTCGAAGAATCGTTAATGCACATCGATTTGAAGTTTTTGGTTGATTTGAAATTCACTCAATAAATCTTTAGCCACAGATTTCTTAAAGGCTTACTCAGGAGATCGGCAACTTCATGATCTAGTCGGATGGTATGGAGAACAAACCGAAATTCAGAGCTAATGCTTTTTTAAGTACCACCGAAAGCTATTGCTGATAATAGCGCTGCTTAAAGGTATTGTACTTACACTTGCTTGATTTTATTAAAAACCACAACAGAATGATCAGCTCCAGTTTAATGCCTTCAAAAGTGTTATTCGTAGTCGCAACAAGCTACGCAGTATCAACTGGTGGTAGTTCACTCACCAAAGTTATGACAATCGCCTCCAATGTGTGCAATCTATGAAGAAGGTCATCGAGAATAACTTTGGCTGTCAACGCTATTAGTGGAAGTGAGGGTGTTACTGCTTCTTAATATACAGTCCGTTTGATAAGATCGTATACGGCAAAACTCGTTTATGAAAACCGGTTTGGAAGTGGCATTTGCATTAGCAGATAAAAAAATACTTCTGCTAAGATGCTTTGAATAAAAAAATTTAAAGAGTGTTCAATTTTTGTCAGAGACGGAAGTATTTTAACATGGATGTCACGTTTGCATCACGTTATGGAGCAGTATTCTTATGCACGCATCCAAAAGGACCGAAAATGTCATACGGAGTAGCTACTAAATACATGAAAAAGTCAAAAGCATTTGTTAGCAAGTGGGTGCATTGTTATTCCCAAGTTAAAAATGTGGATGATTTGCCGGATCGTGGGTCTACTCCAAAAACAACAAAAGGGCGTACGTTCTATCGTTACGTGGAGGACAAGGGATTTTACGTCAAAGGGGTCTAAATGTGGGTTGTGATACGATACGAAGACGTTTACTAGCCAATAATGTAAAATTTCGAAGCACAATAAAGAAACCACTACTGTCAAAAAAACACGTAGAAAAACAACTCAGTTGGGCCAAGGAGAATTTGGACAGAGGTTGGAACAACGTTATTTTTTCGGATGAAGCTTCTTTTTGGCCATGGTCTCCTATCACTCATACCTGGTGTACACAATCCAATAAATTAATCCAGCGGACCGTCAAACACCCGGCAAAGGTGCACGTTTAGGAATGCTTCTCAAAACAAGGATTTGGCAATTTGTTCATGTTTGCAAATAACTTAAACGCACCCAACATGGTCAAAATTTATAAGAAGGCTTCATTACCATCTGCCCAAAGGTGGTTTAAAAGAAGGAATGAGAATTGATTACTGCAAGAAGATAATGACCCGAAATATCGCAGTCGTTTGTGCAGTGCGTGGAAGCAAGAAAATGACGTCGATGTTTTAGATTGGCCATCATAGTCACCGGATGCAAATCTCATTGAAAATGTTTGGACATTCATGAAGCTAAAGCTCCAAGGAAAGAAGATCTCGAGGGTTAAACAATTATCACGAAAAATACGAGTTTTATGGAGATCTTTGTCTCAAGATTATGCTATAAGATTAGTAGAAAGCATGCCTCGAAGACTCCAAGCAATTATTGATAATCGAGGAGAGTGGACAACATATTAATTAAAAAGCATTCAAGTAAATAAACAAAATAAACCAGTACAATTGATTTTTTTTTTATTATTATAAGTTCTTCTTTAATTTTTGTCGTGTACAATGTTATCAAACAGACTGTAATATAAGCGGTCTATGTAATTTAAACTTCAATACTCCCAACAGCGGCAAGTCATTATATTATAGCACACACCCGACAAATCTACCAAGTATGCATCAAGGAATTCTCTATCATCAGGTTTAAAGATCCTTTCAATCACGATCATTGAGACGCCTGGCCCACCATGCGTACCAATATATCAACTCAAACGTTGGCGACTATTTGACTACCAAAAATTCCTGTCGGAAGCAAGTCCTGCGGTCATCTTCTATTCAAAGTCAACTAAATATGTGCCATCACCGAATCAATCAAGGCATATATGGTACTCGTATTCTTGTCAAAGCAACGGATAGGGGACTATGTTGGGTGCTGGTCTTAGCATCAAAGAAATTAACGTTGCCCAAGTGTACACATAGTCATATTCTCTGTACTAGTTTTCGAAAATTGTCCATTACAAGTATCATTGAATGCACATTCAACTAAAGCACATCTTATGCTCGAAGTTGCATAATAAACGATGAAAGCTAGAGACAAAGACAATGATGACAAAGTAACAAGTATTTATTTGATCCTGTCGCCTTTAGTCAGGTCCTATACGACGTCATTTCAACAACAACATAATTAATTCAGGTTACCTGTTCTTATAGAAATTAAACATTATTCGCTCCTCTACACAGTAGATTGACAGAGTACTGGTTTACAAGACGTTCAAAGAATCTGTCAGATATGTGTAGCTGTCATACTAATAATTGTCTGTTTCAGCTCTAGATGAACCTACATTTTTAACGAACATATTAAGTATTCACTCAACCAAACAAGACAACATATCATTTCCCTATTTCCCGTTTCCTTCCGACAGTGAACAACACACATAAGCACATAACACACTAAATATTAATCGAGGATAGGAACGTCAGCAGAGTGCATACTTAAAAGATGAATGCCGTCACTTTCTTAGCATGAGAATTACATCAACAGAACAACATCGCGCCGTGTACATTGTGTTGCATTGTCATTTCCGTTGCAGTAGTAATGGATATTGTACGTAAATCCGGATCCGGAGAAACCTAAAGATGCGACCCCGAAACTTCTTATAGTTTCATGGATAAACTTTTTACTTGAGCCGTGTAGCAGCATTTGACAACATCAACAATAGTAATAACAACAACATGGACAACAAATAATGCCAGTATCATTTGCAATATACTTCTTCATCTACTGCAGTCCTTCGGTCCTTCAGTTGTTCATCTATAGCACCCCAGCGAGAGGGAAAAGATGTAGATACGAATGAGAATAGAAATAGAAGCTCTACTACACGTACAAGTTATACATCATTATTCGTGTAACATCTTTCCAGCAAACAATTGCCAGAGCAACAGCACAACAATTGCTCAGACGAAACGCATTGGGTAAGTGTAAAATTTCCCCGGAGATACCTCACTCCATGATATGGCAGACTATCCTTCGACTTCGCCTTCGCTATTGTGCTTCATTTATCCTTCGTACTTTGATCGCCCACCCATCCATCCATTCACCCATTCACCCATTCACCGATCCACCCATTTAGCCGTTCTGCAAGTTATAGTAAATTAATGAAAAGTATCGCATGTGCAAGTGCAAGTTGCAGCATTCGAACCCGAATAAGAATGCAAACACAGACACTTTGTTGGTTTCATTGTTTTTAGTGCAAGGACTATTCGTACGAGTGCCGTGGTTATTATTACGACAATTGCTGCTTCTGTTGTGTTACTTTTGTTGCGCTATTTTTATTGTTATTGTTCGTCCTGGATGTACTCGTACTCTTACCGCCCTCAAATAAGCTCAGCTTGCAATCTGCCATTCAGTACACCCGCACACTGTATCCTGTATCCTGTTTTCTGTACATTCAGTGCTTCTTGGTGCATGAACTTCGACGTTGCAGATTTACAATGACACAACGATTTTATATTGTTAGTTACTATATGCTACAAAAGAACAACGTTCCATCATAACATAACAATACGGATTTGGGATCAGTTCGACCCCTGCAGAGGTTAAAACTGTGAGATGTTCAGCTCTTTTCAATTCCCTGCCAATGAGATACTAGTTGGGTAGAGTGTGGGTGAATAGCATTCAAGATGCATCATTATTGACATGCACAGGTTTTCTACAACGGAACGATATTCTCGTTCTCCTCCAACATGAGTTTGCGTGCCAAACTCAATTATTAAACCATTTCCTTCAAAATAAAATGAGAACTAACTAAAGGATGTTGGTAGTAGGGTAGGACTAGCTACCTACGAGAAAATAAGTTCGAAATTGAAATTGCAAACGTTGCAATTGTAAGTGGATTATTTAGGGAAATGTAAATGAATTAAGCACAGGAGTGGTAACGGTAAGGAATAAAGTTTATTCGGAGTAATTGAAGTTGGACGCTGCAGGCAAAAGCAATTTAGCTAACATGTTCGACTCAAGTCCATTCGACTTGCTTGGATAAGAGCTTAAGCTCAAGTTGTGTATACTCCTTCTCAAATAGATTTTGGTTTATTTTCCCAAAGGTTTGAAAACATATGTTATGGATGGACATTGTAATTTAAATTTGCTACGAGTATATCCACCTACATGTACTTGTGAGTAATGAATGGCAAGGTATGCGGAAGTATTTGAGTCTAAAAATGAATATTTCAAATGAGAAATTATATTTACTTGGAATTGAGTTTCCTCTTTATGTGTTTCATTGAGGACCCATCGTTTGGACTTCGCCTAGGCCATGTTTGATTAAGTTAATAACTGATTTTTGACAAACTATTAAATTATTATTATTTTCATATTAGACTCTTCTAGTTCTTGTGCAAGTATGCCACCTATTCTTTAACTAACTGTACGTCTTCGCTCACTAGAAGCAGACCTTTAGTCAACCCAAACTTTTCGCGGCAAAGACCTTCAAGGCGCTGGAGATTGACTGATTTCCTAGTAGTCGATACGATTTTTCGGTAAGACATGAAGCTTATCTCTTGGATTTGTAAGGATATGATCAGACCAATTTGTACCTACATATGGCTCGTTTGGCTGATGTAATAAGCTTTAATTTAAACAATAGCAGCTTCAAACAGACTTTAAAGAACCATCTGTTTCGGTTACATTGCTGATTTCCTACATAGTAGACGTTCTAATAAATATTTACATCTTGGTATTCGTAGAAGAAAAAGCAGTCATTGTTATAACAATTTGAACTGGAACTTTGTGAGTTTTGTGAAGCGTCGGCTGTTTTTTGTATCTTAATGCGATGACACACACATTCCCTGAACAAGGCTTATTTTCCCTATTCCCTGAAATGGTTTCGATCAGTATATGAACCCGTCGGGTTCTCACGAATGCCTCTAAGTCTATTTAAGATGTTTTTTTTTTTTTTTTGAAGACGACAACATTATACATATTTTACTACAAGTTAAATAGATCTACTTTTTTTTCAGGCAGTCGATGTAGGAAGCGAAGTATCTGCGTGCGTAAACCTCTGGCCAAGACTGTGCTGAATCCAGTTATTTTAATTTAACTCAAGAATGCCAGGCTCTCGGAACACATTTCGAAGTCTGGATTCACCCAGTCCCGTTCAGATAACAGGCCAAAATGGGTTCGCCGATAATTTTTATAAGCAGTCCATATCTTCACAGTACCTACGGCAGATATGGAAATAAACCTTGGAGTATCAAACCCGCACATACCACCTCTTCGCCGCTTTAATTTATTTAGAATGAGGTTGAAGAATAGATGCTACTCTATTAAGAGCGGTAATTATAAAATCGAGATTTGCAATATAAGAAAGGACTAAAACAATGCAATCGCAACGCAATATGATTCTCTTATCATGTTTCCTGAAAGAACAGTGTGAAGTTTGCATCAACCAACTACAAAGGCCACATCTTCTTAATCAGTAACTTGCATATGCAGCAACATTCACATACTAGGACAAATCAGCGTGGAGTCAAGAAGCCTTTTGCGACTATGAAACAAAAATCAAAGTACATTTTGTGATCAAAGGTGCAGGCACACAGCGACGGCTAGAACAAAATGTCTCAAAAGGCAGTTTTTGATTTGGGGTATTAATGGATTTTATCCGCTCCGCTAGTAATCCGACACAAACACCAGCGCAGAAAATCTTGCGAGGAATGGCTTTTGTTCATCGCTCCTTCATGGGCTAAGAAGACAATTTAGTAGTAAAGCACTTTCTCGAACAACCAAAAAGACTTGTAGGACACTCTTATCATCCCAGTTCTGCGGGGTAGAAGTCGAAAGGGGTTGAAGATGCTTCCTGGCGCTTTGAGAGAAAAGTTTTTCGGTAATTTTCGGTCCCGTTTTCATCATTGGGGAATAGAGGAGACCATTAAGACAAAGAACTGTATGAGGTGTATAGCGATACAAGGCTCATCAGAAAAGTTTTGATAATTCGGACACAAGGTTCAGAAATTTTTCGACTGTAATCCAGAGGGACAACCTAGTAGTGGGGTGGGCAACTGAACAAAGCTGGCCAAAGATCTGGCAAGCTGAAGAGAGGCATATTAGCTGAGGCCTTCTTCTCCGCCGTGTTGGTTAGGAAGGAGCTGTAATGGCGGTCTAATTTCGTTTATTGATTTAAATCAAAGGAGTAAGAAAACATTTTATAGGACAAAAAACCTTTAGAAGAACGTATCACTAGAGTTTACACAATTGCCACAATTTGTGAAAGCTACATTTAAGTTTGGAGATCTGTTTAAAGAGTTCGCGATCTTCTTCTTCTTCTTCTTATCCTTTTATTAACCCCTTCCTCGTTATACAAACTTATGCGTAACGAGTTTCCCATTTTTACTGCATCGCTGCTGCTCCGCTTATGGGGTTGGCTAATGTCGCAGACCGCAGAACGCGTCTACATAATGCTCGGTCCTGGATCGCTTCAGTGGTAAGCCCCAGGCGTTGTTGCGCATTTGCCATCTGAGAAATCCAGGAATTCTTTTTCCGACCTCGTTTTCTTACAGTTGGAGTGACCGTAGTTGATAGTGCCTTTTTAACCGGATTTTCCGCAGATCTTCTTTGAAAGTGGCAATACCAACTTATTCTATTCGCCTCAAACTGTTCGGTTACCGAATTCTTTATATGTAGACTTCCTCTTATATGCGTAGATCTAATGCAATCGCGTTTAGTGACTCCACTAGACATCCTTAACATTTTCATTTCCGCTGCCGTCATTTTGTTTTTAAATGCTTCGTACATTGTCCAGCACTGTGAACCGTATATAAGAGCTGGTCTAACAACCGTGGTGTAGAGTTTCCCCTTTAATTTAAGTGGAAATTTTCGGTCGCAAAAGATTCCCGAATTTTCCCGCCATTTCATCCACCCCACACTCACTCTGTGGTTTACGTCGTCGTCACATTTCGCTTCCATGTTACCAATTGATCCTAAGTACTTAAAGATAGTGCTTTTCGGAAGAACTATTCCGTCTAACATTATATCCGGAACAGGTCGCAACGGATGCGCAAATGGGCACGTCAAATGCTCCGTCTTTGAACGACTTATTTTAAACCCGTTTCTCTCTAGCGCATTTCTCGATGAATCTAAGGCGTTCTGTAAATCTTCGACGTTATTGCTAAGTATAACTGCGTCGTCAGCGAAGAGATTCGGCGTTATATTTGGTTCGCGCATGCAGTCTTTTTAAAGATAGTCGAATACTACGTTAAAGAGGAAAGGCCTAAGTACGCTTCCTTGATGCACTCCGACATTAACTGGAAATTCTTTCGTTAGTCCAGCAGAGCTTTTAACCGCAGTTTTCACGTTTCCGTACATGTCTTGTATTATTCTAACATACGTTTCCAATACGTTTTGGGACCTCCGCGCGGCCCATATGAGATCCCTAGGCACTCGATCGAATGCTTTCTCGAGGTCAATAAATACTATGTGTAAATCCTTAGACGAATCTCGGTGCTTTTCCATTATTATTCGTAGGCTTTGGATAGCGTCCACCGTCGATCTTCCTTCAACAAATCCACACTGGCTATTATCGAGCTTTATTATTTGCCGAAGACGTTCGTTTAAGACTCTTTCGACGATTTTCATTGTGTGTGACATAAGCTTGATTGAGCAGTAGTTGTTGCATTCTCGAGTGTCGCCTTTTCCTTTGTATAATGGAACCAAGAAGCTACTTTTCCATTGATTCGGCATAGGTTGTCCACATTTCAATTTATTTAAAAGTTTCGTTAGCCAAACGCTGCCGATCCCCTCCAACTTCGACCAAAACTCTGATGGAATGCTGTCTGGTCCCACCGCTTTCCCCGGCTTCATTGCTATATTTATTTCTTCGATTGAAAAGTCCGAAACTTCCTCCTCGAATTCGCGATCTCTTGCATTGTTTTAAAAGACATCTTTTTAATATTGCTTAAGTCAGTCTTTCATCTTTCTTGTTTCATCCTTTAGTGCATTGTATCTACATATCTGATGCTATGTTTCGGATTTTTCAAATGTTTTCTCAATCACTGTTATGTAGTTAAATTTAGGGCTTTTCAACAAGGACAGAACAATTTTGTACTTTAATATAAACGCACTAAACAACTTTTCTTGTGATCTGTTAATGTCAAAACGTCGGTCAGGGTTTATATTTTTATCATGGTCAAGCTCATGAACGTTCAATATGTGGAAATTATTAGAAATTACTGCTGAGATTCTGAGTTCCCGATTGTTATAATGCTCTTACCACACAGGATGTGTGAATTATGGTGGAGAAATTCGAGTCAACATATTCATTGTTGAATGCTTCTGCGGCATAAGTGATTCAGTTTAAAAAGCCGCTTTATCATTTGAAGCGCCGAGACATCTCCGATTGCGCTCTGTAAAAATTTGAAGAAAATCCTCAATCTCTTAGAAGTACCTATCGCAAGAGCCACTTTGGTTATCCTTAGAGTAGTCCTAAGCCAATAGCTTCACCTTGGATGATGCGGCATGCTGATAAATCAAATTGCCCAATCAATCTGATATCAATCATAGGAAATGCTAACCTTATTACTTGTACGGATATCTAAGCAGCACTTAAAGCCTATTTCCTTTTACAATTTGTATTAGAAAACAGAAGCTGAATTATCCAAACCCTTTTGACTAAACTGAAGAAATATCTAGCATACTGGGGTAGTAATCAAAAAGTTAGGACCGTTTAGTACTTGAAAAATCGATTTAAAAATATCCTATATAATGACAGGAATGATATCGAGAGGTTCAAAAATTTTCTCGGTAAATTGTGATCTACGATATGAATGCCTACTGTGTGACCGTATGGCTCTTTGCCACTTAAGCAGGCGTTTCTTCCTTCGGAGTTCTACAACTCTTGAAGACAATGCAAGGCCTTGTAGTATATTTAGCGCTAAATTAATCTTAATTATCCATCTGATCTGTATCGGTTGCCAATTTTCAGCGACGTAGAGAACCTCATTGACTAGTCATAAAATTAATTCAAAATCATTGGCTGATGCATAACAAATAAGCCACCTATCTATAGTCAGAGCTATTGTCTTTGATAAGGGAATTTATTTTAGTCCTTAAGGGGAGATGTATAAGCTCGTAATGAGACTCCTTTAGTCGTTTCATTCAAAAGTTTATTTCATGCATGCACAAATGTGTATTCCCACTTTTCGAGTAGCTAAGAAAACATACGATAAATGAGACAACACCATGCCATACATTACTTTGTTGTACTTCTTCTGTTCCAACCGGAAAAAGCATCACTCTGCGAAACCACATAAAAATTTTCCAATTACTTAAGGCAATCATAGCTCTGTTGTACACAACTCGTTAGACTAACACGATTTGCATGAATGCATGAGTGCAACATATAAATAATCATCCTTGCATCGATCAAACTACAACTTCTCGTAGATTTAAAGCGATTACAGTGTGAAAATTCTATCTGCCATGCAGATGCACTTACAACGAGTAAAAGGATATCCCTTGAAACCATTCAACTCTTTATCCGCTCCTTCTGCACAGGAAATACATATCTAACGAGTAACGAGCTGCAAAAAAAAAAAAAACAATATGGTGAAATCAATTTCTCTTGCAAAAGGATATTTGATATTGGACCCAAGGCTCCATAGAAAAGAAAAAAAAATAGAAAAAGGACATTCTAGACGATTTCGAGCATACATGTTGTTTGCCAATGCTACTCCGCAAGACAACAAATTAAAAAAAGATCTAAAACTACTCGTTACATCTGAAAAAAAAAAAAAATTCAAAAAATCCGAAAAAACCCTTTTTGAAATATCTTTGCATTGTTTAGAATCGAGGTTGGATATTCATGTCGCTGTCGTTTGTAAAAAAAAAACAAAAAACATCCAAAACCGACAAAACATCATCGGGGGCTGAGCCCCGGTTTCGTGTTTTTTTTTTTTTTTACTTTTGGTTGTCATGTCGCCGTGATGTCCTACATGGGTGGATAGGACTAATCATGAGTAAGGGTTTACATCCTTGCATTAAAACGTATTTATTGTAACCGTAACATGTGTCTAGAAAGGAGATTCGAATCCTTTGCTCGGCTTTTTATGTTGTGTGTATAGAAATGGTTTCTTCCATTGTAATGCTGTATAAGCATTACACAAGGACAACGGCTATAAGGCGGGTCTTGAGTGGTAAGGGTGAAATCCGTTCTCGGTCTGGTTCCTTCTATTTATATCGTCTTTATGTTTTGTATTTTTTTTTTTTTATAATATTAAGTTCAATATTTGATTGGGGTTAGCGCACACAAGTGCAAAAAAAAATTGAAGAAAGAATCAGACAAGATTCAACGTCGGAATACGAATTCTTTTGTTTGTGTACTTTTGGAATGTTTATTGCTGTCTGGGGCATAGAGAATATACAATTGCGAGCGTATAAGGTCAGGCCGCCAATTGTGTCAGTACTTTAGCAGAATTTCTTTGCATTGTCTAAGGACGAAACCAACATGCACCACCGGTTAAAGCAAACAATCCCGGCAAAGCGAATAAAAAATCGCCCACAGTTGGTGCCGCAGACCATACGATGAAACACATCTCATATCTATGGATTATAGACGTGAAACAGTGGGACTAGGTTGTGCCGTTGCAATCGGTGGAGTAAGCTAACATTAGTCCTAGTTAAGGTGGTCACTGGGCGTTGTATAGGTTTTTTTTTCAATGCAACGTTCACCTTTCTATATGACAACGAACCTTCCACAGTACCGAGTGTTGAATAGAGGTTAACCACACATATAAAGTGGTATGTAAATTGAATGAGAGGAGGATGTGCCAACGATCTTTACTCATAAAAAAATATAAAACACAAACACAATGCAAAAAAAAAGTGAATCCTTTTAGAAGAATAAATCAGTAAAACAATACAAGTGTGGTCCTACGCAGTTTGGGATAACCTGGTTTCACTGTCTACCTTTTGTGTGGGTGTGTTTTGGGTTTCGTTTTTGCACATGTGGAGAGAATTTTCCGAGTAAGAATTAATTTCATTTTCGAACTAAGATAAGGCCATCGCCTACTGCGTTGTCACTCTGGATTGCAGTTGAAATTTTTCGGGCCGAGACGTTGGTGTCTATCCACTCAAGGCGACCTAGCCGACGACGTATTGGGTTAAAATAAAACTAAATAGGTAGTACTACAAGTTTTGAATTAGAATTCTCCGTCAATATTTGTGTGTATGTAGTCTCTCTACACTTAGTTCGACTTTAGACGTTGTTCAAGATTTCCAAGAGAACTTCAAAGATTTTTCTCCTTCTCTTGCGGGAGATGTTGCATCTGCCAACGTGTAGAATGTCTAACATCTTTTTCTAGTTATTGAGTTGCAAATTGCGACATATCTACTCTGAAGCTTAGAGGGCATACAGACATACAGGGTATACAGACTTGAGGAGATACCGGATAGAATACCTTTGCCCTTCTCCAGGTCGTTGGCTAACCATCTCAAGCATTGAATCCATAGACGACTGACTAGACCAACGTTGCTTTAGTTTTAAGTTGGACTTTCTTTTCATTTTCCGTTAATATTTAAATACAGAAAAATTAAACCAGAATTCACATTCAACTGCTTTCTGGAAATAGTACAAAGCCAGTTTAGGCTTACAAGTGTGGTCATTTGGCTACTCAATTCCAGTCTGATATAAATGATATTTGGGATCCGGTCAACTATGCTGTCATTCCATTCTTCAGTCCTGACTAAATTTCACAGATGAGCAGGCGCATTGTCAACAATCCCAGCATACCCTGTCTGCGCCCTTACATCTATAATACATTAGCTTTGATGTTGCTATCTTTCCATTTCCATTCACGACATCAGCTGCGAATCTACCTGCTCATTTTCATATTTGCAGATCTTAACTCTGGCTTTGTAGCTATGGTCTATGGTATTCATCTGACAAAACTGTCTAATGTCATCCTGCAGCAACATCTTAGTGACTTAACTGTAATGTCAGTAAGGCTAATAACAGATATTTTAGAGACATTTAATTGAGCTTAATTTATAGAACGAGACAGTCAGGTGATTACAATTAGGAGAGTGAAATTTTGGGAGGAAGATAAGAGGGATACTGATGTATTGTCCGTTGGTCTTAAATGTTTGCAAGCTTTAGAGACTAGGAAATAGAGATCTCGGCACTTAAAGAAGAGTTGTACGTCTAAGGAAAGGATCATAATAATTCAGGATATGTCCAAAAGAGGGCTCGAGGGTGTATTGATGAGTATTTATGTCGTATTACGACTAAAGTTTTAAAGGGGCGGAATGCTGCAGGCGATTTCTATGGAACATTAGTGGTTTTTACTTCAATTTTGGCCTGATGAATGCCTCATATACAATCGTATATTAAGGACGGTTCGGAGGCGGTAAAATGTTTCTTATATAGCTAAGGAAAACCTAGATATTTCGCAGCACTTCTGACGACATCAAATATGTAGTTATTTTAATGCAGGTTGTTATTAACACACTTACCGAGAATGGAGAGTTTATCACCTGCATGTTAAAACTTCACTTTGATGGCAGGCAGATAACGTTGCATCAGAAACAGTTGGGCGTTCCACGTTTACCTATAGTGACGCTGTTTTTTGAATGAATTTGGCATACGCTGCCGTTCCCGTCCTACAATTGTATATCAGGGACGGGCGACCGGGATCGAATATAAAAAGCAAAGATTGTTTCTTTAGCAAAGGAAAATATTTGTTTCTCAAATGCTTTGCTATCCCCAAGAATCACCGATTGGCAGGAATTTTTCATTTCGGAGCTTGTACCATTGCTTGAGTTAATAGTGAGACCTAGGTAGACAAAACCCTTAACTGGCCCAAGAGTACAATATAAAAGTATTATGATCCAATATGGCTATGTTAATCATCGGTTTTGTAGACAAGATATGCAAATAAGTCGTGGGGGAGTGCGGCGTAGTGTGTGTTTAAATCCATCAAATTCTTTGTAGGAGGGTTTAAGTTCAAACCAATGTAAACGCTAAAAAGCAAACAATTTTTTTTTTTGTCGTCAATAACTTTTTGGTATATCTTGCCTCTGTCTATGGTAAAGTCTTTAACTAAGTATTGTCCGCATTTGCAAGCTGTTGAACGAAACAGAGGTTATCTATTAGGTTTGAGTATTACAATGCGTTCTTAACTTCGATATTTACGCAATTTCATGCCATCGCGTCGGCTTGATTTGACATCCTTCTTTTGACTTGGTTATGCTGCCTAAAAATTAATAAAAATTTGAACTGTGTCGATCTGAAACTCATAGGTTATCCCAAACAACAAGTGTAGTATAAGAACTAATTGAATAGTCAATGTAACCCTCTCTTTTTGCTACAGTTTAAATCACAAATTGCCTAAGCAAACAAAACAACTTTAGTATTCATCTAAGGATGATTCTGCCAACTGAACTTTGTTGCCAGTTTGAAAGGTTCCGAAGTTTCCTATTGCAGGGAACAGTAATCGCACATTTAATCTTAACGAGCTCATGACTAGTTAACAGTAAGGAATTGTTGTTAAATGACCAAATTACCACATTTCGCTGAGACTCGCATTTTGAAGACGAGAATATCCCTAGCAGGACAGTTTAAATCAAGAAAATATAATTTCTCAGATTTTTCAAAGAAGTGCCGCAAAAGCTGCCGTTTTTAAAATGCATTGTGGTGTGTTTTAAAAAATGTTATCATACTTGAGAGTAGCACCATCCATTACCGTCCACTTAATTGTGTTCTTAAGTGAAAGAAAACTGGCATTTTGTCCCAGAGGAGATCAATTAATTGTATAAACGATGCAAGCATTCGAAGGGTCTCGCATTTCTTCTTAAAAATAGATTCCATTTAGTCAGTTGTAAAATCTAATAAAGAAAAAACAGAAACAATTCAACTGGATGCATTGTGAAAATGGACTACGTCATTTCTATTCCATGTCCCACCTCTGGGATAGCATAACACAGAGAATGCTGAATTGAAAAATGATATCAATTTGAAAAAGCTTATTTTTCCCAACATGAAAAAGAAAGTAATAAAAACGACAAACGAGTAGTACATGGATTCTTCTGATTTCATGTTTGAAATGCTTCCTCCATCAGTACCTTCGTCAAGTGTTTACTTTCAATTTATTTCTCAGTCTAGTATATCCGCAATCAATTGCAATGTCGTCAGATATAAGTATACTTGCATATGTATGTATACACACACATTGAGCAGAAATTCAAACAGACTCATAAATATACCCTTAGAGCTGAAAGATATATATTCTTGTGTGTGGATTCGTATGTTTATACCTTCGAGTATGAGATTCCTCATATCCATCTCAAGAAGCAGGATGAATATCCTTATTAGCCAGACGAATAGTTCCACGAACAGCAACACACAGGACTCCCATGATACTTGTGTCACACTACTTGGTTCAATTTTTCAGTTTTAAAAATTTTTTTTTTCTATTTCACTCAAGTACTCGTAGGTATTCCACCTTTCACACATAAACATGAAACAAGATACGAATTTTGTAAAATTCTCATTTTTTACCCCCGAAAAAATACCACAAAGGTCCACCTCTAAAACAACCACCCACTTTGTCATTTGAGGAGAACAGGGGAACTACCCTGCATTATGTACGAGTACAGCGTTCGGGCAACAGTCCTTCAGAGTCGATTGACTGCGGTTGGACCTGTGAGGATCCTTATGGTGAAACGTAATGAAATATAAATGTGGGTTCTGTGATTGTTCTTGAATCGAGGCTTCGGCTCTTCATACTCGTATTTATTTTTGTTTTGCTTTCGGGGATGTCCCTCGTTGTGCTAAGGTGTTGCTTTTGTGTTGCTTAGTTGCCCATCTATATGAATATGGTACATTTGTTGTCCTGTCTCTGTTTAAATTCCAAGGAAACCTTGACAAAATCCTCTGTGCGGCTTACAGCTTTTCCGAGAAGGGGCACTGTAGTCGCATTTGAATGTGTGAAATTTTGATTTTAGCCTTGTGGTGATTTCGAACCAACGAATGGAGATGGAGAAAGCTCAGATCCTTGTATCCTCGTTTTCGTATACGAGCACCTGCACGTATTGTTAATTATTTAAGAATTTGACAGAGTAATTTTTTGCTCAACACCAAAATCCAATAAATGGGAGAATTGCGAATGGATAAGTAGTTATTTGGTAGAGGTGTTGACTGGCTTACGACATTTTCCAAATGCATGAGTATTTCACTTATTAGACTTTTGGATTTTATGCTAATGGCGCTTTGAGAAAGAGAGTAGATGTAACTGATTATTCAATTATTCGATGTCAAAAGGGTCTCGTGAATAAATAAACGAGAATAAAGCAAATTTTATTCGATTTAAGGGTTTCCAAAATGTATTTATCTGATTTTTTGTTTATTTTCATTTTCTTGTTTTTCTGACTTTTAATATTAAAATGTTCAGACAAACAAACCCTAGAGGGCCCAATAATTTTGGATTCTTTTTGTTTGCCGAATTTGATTTAACCTTCAATAGAAACACACAATTGCAGAAATGAGTAACAATAACATCTTAATGGTGTTTTAAAATGATTGAGAGTTAGTGTAAGACTTGGAAAAATTGTCGGTTTTTCGCTACAGCACATAAGATCCATAAAGGGATGACCATGTGGGATGTACTGCCAGAGGCTTCTTTGTGATATCATAGGTATATGGAATTCAGAACCAAATGCAATATCTGAGCCTTTTAGAAGAGGTGGAATTTGTGAAAAACCAACCCAAAACTTTCTTTGCCGAAGAGCAAAATCTACCTTAAGCTGCGTTTCAAACTTTGCTTTAATGACAGAATAATCAAATCCAAATTATTAAAAGTACAGACTATGTAAATTGCTATGAAATTCATTCCTAAAAAGTTGTGAAGCAATAACCCTTTATAAGGCAGCTAAAAGTTAAAAACAGATTCGTAAAAAAAAAATTGAGTTTTTGTTAATTTGTTAAAGCTTCCAATAAGCTGTCGGCTCAGCAAAGCACTGGATGTGGGATAGATTTATAGTCCTGATGTGAACTAGGCTTGAGTGCAGAATGTGAGCATTTGTCACAGCTGCGTCGACGAAGAAGAAAAATGCGCTTGCTTTGACAACCTACGTGGCTTGGATTTTGGTCAAATCTGTCCACGCCACCTATGCGTTTGTACTATATGGAGTATGTCCAATGGACAAGAGATTTATTTTTTTGATTCATTCTTTTGAGTTATTTTGGTGGCTGCTTTGCTTTTTAGATCAAAAGCTGTTGAGAGAAGGTTTACCTGCTTTGTATCTATCCACTGAATGAAACCTACATTTTTCAGTTCCCTCCATTTGTATTGACCCTTGGACATGTTGTTTTTCTTATTAGCTATATTAAGACGACCCTTGAGATTCGGCCGTATCATAGCAGTCGCATAAATTTGGCTTTCGTAAAAATCCTGCATTAGTTGGATGGACTAGAAGAAATTATCAAAAGCTACGTGGACAATAGCGCCTTTCAATGAGTCGCAAAGCTTTTTTACGACAGAGGCGCATAGGCCCAGTTCAGGTTTGCTGTCATCCTTTTTGCCTGTGTAAAAATCACACTGACATAGATAGCCAGTTTCTAAATCACACCAAGCTCAAACTTTGAAACCGCTTTTTGTAGGTTTGAGCGGCATATACTGCTTGAGGCTGGACCGACCTTTGAACAATATCATGCACTCATCGATTGACTGTGATTTGGTACATACAGCGGAACTTTCGAAGCTACAGTTCAAATTAGTAATCAGTAGTAATCAGTAGTCTCAGCTTGTAAAGACAGTCAATATTTGACTCTCCGTATTTGGGGCAATGGGAATTGTTGACCATATGCAAATTCTGTAACATTTTTTGAATCTTTTGCATGGCATAACTGAGGTTATAACTTTGTTGTAGGGATCAATACTTGGAAGATTATGCACGCCGTTCAAAAAAATTAATCCAATAAATTCCCGCAATTCTATTACATCTAAATCTTTCCAATTCTTACTTTTGCGTTGCAGTGCATGTAGATTATTTGAACCACTATTGATTGTTGCATTTCATCAGTGAACATTTTTTGAAAGAAAATAAATCGGTAAACTGCCACTTGAATTGAAAAAGGAGGTACAATACTCACGGAATCAAAATGTTGACCCGGCAAAAATGTTTCATTTGGAAGTCTTTTTATCCAAAGTGGGTCGTCGTCAACACTCTAATCAGAATCGTACCCAAAATCGTCTTCAGAACTACAGGACTCCATGTCAGTATCCTCAAATTGTTCCTCATGAGCTGGCCGATTTCCTTCGTTCGGCTTTGTTTTCACCCGATGTACTATCACCTTCTTGTTCCGAATCTCCTGTCAGCATTATATCTTCAATATTTTCGTCACTTTCATAGCAATCTTCTGAATCTAAACCATCGAACTCGTAAACAAATTTCTCAATTGCTTGTTCATTGAGCCTGCACACCTAAAAACAAATGCAATTACAAGGCTGTAGCAAAAATACTGCCACTTTAAAATTTCGCTGAACGGGCTCTGGCAACTACTCGTATATTGCCACCTATGTAAAAAATCACTGAACTTAGCGTGCTTTATGTTCTTCCTTCAGTTTTTGTAAATTGCTAGAACCGTTAACTATCACTTGAACAATATTGAAAAAAAACCTAATAAAATTCAACGTTTTCGCTGGTTCTATCGCTTTCAAAATGGCGGTGAATTCAAATGAGCGCTTATAAACGTGTTTGTTCTAGTTCAGGATAGATGTCAGGCAAAACACTAATGAGATATTATGACTGTGCTCAGTAGTAAACAATGTTGTAGGGTAGGTAGGGTATTGCCACCACCTTAATAAGGGATAAAGAAGTATTTCGTAAATTGTATTCATATCTTTTAAATATTCTGCTGAACTTAAACTACATACACAACTCGTGCGCTACCTAAATCGCGGTTTTCGTCTACTTTGCTGTCCCTCGAGGGTGGATTCGAAGACTTTTCGGACCGGAACATTGGTGCCCATCCACTCTACATAACCCAGTCATCTAAGTTGTTCGAGCTTTTCTCTTCTGGCTAGGTCGATGTCGCTATACAGTTCGTCGTTGTATCTCCGCTTATATACGATAACTTTTGTTGTACGAGAGAGGGCTTTGTTAGTCAATTGCCTTCCAAGCCCAAAGAAGCAGTGATTGGCAAGAGTTATTCTGCGTTTTATCTCAGCGCTGGTGTCGTTATCTGAATTTATAAGGGAGGCTAGGTAGACAAACGCCTTAACTACCTCAAAGTAATCCTGTCGAAGGGTACGTTCTGTCCAAGCCGTCGGTGTTCTGTATCCATATACTTAGTCTTGCCCTCGTTGACCACTTAGCCCATTTTTGCCGCTTCCGTCTCAATACTTGCTAAAGCGCCACTGACATCACGTTGCTTTCTTCCGATTATGTCCACAACATCGGCGAATGTGAGTAATTCAATGGACTTTCGAAAGATTGTGCCTCTTTTTTTGCCCCTTGATTCTTGCACTGTTTTTTCAAGAAATCGCATCACAGCGCATCGCCTCTTCAAAATCCGTTTTTGACATCGTAGGTTTCAGAAGGATCTTTACCGACCTTGCTGTAGCAGCTTGCATTCTCCATCGTCATCTTACACAGATTGACGAATTTAACAGCGATGCCAAAATTAGACATAGACACAGATGCTGTCATATACGGCCTTATAATCTATGAATAGTTGGTGTCTATCGATTTGAAGCTCATCAGATTTCTCCAAGATCTGATGGCCTGAATCCACATTGATTTGGACCAATCAGGTTGCTGGCGGATGGCTTCAGATGTTCACACAATACAGCAGATAAGATGTTTTATGCGATGTTTAGAAGACGCAGTTCAGAAGGCCTCCTTTCTTGACGATCGGACAAACAATACTAAGGTTCCACTCATCTGGGATACTTTCGTCTGACTATATTTTATAGATGAGTTGGTGTTTCCTCTATTTCACTGGAATATTTTTGGCATCAGCGAATACATTAAGGCCTTCACGTTCTGGTTAAAGTAATTTATTGACCATATGTAAGGAAAGAGTAGAGAAGACAACATCTTGAGGTATGCCTTGACTAGCATACGTACATCAGAAGTGAGTGTCCTCATAGCTTAATGCTGATGAATGATGGCCAGAGGTGGCAACAGTAGCATGCTCCTTGAAACTTAAAATTCCTTCACTTAGGCAGTTTGTTTGTGCAGTTTCACAAAACCATTGCGAAATAATATTTATTACTAATTTATTACCTATTCCCTGATAGCATCTTGCGATTTGTAGCAGATACTGCAAATCATAGCACAGATGTAAAATAGATGGCTAATCCCAGTACAACGACGTTGGTTTAACTACAAATCCCACCTGCATTCTACCCATACATATTTTAACATAATGCAACCAAGTCCAACCTAAAGCCGGTGTGCTCATGCATACAATCTGAAATTTCTAAAATTTCGAAACCAACAACTACAAGTAAGCGATTAACACTTTTGTGTCAAACTTTTCAGAAGGGATGCGGCAATATTTCAGCGAATAATGTAATGCAACATGTGGACAGAGGGCTTAGGTGTAATGCGCGGTCAAGTTCTGATGGCGTTATCATAATACAGAAGATTACAATGTGGAATTAGTGGCAATGTCGTGGAGTAAATGCTTCGAACTTACATATAACTTAATATGGGGATTTTAAAGAAAGCCATAAAGCAATTCGGGTTAAATAGGATGCTTAAAGTAACAAAGCATAATTGAGTATATGAAGTTAATTGAACTGCGTGCAGTCAGGTGGAAGAATGAGTTCTTTTACAACAGATTGATACTCCAGCCCGGTTAAAGTGACTGCCAATCGTTTAAATTTTATGTAACAAATTTAAAGTGGAGATGTACATATGTATGTACTATATATACTGAAAGAGGCAATGGTACCATGAATGGCAAAAAGGAAACCAAATGGACTCTTTGACATCTGTGGCCAAATGCGCATTTTCTTAAAAAAATTAAAGCAAACAAATCGAAGTGAAAGGAAAGGAAAATTCGCAACTCCAAACTTATTGCTTGGCATATGCTTATACCTTCTTAATCCCTTTAACTTTGTTTCTTCAGATGAAGCAAAGATGCAAATGCAAATCCCATAGTGCTGCAGATCTATCTATCTGTTCAGAGACCATTTGTTGAAAAAGCATCTCTGGTTAACCCATTGAAAAAAAAGAGAAAGAAACTAAATAAATCGGAAAAGTTTAATTAAAACCAAATGCCACCCTCTGTTATTTACACCCCATTACAGGGTGTCGTCGTCCATTCAATTGGGGTCTTTTTCAGTAGATGCAGTAATTCCTTTGTGGTTTCGTTTCGCTTCGTTTGGTTGTGTCTTTTCTCTTATACTTCTATTACCCGCTACTAAGGTGGCTGTTTTCTATTTTCCGATTTATTTAATTCTCTTTTTATCCTTTTTGATTTCCTTTTACCATCTGCTTCTGGTTTCTCCTCCTATTCAATGCTAGTGTGAATTGGACAACGCGATTTAAAAAAAAGTTTCTTGTGACGGGACTTAAATGAGGAAATTGAAAACAATACCCTCGCAGGGCAAAAGAAGCAGTTTAAATAGATAAGTAACAATGAATATGGGATCAGGAAAAGAATAGAAGTCATCCAGATAGATTTCTTTTGTTCTGATTTTCTTTGATGCTGTTTTCGTGTGTATTTTTGTTTTTTGTTTTACGTCATTCGCTCAATTTGTCTGCCTATTTTGTCAGAGTAAAGACCTTTGGCATCGCAAATAAACACTTTTTTTTAAGACGCCGAATTGTTGACTTTAAAATGTATTAACTCCTTGTGGCAATGGCGAAATGTAAAACGTAACTTTACTCTCCATAGGTGCGATGAACTTTTAGCTATGTGCGATTTCCTTAAATTGCACATCGAGTTTGGTGTAGTAATTGGCTAGATTAGAGCTCCTATGTTATTGTATAAAGAAGTAAGCTTCAGAACCAAAATACTACAGCTTGCTTCAACTTTATCCAATGTTTCACTTCACCAACATGGATGAAGTATGCAAGGACGATATCTTTAGGATACGAGTACTGAATATCGGACTTTTACATAATGACAAGGAGGACAGTATTAAGTTCATATATTCGTGTGTAACGTGAGTTTAGGATCTCTTGTCGGGAATACAAATAGCAATAGCGCAAAGTTTATTGAATTTTGTAATGTAAACCTCCTTGTCATTGGAGGCACACTGATTTGACTGATAGATAAGGAGAATAAAACAAGATCGACCATTCAATTACTAGTCGATGGTTAAGAAATTACGCTGGCGCTATCCATGTAACCCGTCATGCTAACATCGGCTACCTATCCAACTTGGTAAAGATACCCACGTACTAGATGTGTACTGCAAAAACCAGTCGGGCTAAAGGCTACTGTAACTCTCGTATTGAGAAATTTTTCCACGGATTTCGGGGACTTGAACGAAAATATACTTTCTACCGTTTATCTGTTTCTGTTATTCTCCATGTCGAAAAACTTTTCGGATAAAACGCTTTGAAAATAAATGACTGAAAGAATGCGAGAAAACTGTTTCTCTATCTTTCAGATGCAAAAAGTTTTTCCCCTTTGATGTCAAAATTTTCCACTTACTGTTTGGCATGCGAGAAAAAGCAGAATAGCCTTGATACGTAAAGAGTAGTTTTAATTAACATTTTATTCATTTTAGAAATCATCTAGAGTTTCAAAAGGGGAATATAAAAAAAGAAAATAGTAAGTTACGAGGCAGCAAATTTATCTTTTTGCACGAAAAAATCTTCGCCACAAGCATCCAGCATTGAAAGCAAATTAAGATGGAAGAATTATGTTCTCGGTTGAACTCCTAAGACGGCTGCAAACATATTTCTTTTTCATTTAATTAATTAATTGGGGGCTTGGAGCATGAACTTAGATATTCTTCTTTGAAACCTCATCATGTTCCCTGTGACATGATTTTTTGCAATTGTTAGGGAAACTTAAATCTTTTTTCTCAAGTTTTACAATTCACTTCAAGAATATAATTTCGACATCAGTTATAGAAACAGTTTTCGCATAAGTTTCGGAATATGACAACAGGTCTTAAAAATTGGTAAGATATAATCCTTTAGCTGTAGCAGCTCTGTCCTGGAAAACGTAGGGGTGAGATGAGCTATGACATCACATCTTAAATATTTGAATTGTGATGACAAGGTTAATCTATTCCTACAAAGGAACAAAGTCAAGCATAAAGTAAAAACGGTTAAAGAGAAGACCGATAGCACTTCAAATTTTCACCATAGCACGAGAACTCCTCAACCCAATACCGAGGATAGTACTTTAAGAATGTATGAGGATTTCTTCATCTAGGAAGTATAGTACAGCAGAATTAGCAAAGTGATACCTGCAATCGGTCTTCTTCTTATCCTTTTATTAACCCTTTCCTCGTTATACGAACTTATGCGTAACGAGTTTCCCATTTTTACTGCATCGCTGCTGCTCCGCTTATGGGGTTGGCTAATGTCGCAGACCGCAGAACGCGTCTACATAATGCTCGGTCCTGGATCGCTTCAGTGGTTGATTGATTGATTCTTAGTACTTAAAGATGGAACTATTCCGTCTAACATTATATCCGGAACAGGTCGCAACGGATGCGCAAATTGGCACGTCAAATGCTCCGTCTTTGAACGACTTATTTTAAACCCGTTTCTCTCTAGCGCATTTCTCCATGAATCTAAGGCGTTCTGTAAATCTTCGACGTTATCGCTAAGTATAACTGCGTCGTCAGCGAAGAGAATTGGCCTTACATTTGCTTCGCGCATGCAGTCTTTTAAAAGATAGTCGAATACTACGTTAAAGAGGAAAGGCCTTAGTACGCTTCCTTGATGCACTCCGACATTAACTGGAAATTCTCTCGTTAGTCCAGCAGAGCTTTTAACCGCAGTTTTCACGTTTCCGTACATGTCTTGTATTATTCTAACATACGTTTCCGGTACGTTTTGAGACCTCAGCGCGGCCCATATGAGATCCCTAGGCACTCGATCGAATGCTTTCTCGAGGTCAATAAATACTATGGGTAAATCCTTAGACGAATCTTGGTGCTTTTCCATTATTATTCGTAGGCTTTGGATAGCATCCACCGTCGATCTTCCTTCAACAAATCCACACTGGCTATTATCGAGCTTTATTATTTGCCGAAGACGTTCGTTTAAGACTCTTTCGACGATTTTCATTGTGTGTGACATAAGCCTGCAATCGGTATGCAATCTAATTTCTAGAGAAACAATCTTTTAAACAAAAAACCCCACCTCAGGCTTGATCAAACGTGGAATCAGTGCTTCTTTAGTTCAAACCCTCAGTAGTAGAGGTCTTCGTAACTTCTTCTGATTAAACTTAAAAATCAATTTACGTCAAAATACGGACCAGAAGGCAACAGTAGATTGGACATATCTAATGTCGCGATGATAGTTCCATTCAGAGGTAAGCAATACAATGATTAAGGAGATGAATATCTACCCCTAGGAAGTTATAGAGGCGGATAGTCCAGGAGGAATCCAGATGCTTTGGAGTCGTGGACGCTCTATGTCCCGCGAGGGATCAGAAGACCTTAGTAAGAACCAAATTGAAAGGGGTGGTGATTGACATAAGGCTGTAGTAAGCCAGAAATATAGGTTCAATTCGAAGCAAGTCACTGAACAGAAACACAATATGTCTGATGTCACCACCGTTTCATCAGGAAATGGCAAACCTTCGGAAGTAAATCTTCTGCTTATGATAATTGTCTCCGATTCTTGATTTCTTCGGAATAGGGAGAAGACCACAAGTCCCTCTGTCTGTTTACAAAATCCTAATATGGACAAGAACGTGAGTAGGCCAGACGTTAATACAAGTAGTTGGGTCAAACTTGTAACCACTAAGTGCTTCCATGCAGACAAAACCAAATTTTCTATTAACAGTTCAATTTAAAGCAGTGGTCCAATAACTGTCTCACCCTTTGCCCCTGACAAGGTGCTTTTATTATTTTCCGAGTCTTGAAGAGCTAGTAGGTAGCACTGCACGTGGAAAGTTGCTAAGCTTACATTTCCAAATCCCCCCAAGAGTACAACAAGAGCGATTTGTTTAAAGCGAAATATTGCTTTTTTTTAATGTTTTTCGCTTTAAATAATTCTAAAAAAGGAAAATGTGTTGTAAAGATTACAGGGTTTATTCAGGATAAAGAAAAAATCATTAATAACGAAACTTGAGCTCATGATCCTTAGATGACACATTTAATTCATTTTTTCTTTTTTATTTTTTATTCTGAAGTGGTATCTGTGCTATCTACACTTACAAAGGAAATGATTTTAGGAAATAATTTCTATTTTGAAGCTTTAAGGGATATTATAGCAATAGGCGATATCACTGTACAGGGTGCGCTTAAAACCTCAGGATAATCTTGTTTGTGTATTATTTTGGTTTAAATCTCATTCGTCAATACTAAAATATATTTCTTTCGCAGCTGTAAAATGTATACGATAACATTTTAGTATGGACATCTTGTAATTACAACAAGAATAGAGGGTTTTATTTCTCTGTGCCTTAGTTTCGAACAATTCCATCATTCAGCTTCTTTGGAAAATCTTTGAAATCTTGCGTACACAGAAAAACAAGTATTTAGATGGCCCATACAACGATATTTTCGACCTTATTCCACCACTTTCTAATAACATATGCACTACCAAATAATAAACAAGTATGAAATACACGCTTTGTGTGGCGTCCATACTGCTAGTTATTGGTATACCCCCAATTTTGAGTCATGAATCCTCGGAAAGAAAAATCCTGTTTTTCATTAGATCTGCCCCAATCTTTCAGTAGGGTATTATCCGAACACTTTTTGGTAGATTTCATGGAATTTGATAACTCCGAATTGTCCCATGGGAGTTAACAGTACTACATGTAAATGGATAAAATGCATGCTAGAGGATAAAACAATAAAAACCTAATAAGGCAGCAATAAACTCAGTATGATGTAGCTGTAGAAATGATGCCGCGAGGGAGGAATACTCTCATCCCTGCTATGGTCCATCGAAGGTAATGAACTACTTCTTATTCTCAGTAATGATGACTACTATATCCATGGATATGCAGATGACATTGCTATTTTAAATAGAGGTAAATTCGAAGCCATAATCTTGCATTCAGTAAGAGAAGAAGGCGACACAGACTCAAAAATGCCACACTTTTCGGCGAAACAATAGAGTTCTCAACGGAAGTCAAATATCTAGGAATAACACTGGATGAAGTGCTTATCTCTCTAAAACTATCGCCAAGCTTAGGCGGGAACAATTGGTGACTTAACCCCAACATAACACTGTGGATGTATACGGCAATAACGAGACCTATCATTACGTATGCAGCCGGCGTCTGGTGGCAGAAAATCAAGCAGAGGTCAACACAGGCTAAGCTAAACAAAATACAGAGACTAGCCTGTGTCTGCGCTACTGGTGCACTCGCACCAACAGCTGCACTGGACGTTATCCTAAACATCCTAGCACTCTATTGAGAACTCATGAAAGAAGCAATGGTAAATGCTCTTATGCTCATCACAGAAGATGAATCAAATTTCAAGCTAGTTCACTCTACAGCCCCACATGAATTCAGAAAAAATTAACTACTTGGAATACACGTAATACTTCTACAAATACAGTCCATCTAATTTGGGTCCCAAGACATAGTGGATTGGCATCCCAATTCATGATAGCAAAACCATTTTGTGAGCTATCAATAAACACCATAAAAGGAAGTATTAAAACCTGGCTAGAGGAAAAGAAGCTATGTTTCTGAAGGAAAGCTGAAGGAAACAGACAAGCCAAAAACCTTACGCCAAACAGCTGTCACCAAAAAATGAAAAAACTACGGCAGTTAAGTAATAGTCAGGTTCGATTAGTCAGTTCGAACACATATTATGTGACTGCAATGGTTTAGTTAAAACACGTCAGCGCTACCTACTCACCGTAAGACTTAGGTAAATTATACCTCTAAGTCGCAGACATTGCTGCTAGCTCACCGTAAGACTTACCCGCAAACTCTGGCATCATAAATGAGCTTTAAATGGAGGACATAAAAATAGGCCGATCTGTGGCCGCAGTGATCTGAGATACAGTATGCAGTATACCACCTCCCGTACCTCGGATTATTTGAGCTGAGCTTCTTCCGAAATAATGCCGCCAACTCGTTTACAATCAATGAAACGGTATACATTCGACTTGAATTTGTGAATTTTCGACGGAATTATTCAAAAGATAATAGACAATTGGGTTCAGGGCATCCACTCATGCAAGTGGTTCCATAGAGAACATTTGAATTATGGTATCGGTTGTAACTGAAAATGCATTGATTCTTCAGGATTAGCAATCAATAGATTACCTTCATCAGTTTTGTAAATTGAAAGCTTCTGCATTTTCAAATTATGATAAAGTGAGTTTCTCGATTTTTTTGAACTTACTGACTGAATTTAAAGCATAAGTTGATGATACAATGTATTCATAACGAAGCATCAAATGCTGGGCCTTAAGCCAGTAAAAAAAAGCCAAAACTCCAGGAATTATATCGACAATCCAAAGAATAATTCAACAGTTTCTGGGGGAGGCAACAAAAAAACAACAATGTTTGTGGAACTGCAACGTTCGATTATTGTCGGACCTATCTCAGCTGGAGAAACTCTTTTTAATTAATATTTTACTTGATGAACAAAAACTTAATTTGACTACATCTGATGGTGTATAAAAGCCGTAAAAACTGACCGAAAAAGGAAGGAAAAAGAAACACGGCTCACAGAGAATTAAAGAAAATTAAGGGAATTTTTTGTGGAAATCCATTTGTTTACTGACGTGCATATTGCAAAAACAGTAAACATGTTATGAACATAAGGTTGGACTGAAAATCTTCCAATTAAAAGACGAATATCAAAAAGTATTCATTTAAATACCCGATGAAAATTGAAGGAGAACTTTCACTGTTTTAAATCGAATGCGTCACGAGAAACTGTAACGGCTGGAAATCACTGAAGCATGTAGCACATACAATAAAAAATTTGGAAGGAAATTCTAGGTAAACGTTAGAATTATTGGTTATTGAAACATGCCTTACTTCGAATTCTTCAATTTTTAATTTCAAACAGAAGTAATCCTTATCACTGAAAGAATTCGAAGGTAAAAAATTTGTTGGTCGACTTCTAAATGGTTAGGTACCCAATCACTAAAGTTACAACGCAATCACCTGACTTCAATTCTTATTTACTAGCTTACATAGGTGGCGCCATAGTTGACATAGGGTCAACTTGGACTTCAACTAGCAATCGCAATCAGCACAGACTTCCCGAACAGCTAACTGCTTCAAATTGCGCACTCTAAGTCAGTCTAGGGCCCCTTTCAACAGTGGGAGCTCACTAAGACGAGCTCTTCCTTTTCTGCGATGCTACTCCGGATAAAATCTGTTAGTCGGATCATTAGTATCCATTTGCTCTGTTCTAGCCATCTTAAGCGACTGATGTGCAGTTCTTTTGATAAGGTCGTTGTCGTTGTACAGCTTATATAGTTTGTCGTGGAATCTTCTCCAAAATCCATTAACGCAACTGGGACCGAATATTCAAAGCAGGACTTTTTTCTCGAAATGAATGAGGATATTTCCATCCGATCTCTATAGAGTTCATGCTTCAGCACCGAAAGCAGAACAGAGATGATCAAGGTCTTATATAGAATCTCCTTAGTTTCTCGGGACTACGCCCAGCGATTGCCAAAAGTGATTCTTTGTTTTATTTCTTCCGAAGTGTTGTAGGCAGAATATATAGCAGAGCTGAAGTAGACAAAGTCCATTACTACTTCGAATTCATAGCTACCAACTGTGATATTCTGTCCAATTCGTTGATGTTGTATGCCCGCTCTATTTAAAAAAATATTCTTGCTGTCGCCCTTATTTATCGCTAAGCATGTCTCTAAAAAGCTCATCTCTATAAATTTTGTCATACCCAGCCAGATCGATGAGTGTCGATTTTGACTTTTTGGGTTTTTCTAGATTCTTCCAGCGTGTGAAGATTTGGGAGGTTATGGACTTTTCTGGTCTGAAATTGCACTGATAACGGCCAATCAGGTTGTTGACGAAGGGTTTCAGATGCTAACAAAATATGGCAGACAAGGGCCGTAAACTTGTATGCCATGTTGTGGAGATTTTAACTTCTATAGTTGGTGCAGTTAAGGGGTCTTCCTTTAGGACCGATCAAATGAGTTTATTATTCTCCACAGAGTTATTTTTCCCTCGGAATGTTAGTCTTTAGGTTCAGCTGCTTTGTTGGATTTCAGCTTAAACATTGCTTTTCCAACTTAAATTTCATCAAGTGGACATAGGATTATTAATCTACTAATCAATAGGTCGTTGCATTGTCAAATGGTCATAGCCTACGGCTGTATCGTTTCTAGGAACGTGCAACGCTAATACATATATACTCGTATGCGCAGATCAGATCTATGTATTTAGTAAAAGATATTTGAAAGGTAGAAGGCATGCCAACTGATACCCCGATGAATCAAGCAAAGGTAAAATAATTCACAACCCAAACAAAATAGATAGACACACATTTCAAACGCACCCCTAACTAATGGCTCAATTGAATCCAATTAAGTATGCTTGTCGTGGATGTAAAAAAATAAATGTATTTGCGATAGTGCCGTGCTCAAAAAATTGTATTGTAACCCATAATTGCACTATCAAAGCATCAGTCGTTGTGATAAAGTGCACAATTACAATCGATAAATGCTGTGCATAAATAACGAAATTAATTTTCGATAAATTAACAAAAATTGTTCAACCAATGGTCCTTCGTTCGTACACCCGCATATTTAACGCGCTCACAAAATGCATCAATTGGTGTGCGGTTTAAATTGTTTGGATTTGTGTGGTGGTATTTATTTTTGAATTCATTCTAACCACCATTGGCAGCCACTCCATATTCACTCCGTAGACAGGCAAATATTGTATATGTACGTTAATTGATTAACTAACTAATTCTAATGAAATAAATTATAGTTCTGCATATTAAATTTGTTTGAGCCTGTGGGCAAATTATGGTAGAGTATCGATTACACTTGTTCTCTTAGTGAAGGAGGATGTGATATACGAGTAGGAGCTTGTGATAGCATAACTGACGTTAACATACTGGTATGGTGTACTTGTAATTCTGAAAATCCTCTAGGCTAGGAGATTGAATTTTAGCCAACAACTTCACCCTTTCGCAGCAAACGAAATTGGATATGTTTTACTCTTAAATTGAGTTTTCGGAAATTATCCGAGAGTTAGTTTTGTAATTAGTTGATGACAGTGTAATGAATGAGCTTTTCGTGGCTAACTAAATAGATAAAACAAGTTAAGTAGGTATCTTTGCTTTCTGTTAAGTAAACACCGCTATATGAAGCAAACAGTATTGATCGAATGTAGAGTGAGTGTGAGTGGGCCAAAACAAACAATGTGTCTTCGACAATTCATAGTTGCTTTTGGTATGCAGTATTGTCTATTTATTAAATAATTTTAAAGCTATCTAAATATTCTCGTTTTAATTAAGTTAATAGCTTCATGATGGCAACGATTAGTATAAGGCCTCGTAGAAGTAGCATCTTCTGACAGGTGCTGGTTCCTTAAATGACGAGAATGAGCCTCTGCAGCCGAACATCTTGCAGCTCTGCTAATTAGTCCTACTTCACGCCTCCCCGTGGCGCCATCTGGGAATCTCACTAGAGGTTGCGAAGCGAAGGGGGCAAATGGCGAGTTTTCTGCGCCATTAACCAGGATTAGTGTCGGAAAAACAAAACAAGACCTTATCCGGGCTACTCCGACAGGGTCTTGGAAAAGAGATGGTGGCGGACGAGCCCTATAAGGACCAACGGCAGCGCTCACATCCCGGAACGGGTTACTGGCTTCGGTGTAACCGACCCCTCGTCCTAGGGGCATTGAAAATGGAACTGGTCCTCCAGCTTGGGGGTTGTGCCGCCGGGGTAACGGCCCGGCCATTTAAAAAAAAATTAAGTTACGAAGCATCAACAAGCCTCGGATATGGACGGATCTACTGTTGACAACCCACACAAACGATTTAAGGACAATGAGCTTCGGGTATGCAAATGGAATGTTAGATCCCTTAATAGACCACGTGCAGCCGAGCAACTAGCAGAGGCCCTAGACTGCTGCAAAGCAGACATAACCGCCATCCAAGAAATGCGACGGGATGGGCCGGACAAAAAGAAGATGAAAAACTGCGACATCTACTACGGCAATTGTTGTCGGAGGCAGACTAAGACAAGAAGTTCTCAGCTTCCGGCATGTGAGCGAGCGCCTCGTGGCAATCCGCATCAAGGCTAAATTCACCAACATTAGCCTCATATGCGCGCATGCCCCCACAGAGGAGAAAGATGACGACACCAAGGATGCCTTCTACGAGCTCCTTAACAAGACCTACGAGCAATGCCCTAGCTATGACATTAAAATTGTCCTCGGTGATTTTAATGCAAAGCTAGGAAGAGAGGGTATATTTGGTGGAACAATCGGAAAGTATAGCCTGCACAACCCCACCTCCGATAACGGATTCAGGCTAATCGACTTTGCGGCGGGGCGAAACATTGTCGTATCTAGCACGCGGTTCCCACATCTCGACATACACAAGGGGACTTGGAGAACTCCTGATCAATCAACAGTCAACGAGATTGATCACATTGCGATCGACGCAAGACACTCCTCCAGTATTATGGATGTCCGTACGTTCCGAGGAGCCAACATCGACTCGGACCATTACCTTGTTGTAGCCAAGGTACGGTTGCGGATATCCCAAGCTACGCCAAGACAAACTAATGCTGTGAGAAAATTCGACGTCAGACGGCTACAAGAGATAGCTAGATAGCCAAGTCCTTTTCTGATCGAGTCTCTCTTAATCTCTTAAGAGGTCCAATGCCGCCAGCATCAAGCATCGAAGACCATTGGAAACACTGCCAAAACGCCATCAGAGATGCCGCTTCTGATGTGCTGGGTTTCACTCGTCCACCACAACGAAACCCCTGGTTCGATGATGAATGCCGGCAAGCACATGCAACTAAGCAAGATGCATATAACGCGGCGCTGCTTAGAAATACCAGAGCTGCTCATGAGCTCTATGAGCGGAAGAGGAGAGACGAGCACCGGCTTCTCAGGAGGAAGAAGAAAGAGCATGAGAAGTGCACGATCGAGGAAATTGAGAGATGCTACTCCAGGAATGAGGTTCGGAAGTTTTACCAAAAGGTAAAAATAACATGCCGCGGAAACAAACCCCGAACCGAAGCCTGTAGAGATGAACAAGGGAACATCGTAGTAGAATCGCAGTCGATGCTGAGGATTTGGAAAGATCATTTCTGCAGACTGTATAACGGCAATGACGGACCAAATGCCGCTGTCAGGCAGAATCAACCTTTCAACTTGGACGATGATGACCAACAATTCCGTACATCCGACCTGGATGAAGTGAAGATAGCCTTATCGAAGCTTAAGTCCAACAAAGCTGCTGGAGCGGATGGCCTGACTGCCGAGCTCTTCAACTACAACTCTGAACTGCGCCAACTACAGAGGCATCAGTCTCCTTAACATCGCATATAAGATCTTATCCGCCGTATTGCGTGAACGCCTGAAGCCGTTCGTCAACAACCTGATAGGTCTATATCAGTGTGGCTTCAGGCCAGAAAAGTCCACCATCGACCAGATATTCACACTACGGCAGATCTTGGAGAAGACCCATGAGATGACAGCATCTATAGAGACGAGCTATATAGAGCAATGTCTTGTTTTGGCATCCCTGCCAAACTCGTCCGTCTGTGCAGGATGACGATGGAGAATGCACGCTGCTCCATCAAGGTCGGTAAAGACCGAGATCTTTGATGCCAAGAAAGGATTTAGACAAGGCGATGCGCTGTCATGCGATTTTTTCAACATCGTACTTGAAAGAATAGTGCAAAACTCACGAGCAAACACAAAAGACACTATCTTTCAAAAGTCCGTCCAACTACTCGCATACGCCGACGATATTGACATAATCGGGAGAAAGCAGCGTGATGTCAGTGGCGCTTTCGCGAGTATTGAGACGGAAGCGGCGAAAATGGGTTTAGCGGTCAATGAGGGCAAGACCAAGTATATGCTGTCAAGCAAAAAGGACAACCAACACCCACGTCTCGGACAGAACGTCACCCTCGACAGATATAACTTTGAGGTAGTTAAGGACTTTGTCTACTTAGGCTCCGCTATAAATACAGACAACGACACCAGCGCTGAGATCAAGCGAAAAATAACTCTTGCCAACCGCTGTTTCTTTGGGCTAATAAGGCAATTGAGTAGCAAAGCCCTCTCCCGGACAACAACAGTCACCCTTTATAAGACTTTAATAATCCCGGTCCTGCTCTATGGCGCAGAGGCATGGACATTATCAAAAATGGATGAGGGTGTTCTTGGTTGCTTCGAGAGAAAAATTCTTCGGGCGATCTTCGGTCCCGTCTGTATTGACGGTGAGTGGAGGAGGAGATACAACGACGAACTGTATGGACTGTACAGCGACATGGACCTAGCCAGAAGAGTGAAGATCCAAAGACTGAGATGGCTGGGTCATGTAGAGCGCATGGACACCAATGCCTAGGTCCGAAAAGTCTTCGAATCCGCCCCCGAGGGACAGCGCAGTAGAGGAAGGCCAAGACCCAGGTGGCGCACGCAAGTGGAAGAGGACCTCAGCCAACTTAGCGTGCGAAACTGGAGGCAGCTAGCCAGGGATCGAGCTGGCTGGAGAAGCTTGTTGACTGAGGCCCAGGTCCACCCCGGACTGTAGCTGTACCTAAAGTAAGTAAGTAAGTTTCATGAAAATTTAAAAATATTAAAGAATATTCAATCAATGCCAATTTGACCTCCAGTACAGTTGTTTGCTAACTATATCCAGCTTTAAACATCAAAATAGCTCAAGTTCCTCTAGTGTGCGCCATATAATGCGAGTTCTTCCTCCTCTGTGTCATCTCTTCAAGAAGACTCTATAGACAGGGTTGTAAATATTTATTCTTTATATATTTCCTAGCCATTTCAGCTAACTGAAGCGCACTTTCTGTCTCATATAGAGTCTCCTTAGTATTTGACAGCGTTTTATTTCTCACTTGCCCTCGTAGGTCAAAGATACAGTGGATGGTAAGTTCAAATCCCTACATTAAAAGTGTAAACTCTCGATGAGATAACCTTCTTCCTGACGGAGCAGAAAGTGTTCTAGATCGTTATTCTGCACAGTCTGGAGAAAATGAGACTGATGTTATCAATCTTCAAACAGCCGGTATAGGTACATCAATCCCGACTGTTTAAATTCTCTCCTGTTATGTGAATTTTTCATCAACTGTGGAACTACCCGGTCTAAAACAGACTGACCAAACCCAATCTGATCATTGACAAAATAGTTGTACACAAGCCTTATACAAAATAATGTGCGCCAATACTTCTCTGGTACCTTTTTAACTGGCGAAGTTAAGAGGGTCTCCTATTCTGTCGATCCCAAGTGGTATTTCATTCATCAGGCAATCTTTGTGTGTTAGCTGCTACAAGTTTCTCGACAGGAAGTCAATTTTTTCCGGAACCCTTGTAATCCCTAAGCTAAGATCTTTTCCCATTTACTTCATTTATCGAAGACTTCTTGCCTTAATTTTCGGTTTGCGATGAATTCAAGCAGTCTCTAGCCTTTGCTAGTTATTCGGTTGCACATGGCTTGTTAAATGTTAAATCCTTTCATAGGTGTGTAGATCTGAACGCTGTTGTCCTCTTTTTTTTTTTTTTTTTTTTTGGATCATTAACGTTAAATCCATGCGGCAATAGGATTTTTGTGTAGTCGGTTAGTTGAGCCTATATATAACCCCCAACGAACGCCGTCAAGCCCTTTCTAGGATCCTTTAGGCAAAAGGGGCCACATATTCAAAAGTCAGTAACTTGCGTCTGAAATATGAAAAATTCCACTGACCCATCAAGGGTTCATTCACCACCAACTCTACCTTGAAACTTTAACATAACAATTAATTGTTTTGTGTGACTTCTATGACTACTTTCCCTTAGATCTCAGTCGACGGCATATCGACTTATCAAAGTGCTGACAGTAATGTCATTAGCGAATGCGGTTCTTATTTTACTCGGCTCTTGATTGCGCTAACTTGCATGAAGATTGATTAATGCCTCGACTAACGAACTACTCCAGCTGACACGACTAAGTTACATAGTTGCTTTCAGTGTTGGACGAGGTCTCGTTTATATTGCGTACTCAACCTTATTATTCACAATGTCAAATTTAATTGAGCGATGGGTTTGCCGAAACAGCATTGCATTGATGTCGCTATAGAAATACTTTCTTTTGGCCAAAATGTTATACATGACAACATGACTGGTGACGAGATGTGAGGCTATTAATATGACATCGAAACTAACCAACAATCATCTGAATGGCGCTTCTCAGACCACGACAAAATCGGTCCAAAATCAAGGCTCTGATTTCCGTGGTGTAGTCCACTTCGAATTTCTTCCGCTAGGTTAGACAGTTAATAAGGAGTATTACGTAAACATTTTACAGCCTTTGAGGTAAAAATGTTCGTCCCAAGAGGACAGAACTGTACCCGACTATTTGATCAAAAACAATGTTTATACCATTCCGCAAGCTCCGTATTCACTTTATATGGTTCCTTGTGACTTTTTCCTATTTCCACGACTTAAGTTACCAGTCCGCGGAAAGCGTTTTGAGATGACTGAGGCGATAAAGAAAAATTCGTAGAAGGAGTTGAAGCGATTCCAAAATCGGTCTATGAAAACTGTTTTGAAGATTGGAGGAAGCGTTGGAATATGTGTGTTGCTCGTAATAGAGATTACTTTGAATGAAAGAAAGCAACTATCGATGAATAATTGAACCGTTTTTGTTTTATTGAAGAATTCAGGGTACCTTTTGATCAAGGTATGTTCATCTTATTCTAAGTCTTCTTCCCTTGGTCGGAGGGAATCTTCGGAGAGCTTGAATCTCTCTTCATAAAGTCAGTGGTTTCGTAATCGTGATCGTTTGGCATCGATAGACGTCAAATATGCCGGATTTCAGAAATAATATCGGTGATCCTAGGCGTATGATACTGGAAGAATAGGTCTTCCCAATAAGTTTCAGAAGTCCCTTAAGGGACTTTGTGAAAGAATTTGTTCGATGTGCCATCGAAAACATCCTATCCTTTTAAATCCCCTAATTTAACCCTACTGTCATGATTAATACAGTTTTCTCATGAATTCAAGACCCCGCGGCTGTATAAACCTAGTACATTCAACCAACGTGTCTTCGATGGATTCTCACTACATAACTAAGCAGCATATCTGAAACTACTTCCGTAATCAAAGTTAATCTGCCGATGTGCACTGACACTAAAGATCAAAATGTCAAAATTCAAAAGACATGTACGAGTAGGATAGTTTAGACAAATTTTCCAAATACCATCAAATGCAAACCACTTTTCTTAAGGAGAACCTATTAAGTGAACCTCAATACAGCTTCAATGAGTATCACTCTCACAATTTTCAGTCAACTGAATCAAATAACCAAAAGCAACAGATATCTGAAGGAATATTTTCTAATCATTCGGTTGAACCCACTGGCATGAACTTAAAGAATGCCGCCTCATAAGCTAACGGCACTATCACTCATTTCATCAAGTTAAAATGAGGAAAGTTTAATCAACCCAGAACCCACGGATACCATGCAAATACAAGAACTCAGATACTCTGAGAACAAACCAAAAGAAAAAGGAAGTATTCTATTTCATCCCCAATTGAGCAAAGAGAAGTGCCCCAAGGATCTTAGTCATCTGTTTAACAAGATTGTTAATTTGTCTCGTTTTCATTTTGAAATCTGAAAACATTGCTTCAGGAAATGAAAATTACAAAGACCCGACAGATAAGATACTCGTACCATCAGGACGTGTATTAGCACTCATACACAGTTCTTAGTAAGCACCTAATTTTTTCGGGCCAAATGCACAGGGATATTCCCAACTTAACATGAACTGAACAATGTAACGATATTCCAATTGGTTACACATAGTCACAGATACTTCCACACAGCAATAGTAGTACTTGTACTTGTATCATTTAAAGCACTATCTATATGTCAGAGTATTCGTAAAGTATCAATACCTATACACTGCTGCTGGCCATTGTCATTGTCTAGAAATAATTTTCTAAACCATTAAACGCACTTAATGGATTCCTCCCACTTCAGATATTCCATTTCCAGATCCCTTTGTATTGTAAATGGTTTTGATCTTAGTCATTGGAAGACGGCTGCGGTGGCAGCGGCAGCGGCGGCTGTCAACACTCACACAAGTCAGCGAACGTTGCGTTATTTTATCCTTAGCCAACAGCAATGTCGATTTTTTTTCTATTTATTTTCTGTTGTCTGTTTTCTGTGTCTTCTTTTCTCCATCCAAGTCACAGTCATAGATACAACTCTGCTAAAATGGCAAAAATGTTTTCTTTTGTATTTTGAGGGATAACAATGGGTAGGCCAATATCACCATTCCGCCATCCTGTTGTTTTCATTGGAACGGCTCCCAATGTGGTATGTTCTCGTATATTGACTGCAGAAAGCTGCCAAAATAAAATGCCATGAAAGAAAGTTGTGCCATAAAAATTTTGTGTCACATAAAATCTCTTTGAATGTCCAAACGCATTGCAACATAACAATCACATACGCGAGAATCGGTGTTTAGGGACTACAAGCTCATCACCCTGCTCTTGGGGGACGCCCTTTCAATGGGGTGTAGGGTTAAAGAAACACATTTCGATTAATATCTCCTCGATGTTTGGGTAGCATGCGGTGTTGGGCACATTGTATGGTTGGTTGTTAGAATATGTGAATTAAGTAGAAGCAGCGTTGTCGTTGGTACAACTATAGTACTTCTGCACCACAAACAGGACCTTAAGTTCATTCATTTGAACAAAACAAGTTCAGACCTTATGGTAGCCTCTATGATTCACGACTTGAGCCTTATACCTATATTAATAGACTGGCCAGGTTATATTGTATGAAATATTGAAATTGGGTGGCTGACATACAGATAATTTATAAACACGACTGATTGGTACCTTCATACTACTATGCTATGTACATGGTATTCAGGTTTGTATCACTCCTAAACTCAAACTTGCGACAACACTGTTCCAAAGTTGTGTAGTAATGTTAGTGGAAACGATAGAGCGACGAAATTAGTGCTCGCCTCAATGCTGCCAAGTAGAAAGATGCCAAAATCTGACTGGAACGACTCTGCATTGTTTCTCAATAGAATACTGTGTGCTAGTGTAAACATACATATATACAATGTATTGTATGTGCGATGTGGCAGTGTGGCAAAGTGATAATAAAACAAGACAGCCGTCGGCCAGAATTGGTTGATATCAGGGGAGCGATATACAATGTATAAGGGTTCAATGGTCGAAATGTGGGTCGATTTCAAACGCTTTAAGAGGTTGGTAATAACTTGGTAATTTTATGTTTGTTTTGTTCTATGTTAGAATACAAGTTTCAGTCGTTTCACTTAACCTGAGCAGAGGATTGTGCTGGGATTGAATAAAATTCCACAAGAGATAAGGACAACTACTGTCATAGATACGAGTACTAAGCATTGTCAACGGAGTTGTTTTTAATATTGCCGTAGGACGAACAAGATACAACTTTTTTTTATTAGACAATATGATAGTGGGTTTGTATTTTTAATACCTTAGAAATAGAGGTTAAACTGTGTAGGCGCAAACAACTTTTCTTATACGTCTGGGAGTTTCAATAATCGAGAAGTTGACTGAAGTTTTAATAACTTGCTGTGCTGTGTAAAGTAATCTGTCAACCAAAGTGCTATCTACTCTACATAATTGATCAAAACTAGAAGCATAAAATAAAAAAGAATGAAATTGGTCAAGTAATAGACTCAATATCACGATTCTCTGGGATTCCTATACACAACAATGAAAAAAGTAGTGAACAGCCAAGTGCACCTCCATCCGCTTTCGACAAGATTTAAGCTCTATAGATTTATGCTCTATAGAGCATGATAAGAGTCTTATGTAAAGCTAGTTGTGTCTTTTTTGATGATTGCATGGCTTTGTCCATTTTGGCACTTTCAGCCTCTATGGTCTTGAAATTGAAATTACATTAGTGGCATTCCCCTAAGACTTTCATGCCATGAAAGGTTTCGATGTTCTTATCAGCGACTATGATGTAGGAGCGAGAACCTTCCATATTCATTCTGCATAACTAAATGAGTTTGGCAGCGAAATCAGAAACAGGAATGGCACTGCACCCTGTGCACCCTGTTCTGTATAGCTTTTAAGTTGACAAATAGATTGTGAATGTCGAGTCGAAATTCCCGAGCGTTTTCCAAAATTTGTCAAGCTTGAATATTTGATCGACTTTTCTATCGGAGCATTATACATAGCTTCTCCTCGGCACAGGATATTTTATTTCATTTGAAACCTCTTGGTAAGTCAGCTATTCGCCTTAAAGACCCTGCGCACTGGACAAAACTTCCAGGGAACATTGACTTCATTGGTCAGACAAAGACTTTCATGTAAACATTGCTAATACATCCGGATTTTCATATATTTCCGGATAGTCAGGCTGCTATCAAATGTCTAGATTCAGTCTCTTTAAATTTTAAAGCGACCTTAACTATCGTTCTCACGCAGGGAGCTGACACAGCAGTTCAGCAAGCACCTATGTTGCGTGCTGGGCCACAGAAATGTTCCATGGAATTGTAGGGCCGACAAACTTGACAAATTGGAACCACTCTACTTGTCCTACCTAAAAAAAAGATATAATCGGTATACGAATCACTACGTTCAACTAGGACTAAAGCTGGTAGCCATTGGAAGAACAAACTTTAGCTGAACCGTTGTGTTATCATGTCTAGGGACCAAAAAAACCAGCCTTAGTCAGATCTACTCGTAAATCATCATACGAGTTTGATCTCACTAGATAAAAAACATCTCGAAACCATTAGAGGTGTTTCCACTGGACACTGTTTTATAGATAAGCATGGAACAAGGCTTGATATTTTAATAAAACGACTTCTACAGGAGCTGCATGGGCGAGAGAGCAGGATTCAAAATTCCACTCCACTATGTAGAAGAATCATAGACCCTCAATAAACCAACAAGTCTAAGTGGGTTGACTTTCTTTTCAAAAAACCGCTGTGGGTAGACCTAACCTAAACTTCTTTGCCTAAAACGACACAGGTACGGACCAACTAGACTCTTCATAAATAGTCTTAGACGCTCGAATTATAAGCAAAAAATTTATTATAAGCGGTGCTAAGAGGATTTCTTTTTTATTTGGTTGCAGCGGTCTCATTTCTTGTAGATTCGACAAATGATGTTGGGAATTCATGCTTCAGGTATGCTTTCGCAACAAGGACATTACCAGCTGATTTTAAGAACGGCTGCCTAGCTCTGCGTAAGAAGCTTTAGAAAACTTTAGCTTCAATATTGAGACCGTAACTTTATCTATATCGGGCAAAAATAGGGTGAATAGTTCATTACGAGTACTGACTGAGACTCTACGACAAGTTGTCCAAGTAAGTGTTTTCAGGCTTCCGTTTGATGTTGGAGGCGCTGGCATATTTATTTTATTATCAGGTAAAACATTGGAATGCCTTTTGTGCAATATCATTTCTTAGTCTTTGCCCCGGCTCTTTTTCTTCCGTTGAGCTTCTTCCGTTAAGATAAACAGACATCTTAAGCACCTTCTCTTCTTTGATGTCTGTGTACGGGGCTACGATTTTGGAAGCGCTTAGGAGAACCCAATCGGAAACATATTAGTGTTTTTTTTTCCAATGCAATTTGGTTGTCATTTTTGAGGCCATTGTGCCTGTGATATGTGGATGCGTGCTTTGCCTGAAGTTGATATATTCCCATATTGAAATCGGAAGCCGAGTGCTGGCTACTTAAGAGTTATCACCGTTACAAATTCGTAATTCCTGAAACCGTTGTCGAATCTATATTATGCAGACTGCTTTTTGTGCATGGATTATCACAACGCACTTCTTGGTTTTTCGAAATATCTACATTTTCTACAACTTCTACCCCTTGGAAGTTGTTTAGAACCGAAAGTCTTTATCACTAGAACGTTTGTTGGAGTCTTCAAAATATCTATATCCGTAGATTAAAGTATTTAATGTTTTCTTCGTAGTTTCAATTGCAATCACTAATCTCGTGATCGAAGTGCTTTATGAAAACGCAGACAAAGGGTCCGGCTAAACATCCCGGTATAAGGATTCTCGCTGAAACGTTAGCCTATTCAATTTTTTTGTGCCATTATCTCCATTTCTAGTTCCTGACACAACCCTTAACATCCGGATTTTAAATTCATCAAAATATGTAGGTCTAAAAAGGGACATGCATCAAACTGACGGTGGTTTCCTTCCCCGCCGATATGATAAAGATTCGAACATTCTTTTTCTCTATCTCTCATCTCCAGCCGTCATTGACATCCCGAAAGGAGTTGGATATGCTACTTTCACTCAGATGTACTAGGTTCTCAGCCTGTACCAAGTGCTAATGAGAGTAGAACGTGATGAGCAGAGATTAAAGAGAAATGTCTTTCAAATGCGAATCACATGTGGTATATTCATACAGTTATCTCACTGGAAAACGTTAAATGAGAGTTGTGGTTCTTTTCAACGAACATCCTTAACCACCTTTTTATCTGCTTTCATTCCCGTGAGGTCTATTTCAACTTTATGAATGGACTACAAGTATATGTTATGTGGATGTGTTTTTCAAGTTTATACCATCGTTCTAAGTCCCAAAATCGAATTTGAAAATATTCTCCGTATCCGACACTGGTATATTTCTCATATAAACCCATTGATTGGTTCATAAAGACTTCATCCGCTTTCTAACCATCGACCAAGTTTCTTAAATTGGAAAATAAATTCATGTAGATGTATCATGTATTTGATTTTACAAAAAACTGTAACATACTCGTATTGACAAAAGTATACTCGACATTGGTATTTAATCCTGCTTGCACTCAAAGGTGGTTATTGTTCGTTCAACATAAGTGTTTGCCCAGCATGCACATTGTTGAAACGATTAAGCGATTTTATATACTGGACTATACCCTTCTAGTTACATTTTTCTTAAACCCAATTCTGTAGAAAGTAAAATGCTGCCATCTTGGCGAACCTGTTCCACCTTAAAGCTCTCAAGGGTAAACTACTGCTGGGAATTTAAACGCTGATCCCGAAAATGATTCTTTGACCGGGCTTTAGGTCATATAATGTAAAAGTTTAGTTGTGTAGGAGCTAAGAAAAATCTACACTCTCAAGGGATAGTTGTGACTTCCATGCTTCTTGGTAAGTTACTTTTCGGTTTTATTTACATAAACATATTCAATCCCTCTTTGTTGTTTTAAGGCTGACAGTTTCGACTTTTTTTCTTGAAGTATTTCGTCGTCATTGTAAGAAGAGAAAAAATAAGAATAACCGAAAAAAGTTGAGGACGTGCTTCGGTACTGCACAAAATAAAATTAGTTCTGCTGTAGTTGTCGAAGAAGAACTTTTTTTCTTTTTTTGATTTTGGTACTGAGTTACATACCTAAAGGAGGTACATATGCCCATTTTACATCTCTAAAATATCTCATACTTTCCGGATAACAAAGAAATTAAATTAAATTTTATATTTCGACGATGCAAATTCCACAGGACGCTGATGAGTGTAGAAATCATAATTGGCTAAAATTTGCATGCCTTTCAGCGGTTTTTTATTTTTAAATTTAGCACATTAAATAAGATGTACGAGTATACACAAATATACTTAAATGTAAATTGCGTTGACAACATTTTTTCAAATTTAAAAATGAACAAAGTCTAAAGGAAGAACTTTTAGATTGGTCCTTAACGAATTTTAAGCGAACAATTTTGTTAGGCATGAAATTTAAATGGCAGGGGGTAATCGTTAAAGCCAGAATCATATTCGATGCTGTCCTAGTTAATGTAAGCTCTCAGGCAGCTATTAAACGTGAATTTCGCTTTAGTATGTCACTGCACATGGGCTTTTATGTGCCTTTCACATATTTAAGAAAGCGGGTACTTGACAAAGAAAATTAGGACAGGAACCCTTTTGAAAAGCAACCCCCTTATTTGATGTCGTAGTTATAGCCATAGACTCCCAGAGTTCTGGTTTTTATGAGTTTTTGGAAAATTCACAAAGGCGAAAGCGGATGTTCGTTTTGATAGCGATTTTTAGTGGTAAATGTATCTAACTTAATTAGAAGCATATATAGGAGCACATATTTCCTGGAGTTGTACTCTTGGTTATACGAGTATGTAGAATACTTATCAGGTATATGAGTTTGTACTTTCAATTCCTGTAGGATTATGAAAAAGGATACGATATGATGTTATTGGAATCCAGGGAATCTTTTCCTTTTGATTTGGTTATTCGTTTCCATTTTGTCTCAAATTAAGATTATATTAGTTATTTTTACGGTGAAGTAAAAAGTGACCATCTAACGAAGAGTTCTTAGGGTAGAGCTCGAAACGATATTTGTTATAATTTTCTATCGAATAGTTTTGATAGTTCTAGGGATAGCGATTCTATGTCCAAAAAACTAGCTTCAACTTCCTTAAACTCAGTGTAGTTCACATAAAAATAGAAAGGAGGGTGTAAGCTTCCTTTTTTTGAGGTGGTATGCGGTTTTGAGAAAAGAACCCCACAGCTCAAGTTTTATGAGGTTCTTTTTATTCTACTCTGTTGCACAAATCGTTCGGAGATAAAGATTTTGCGAGCTGATTATGGTCATTTGTTAAACGTTTTCCACCTATCTAGATAGAAGAATGTGAATCTTCTTGACAAACTCAATATTTCTGTATACGACAACATGACAACGAGCAAGCGTGTTGAAAACATTCAATTTACAGCTTACGTTCTCCATGGGTCTGATGCAGCAACGAATTAGTTGGGTAGGAATGTCAAAAGAAACATGCTCGATGCAAAAGAGTCTGGGGAAAGTTATTTATCCGAATTTCAACTTTGTGCTAATTACCCGTAATTGGGTCTAACATTTTTACCGGATGGTAACATTTTTGAAAAATGTCTTTGTAATTCAAGGGGCCAAACGTACAAATTAAAAGACCTTCCTTACTACTCATAAATTTATCTTTATCTCAATTAATTAACACATAAACTAAAATAATACAAATTAATTCAGAAATGTTATTTGAGTACAGGGGGCCGATAGGATATGGCTCCGGAAATCATGTAGGATGCTTTCGTGAGGCAATGAGTTGTGGAACAAAGTTATGCGATCCAATTTAATGGATGGACTCAGACCCCACAGTTCTCTCAATTTAAAGATAGCGATTACGGATTTGTAGATTAAAAGGTTAACCTATTACTATACGTGTTTCAACATCAGATGGCGCTTCTAATTTGAGCTACACCGCTGTTCTTCTTCTTATCCTTTTATTAACCCTTTCCTCGTTATACGAACTTATGCGTAACGAGTTTCCCATTTTTACTGCATCGCTGCTGCTCCGTTTATGGGGTTGGCTAATGTCGCAGACCGCAGAACGCGTCTACATAATGCTCGGTCCTGGATCGCTTCAGTGGTAAGCCCCAGGCGCTGTTGCGCATTTGCCATCTGAGAAATCCAGGAATTCTTTTTCCGACCTCGTTTTCTTACAGTTGGAGTGACCGTAGTTGATAGTGCCTTTTTAACCGGATTTTCCGCAGATCTTCTTTGAACGTGGCAATACCAACTTATTCTATTCGCCTCAAGCTGTTCGGTTACCGAATTCTTTATATGTAGACTTCCTCTTTTACGCGTAGATCTAATACAATCGCGTTTAGTGACTCCACTAGACATCCTTAATATTTTCATTTCCGCTGCCGTCATTTTGTTTTTAAACGCTTCGTACATTGTCCAGCACTGTGAACCATATACAAGAGCTGGTCTAACAACCGTGGTGTAGAGTTTCCCCTTTAATTTAAGTGGAAATTTTCGGTCGCAAAAGATTCCCGAATTTTCCCGCCATTTCATCCATCCTACACTCACTCTGTGGTTTACGTCGTTGTCACATTTCGCTTCCATGTTAACGATTGATCCTAAGTACTTAAAGGTAGTGCTTTTCGGAAGAACTATTCCGTCTAACATTATATCCGGAACAGGTCGCAACGGATGCGCAAATGGGCACGTCAGATGCTCCGTCTTTGAACGACTTATTTTAAACCCGTTTCTCTCTAGCGCATTTCTCCATGAATCTAAGGCGTTCTGTAAATCTTCGACGTTATCGCTAAGTATAACTGCGTCGTCAGCGAAGAGAATTGGCCTTACATTTGCTTCGCGCATGCAGTCTTTTAAAAGATAGTCGAATACTACGTTAAAGAGGAAAGGACTTAGTACGCTTCCTTGATGCACTCCGACATTAACTGGAAATTCTCTCGTTAGTCCAGCAGAGCTTTTAACCGCAGTTTTCACGTTTCCGTATATGTTTTGTATTATTCTAACATACGTTTCCGGTACATTTTGAGACCTCAGCGCGGCCCATATGAGATCCCTAGGCACTCGATCGAATGCTTTCTCGAGGTCGATAAATACCATGTGTAAATCCTTAGACGAATCTCGGTGCTTTTCCATTATTATTCGTAGGCTTTGGATAGCGTCCACCGTCGATCTTCCTTCAACAAATCCACACTGGCTATTATCGAGCTTTATTATTTGTCGAAGACGTTCGCTTAAGACTCTTTCGACGATTTTCATTGTGTGTGACATAAGCTTGATTGAACGGTAGTTGTTGAATTCTCGAGTGTCGCCTTTTCCTTTGTATAATGGAACCAAGAAGCTACTTCTCCATTGATTCGCCTGGGTTGTCCACATTTTAATTTATTTAAAAGTTTCGATAGCCAAACGCTGCCGATCCCCTCCATCTTCGACCAAAACTCTGATGGAATGCTGTCTGGTCCCGCCGCTTTCCCCCGCTTCATTTTTCCAACTGCTATACTTATTTCTTCGATTGAAACGTCCGAAACTTCCTCCTCGAATAGACCAGGTGTCGGCACGATATCACGTGGAAACTGTTTGTTAAGCAACTCCTTGCAGTATTCAAGCCACCGGTCACAAATTTCCTTTTCATTTGTTAGTAAGCGACCGTCTGCGTTTTTGATGTATTTCGGCGAGGTTATTTCCATTGAATTTTTTCGCCTATGTGCAGCGAGCTTAAAAATATTTGGCATTTTAGTACTGTACGACGTTTGAACGACTTGGATAGCTTGTCTTCTATCCGCCGATCGTGAGGATATTTGTTCCAACTCCTGGTACAGGTATTCCGCTTCTGCCGCTCGAGTTCGAGCCAGGACTTTCTTTGCGATCTTTTTAAGACGCTCGTATTCAAGAGCCAGTCGAGCTTTTTCGATATCGTCGCTCCGATCGCATTTTGTCCACGCTTGGAATGCACTCTTCTTGTCGGCCACAGCTCGTTTGGTTTCGTCATTCCACCACCATGTTTCTTTGCCGACGTGATGATATTTCGATATAGACCCCAGATGGGACTTTGCGAGTGTTATGCATTCCTCGTGCATGATGTTCCACATTTCTTGCGGGCTAAGTGAGTCTGCGATACCGTTTATATTGTGAAGTACTTCTTTAGCCAGTGCGATAAATCTTGCGCTTCGTTCCTTCGATAGATCATACCACCGGATTTTTGGCTTTCCAAACGATGCCCGTGTTTTCGATGGTTCCGCTGTTAAAAATTCTGTAATGAGCAGACGGTGTTGGCTTACTAGCGATTCTCCAAGTATTACTTTACAGTCCTTAACACGGTTTCTCATCGACATTTTGCAGAGGTGATAATCTATTTGCGTTTCGTGGCCTCCGCTGCTATAGGTGTTAAGATGTCGTTGATGTTTAATAAACATTGTATTTAAGACGGTTAAGCCGTAAGCCCTACACGCTACAAGGATGTCTTCGCCAGCTGAATTTCTGGTTCCAAAGCCTTTACCACCGTGGCAGTCCTCATAATCAACATTTGTTTCTCCGACGTGGCCATTTAAATCTTCGCCTACGAAGAGCATCTCATCGATAGGTATATTTCTAAGCAAATTACCGAACTCTGACCAAAATGTATCTTTTTCCGATTGGTCGCATCCATTTTGTGGAGCGTACGCGCTAACAATGTTCCACGTTTCATTGTGTATGACAAGTTTAACACTCATCAAGCGGTCGCTTATTTTCAAGATACCAACGATGTTGTTTAGAAGATCCGCTGCAACAACGATTCCAACACCGTTTCGTCCATTGACCGTTCCATGGTAGAACATTTTAAATGCCTTAGTTTTTAAATCTAGAAAACGCGCTTTATTTCCTGTATTACACCACTTCGTTTCCTGTACGCACAGGATTTGTAGAGTTCTGCGACGCATAATCGCTTCCAGTTCTAAACTTTTTGAGGTCATCGATCCGACGTTCCAACTTGCAAACCGAAGTTTATGAAAATATTTTGGAAACTTCATTTTGCTGTTTTTTTTTTAGATTGATTGAAATATGAAGGAATAGGGGATGCAAACGCGGTTTAACAGTATCATTACGATCGAATCGAGAGAGGCTGTCCTTAAATCCTTCTGTACGAAAATTCATTTTCGAATGCAATGATGTCTGCGGGAACTGCGTTGTAGCCATTGAGTCTCTCGATGACCTAACAAAATCTGCTTCGTTGCTATTCGAAATGTCGAAAAATTATTGTTTTTATTACACTCGTACTAAGGTTCATGCCATAGAGCAAGCATGTCGTGTATGTGTATGGAATCTTTGCAAAACCATTGGCAGTACATGAACCCACTTCATTGTTGTATGACATGGTATTGTGGTTGGTGCCACCGCTTGATGAGACGGCTGACTTTTGGTGGGTAATAAGTTGTATAAAGATGCTTAATACCAAACAATTTTGTCAGATCACGATAAATGTTGCTCTTGAAATGTCTGCTTAAGTCGGTAGTTATTCGCTGCGGTACTTTAAACAGTCATATCCAATTTTCATACAGGGAGCGAAAAATTGGCTCCGCTCTTATGTTCTCTACTGAAACAGCTTTCTGCCACCTTGAAAACCGATCGACGATGGTAATGGTGGAATCCTCTGGATGGTGGTAGAGGACCAACTATGTCGGCATGTACGTGTTGAAATCTGCGGTCAGTTGCGATATAATTGCCTTGGGGCGCAAAATTGTACTTATGTGTCTTACATCGTTCGTACGACGACAATCAGTGTTGATTCCTGGTCAGATAAATCGCGCTACCATCACTCGTATGGTGGCAGATATGCTGAGGTATGTTCTGAAAAAAACTATGATTCCAAGGGGCTCCCCGTCGTAGGCGCTGTATTCTACTCATGAAAAAAATTCGTATGCTGCTTACCATTCTCAAAAGCTATGTTTTGATGAGACGCTGTAGTCTGGTTTGAGTTTCGAGGGATCGCTCGAAAACCTGTCGTCTTGTTTACTACAAAGACGCCATAGTTCGGGACGAACCTAGCCCTCAGTCCAACTGCGTAGATGCAGCTTTCTCAGGGGAGAAATCAGCATCAGTGACACTTCGCTGCGTTTTGCAGCACTGAAGGGATCACCGGGATCAGTGAGTCTTTAAGATCCAACGAGCATTTTTATTCGCAATCTGATTACATAAGTTAAATTGGAATGCCATGCTTAGACGTGATTTTATGTAGTACTAGGCTCTCCCGTCGCCGAAATTCGACGATTCACAAAAGCAACAGTTGTCGTGTACACAACAAAAGTGTCGTCACTCGTCAGTATGTTTTTCTTTTTTTCATTTTGTTTAGTCTATATCCTACATGGAGTAGGGAAACTCTTTTGCAATCGTAGTAGTGACTTTCACAGTCACAAACTTACATAAAAAAACAAAACAATACATTTCATAAATCAAGGCAGTCAAACAAATTCCTTATGTAGAACCACATGCACAAAAACGATTCGACTGTACGCTTATCCCTAGCATCTTTCCTGTTCTTTACTATAGACTTTCAAAGGCAAGCAGACTTGAAAATGTTTTTTTCTCTCAGTAAAGCTGGCCATATACGACGAACATGTTCGTGCGATCTTGGTCATGGTTCATGGTCTTGTTCGACGTTTATGGTGCTCTTGACGAACCGATCCAATGTTTATGAAAAATTGCAAAATTTGTGAATTTGTTCGCGAGCATGTTCGCCGTTTATGGCGTTGTTCGAAAACATTTTCTTTTTTAAATAAATTTTGTTGCGTGCACATCAGTGGAAGATAAGAATGGCAAGATTTAGCAAAACGTTTCTTTTGGAATTTATCGAAATTCTTAGAAATATTAAAACTTTAGTTTCTCGAAACTTTGTCGAGATGCAGATCATACATGTATTGAACTTTTGAAAGTTCGATATCAGATACAGATTCAAGTTTCAGATTCACATTCTGTTCAGCCGTTAAGCTCCTTTTCTGTCGCTTTCCAAAAATCAACTTAACTCACACTGTTTCTCATCCTGTATTTATACCACATTTGTAGGGTTCTAGTTCTTTCTCGTATCTTCTGGTTTGAAACTTGGGTAATAAATTAACTCACCAGAGAGAGAGAGAGAGAGTTTATTAATGATGTATGATCCTAAGGTAATGCAACACTGGATTCCTGATTTTACAACATCTATATCTATAGATGTGCACATCTACGCGAAATTACCTTTCCAATGGTGTAAGTATCATGCCATTCGGTTCAGTAGAACGGTGTAAAAGTGTACGAGAAAAATAGGCAGCAAGTATTTATATATAGATTTGTCTTAAGATGGGATATCTAAAGATACAGATGGAATGCCCTGTCATTATAACCTCGAAACATTCAAGACCAACGTACATCGGAACCTCTCTTTCTATCCTCCCTAATTTTCCATCACTCGCGCTGTGTGCAATGATTTTAAGGGTGCTGATAATCCCTTGAGCGCGTACCAATTATATAACAAAGCAAAATACGGTTGTATGTTAAATTCACGTAATACCACAAGAACAACTATGTACACAGGGTTAAGGGATGTAATGCCTCAGTAGTTGGCGAAATTTATATGATCTCCATATGTTGTACGAATGATATTGAAATTCAATTTATCACGTGTATATTCCTCTGAGCAAATCTTTAGAATGTATGCATGCATAACTTGACAAAGGTTAAGAACTGTTCCCAAAACAAAATTTACTATGCCAAAATAGATCCACTCCTCTGAAAGAAAACCAAGTATTTACTAGTTTTTACTCAACAAAGGAAGAACAACTCTACTGTCTTAATGTTCACCAAAAAATAAAGAAAACTTTATCAAAATTTAAATTAAATTCCAACATTGAAAACATCATTTTCTTTATTAAACCAAAGCGTTCCCATGAGAGGTGCCCCCCTTCGAACAATTTAAGATTAAATTACTTTCCAACTCACATAAATAGTTCATTCGTGTGTCTTTTTACAAAGTTGCCAAAGCCAATGCTCGCAGAGCAATGAAAAGAACATGCATCGAGTAAGTAGAAAACTTCTTAAGTAGCCACTTTTCTGGGGAATGACACCATAATTTCCAATTCACAGGAGACTAAAACACTACTTACCAAAAGAATGATTCGAGTATTCCTTTCTAGCTGTGTCGCCACTTAAGGACGAATCTCTCTCTTGGTCGATTTCACCCCTGTCTCTATTACGCTTTCGATAATAAACGTCGACTGTCGACTTTGGTACTCCTTAATCCCACATTCTCTTGAAACTCGCACAAAAAACCGAACCCACGCTTTGGCACTCATTCTATAATACAACTGTTCTCAACTATCCCTAATGTTTGGGGAAAAAATGTTGAAAATCAAGTGAAAAACTTTTAACCTCTTTAATAGACGTTAGTGGCAATAGTTAACATAGTAGATACTGCAGTTGATGGACCCCTGTATACATATACTCGTATATATAGAACGAGTTCATACATAGCATACGTAGTACATCCTTTTGTTCCTGGGTGAATGCGGCTGATGTCCTTTGAAGCTTAGATTGTTTTTTCGTTGGTTCTTAACTTGGGTCACTTTACATCTTTTCATCCGTTCAAAAGGAAAAACGTTCCACTTTACTATACATAAACAAAGTGCCAACCAGGAAAAGGCTACTTGACAACAATAGAGTTACTGAGAATACATTCATAAGCACGGGTATGTATATACTCGAACACGACTGTGTGTGGGACTGAGTTAGATATTAAGTACTCGCACTCATACTCGTCCCGGTTTGCATTGTTTGTCCTTAAGGTCGACACTTTTGCTGTCAATTTAAGTGTTGTTTCTGTCAAAAGAACGAAAATAGAGAGAAAAAAAAATAGTTTAAAGTATACCATTACCAGGACGAAGAGTAATCAAGTGTCACATGTGTAGAGTAAACCCGTCCAATTGTTTAACAATAATCCGTCCTGATAGTGTATAAGATTAGAATTGCAAAAAGCTTTGACCGCACTCTAAGGATGGCATCCTCAATTCAAGTAGAGGGATATTATATCTCTTAACTGCTGCTGGATGTCCTCCGTGTGCCACAAATGTCATGAGAAGTTAAGGCGAGTCAAGTTAATGAGCAAACTGGAGTCGAGATAATCAAATATAAGTTGGCAAAGGATTAAGGACGAATGGAATAAGAAGGTTTCGTTGAATTTGGAAGGATAAAACATTATGAATTTATCAAGAGATGAATAGGCACGCTAATAGTTTAAGAGAGTTGTATTCATTAAATGGAATTCAACATACTAATCCAGTTTAACTGTCATTTGTTTAAATCATTCAAAGGACTTATTTAAAAAAAAATTCTACCCGATCTAAGTTAAGACCTTCTTTGAAATCTTATGCTTCCATTAGGTATTGGTTGGTGGTATTTAAGTTAGACAATCTGTCTAGAAAACATTTATTTTGATTGAATTGGTGTATCTCTTATGACGCCGACACAGTGGGATCACAGATTACACAAGAAACTAGCTCTGATTATGAACAAAGGATAATATCTTAGTATAGCTTTTTTTATCAAAAATACCACCTATGAGAGTTACATGAAATTTGTTTTTTGAGCTGCGAGCACCGTTCTATCTTCTATTCTTATATACAGACATGAACAGAAGCCTGCAAAGAAAACAACAAACAAAGAACTTGTAGCCATACTGTAGAATAGTAGGAGTTGGGCAGAGTAGCCTATAAAACCTTATTTTCATCGACTCCGTTCTCCATAGATAAACAAAGTGATCCTGGACTGAAGCTAAAAGTCTACCAGCCAAAATAGTAAAGATATGGGTATAGAATCCGGACAGATCCATTTAAAATATTTTGCGGGTCTGATTTACAAGAAGGAAGTCACTTTCTGTCACCTATAGTCCTTGTATTTAGATGCATGACTTGAGAATCCAATATACTCGTAAAAGCCATTTCTCACAACTTTATGAAAATTAGAAGCCTTTTGTCAACCAACTCATCGATCTCTGAAATGTAATTTCATGCCGAAAATGGTCCTTTCCTTTGCAATAGATCTTTTCAAAAAAAATGCGAATTTCATTACGGTAAATTTTACCTTTTCATCGGTGGCAAGGTTGCTTATAGTTAGTTAAGACGAGCTCCGTTCACTGTCTAACCCAACTTATGTAACTTAAGATTAGGTTTGTTTCGGAACTCATGTAAACTCATTTGCCTATCTTTAAAAGAAAAATACACGGCGAAGTTTTGATCAGAAAAATATTATTACTCAACAATATGTCTAGGTGACTAAGGAAATCTTATTTCGAAATAAGTGCCGCAAAGTCAGGATTTGTTTTAAATCGGTATAGTTGCACGCAAGTAGTTATGAAGTCGACATAATAAGATTAACGCTGTGATCTTACAGTTGAGACAAATTTTCACAGTCGACGGCTCTAGTTCTTCAGAATTAGAAGTGTAGACTGAGTACCCGTATATATACGAATAGCAGAATAAATATGCCAAGTTAAGTCATAAATACAAAGAAAATCGAATGCCAAATGAAAACCCGCTGATATTTTTAAAAACAATTTTATACCTTTTATCTGTCAAATGCTTACCTTCAAGTTTTGGAAGACTTCATTCGAAATGATCAATCATCAATCGCATTTCGGCTGCCCTCATTTACCGGAAAGTTGCCGACAGCGCGAACAAACGCTCGCTTTAGAGACTCATTATTTTAGTAATGAATAGAGCAGGTCATTCCCTCTAAAATGGACCACAATTTTTTTCCAAAGAGTTGAGGTCCGTATTACAAGCTAGAGATATGAATCGGGTCAATTTTTTTTAGCCAGTCTTGAGTGGTTCTCGACTGGTGGGCTGGAGCAGAATCTTGTTGGAATGTCAGTTGGCTTAACGACGTCTTCCAAAACAGCGTTTTGGTAAACTTTCGTCGATCTTGACTTTTTCACAAAAACTATACTATTACATTTGCGGGGTGGCGGCCTCTTTCAGCCCTTTTAATATGTTCTGAAGCTTCTTTTGATGTTTGTTTGCCTACATTTTTGCTTCCATACGGCTTTTGTCCAGTGTGTCTTGTGTCTTAATGATGTAAAACATGGTTTTTTGAGAAATGTTCATTTCCCGCGACAAGATCTTCTGCTTTCTGAGTGGGCTGTGTTTGATACGAGCCTACACGCGTTTGATGGCTTCCCGAGTTCTTGAAGTATGTGGACGGCCAGATCTTCGATGGTCACGTAATTTACCAGTTTCATCCATAGAAAATTTGACAATTACTGATATTATAGGCTGAAAAAACATTTAAGTAGAGACTAAGGTGGCTTTTTAAAAGACCCTTTTTAGGGTTTTCTTGGTGAAGTAGGCGGCCCTAAAATCATTTTATAGGTGGTGTGTATCGTTCTGAAGCTCATTGGCCTTCTTCAAGATCTGCCGTGGTGTGAATATTTGGTCGATGGTGGACTTTCCTGGCCTGAAGCCACACTGATATCAGGCTGTTGACGAACGGCTTCAGGCGTTCACACATTACGGCAGATAAGATCTGTTACGTGATGTTAAGGAGACTGATGCCTCTATAGTTGGCGCAGCTCAGAGGGTCTCCTTTCTTCGGACAAACAATGCTGAGGTTCCATTCATCGGGCATACTTTCGTCCGTCCATATTTTATAGAAGAGTTGGTGTATGCTCCTTACCAAGTTACGCCTGCCGCTTTGAAGAGCTCGGCAGTCAGGCCGTCCACTCCAGCAGCATTGTTGGACTTAGGCTACGATAAAGCTATCTTCACTTCATCCAGGTCGGGTGAACGGAATTATTGATCACCATCATCCAGGTTAAAAGGTTGATTCGGTTGATTCTGCCGGACAGCGGTATTTGGTTCGTCTTTCAAATCCGTCGACCGTAGTATGATGAAGACGCACTACAGGTTTTAAGTGAGGTCTTAAGGGAATTGAGGACGACGTCTGCATTGAAGTTGCTCCAGAAACCAAGGAAAACAAAACTGAGTCTAGCAGGTACCAGGCAGTATGCATCGGCTGTTTTGTATATGGAGAGAGAATTTGAAACATACTCGTAAGTAAGCGGGTGCATGTAATGTGGAACTCTTACGCCAGCACGAAGGTGAGGTCGTTTCCCTCAAGAACAGAAAGGAAACTTCAGCAAAAGAAGCACTTCTTAATTTCTTTTTACTGATAAGCTTTTAACTTTAGATTAGGCTCTGGGGAAGATACTTAATACAATAGTTGATCAATTCTCTGAAAAAATAGTGCTCTCGTATGGCTTAAAGACCCACGCATTCGAACAGTATGGGTTTTGAAGTTTCGCAGCATTCCATACGAAGGCGACATGCAGTTTCCTAACTACATAATTCAGCAACGTTACTGGTTCCTGCAAGTCACTTTTTTGTACTCACTTCAATATTTAACGATTTGGTAACGCAATGAGAACGCGATTAGTCGCAAGAGCTAAAGTTCAAATGTCCGATACGGACAGGGGGCCTAATATAAGTGACCGTGCTTCCAAAGAAATTTTAACAAAGATATCGCTCGCAAGTAAATTAGATACATTTTCAGTGAATATGTGTATTACTAGAGCTTGCAGAATTGATGTTTCAGTAACATGAGAATGCCACCAAACACTGGAGCGCGATATGCTATTTCTACCCGGGGTATTATTGGCCACTGTTTTACCAGAAGTGTACTGCTGAATGATCGACAAGTTTTAAGATGGCGCAACTGCAGCTGTTTCCCGAGAATAGAGCAATACGACGTTGTCACTCCAAACACTGCCAGCGCTTCTATGAAGATATAGAACGAAGGCTTGAGGATATTTATTAACAAATCTACACTCCATGAATTTTTGTCGTTTACTCTAAGTCTTTTTGAAAATTCTCAGTAAGTTATAATTCAACACAAATCAACAAAGTTTACTCAAATGAATTACATATCCAATTAAATTTGGAGCTACACTACTCGTTTGTTCGACTTTAGTGTTTTTTTGTCGCTGCTTCCAAAGTATTTTTGACGGAAGAAACTACCCCTGTTAAACTTTTTTATTCATTTTCCACTTAAGAATAATTTAAGAAGCTACAAAATGCAGAAAAACACATTAAAAGCTCTTAGAATTTGAAATTTTCCAACTTCAAGTCCCCAAACGTCTTCATTTGTACCAATGGCATCACAACGAAAGTAAAACGACAATATCAATGCCACCACTATATCCGACACCTTTCAGGCGTGACAGAAAAATCTTCTTAGAAAAATGTCTGCTTTCATGTGACATGAACTTGGAGTCAAGTGAAGCACCAGGGAATCCAAAGCACACAAAGGAAGTCATTTGACATTGGTTAAGGATATCCTTCTGAATGTCATGTGAGTACCCAGCTGTACTACTACTATAGTATGTGGTGCCTTTAGCTTACATTTTCACTGTTCGTCTCCTTTTGACTGTCCTTTCCGAAGACAAGATGCTCTTGTGAAATTCCTTTCGTTTTATCCTCTACTTTTGTCTTCATTTTTACTGCACCTTGCCTGCAAATCAAAAGAGTATGAGGAGTAGGTCCTCACTTAAAATGATACCTTTTGAGTAGACACAAAATTGCACTTCATCGGATCTAATTAAGAAAAAGACATCGGCAAAGGGGTAAATGTTTACCTGATGACGACGGCTGAAAGAGGCAATGAAGCCGCACTTCATTAGGCATAAGTAAGTAGCATACAAAGGGGAGTTCACTCGTCTGTTTGCCGAAGAGTAGATACATTTATATGTGCCTGTGTGTATAGTATAAGGTGTGAAACCATAACTCCTCAAGTGGGCAATTGTTTTCTTCAACAACGAAGATACAATCACTTAAGTCAATGGGTATTTATATTCTTCACTTAAGTTCTAACCAGTGTTGTCCGATTGGGGGAAGTTTTCGCTCTTTTCGTTAGAAACCTTTCTCTTTAAGTTTGTGATGGCTTTACTTCATTATACAAGGATTCATTACCTATGATATACCTATGCAGGATAAAGTCTAAATAAACTTTGTTACCGATGTATATTTAGTATGAGATGCTACATACCGATTAGAGTTGAAAATCCTGTGGACAGACAGACTCCGTACTGGGAATTTTCGTCAACACAAAGGGTAGAAAGTAACTTTTGATGGAATGTGTGACTCAGCCAATTAGTCGAATAAATAATTCCGTGGATAGGAGCGAAGTTGATGAACGGAACCCAAATTGCGGATTCTCAGTGCAGACAATGTTTGAAATCGGGGGTAAATAAGGATAACAAAGCGGCATTCTGTCTCCACTACTATAGTTGGGTGATTCACTGCTTACCGCTCTCAATAGTTATATCTAACTCTAAATCCCAAATTGTGCTTAGGGTGACTGACAAATGATGCATTAGAAATAGGAATCTCCTTTGCCAAAACTGGACCTGTTGTTTTTACAAGAAGGGGAAAGTTGTCAATTCTGTTTCATCAACTACTTAAAGGTATCACTCTTCATTTCTCCAAACAGCTAATCGAAGATAAGTTTTTGGTTGTCGTCGTAGAAAATAAACTTCTTAGAACTGAATGTGTACCACCAAAAACCTCCTGTCAGGTTGCTGATAGGGCAAGGATCTTCCGGCAGGACATTAGGCTTAGGCTTGCAACCGAGGAGAGTCTTTTTGAACTTATTATATCTTACACTTCGGTAGTTTAGTAGAACATATCTCATAGGAGCTTTTTCCAGACTCCAAAGAACATTCAGCTTAAATTTTGTGGAAGTTTGTCCTGGCAAGCATCCATCCTTGGATTAAAAAGATTCTATTCTTTTAGAATCGACTCGTCCTGTGATTTGGAATAATTTCCCCAAAAAACTGAGGCGGGAAAGAGATCGATTAAGTTTTCAAGGGTGGATCCGATCTAGGACGAGGATGAGCAAATGGGTAAACATTCCATCTGGGCTAAAAGCTATGCTTCACCATTTCACATCTTCTTAGTTATGCAAGACTATGAATATTTCCGTGAGTGTCTGGTCTATGCTCTCATCAGGCACAGCCCTAATGCAATAGATACTGTTACCGAAGACATTTTGCTACAGAAGCGTTTTTTTTATTTTTCAACGAAAGACGCGAGAAATACCCGCAAACAACCACGGAGTAAAAGTCGATTTCGCTGTCTGTGCGCGCTTTACTCTTTGTCCACATTGTGGCTTATTTTACGTAAAGATCTTGGCTTAAACCTTTGCAAGATCAAATTAACTCAAGAACTGATTCCCCTTGATCAGTTGAAGAGCCAAAATTTATCCTATTGGACTCTGCAAAAGTTTGAAGAAAATCCTGAATTTCATTACTAATTTTTGACTCGAGCTAACTATCGCGCCATAACCATCGCCAATAGCTTTGCAAAATATGAGTTGCTGAACAGCAACAAACCCACATTTGCCTCAAGATACTCCATTGCCTCCACAAAAGGTAACCGCGTGGTGTGAATTTCTTGTAGGAGGTGTGATTGGATCGTATTTGCCATATTGACCATATTTTTGGTCAGAATTGGGCGAACTCGACATCAATGATGTGGGGTTCCAACAAGATGGTGCCACATGCCACATAGCTGGTCAAACTATTATTCTATTGAGAGGAAGGAAGGTGGTCGTGTAATGTTGAGAAATTGTAATATCGAATCGCTACCTCGCTCATGCTGTTTAATGCCGGCGGTTTTTTCTTTATGGGGTTGCGTTTAATCGTTAGTTCATGCGAATAGTGGTTTAAAAACGTGCTCTCAGTCGTCATATGATCGAGATCGAATTCCATACTTTAGTCTTACTTGTGTACTCCAACTGAAACAAATTTCAGAACGATATCTCAAGAATTGTTATGTCCTTGTTGAAGAACCCTTCACCTTAAAGAACAACCATTTAAACAAGAGTTCAAAGGAGAGTATAGGGAATAAGCTGCCAGAACAGAAATTTGAAGGAAACAAAATAGGTATGCGACTGAGCCCCTGGGTTGATTAGTCAACCTCAATTCCCTGCTAGGAAATGCTCTCAGTAAATTTTTTAAAACTGATTCAGATATTTTTAGAAAAGTCTTTTTACGGGGCAGCGTATGTTTACTTTTTTTTCTAAATCTGTGATAATTTTAAATACGAAAATGGGTAATTTTCGTCCTTGTAGTAGGGAATTTTAGGAAGTAACTCTGAATGCACGCAAAGTTTAAAACGAGAATATGGGTGTTGAAGGTGGTGAATTTGAAAAATCAGATTCTTGAAGTGCCTCTGCCTAATGCACATTCACATTGAAAAGAGGTTCTCGTTAAAATATGGCTCCGTGAAATGTAGATGCTGTTTGTATTCGTACTCTTTTATTGTTACACTTTGTTGTATTCGTCTTAGAAATATATGTATCTTACCCCCTTTCCAATGCAGTACATTTTTCAAATTACAATAGATTCATGTTGGGGGAAGTTATAAATTAAATATTTAATTTAAAATTTAAATATTATTATAAATGTGGAAAAGATGTGAACAAAAATATCCTTCCGCCGTTCTTGCAATAAGCTGACCATTTTTATGAGTGGAAAACAGAGAAGAGGTGAAAATCTAGTAAGAATGAAACCAGGTGGTGGATGTTTTAATTTGTTATGAACCAAAGCAATTCCAGGTGTGGCAATTCGAAGTTGCTTTGAAATGACTCCAATGTTGGCTTGCTACCTCTCTCTGAGGATCTAAATTAGTAAATACGATTGTTTATTGTTCCCATTCGGGTGATTTTTCTGATTTTCACATTTCGTCGTTGTGTTCGTAGACGTTAATACTTGAGTATGCCGGGTATACCGCGAAAACGAGCAACAGCGGGACTCTGCTACAATGGTACTGCTCCTCTGTGAATAGATAGAAGTATTAAAAATAAAGCTGCTGGATGGATAGTACTCGTAGGCTAAGTAGAATGAGGATGTAGTCATCATCCATATAGCAATGGTCGGGTGGAAGGATTAGGTAGGTAGGTAGGTTGTTTTCCTCTTCTTGTAATTAAATTATTCAAAACATAAATTACTTAAAACTCGTTTCGGAAATGAAGATAGGGCAAATGAATTTGAGAGATTTTTCAGTAGATTGTTATGCTGAATCCGCAGTGAATAATTATTTTTTACGTGCATCTTTAGCTGCTGCATGGGATAAGCGACTTAAAGCACACTCGTAGCTGAGCTGTGGAATCTCTGAATGCCATAAAAGTTTTTATTTCAATCCTCTTTGTCTTTTGGGGGATGGTTAATGTTTGAAAGCTCGGGTCGAAATTGGTATAACCGTCTTATTTATGATGAATTAATTATTTTTATTTCCGTGATTGTCGATGAAAGCTGCATAGCAATAAACAGAATTTATTGGTTCACAGCCAGAAAACCTTTCGGAAGCAACCACTTTTACGGCGAGGAGGTGCTGTAAAAAAGGCGTTGAAAAGGTTATTTCTTTTTATACTGCTATGGTGAAAAAAATCCTCTGGCTACAGTCAGAACTACATTGTAGAGTGTTGAGTCTTAAAAAAATATTGTCTACGGCTTTGCAGTCAAAGAGCAGGATTCGGGTGATTAAGTTCTTATACAGAGTTCTCTACGTATTTTTTCACAGCGCTCCTCAATTACCTTCGTATGCCAAGAAAATAGCTTTTGGGCTCTGTAAAATTTTTAATTTTAAATGAGGTATCATTTTAACAGCACAAAGCTAACTTATATTTTAGGCTGTGTAACGACTTTCCTATTCGACGTCACTAGTCTGCTTATCGAGAGAATTTAAAAAATGTTTAGAGTGTCTTTAAAACTAAAAATGTGACGAAAGATACGGAATTTTCAGTTGGACCATTACACGTCTACTACGAGGCTATGGTTTGGGATGAAAGCTCTCGAGCTAAGCTTCCATATAGCGGATCTGCTTCCATTATCTGTGTCGATTGGTCTCTTTTGTTCCTCAGGCGGCGCATTTTCGGATATGGGTGGCTCGTTAGGCTTAGCTTCTGTCGCCATTGCAGCAGCGCTGGTACTGACTATCGGTGTGTCAGGGCATTTCTCAACACTGATGCTGTTTGTCGTCCTTGTTGGCGATTGAACATTCTTTTTGCAGCTTTGATTTGACCGCGTGTCTAAACTCAATAGGATTAGTCTAGTCTGTCCAAAACGGAATGAGACCACCCCCCGCATGCTTCACGAGCCGCTTCATCGTGCTGTTGTTTATGAGAAAAACCAGATGAGCCAGATCTTTCTCATCCGATCTTTGCAGAACTCTCCACGTTAAAGTGTTTAGCTCTTTATTCTGGCCATAAATTATCGCCAGAATACGTTCGCTTGCCACTCCGGTACTATGTGGAAAGAAGCCTCTGATGACATGTGGTTTTGGAAATTGTTCCTCCTTCACAAGCATCACCTCCAACCCACATTTCCTCTTTAGCAAGTCAAAGTTTTTATGCATCTAGTCCGCGGTGGTGTCATCCGCACAGATTAACTTTAGCCACCCGACTTTGAAAGTCGTACCGCGAAAAGCAGGTTTGGTACCCTCATCACGCTGTTCTATTGTGATATCCTTCCTTGTTGATGTTGCATTTGTAGAGACTGCATTCTCTATAGTTTTTACCACTATTTGGATCTATTTTTGGTCTCACGAGTAAACGGGATAGTATGGTCGCCGTGGTGTACCCATATAACCACAGGAAGGCTGATTTGAAATTGGAGGTCCCCAGGTATCCGAAGTTCGCAAACTAACGACTAAGCTTCCTCTTAGTCATGCAGGCGCTTCCTGTTCCACCTTGGATTTAAAAATTTATTTTCGAGGTTTACTCCTCTATCCCCACTGTGATATCCCTCCTCCTTTATCCGGGGTTGGGACCGGCATATTACTTAAGTGCCAATTGCACAAAAGTGATCAAGCGGAGTTGCAGACTTGTAAAAGAGCGAAAGGATATTTTAGCTCAAAGATTATCAAATTCAGTAAAATTTCGCAATTGAATCAAATAAGGTTATGAGAGCAGCATGCCTTCACCAAAGGTTTGGCTACGAAAAAAAAATTAACCGGAAGTAGGCTTCACATCCACTACAGACAAACTGCGGAGGAGGAAAACAAAAAGTTAAGTGATCAAGTGTCCAATGAACGACAGTTTCCACATCAGACCGAAATATTATTCTGCTCTGTTTTAATTTACTGCACAAGATTTCGCAAAAGCAATATGGCACTGGCCTGTAGAATATTTTTGGAAGTCAGAAAAAAAGAAATGTTTTAGTAGAAGGTACCATAGCAGTCCCTAGTTACCCAGAAAACTATGAATCGATGTATGGGGCGTTTGCTCTTGGGGCCCTTAGTTCACCAAAGAAGTCACTTGTTGAGTTCCCAACGTAACCGGAGTTCCAAGCAGTGCTAAATAGCAATGGAGTTGGATGAATTAGCACTAAGTAAATTTCAACGAAAAAAGTCAGAGCAGATTTGTAAAAATCGTCGGAATTTGGCCAGACCTACAATTGAACCAGAAGAAATACTACGTTGTAGAAACGCTGCCATTACATGAGAAATTATATTTATAACACACAACTCAAAGGATACCTTTCCTACAAAAAGGACGACATTTCGATATGAGTGTAACCTTTTTCCAGCCTAGATCTTCTTCTTATCCTTTTACTCGTATTAACACTTTTCTCAATATACGAACTTATGCGTAACGAGTTTCCTGTGAACTGTGAACCGTATATAAGAGCTGGTCTAACAACCGTGGTGTAGAGTTTCCCCTTTAATCTAAGTGGAAATTTTCGGTCGCAAAAGATTCCCGAATTTTCCCGCCATTTAATCCATCCCACACTCACTCTGTGGTTTACGTCGTCGTCACATTTCGCTTCCATGTTAACAATTGATCCTAAGTGCTTAAAGATAGTGCTTTTCGGAAGAACTATTCCGTCTAACATTATATCCGAAACAGGTCGCAACGGATGCGCAAATGGGCACGTCAAATGCTCCGTCTTTGAACGACTTATTTTAAACCCGTTTCTCTCTAGCGCATTTCTCCATGAATCTAAGGCGTTCTGTAAATCTTGGACGATATCGCTAAGTATAACTGCGTCGTCAGCGAAGAGAATTGGCGTTACATTTGCTTCGCGCATGCAGTCTTTTTAAAAAAAGTCGAATACTACGTTAAAGAGGAAAGGGCTAAGTATGCTTCCTTGATGCACTCCGACATTAACTGGAAATTCTCTCGTTAGTCCGGCAGAGCTTTTAACCGCAGTTTTCACGTTTCCGTACATGTCTTGTATTATTTTAACATACGTTTCCGGTACGTTTTGAGACCTCAGCGCGGCCCATATGAGATCCCTAGGCACTCGATCGAATGCTTTCTCGAGGTGGATACATACCATGTGTAAATCCTTAGACGAATCTCGGTGCTTTTCCATTATTATTCGTAGGCTTTGGATAGCGTCCACCGTCGATCTTGCTTCAACAAATCCACACTGGCTATTATCGAGTTTTATTATTTGCCGAAGACGTTCGTTTAAGACTCTTTCGACGATTTTCATTGTGTGTGACATAAGCTTGATTGAACGGTAGTTGTTGCATTCTCGAGTGTCGCCTTTTTCTTTGTATAATGGAACCAAGAAGCTACTTCTCTATTGATTCGGCATAGGTTGTCCACATTTTAATTTATTTAAAAGTTTCGATAGCCAAACGCTGCCGATCCCCTCCATCTTCGACCAAAACTCTGATGGAATGCTGTCTGGTCCCGCCGCTTTCCCCCGCTTCATTTTTCCAATTGCTATACTTATTTCTTCGATTGAAAAGTCCGAAATTTCCTCCTCGAATAGACCAGCTGTCGGCACGATATCACGTGGAAATTGTTTGTTAAGCAACTTCCTGCAGTATTCAAGCCACCGGTCACAAATTTCCTTTTCATTTGTTAATAAGCGACCGTCTGCGTTTTTGATGTATTTCGGCGAGGTTATTTCCATTGAATTTTTTCTCCTATGTGCAGCGAGCTTAAAAATATTTGGCATTTTAGTACTGTACGACGTTTGAACTTCTTGGATAGCTTGTCTTCTATCCGCCGATCGTGAGGATATTTGTTCCAACTCCTGGTACAGGTTTTCCGTTTCTGCCGCTCGAGTTCGAGCCAGGACTTTCTTTGCGATCTTTTTAAGACGCTCGTATTCAAGAGCCAGTCGAGAGTTTTCGATATCGTCGCTCCGATCGCATTTTGTCCAGGCTTGGAATGCACTCTTCGGCCACAGCTCGTTTAGTTTCGTCATTCCAACACCATGTTTCTTTGCCGACGTGATGGTATTTCGATATAGTCCCCAGATGGGACTTTGCGAGTGTTATGCATTCCTCGTGCATGCTGTTCCCCATTTCTTGCGGGCTAAGTGAGTCTGCTATACCATTTATATTGTGAAGTACTTCTTTAGCCAGTGCGATAAATATTGCGCTTCGTTCCTTCGATAGATTATACCACCGGATTTTTGGCTTTCCAAACGATGTCCGTGTTTTCGGTGGTTCCGCTGTGAAAAATTCTGTAATGAGCAGACGGTGTTGGCTTACTAGCGATTCTCCAAGTATTACTTTACAGTCCTTAACACGGTTTCTCATCGACATTTTGCAGAGGTGATAATCTATTTGCGTGTCGTGGCCTCCGCTGCTATAGGTGTTAAGATGTCGTTGATGTTTAATAAACATTGTATTTAAGATGGTTAAGCCGTAAGCCCTACACGCTACAAGGATGTCTTCGCCAGCTGAATTTCTGGTTCCAAAGCCTTTACCACCGTGGCAGTCCTCATAATCAACATTTGTTTCTCCGACGTGGCCATTTAAATCTTCGCCTACGAAGAGCATCTCATCGATAGGTATATTTCTAAGCAAATTACCGAACTCTGACCAAAATGTATCTTTTTCCGATTGGTCGCATCCATTTTGTGGAGCGTACGCGCTAACAATGTTCCACGTTTCATTGTGTATGACAAGTTTAACACTCATCAAGCGGTCGCTTATTTTCAAGATACCAACGATGTTGTTTAGAAGATCCGCTGCAACAACGATTCCAACACCGTTTCGTCCATTGACCGTTCCATGGTAGAACATTTTAAATGCCTTAGTTTTTAAATCTAGAAAACGCGCTTTATTTCCTGTATTACACCACTTCGTTTCCTGTATGCACAGGATTTGTAGAGTTCTGCGACGCATAATCGCTTCCAGTTCTAAACTTTTTGAGGTCATCGATCCGACGTTCCAACTTGCAAACCGAAGTTTATGAAAATATTTTGAAAACTTCATTTTGCCCGCCCCCGGAATCCGGCTCTGACACAAGCACTTCACCTCTTACGTCGTTATAGTTTCACATGCGCCTGCCCCTAGTGAAGCACATACTACCGAGTAAGAGTATATTAAGGCTGATGGATGAAAAATGGTACTTCAGCTACAGCGTTAAACAGTTGGTAAAAATGTTACTCTTTGGAATCATCACGATCGAGTCAAGCGTTGTGGAATTTAAGCAGTGAATGGAAAGCCTTTTAGTACTTTGCCTGCATAAACTTGGAGCGCTAACAAAAACTTCTTTCTCCGCGCTCCGGACATAGCTACATAGTCATTACTTAAATCATGTTGTTTCGAATTCAACCTTTTAATGTAAGGCAAGTATGAATCGTACTATTGTCCTCATTCTCGAAACAACATTTTTACTTCCACCGGATGAGGGCTGAAAGCAAATACTGTTTACTAACTTCTTGGTCTAATCCTTTCAAGTCGTCTCTCTGACTTGTCCCAAAATATTATTTCTGCAAACTGACGCTAAATATTAAACTATTTACATTTCTGAAGGAAATGCGAATGTGAACAATTTAAGATAAACACAAGTACAGACTGAACAATGAATCGATAAATAGACATTCCTTCGAATGCAACATTTTCACTACAAATATTGACTACATACTAATGTGCAAACATAAATGCAAACTCTGTGAAGAATTTAGAAATTTGTTTTGTTGCAAAATATAAACCAAACTGTCCATCCCAAGATAGGTATTATAGAAAGCACCTATAAAAACAGAGTCAGCTTTCGCTTTTATTATTATTCGTGTTTTATAGACTTACATGTACATGTAAATGGATTCCATAAACATATCCTTAATGCATCCATCCCTTATGAATATAGTTAATAGGTGCAACCAAACTACAGTCCTTTCCCGTAATACTCACATTCCTTATCGTAGTCGTCGTTGCGTAAGCTAATATCAACTTTGTAGTTTACTTAAGCTATCGTAAATGGTGCTCAAACTTTCTGTCCCTCATTCTGACCGCATCCTATATTACCGTCATAAGCAATTACCATATCCAAAACATACAAATTTACCCCTCTGAATTTACAATGTGTAAAATACACATTAAGCTTATTTACAACCGCATTATGTTGCCGCATATTGAGCGAATATTGTGTAGGGAGAAGGAGCTTGGCCTGTATTATTTGTAGTTGCATAGTACTTTCACTATCCGCTACTGCATTGGCATATTGGAAATGCAGTTGCTCAGATGATGTGCATTGTTGTCTGAGTGTGGCTGCACCGCATGATGCTGTGGCATTTTAATGGTTCGATGTAGTGCAACCAATTGTCTACCCCAAATATCTCTTAACAGCAAAACCACTACCTCGCGCCTGTTGTCACTGTCGTAGGAGGCCGATTAACTTCACTTCTCCCTACAAGTAGTGTAAATGTTCGATTATTTTCATTCGTTTTGTAGGCGTATATCGTTATTTATATTGTATTTCCTATATTTATCCAGCCCGTCACCTAAAGCCAAATAATACCACAACCACAACCCAATATGTTATGTATACCCACCTCCTCAGATAATAGTTCTGCATGTGCCTGCTTGCTGCCTGTATTGTGTATCCGTATCGTATCTCGTTGGGAATATCGTAAAACTTCACCAATATACTCGTACACTCGTTAATTCTAGATCTATACTCGTATGCATATGTGAACGTTCATTAGTGCAGAGATTTGTATTCGTAGTTCACCGTATTCACCGTATTCACCGTATTCACCGTAGTTACCATCCACCAATTCACGACCCCAAAAACACCACACCTAGGGGAAAAACTAACAAAATGCACGAATTGCACGCTTAAATTGCCTATTGCCTATTGTCTATTGTCCATTAGTAGACCATTAAACCAGCCCAGACCGCTACAACTAAACCGGGTCCAGTGAGTCGAAATATTTTCTCAATATTTTCCTATTTCCTATTTCTACTCGTAATCAGGTGACAATGACTTCGATCAACAATTGGCTGATTTTTCAACCTCACAGAGTAATCTAATTCAAATGCCCAACATACGACAGCAATTCAGTGCTTCGAACGTCACATTATCCCCCCACAGGGTGGGTATTTACGCTGCGGGAACATCTTTATCGGCCGGTGGCAACGGTAGTGCTAGTGGTAGCACAAATCGCTACTTAACATCCCGAAAGAGCCCAATACCACCGATGCTGGGACAGGGGCAAAAACCTCGCAGCAGTTATCCAGAACTGTTGCAACCGAGACTTTCATTGAATGGAGCCGTCACAGCTCAGAGGCACTTAATGCCATCACCACGACCGTTATTTCGAGAACAAAGTTCACGTTCAATTCAGCCGTGTATTGAAAGCTACACAGGTGCAGGTGCAGGAACAGGTGGTGCCAGCAGCGGCGGCGGGGTCGGCGGTATTGGCAGTGGCATAAGCAGCGGCATGCATACCACAGAACTTTCAATCACACCATCTGTCACTGGTGATGAGCAGTATATTGATTTGGGCAGTTTGAGACGCTTCTCCATAGATCGTCAGAGTTTCAATGGTAAGCCGATAAATGGGGTTTTTTTTTTTTAGTTTATAATTTTAATAAAATGTATCTTAAACTGAATTCCATTTTGAAATACATTTGTAGCTCCAAAGTGACTTGTCTACGAGTAATATGATAAATATTTGAATTAGTGATTTTTGTTTTGTTTTTTATTTTAGATCTTGGATCGAAATTTGGTATGTCACGACCACACTTTGGTCAAAGCGTTTCACAGCAAGGTTTCTTTTCATCACACGATAGCCTAACAGTACCATGTGTAACACGTGCCTCAAATCCGCATGTAGCCAGCACTGCCTCCGAAATGGATTTGACACGAAAGCCACAACGACGAAAGTCACGCGGTCGTCTGAAAGCTGGCGAGCAACCACTGCTCGGCTCATGGAATCGATCTGGAATGCGGGGATCTCAAGATAATACATTAGGCGGTGGCACTCTTGCCTCCAGTAATCAAATAAATAGTGGAAATTATTGTAACGGAACTGATAGGTAAGTTGTTTTACAAATTAATTTTACTCGCTATTAACTAATTTTTAATTTTCTTTAATTTTTCTGTAAAAAAAATTTTCAAATTAAAAATAATGTTCACGAAATCATGGAAACTTCTTAGTCGACAGAATACGACGTTGTTTCTATTTTCTTCCTCATTAGTACTTCCTCCTTTATGTTTGGCAATCAAGTCCGGTTGAGTGGATCTGTAGTCATACGAGAAATTATATAGCTGAGGATCGCCAGCCGGACATCGTAGTGTGCCTTCTTTAATTGTGCAGTACTTTACTGGACAAACATTTATATTCGGTCATTTCCTGGAGCTTAAAATAAACTGATGTTAGTAAACATACTCCCTTCTCGCGCTCCTTAATGAAAAATTGGTAAATCAGAAAGTTCGTCTCTACTCTGTGGTTGTGAATAAAATTTACAACAATCGCCTCTTTAATACAAGTTGTAGTAACGGTAGTCTGCATGCTATTGCTAGCATGTGGGGAAAGGTGAAGTGTCCCTTGTGACAGTGGAGTGGCACGCTTACGATGCTCGGCTGAGCTCTTCGGATGGGGGGGATCTTGCTGTCGCTCGTTTACCTACAAAATAATTATCGTGCCGAATTAAATGATAAATTACACATACGGGAAATCCTGAATATTCATACATACACCTACTAGGCTATGCTGTAAATTAGCTGAGAAAATCATTGTTATGATACAATGCTTTCTTGTAGGACTGGCCCACCCTACTATGCACAAAGTGCACCTTGATTGCTATGCCAGCCTATTGTAAGCAACCCCCTAACTTCGAGGAAGACCGATCACATTTTCACATCTTTAAATACACACCCGCCATATTTCGAACGTCACTAATGAGTCATGGTATCAATTCAAAGAATTCTAGTTTATTACATTTTTAATTCATTACAGAAGGTACGAGGGCGGGTCAATAAGTCCGTGACTTTTGGATTAAAACACAGATTTTTTGATAAAAAAATAATTTTATTTTTCAACGTAGTCTCCCTTGAGCTCTATACACTTTGTCCAACGCTTCTCCAATTTTTTTATCCCTTCCAAAAAAAATGATTTGTCGAGGTCCTCAAAATAGGCCTTTGTTTGCGAGATGACTTCATCATTGGAGTCAAATCTTTTTCCACCAAGCCATTTCTTCAGGTTTGGGAACAAGAAGTAGTCGCTCGGAGCCAAATCTGGAGAATAGGGTGGATGAGGGAGCAATTCATAGCCCAATTCATGGATTTTTGCCATGGCAACTGCACATGTGTTTGTGGTCGACTGTGAGCAAACGCGGCACCCATCTTGCGGAAAGCTTTCTCATGCCCAAGTGATCATTCAAAATTTAAACCACTGAGCCATGCGAGATCCCTACGGCTTCCACAATCTCTCGCACTTTCAATCTTTGGTCGGCCAACACCATATCGTGAATTTTTTCGATTATTTCGGGTGAAGAGACCTCAACTGGGCGTCCAAGACGTTCAGCATCTTCAGTGCTTGTACGGTCACAACGAAATTCAGTAAACCACTTTTTTACCATTGAAATCGATGGTGCAGAGTCCCCATAGTATTTATCAAGCTTAGCCTTGGTCTCGGTAATGGTTTTTTTTTCGTAAGAAATAATGCTTAATAAGCACACGAAATTCACCTTTTTACATTTTCTCCTCAAATTAGTGAGTAGTCTGATAAAAATAGCTGTCAAACACAAACTAACTGACGCAGCAAGTTTAAATTTTGACAGGAGTCAACTGACAGATGCTTGTTGACAGGAGCAGTGTTGCTGTTTCAGTAAAGAGGTCAGAAATTCAAAAAGTCACGGACTTATTGACCCGCCCTCGTATCTTTGAGTAAAGGACAATAAATTTTGAGGTTACTATGCAAAAATTCTATACGTATAAGTAAATTAGTATGTTTGTTAAACAAAAGATGCCAAACTTGATCGCGACGGTTTGATATTATTAATTAGATTGTACGAATATGTATTGTACTTACTTTGATTACTGCTGCAGATCAGGTGTGCACACTGGATCGCTTGATTTCATTTAATATAGGTGTTTAGGTTTTAGTTTTTAAGTAGTTTCAAATTATTTGGCAAATTTTTATAATACATTCAATCAAAAGGAAAATTTAATTAAGAATAAAGATCTCATTTTGAGCTAAATACACATTTTACTACGAAATTTTATGCTTTATCACATCAAATTTTAGACATATTCAATTTTTAGTTCAATTTAGTTTTCTCGTCGGTAGCTATGTAACTTTTCGTTGTTGAAATTGGAACGTTGCGAATTTTGGTGCTGAATGTGATTTTTGATTGATGACAGCTTGGTCACACTGAGTTAATCAGCTTTTTGATTGAGGTGTGGGCGCAGAGGTGATTTTAATACGGATGATAGTAGCGTAGAATTCGTCCAATATGAATTTGATCATACAGGTGCGATGTATGACAAGTGTTGCAATCATGATATCTCCCGTGGTTAGCATTTAAAATAATATCACACGTTGTTAGTTATAATCCTGAGCGATCGAAATATGACTCATTTAATTAGGATTTACGCCTAATTTTAGAGATAACTCACGATTACTAGCAACACGTGTCTTGTTTTAAACTAGATTTTTTTGATTCGATTTATTTTGCTGAACTTATTTTTTGTTTTCGATATTAATGAACACTATTGCACTGAAACTTGGGGATTTTATTTTCCATCATTAAAGATATACTTGGAATACTCCGCGCACCACGTACCTGGAAGAGAGCTATCACCAAAAAGGCATTCTGCCTGATTGGTAGAAAGGCGGAAAGGAAGCATGGATATTGCTTAGCAACAGAGCGCGAATTTTGAGCGAAATATCGCACACCAGGTTTTACAGTGGCTCATAAAGGATGTGACGTTGTCGTTGTATTTTAAGTTTGTTATGGAGAGATTTTCGAAGATAGAAAATTAAATAGAAAATTTGGTTTTGATAAAACGCAAGGAATCGCTACAAAGTGTATAGAAAGAAATGTTCTGATTCGGATTGAAGGATCTACATTATATCCGAATGTTATTCTGCCTTATGACTATTGTATGAATTTGACATACTTAATTTCCCGCCGATTTTAGTACAAATTCCATTTTGGCAATATTGCCTCAGTGACTCCCGCCACCTTTACATCTTTTTGGAAATTTTTTTATCAGCTCATTGAAACTCAGTTTTTTTTTGTAAGCGAATACTTTTCTGGCTAAGTAATTATATTATTCATATTGACTTGCGTGACTCTGTCAGTAGCCCTCACTTTTACTTCTTTTCGTATGGGAAAAAACCATAGCTTCCCTTTCAACGCAGAATTTACGATTCTAATGGTTGCATCATCGACCATTTTCTTATTATTCTCCCAAAAGAACTCATGTTTATTTTATTTGCTGTTGCAAGCGTCTATATTTCTGCGCTGTCGAAGCTTGAAGTCCGTCCAAGGCAATGAGATGAGTGAGGCAAGTTGAAGTTTGATTTCAGTTGTTCAAGACAAGGCATAACCAGATAACCCTAAGGAAGTTGTTTTTGCTCTCTTTTTGTAAATGTTTCAATTATCTGTCGAGGGCACTCTAAGTTTAACATAACACTTAACCTATGTGTTTCGACGTTTGGTACACTTCTTCATTTTTATAATATTCTAATTGAAACATAATTAAAACCAAGAACAGTTTTTTTTAATTTTAAAAACTTGGACAATAGATTTTTTTTTAAACTTAAGGCTAACACTAAAAAACTATCTACAAATAAATCTTAATCTTCTTAGGCTATTTAAATTACTATTTTATTTTATGTTTTTGAGAAGAAGTTAACTAAAGGTTACCCACCTCTTAGTTTTTATTTCCAATATTTATTTTTTTATTTTTTTTATTTTTTTAAGTTCTTTTATTATTTTTCCTATGTTTATAGTTTTTTTTAGTTTTTTTTTGGCTTAGAACTATCCCCGAGGAATTCGACATAGGAGCTTCCTCTCCTTTAGCAAGCTACCAAAATTTTTGGTGCTGCCGAGCAACATCCCAAATGTCGCGATTCCTTTCTGTTCTACCGAACCAGAGACCGTCCGCACTATCGTGTGCGATGTCTTTTGTCGTAGTTAAGTCGCCTTCTGCAGCTGTTCGAGCTGAATTTTATCTACTCAGATTCTAACCGAAGAAAAGCGCTAAGGCAAGCTCTCTTAAACACCCGAATCGTTTCTAAAAGACTTGCTTTCACGTTGATCCACACGGGGCAATCAAATAGAAGCACCGGCCGGATAAGGCCCACGTAGGAGATCACCTTCACCCTCCCATCGAGTTGCTAGCTTTAAAATTTTTTGTTAGGGCAGAAGCACCTTTGGCGAGAGTAACAACTACATATATATATTTGTTTTAGAATAGAGATAATGATTTAGCCAGATCCCAATTTATCTGAGAATATTTGCACAAGAAAGTGGCTGCCTGTGTCGTCCAACGATCTGAAATTTTCGTCAATTCTTTCTGGTATCCCCAGAGGCCCCAAACAAATGCGTCTTAAAAAGGATGGTTTCCGAGGTCTATAAGTTGATCTTCAACTTCCAGTCGTCGCAATATCGAATGTTTATGGTCTCAATCTTTGGACCTAATCTGTGAGTGATTAAGTCGCCTGTGTACACTATGCCATGGTATCAGATCACTTGTGTAAATGTTGAATAGGATCGGCGAATTCGAAAAACCGCATTGTTTTGAAATGTTCTAGTGATCTGTAAACATATTGAAAATAATATAAAGCAGTGGTTTACTAATTCTCAGCCTATTCAGCTTGTAGCACCTCTAACCATTGGGTATTGGAAGGCATTTTCCAAGTCAATCAGGCAGGCACCTGTGCATTGTTTTATGGCCTTGTTCCAGTCGGTATAAGAATCCAGTTTAGATGCCGACAACCGAAATGATTTTTAAATATATATCTGCCGTCAACCCACTTAGTCAGGACTCTATAACTTTATCGAAAACTTTATTGATGTTTAAATGGAGACTGGTCGAGATTTGCCAGATTGGAGGTTCCACCGTAATTTTGCAATGCACTGGATAACATGCATTATTCATTGCATTATTGAATAGGGTGGTATCAATGTCCACCGCTTCTAGTGAGAGATGTGGAAGCGCATTGTTCGGTATTCTATCGGCTTCCACTGATTTTTTACTTCTAATTGTGTCGAAGATCGTTTGAAATGAACGGGGATTGTTCCCTTTCATTGGCGTTGACATTATTTGCCATATTCTCGCCAATGAACTGGGTGAAATCGGAGTTCTCAATTCGCCAGTTCACTATTTCACTTCGAAGGTGGAAATTGTGCACAAGGACTCGATTTTCCAGATCGCAGTTCGGACCAATGACATCACTCGCCTTGTACACTTCCTGGAAAGTGGCTCATATCAACTCAACTCTCTCTTGCTGGTCTTCGATCACAAAGAAGTTATCATCAGCAATAGCATCATTTGGATCTATGCCTGCTGTTAGAAGTATGTTTTCTATGTCCGTTGTTCAGGCGATTTTTAGACATGAAATTTCATTGTGATCTTTCCTTCGAAATATTTTATTTATTTGGGGAAACATATTCGGATTGCCGGTGTTTACAGCCTGAATTTTATTGTTTCAATACAAATTTCCAGAAGATATTTGGAGCTTTTTGATCGACGGCTTTAATGTCATGATCTCCAGGTAATGTCTGTTAGTAAACTGTCTGTACAAGGTCTATGGTCTTGACAGCAGTCTACTTTTAATTCGGAGCAGTGCGTCTATAGTTGAATTGCGGAATAAGTCTTTGTTGCTGGTATGTTTATACTATCGATTTCTCCATTGTTCGTTTAACTGTCTCGTCCATTAGTTTTAAAAATCTGTCAATCTCCTCGGTTGATTGAGTAGACTTAGGTGCATAAACGGACACCATCTATAACCGCTTTCAACTACGGAGTGATGATATACAAGATGCATGCTTCTAGAACCTGGAACCTTCGTACTACATGGCTGTATACTGAAGTCCTTTTCTTACAAAGATCGCAATGCCTCCTTCTTGTTTAGAGTTGAGTCGATTTCTTCGTTTTATTTTATACCTTTTGTGCCTCGTTTTGTGGACCACATCAGGGGCTTAAGTCTTTAAGCAAGTATATATAAGTATATAAGTATAGCTCTCCGCTCAATCATTATCCACTGCAAGGACCTTCAGGGCTTATGTACTTACCCATTACAACTGTAGATGTCTTATGCCCAGCCTAGATTTAATCCACGCGTGTAGCTTGTTCAGTAATCTAACGTTAAAACTGAGCCACGTGTCCCGTGATAGAGACCAAGATAGCTAGCATGTCCGGTACAGGTTCCGGTGATCTAGGCGCAGGGGCTTAGAAAGCCACCTTCTCTTGCCGTACCTACCACCATTTAGTCGTAAGTTATTTGGAGAGTAACGGCTGGTGTTTGTGATTGAGTAGGTGGACACTTAACTTCCACCTTTTTCCGCCGAGCCAGATTTACTTTTTTTATGTATCAAGACTCAGCATTTCTCTGACGCTCCGTCCTTACCGAAAGCGCATTTTTCGGACTTATGGTTCCTTTCGCACTTGACGTATCGAGGCTGCATTTCGCAGTTCGGCGTGGAGTACACGAACCTTTGGCATTGAAGTCAATTTAAAATATTTTCGTTTCTTTTTAATACTCCAAAGACTATTCAGTTTGCTACCGTGAGTTAGCTGAGCCAGGAAGAATGGTAGTCTCCGTTTCTTTTTGGATTCATATAATGGAGCGCATATATAGGTACATTGTTAAAGGGTTAGACAAAATCGAAAAGGTTTCAGAAAATATTTAAGTTGTGATGGTAAGCAGAAAGGTGTTTAATGATCTTCAGAATTGGGCAAAAAATACGAAGATTCTATTCGCCTGTTGTATCTTTTTAGAGCTAAATTTGGCAGATCTGTTGACGTAGGCTTTTTAACAAGCCATTAGATAAGGAATCATAAGCTCAAGCCTCATTTGACCTAACTTTACATATTGTCATTTCTTCTTTAAGGAAGTTAGGCGATAATACTGCTTATTACAGTCGCACAATTTCTCCTAGTTTCTTATCGCTTGCAGCAATCAGACCAGTAACTTGCCTAAAATTTAACAATGGTCTGAGTCCACGTTTGCTCATTGGAAGGTCCGGACTTTCAGAAAAATTCAAGAAAGTTTGGGGTATTTTAGCATATGAGAACTGTTTACAGATTTAAATCTATTTCGTTGCAAGATCTGTCTTTTAGTGGACTTTAACCTACTCAAAGTATTAGTTATCTAATGTGCGATATGATCTCCTAAGATACTCGTATTTAAAGCGAACTCTTCAATGTTATCTACATGCATATTGTTCTTTTGCCAAGCATGCCAAAATTCAGGTGGATAGCAGTGGTTATTAAAATATGGAATTCCCCTTTCTTGATTTAATAAACGTAAAACTCATTTCCCATCCCAATATATACATATATGGTATTGCCCGTTGCTTGAAATCTATTAAAGACTGAATAAAAAATGAAAAAAAAAAACTACACTAAAAATTCTGCAAATGACTTTGATGGAACACAATTAATTCAGAACGGATGTCCTTTGGGGAAAACACAAATGCTTTTAGCAAAAACGGCTGTTATTTTCCTATAGGCAAAAAGAAAGCCAAATAATACTACAAAGAAAAAAAAAACCTACATAACTGTGTTCGGAATGAAATGAAAATTATTTCAGATAATGAGTATTAAAATCACAATGCAGCAGCGACTAGAGATTATCACTCCTCGTACTTTGCTGTGGGAGTTTTTTTTTCTGTAGCAATGCCAACCAGGTCCTTTGAGATTTAGTGCTGAATTGGATTTTGATGACACATTGCTTTTGCTGCTACTCTTTGACGAAACCAACCAAATACACATGCACAAATCCATCCAAACGAGTATATGGAGTACATACTATATAATTATTTTTTCCTTCTCCCGTTTTCATTGAATGTTTTTAGTAATTCTAGGCGATTGCCCTATAGGCTTTGGTGTCTCATAAGTATCATCATCATAAACATCCGAACTTAGGCATACAAAGTTTCCCACTTATGCAAACTTTCTTAAACAAAAAAAAAAAAAAAAAATGGAAAACTTTTTCTAACTCTAGAATAGCTGGAAGCCTTTGGAGAAAGAAGACTTCTGAACGTATTTGGAGGAAATGTCTTAATAGTGTTAAGTGACACATAAGAATCTGCATCACCTTTAATGAGTGCTGCTTTGGTGAGGATGTTGATAGCGTCACAGATGAGTTGAGTTCTAGTACTTGTATCTACGAATGGGAAACTTTCATTTAATGAGAATAGAAATGGAAAGCAAAACAGAAGCACCACAACACAGCCACATCTACGGATTCACGCGCAATTCTGCGTCGAAAAATAATTAAAAAGGCGACTTGTACTTGAAATCGTACGCATAATGAAATAGAAAAAAAAAACTGAATTTCAAAGCAATATTTATGTATAAGTTTTCTTTAAACTTTTAACGTTGCACTTCGCTTCTGATCTTGATCCTTGAAATGGTTCAATTTTACAATTTGTAGGTATTATGATTTTGGCATAAAACAACATTGCCTTCTTGGCAAAGAACAATAAATGTGAGTACGTCCACGAATCTTTCCAAATAACCTTTCAAATAATTGAGGCTTAATGAATGGCACCGACATGCTACAAAATCAGTTTAATTTAGACATAGCGACCAAAGTTCTAAACAGACAAATTGATAAGCCCATATTAAGTGGTCATCGGAACAGAATGTGATTATTATTATTGGCCCGGGCAACTTTATTTAGCTTATGCGGTGATTTTGGATAAGGAGAAGTGGGACAGATCTTATGTTACGGGGATTGGGAGTGAATAAAATATTTTGTGTTATCCTCGGGCAGTCGATGTTTCCAGTCAATAACTGGTGTATCAAAAGTACATCAGCGACTTTACGACGTTTTTTTAGGGTATGCATGCCAATTTGTTTTAACCTATTTTCATAGGGAGGTAATCCATTTGAATTCGCCCAAGGTAGACCACGAAGAGCAAATCGGATAAACCTGCGTTGGACTGCTTCGATTCTTTGAATGCGGATTTGTTTATAGGGTGACCAAACTTGGCTGCAATATTCCAGAAGAGGCCTTACAAAAGTAATGTACAGAGACCTTGTAACGTAGGGGTTGTAAAATTATTTTGACCAGCGTTTGATAAGCAAGCAATGGGAGTCAGAAGGCATTGAAATGACTTTGAAAGTTCTTATGTTGTCAGGGAAAATAGAAAGATTTGAATTCGTTAAAACGTGATTTATGTCGTTAATTGTTAGGATAAAGATGATTGGTCCAAGGTGACTACCCTGAGGGACACCAGATGTTGCTTTAATGGAGTCGAATATAAAGGATCTGAAGATGACTCTGTATTTTCGGTCTTCTAAATAGGATTTGATCCCAAGTTTCTTTATTTTGAGAATGATAAGTTGATGGGAAATTTTATCGAAAGCCTTTTTGAAATCTGTGGAAATTGAATCGACTTCATCACAGTCTTCCAAACCACAAAGCGTCCTAGATACGAACTCAGTTAGGTTAGAGGTGATTGATTTACCGTGCTGGTTTGTGCAAAAAGATGGCCTACAGTATGGAAGCAATTGTTGATAGATTATGCTTTCGAACAGTTTGGGGTATGGAAGAGAGTTTTGCTATGGGCTTATAATTATCGACTTTGGCCTTGCTTCCTTTTTTATAAACAGGGATGATATAAGATTCCTTCCATAGAAAAGGAAAGGTACCTGTTGAAACAGACAAGTTAAATAGGACAGCGAGGGGAGGACCGAGATGGCTTAGACACTTTTTTATTACAATAGCCGGAAGTCCAACAGGGCCGGACGAAAAATCATCTTTTAGTTTGTTAATGTTTTCAGAGACCAAAGATGTTGTTTCATGTATGTAGGTACAGTTCATGTCTTTTGGATGCTAATAAACCAAGTAGATGAAGCGAGGAGCTTTGACTGTGCCGTTTGAATTAAGTCCTTACCACATTAATAGAGTACAAAATGCAAAGTTATTTACCTATCATCATAACTTTGGCCGATATGTGCAAAAGTGTGACCAAAGATCTACAATAGAATATTTAATTCAGGGTCGATTGCAAAAAGTGGCACTTGTGCTACCACTATGTGGAAAATCTAAGAAAATACTTCGGTTTACAATCGTACACGATCAAACTATTGTATGATAGTATAAAAAAGTAAGCCACGATAACATTGCTTGCTACTCGATTGCACCTAACCACAAATCTACTGTTTTGTAAGGCCGTAGTATCTCAATGACTGCTGAAAAGTTTTTTGTAACAAAAAGAGGTGATAGTGGTTAATGCCATGTCTCATCAAAAAGTGAAATCAAGGTCTAAAATGATTTGACGAAAGTAATACAGTTCCACTTGGTATTTCTAAGGCATTTGGCCGATTAAATAAATTGACAACTATTAGTTCATCAAGTCTTCTGAAATTACATATATGAGAACATTACAACAAATTCTACATTCCACATATATACAATTTAAAATAAACAAATATGTTCGAAATAAAAATGTTTAAGGAGTGCCATTTAAAGATTAATGGTATCTTGATTATATATTACTGCTTTCTTGATTTTAATTTAAAAACAAAAATACATTATGTGCATCTATAGTGTTTGGTTATAATTTTTGATTATTAATTTAAATTAATTTTTGTTTATTTTCAGACTAAACCGGCGTACCGGTTGCGCAACAGCGGCTGGCGGTGGTAATCCCAGTAGTGGCAATCCTTCAAATTTACGATTTCGCAACAGTACAAGCTCAGCGGTGACAACTGGCTCAACTGCCAAGTTCACATTTGTATTCGATCCGGCGGGTCGGCTCTGCTATTACTGGTCAATGGTTGTTAGTTTAGCGTTTTTGTATAATTTCTGGGTGATAATCTACCGGTTCGCCTTTCAAGAGATCAATGGCAAAACCATTGTCGTATGGTTTTGCTTGGACTACCTCTCGGATTTTCTGTATCTTGTAGATATATTATTCCATTTTCGAACCGGCTATCTGGAGGACGGTGTCCTGCAAACCGATTCGTCGAAACTTCGCCAACACTACATGAACTCAACGACATTCTACATTGATTGCCTGTGTCTACTGCCATTAGATTTTTTATACTTATCGATCGGTTTTAATTCGATACTGCGCTCATTTCGACTAGTGAAAATCTATCGATTTTGGGCATTTATGGATCGCACCGAACGTCACACGAACTATCCGAATTTATTCCGATCGACGGCGCTCATACATTATCTACTTGTGATATTCCATTGGAATGGATGTTTATATCATATTATACATAAGAACAATGGTTTCGGTTCGCGGAACTGGGTGTACCATGACTCGGAATCGGCCGATGTAGTTAAACAGTATTTACAGAGTTATTATTGGTGTACGTTAGCTTTAACGACGATCGGTGATTTGCCAAAACCCCGATCGAAGGGTGAATATGTATTTGTGATATTGCAGCTACTTTTCGGTTTGATGTTATTCGCTACGGTTTTGGGTCATGTGGCGAATATCGTGACATCGGTTAGTGCGGCACGCAAAGAATTTCAAGGTGAGTTTTAACTTTATTTTCTTAATATTTATTTTAATTATAATAATATAGAAAAAATTCTTCTGACATCCGTGCGGCATCGGATAAAGAATAGTGCCGCAGTGCGTCCCTGCTTGTCGTAATAGGCGACTAAATGGGACACCAATCATATACAGGCAACTATGACACCAAAAATGAGCCTGTGACACTTTAACACCTTAAAACTTTCCCACAAGTTTGTATGCAATCAGTGGGTTCCCACGTCTGGAGACTACCGGTGGGGTAAAAGAACAGTCAATCAATTCGAAATGAGCATACAAGTGTCAAACCACTCAAACTTTAGATACGCTTCATGGAAATGATCGCAATTAATAGCACTACCCCGCTGGGCACCACGATTGCAACGCACTCGGGTGATCCCAGAGCAAGCAGAAGTGCTTGTGTCAGAGCCCGACGGATTCCGGGGGCGGGCAAAATGAAGTTTCCAAAATATTTTCATAAACTTCGGTTTGCAAGTTGGAACGTCGGATCGATGACCTCAAAAAGTTTAGAACTGGAAGCGATTATGCGTCGCAGAACTCTACAAATCCTGTGCATACAGGAAATAAAGCGCGTTTTCTAGATTTACAAACTAAGGCATTTAAGATGTTCTACCATGGAACGGTCAATGGACGAAACGGTGTTGGAATCGTTGTTGCAGCTGATCTTCTAAACAACATCGTTGGTATCTTGAAAATAAGCGACCGCTTGATGAGTGTTAAACTCGTTATACACAATGAAACGTGGAACATTGTTAGCGCGTACGCTCCACAAAATGGATGCGACCAATCGGAAAAGGATACATTTTGGTCAGAGTTCGGTAATTTGCTTAGAAATATACCTATCGATGAGATGCTCTTCGTAGGCGGAGATTTAAATGGCCACGTCGGAGAAACAAATGTTGATTATGAGGACTGCCACGGCGGTAAAGGCTTTGGAACCAGAAATTCAGCTGGCGAAGACATCCTTGTAGCGTGTAGGGCTTACGGCTTAACCGTCTTAAATACAATGTTTATTAAACATCAACGACATCTTAACACCTATAGCAGCGGAGGCCACGAAACGCAAATAGATTATCACCTCTGCAAAATGTCGATGAGAAACCGTGTTAAGGACTGTAAAGTAATACTTGGAGAATCGCTAGTAAGCCAACACCGTCTGCTCATTACAGAATTTTTAACAGCGGAACCATCGAAAACACGGGCATCGTTTGGAAAGCCAAAAATGCGGTGGTATAATCTATCGAAGGAACGAAGCGCAAGATTTATGGCACTGGCTAAAGAAGTACTTCACAATATAAATGGTATAGCAGACTCACTTAGCCCGCAAGAAATGTGGAACAGCATGCACGAGGAATGCATAACACTCGCAAAGTCCCATCTGGGGACTATATCGAAATACCATCACGTCGGCAAAGAAACATGGTGTTGGAATGACGAAACTAAACGAGCTGTGGCCGAAGAGTGCATTCCAAGCCCGGACAAAATGCGATCGGAGCGACGATATCGAAAACTCTCGACTGGCTCTTGAATACGAGCGTCTTAAAAAGATCGCAAAGAAAGTCCTGGCTCGAACTCGAGCGGCAGAAGCGGAAAACCTGTACCAGGAGTTGGAACAAATATCCTCACGATCGGCGGATAGAAGACAAGCTATCCAAGAAGTTCAAACGTCGTACAGTACTAAAATGCCAAATATTTTTAAGCTCGCTGCACATAGGAGAAAAAATTCAATGGAAATAACCTCGCCGAAATACATCAAAAACGCAGACGGTCGCTTATTAACAAATGAAAAGGAAATTTGTGACCGGTGGCTTGAATACTGCAGGAAGTTGCTTAACAAACAATTTCCACGTGATATCGTGCCGACAGCTGGTCTATTCGAGGAGGAAGTTTCGGACTTTTCAATCGAAGAAATAAGTATAGCAATTGGAAAAATGAAGCAGCGGGACCAGACAGCATTCCATCAGAGTTTTGGTCAAAGATGGAGGGGATCGGCAGCGTTTGGCTATCGAAACTTTTAAATAAATTAAAATGTGGACAACCTATGCCGAATCAATGGAGAAGTAGCTTCTTGGTTCCATTATACAAAGGAAAAGGCGACACTCGAGAATGCAACAACTACCGTTCAATCAAGCTTATGTCACACACAATGAAAATCGTCGAAAGAGTCTTAAACGAACGTCTTCGGCAAATAATAAAGCTCGATAATAGCCAGTGTGGATTTGTTGAAGGAAGATCGACGGTGGACGCTATCCAAAGCCTACGAATAATAATGGAAAAGCACCGAGATTCGTCTAAGGATTTACACATGGTATTTATCGACCTCGAGAAAGCATTCGATCGAGTGCCTAGGGATCTCATATGGGCCGCGCTGATGTCTCAAAACGTACCGGAAACGTATGTTAGAATAATACAAGACATGTACGGAAACGTGAAAACTGCGGTTAAAAGCTCTGCTGGACTAACGAGAGAATTTCCAGTTAATGTCGGAGTGCATCAAGGAAGCGTACTTAGCCCTTTCCTCTTTAACGTAGTATTCGACTATCTTTTAAAGGACTGCATGCGCGAAGCAAATGTAACGCCAATTCTCTTCGCTGACGACGCAGTTATACTTAGCGATAACGTCGAAGATTTACAGAACGCCTTAGATTCATGGAGAAATGCGCTAGAGAGAAACGGGTTTAAAATAAGTCGTTCAAAGACGGAGCATTTGACGTGCCCATTTGCGCATCCGTTGCGACCTGTTCCGGATATAATGTTAGACGGAATAGTTCTTCCGAAAAGCACTATCTTTAAGTACTTAGGATCAATCGTTAACATGGAAGCGAAATGTGACGACGACGTAAACCACAGAGTGAGTGTGGGATGGATGAAATGGCGGGAAAATTTCCACTTAAATTAAAGGGGAAACTCTACGCCACGGTTGTTAGACCAGCTCTTATATACGGTTCACAGTGCTGGACAATGTACAAAGCGTTTAAAAACAAAATGACGGCAGCGGAAATGAAAATGTTAAGTATGTCTAGTGGAGTCACTAAACGCGATTGTATTAGGTCTACGCGTATAAGTGGAAGTCCACATATAAAGAATTCGGTAACCGCTTGAGACGAATAGAATAAGTTGGTATTGCCACGTTCAAAGAAGATCTGCGGAAAATCCGTTTAAAAAGGCACTATCAACTACGGTCACTCCAACTGTAAGAAAACGAGGTCGGAAAAAGAATTCCTGGATTTCTCAGATGGCAAATGCGCAACAACGCCTGGGGCTAAAATGGGAAACTCGTTACGCATAAGTTCGTATAACGAGGAAAGGGTTAATAAAAGGATAAGAAGAAGAATAAGAAAAAATTCTTCTGAAATTCCATATTCATTTGACATTCATTGAAATGGATTTGTAAATTTGTATACTACTCGTATTTTTGACAAAGAGTTATGTTAGTTAGCCATAATGTAAAGAAGGCATGCGAACTTTTAAATGCGGTAGTCAGGGTAACTCATAATTGCTTCATCTGAATTATTAAACCAAAAAGATTTCTCTAGTACATAAGTTTATTTTGGTTTTGAACGAAGGACATTAACAAAATATTCATTTTTGAATTTTTGGTAAAGATGCAATCAAAAATTTCTGATTTTTGCCAAAAATTGCTTTTTTTTGTTTGATTAAAAAAAAAGGTTGGAATTGAAAAAAAAATCCTTCGTTCAGAACCGAGCATTTAGTATGTAAAAGAAGTGTGCAAAGTTAAGACGGTTCAAAGGTTTTCGATAAATTTTGACTACAGGATTAAAAAAATAGTTTAATACGTGAACAAATAGAGAAAACAATTATTTTTTAAACTTACATTGACGTCGACCCTTTAAGAATTAGGTAAATTTTTAAAAATATAACGACAAAGGAGTCTATTCATGTCTATAGGGATTAAAAGGAGGGAAACAGAAAAGAGCAGCTGCTACAGACTAGTTGCCGCGGCTAGCGTTATGACGGTCAAGGGAAACTGAGCGCCCGGAGATTCAATTGACTAGAACTCGAAAAGTTTTACCCCTAATGACTTCAAATTTTCTGATAATATTTCTTATAAATTGTATTTATATAATATAATTTTCCCCCTAAAGTACTGGTAATGCTTGATATGATAGATCATTGATTCACTAGAAATGGGCTTTCAGTCATTCCCGAGAAAACTAGAGTTCCTGTCTGTGTTATAAGAAAGAAGTCCAACTCTCCTTGCCCTTAAAGGCATCATCATTTATTTCTTTAATAATGCTAAGTTCATAATTGGGTATTATCCTAGATAACAAACTATGTTGGACTAAGCTTTCTGGGTGATGTCGGTCAATTGTTGATCATCTGTTGGAATGACCTTTAAGTGTTTTCATCAGGCTTATAAAATGGTTTCCAGATCCCGAATCTGGGATAGGACTGCCTATGTCCTTTATATGTGCATTACTGCAGATGGCATGTCACTCCAGGTTATTGGATGACCTATCGAATGCCTCCCAATGTTCTTAAAAGCACCTCAATAAAAAATAGACAGCAGGGTACCTATGTGTGCTGGTCATTAGAGGTACAACATTCTCTGGCGCTTGCTGGGAAAGTGATAACTACCTATCTGTATCTACCTCACTGTACCTACTCGGTGCTAATGTGAAAGATTCTGGAACTTTAGTAAATTTCTTACTGAAGGACTTAGATACCTTTATTCGAATTTTCAGTTTATTAACCTCAACTTTAAATTTCAAAACTAATCTTTCAAAAGCATTTACGCATATATAGAAAAATTTAGGAATTTTTTTAAAATCAAAATTACAAAAAATGTCTCTCCTGAAAAGTTTTAAATTTTGTCATACGTTTTTGTGTCACTAAAGCGACGACTTGTTCTTGAGTACGATTTCTTCGTCTGAGTGCTCTGTTCAGGTTGTGATCATTAAGAAAATCCAATAAATTAATGGGATTCCAAACTAATATCTCTGAGCTTTGCCCAGCATTTTTAAAGTGTAAATAAATTGATTCTTCTTTCAAATAGATATTCCTGCTTGAACAAAAGTGAGTTTTGCAAATTTTTCTGTTAAATGTGTGAATAAATATGCACTTCTCTATCATCTGTAAGGTACGGAGTTAAAATGTCATATATCTGCAATTTGTATGGAAAATACGTCGCTCATTTGTTATATTTCTTCTTTACGAAAACATCCACAGCCCATTCTACGTTTAGGTTAAGAGCCATCGTAAGGTGGCATTCATCAACAAACTTTTAATTTTTTGTTTTGAATACGAGGATCTTTTCATTTACGAAATGAATTAGAATTGCCGATGAAGGTGAAGTTGCTTCATAACTGTCAATTAAAAAACAAATTGGTCTACAATCCAAAGCAAACGGTTTTGCTTGATTTGTACTGATGTGGTGCAGGTATTTTCTATTGAAGATAGTGTAAGTAACGATGCTAATGCACGTGATGATGACTTTATCAACAACTAGCAGTTTGTGATGACTTCATCCATCTATTATTCGTTTGCCAGCAACTCAAGTCAAAGCAGCTTCACTTTTGAATTACATTCAAATCTTGCAGACAATTTGGAACTTATTCCTTCAAAACACTGAATTGATTTTTACATGAGCTTAAGGAAATTTCCTTGCTCATATTTATCATGGCGCTAGATGGATACTTTCAACAAATATTCAAATATTTTAGTATTAATATTGTTATGAGGACAGTGAGAGTACATTAGAGAATTTGCTCATTTCTATAAGTACTAAATATTAAGGCCCTTGCCACATATAGTAGGTGCGTCTGACAGAACATTGAGTTAGATGAGAGCTCTTTTTAATCCCCGCTTGATAGGTTTTAGGTTTGAAAAAAAAAGTTGATCTAATTCTGAGAAAACAATGTGCAAAACTATCAGTTTCTTGAATTCAGTCTACGGTCGAATAGTGACAGGAAAATTCCGGTATAAGGAAGGAAGTATCACATATTAAAATTAAAAGTTGCTGCCGAAATAAATTTTAACCAATCTGTAGTTCGATTTAATGTCTTAAAAGTTCACGTAATATTTTGTTGATTCTGTAAGAAGCCTCCTTCTTGAGTTTTCACGTAAAGTTTCCTTGTAAATAAAATGTCATAAAATAAAAATGTGCACAAGCCCGATAGTCGTACTTAATTAATTCTGAACCAAGCAGTCTGTAGAAGTAAACAATGCTTACAATATCCAAGATCCAACACCATGTAAAAAATTATTTTATCCAGTCATGTGAAAGAGAAATGTGAAAGGACTCAGCATGCTGTTGTAAGCTAAAAGGAACCCATTCGAATAAAAGGTCACGTCGACGATAACTTTGCTCCAATTATTAATATCGTTTTGTGTTTAAAAACAAAAATTTCAAGTCCTTGCCGTGTTTTTATTGACTTTGCTTTTAAGTGAGTGTAAGGACTTTACCTACCAGGATATTTTTTTTCATTTGTCAAAGAAACATAAACAATACGAATGCAATATTAAAAAGAGAAATTGAAATATTGAGAATGATTTACGGTGCAGCAATATGAGTCGTGTGTCAATGTTTGCGCTTGTTTTATTAAATTTAAATGAATTCTCTGTTACAGATTCAGAGTCGTGAGAGAGAAATGTCATTTCTAAATTAAAAAGGAAATATTTAAGCCTGTTTTTTTATTTTCTTTATTTATACACACGAATTCCTAATCTTAGTCTCCTGAAACCCACGAGCAAATAAGTATCAGGCTAAAAGGTATAAGGCTTCCGACCCGGCGTGTCTTCAATCGATTAAAAATTCACAATAAAGGATATTCTGGAAAACACCAACGATTCATCGACTTCAAAGCCGGATATGATGTCGTACATCCTTTTGAGCTCTACGCGTGGCGCACGGATATATTGGATGTAATGTATGGTTAGGAAACTTACTTACCTCTCACTTAACATAAAATCTATAATTGGCAGCCTACTGGAGACTCGACGAAGACTTAGCATAAGAAACTTGAATTGGACGAATGCACGTTGAACCGCCTTAAGCTACAAAATTTTGTTAAGCGATAAAAAAATATTGAGCGCCTGTTTCATGTCTAGAACAATATACTTTATGAACCTATGGACGCATTGGTTCATGTGTCCGTAAAAATAATGCAAGCCCGGAAGTTAGATTTCATTGATACCACTATAGAACTACAAATACTGCCTGTCTCATTTTGCCAAAAGTCATCGATTGTTAATGGAAGTCTGTGTTAAGCATTCTTTTACTTAAAAGAGAACGACAAAGACAACAAAGACTGTGGAAGAATTAAAGGTCCAGATATACAAGCTTTATTACATGATGGCTCCATTCAAATACAAGAACAGCGCAGAAGCATCGAAAGTAAATCGTACCACTGTCTCCAAATATTTAAGAACCCTGGGAAAGATGTAAAAAGATGGAAAATGTCTTGCATTTTAATTTCAGAAATATTGTTTGATCGGCACAAAGGAAAAAGTTTTTTAAATCGAATTGTTATTGGCGACAGAAAGTGGATCTATTTCAAATATCCCAAACATAAATAATCATAGGTAGACCTAATCTAATCGCAATATCCAGGGAAAGAAGGTTATGCTGTGTATTTAGTGGGACCACAAGTGAATGGCGTACTATGAACTTGTAAATCCTGGTGAAATGATTAACGGAAATCGCTACCATCATATGTCCGAAAATAAGCATGCGGTTTTGCTATCATTTCCCTTGAAACCTTGTTTCGATCAACGCAGTACGGACTTTCGGAATAGAACTTTCATTCTTACAAAGAAGTGAAAAATTGGCTTTGATGAATGGTTGGCCTCAAAAGACGAGCAGTGGTACTGGCGCGAAGTTCACCAATTTTGTGAAAATGGCAAAAAGTCTAATGATGGCCATATATATATCGTATTAACACAAAGGCAATGAACTACTTGGAAGCCAACATATACGATATTTTCGATTTACATATGTACCACACAGATTGCGCTTGTTGGATGCCCAACGGCTTATATATCCAAACGTACATATACTCGAATATATGGCCTACAATAACGACTCTATTAAAGTCAATGAGGACATACATGGCCATTTGCACGATTTGCATGTGTTTTAATAAATGTGCATAACATTGGCCTAAAAGTAACGTCTAAAGGGTTTTTTTAATAAGTTCCGGTAACAACATCTTCTTGTGAATCCCTGGTCAAGGATATGAAGTGTTGCTCTGAAAACAATCAATCGGAGGTGACGCTGTTGTGCCATGGAGGTTATGCTTGCTTTCTACCAAAAATAGTTTCCTTACCGGCTTTGGCATTGAAGTCCCTGGCTATTTTGTAGAGGGTAAAATGTAAATATAAGTGGATCCACAACTATGTGACTGGTTTTCGGTCATTTATTTACTAGAGCGAATCCAAATTCTACCATATTCAGACGTTCATGATAACTGAGATCATTATTCGAATTTTGTTCTATTTTGCATACATGATTTGTATTTGCCGGTTTTTGTGGAACACCTTTTTGTTTCCATTACCTATTATCCTTACCCTTTAAGTACATATTCAATTTCTGAAGCACTAGCAGTAGTGTGTACTGTGTAAAGGTTCTTCCATTTGCACTCGTACCCCTTTTCGGAAACCAGAGTTAAACCCTTATGCACCTAAGTTACTAAGATTTCTAAATAATTTTACAAAGTTTGCTTTATTCTCATCGTGGATGTCATCGCTGATTCTATTGCGAAATTTTCCGCGGAACATCCATCTTTTAGGTACTAGTTATTTTTCACTTGTTTTTGTACATACCTATATATCTTGAAGCTCACTCGTATGTTATCTCACTGATCTAGATGTTAATACATTCAAATCCTCATAGCTAGTTGAGCAGTCAATTCGACGACGTGATAATACCATCTTACATACTTCTCAGAATCGCAATTGTGCAAAGAAACTGATGAAGTCTTTCCCGTTAAGGGCTCAGTTCAAATTAGAAGCTTCGAAAGTGGGGAAGTTCTCGTAAACCATTCCTTTTATACTCAGTTATTTTAAGAAATCATTAATATTTTCACATGCACAGATTGAAACTTGATGTGCAGTATATAAATCAGCACTTTGCTGTATACTGTACATATTTTTTCTGTTGCAGATTTGGTATTTGGCATACTGTACATTCTTTCCTCAAGTGGACGTACAGAAAAGGGATACGTCTCCGTATCTTGGGAGCCGGAAAGTTAACGAAATTTGAATATCCAAGTAATTTTGATTTTTAAAAATTTTCAAAAAATCTTTTTCGTCGCCTTTTATGTCGATTATAAAACCGATTCGAACTAGAGTTTCTCTTACTTCTCTTAGATCTATATTAGGTTTCTATAAGCCAACAGGTGTGTACGTCTTTAGACAAATATGTAGTAAAGAAAATAAGGCCCAATCATAGAACCATACATTCTGGACTGAGTCATTCAAAGAGCACGCGTCAAAAGTTTTTTTTTGGGAATAAGTTGGTAAAACTGTCATCTATTTTGGTACTGATTTTTGGCGCGATCTGCCAGCTAGTTTTTTGTCAGAAGCAAAGATATTAGATGAGCTCAAGTGCTATCGGCAATTTTTACTGTGAAAAAGAATATTAAAAAGAGTTTGCTTGAAAATGTTCTGTTGGGAACGGATTTTCTGTTTCGAATGCATTGAAAATGTTGGAGAATGCCTCTGTAATATCGAGCACAAGATAGAGTATAGAGCATTTAAAGAGGGCGTTTAGTTGTTGAATACCTGCCTTATCCAAGACGGTTTGGTCCCTGTTTTGCTCTGTATTTATGGCGTTGTTCCCTCATAATTTCTTCTTCTTCTTATCCTTTTATTAACCCTTTCCTCGTTATACAAACTTATGCGTAACGAGTTTTCCATTTTTACTGCATCGCTGCTGCTCCGCTTATGGGGTTGGCTAATGTCGCAGACCGCAGAAAGCGTCTACATAATGCTCGGTCCTGGATCACTTCAGTGGTTAGCCCCAGGCGTTGTTGCGCAGTTGCCATCTGAGAAATCCAGGAATTCTTTTTCCGACCTCGTTTTCTTACTGTTGGAGTGACCGTAGTTGATAGTGCCTTTTTAACCAGATTTTCCGCAGATCTTCTTTGAACGTGGCAATACCAGCTTACTCTATTCGCCTCAAGCTGTTCGGTTACCGAATTCTTTATAAGTGGACTTCCTCTTATACGCGTAGATCTAATGCAATCGCGTTTAGTGACTCCACTAGACATCCTTAACATTTTCATTTCCGCTGCCGTCATTTTGTTTTTAAACGCTTCGTACATTGTCCAGCACTGTGAACCGTATATAAGAGCTGGTCTAACAACCGTGGTGTAGAGTTTCCCCTTTAATTTAAGTGGAAATTTTCGGTCGCAAAAGATTCCCGAATTTTCCCGCCATTTAATCCATCCCACACTCACTCTGTGGTTTACGTCGTCGTCACATTTCGCTTCCATGTTAACAATTGATCCTAAGTACTTAAAGATAGTGCTTTTCGGAAGAACTATTCCGTCTAACATTATATCCGGAACAGGTCGCAACGGATGCGCAAATGGGCACGTCAAATGCTCCGTCTTTGAACGACTTATTTTAAACCCGTTTCTCTCTAGCGCATTTCTCCATGAATCTAAGGCGTTCTGTAAATCTTCGACGTTATCGCTAAGTATAACTGCGTCGTCAGCGAAGAGAATTGGCGTTACATTTGCTTCGCGCATGCAGTCCTTTAAAAGATAGTCGAATACTACGTTAAAGAGGAAAGGGCTAAGTACGCTTCCTTGATGCACTCCGACATTAACTGGAAATTCTCTCGTTAGTCCAGCAGAGCTTTTAACCGCAGTTTTCACGTTTCCGTACATGTCTTGTATTATTCTAACATACGTTTCCGGTACGTTTTGAGACATCAGCGCGGCCCATATGAGATCCCTAGGCACTCGATCGAATGCTTTCTCGAGGTCGATAAATACCATGTGTAAATCCTTAGACGAATCTCGGTGCTTTTCCATTATTATTCGTAGGCTTTGGATAGCGTCCACCGTCGATCTTCCTTCAACAAATCCACACTGGCTATTATCGAGCTTTATTATTTGCCGAAGACGTTCGTTTAAGACTCTTTCGACGATTTTCATTGTGTGTGACATAAGCTTGATTGAACGGTAGTTGTTGCATTCTCGAGTGTCGCCTTTTCCTTTGTATAATGGAACCAATAAGCTACTTTTCCATTGATTCGGCATAGGTTGTCCACATTTTAATTTATTTTTGATAGCCATTCGCTGCCGATTCCCTTCATCTTCGACCAAAACTCTGATGGAATGCTGTCTGGTCCCGCCGCTTTCCCCCGCTTCATTTTTCCAATTGCTATACTTATTTCTTCGATTGAAAAGTCCGAAACTTCCTGCTAGAATAGACCAGCTGTCGGCACGATATCACGTGGAAACTGTTTGTTAAGCAACTCCTAGCAGTATTCAAGCCACAGGTCACAAATTTCCTTTTCATTTGTTAGTAAGCGACCGTCTGCGTTTTTGATGTATTTCGGCGAGGTTATTTCCATTGAATTTTTTCTCCTCTGTGCAGCGAGCTCATAATTTCATCCAGTCGATTAAACTGTAAATTCACAATAATATTATGAAGCGTTTGTGGGGGTAGCCCCGAAAAAGACCAGAATTGTGGCGGAACAACTTTTGGATGGTACATAATGATAATATTCCATCTCTCATATGCATCCTTGTGAGCGAATTTTCGGCTAAAAAATCAAGCAGGTACCGCATTTTCCAGATATGGCACCCTGTGCTTTAGAAAACTCAAATAACCTCTTCGTTTAACCTGTTTTGAATCGATTCAAGGCAAAAGTAAGTTCGCTGAGAGAACTGCCTTTAAAAAATGCACCCATACCTACAAGGCTTCATATGGAGCCCATTTTGAAGGAGACTAAATAAATGTTGATGGCTAAAAGATTTCTATTGCTTCAGCTGACTCTATCCTGGTCAATAAAAAAAATACAGTATGTATGTCAGGTAATTTTCCTACAATAAAATAAATAAACGGATATCACTAATTTAATATGAACAACTAACTCGATTCACTGGAGAAATAACATCCTGACCTTGCAAAATAAATCTTGACAAGTTTCAGAGATTTAAATCAAACATCCACTGCAGTAGACATGACACTTACAACAAGTAATCGTCTAAGATAAATTACGAACACCCAAGCACCCTTTGTAAAGCTGTCACATTTTGACATAATACCTCAACTCTGACACGTGTAATACTTAGCTTTTCATCAGCTAATACATATACGTCATTATAATTTTTTTCTTTTTTTTCCGTCCTTTTCATTTATGAGTAGCCGTATGCCGAGTCATAAATCGACATAGCCACGTATCAGAAATCGCTACCCAGGAATTTCTCCTTACCACCAGCTCATCACTTTCACTCATTTAACAGGTGGCTTAACAGTTTTGTCAGTCACCTTCAATCATGGCATAAACAGCCCTGTCACTGCATACATTAATTCCTAGAAGACAGGAAACGTAAGTCTTAATCTAATCCTGCCGCTCCATTAAGTCGATAATAATATCGATTCATACCCCTCATTTGAAGTCCTGTCAGTATTTTTTTTTTCTGTTTTTTTATTATTACGAGTATTACGAGTATTATTATTTTGGTTGATATGCTGAGATTGAAGTTAAGTCTAACCCCTAAATGTAAGCGAACATCATAGGGGGTGATTCAAGACTGAGGACTTATGTTAGAAGGATATTTCAGATATGACGGAACAACGATATCACATCACGTCGCAACTTTTGTATGGGTTCTTGCAAGTAGTAATGATGGAACGTTGTTTTCTTTTTCATACAATACATACGAGTATGTCAAACGGTCTATCATCAGTAAGGGTAAACTTTTTCGGGGTAAGTCTAACCTGAAAAATTGATTTTTTTCTTGCTCTCCTTTGGGACTTAAGTTTGTTTCTGTTTTCTAGATCATTAAAGAGTTTGGTCTTTCGTTTGCGGTGAAGGTTGATCATAGGTAAACCTCGGTGCGAAATAGGTTTAAATTAATTAAGTGCTGAGGAAAAGTGACTGCCATGCAGCGTAGTAGGCATGAAGTGACGCGCTTAATTGGAAAACTTATAACTTTTATTGGACTTCTGTGAAATGGGTGACACGATTTATTTAATCGAATTTGCAACTTTACCGCAAAGCTAAACAGTTTTCCAGAGAAAACATTTTAAATCGAAACTCGAATCTGAAACTTTGTTTCGTAAGTTTTCTTGATTTGAGTCAGGCACCATGTACTCGTAACAATGCAACAATAGATAAACACTTTGTTGCATGTTTGTATTTTTACACTTCTCTTTCTTGCATGGGTTCTGAGTTCCTTGTTCTCTGAAAGATACAATTTTCTTTCGGAGATTTGTGTCATTGATATGTTACTGAACTTTATTAAGCGGTATTTAAGTGACACTTTTCGGACTCTAAGATTTGTCATGTATGCTGAGACTGGATAAGTCTAGAAGTATTTTTTGACTGAGAATTTAAGGGTTTGCAGTCTTTCTTTTGCTTTTTCTTAGTCTTACTTTATTAAATCTAGATAGCACATTTTATTCGACTTTTTTAAGAATTTCAATTTACATTTCATGCATGAGTAAAACGTGTCCTTAATCTCGCGTAATTTGTTACAGACTTTGGTTCCTTGTATAACCCATTTGAAGAGCATTGCTTTCGTAATATCTACTGATAGTCTAAATATCTTCTTAATTATTGTACCGTGATGGGTTTATTCACCCATGTAAGCAATACAGGTACGAGTAAATAACGTAGGGTCGTTATGTTTCTAAATGGGATACCGATATTGCTTGTGTTTTCCTTCACAAGCGTGAACTTAGAAGTTTGGCTTTAACCGCTACCCCAACAACAAGTTGATCTTGTGTTAGTCCCCCACAAACATTCACAAGAAGGCGTTGAATACCAATTTCTGTTTTAATGCTCCTTTGTTGGCGACTTCCTTTGTAGTTGTTCCTCTGCATGAAAAAATTTGGAACCGGAAAGATCTATGTTTAAAGGTACTCGTATTGCACTAACAGCTGCATTAAATCGAAGTGAAGATGCGTTAAAATCGACTGATGTAGGAGTGTTACGAACTGATTTGTAATTCATGTGTTTGGATAGGAAACTTTAGAAGCTTGTTTGCGCAAAAAGCAGAAAATAGTCGGATTTCAGTCATCAGGCATAAACTACAATTAATTTTCGACGACATAACACTCGTATGACTTAAAGTTCTGAGCACCTGCCACTAAAAACGTTCAACTTAACGATGCTGATTTTAAATGTAATGTATCTACACCTTTGTTGCAATATTTAAACGCTAAAATAGCAACCTAGGTTTTTTTTCAAAGGGAACTGATCCGCCATTTGCAGGTGCACATATACTGATTCTGTGGTACAAAACCATGAGAGTTTCAACTTCTATGAAGAAATGGATAATCTCTTTGGTTTAGATTTTTCCCAGGGATAAGAATTTCTCTGATGAAGTGCCGTCTACTATACTACTATTTACATAAGATGTGATCCTTAGTTTCGTCGTCTTCAAAAATGACATTAAGTTTATCACACCGCGCAGACTATGTCAAATAAAATTTCATAGAGCTGGTTCATTTAATCAATCCTGTTTGTAGTAGTCTGGCGGTGGTGCCAATTGCCAACTTTTTTAAAAAGAGATGGAGTGGCGTGAATTCAATATAACTGCTCTAGGGCATGGGTGAATTCTGCCGGGGATGCCGAGGCATGCAAGTCTTTTTAGCCGCTACAGCTTTCGTTATCTTTTGTTTTGTTAGTACTGCTGAGTAGGTGATGACAGGTCGTATCATACTAAATAAAATTTCCCTATTTTCGACCAAGTACGTCTATTTCAACAGCTTTATATGCCTTTACTTAAAACTTTTTCGGTTTGATAGACCGAATTGCTTTCAATCGATGTCCTGCTTCCTTTAACCTCACAGGCTTCTGTCTTTGGCACACTCGCTGCTTACTTCGGTCTTCTTGACAAATCTTAACCTCTCCATCGGACACCTTCGAATTCAATATTTTCTGTGAGATAAAAATATTCCTCTTGTTCATGCTCGGATGCAAGGAAAGTGTACTGGTCAAGCTACTTTTCCTACTCCCTTTTCTTGACTTCTTTCATAATCACAAAAACTCGATAATAATAAGGCGCTTAGGACAATGCTCACATATTAATTCGAGGAACCAGTTGAGGCATTGTAGTATAACGCATAATATATGGGACTAGACGTATTTTAATGTAAAAAGCTCTGCGCTCACGTTTGATGTTCACTCATAGCCAAATACTTTTCTGATTACCGGAAGGCGCTCATTTCTTACCGAGTTTAAGCATAACAGTAGGCTGCTGCACCATTACTCAATATGTGGTCGCACATACCCAAGGCTGGTTATCATCTCAGATTGTGTAATAATAAACGCGATTGGTCAATTACCGCAATCGTGGAGGCGGAATCCATATCCAAAAATGCTATGTGCTCCTAAATGCAATGTCATTAGGCCAGTTTGGGGATATGAGCATTGCCAGTTGTTCGCTGGGCTTTCCGTCATCCCTACTTTTTAAGAATGGAAAGATGCCAAAGAAGTCATTTTCGTGTGACTAACTATTTTGTCCTTATTTCAAGGAAAAAGGGATTTTAAAAACCGATTTTTCGCTTGATCATCATATAATTGCCTTGTAAAAGCAATTCCAGACGCTGGTTTTGAATGTTTCCAGATTTTAACGGCTAAGAAAAGAATAGCTAGGCTTATAAAAGAATGAAGATATTTCAGAGCAATTCCAAAAGTGGGCTTATGGTTAAATTGAAAAGCATGCATACGCTTCGACGGAGGACTGGCGATTAAAATAGCAATAGAATATGTATATACAGAAAGCATTACGTCGGTGTTGGAGGATGTGAAATTTAGCATCACCTCTGGATTTTAACGAAAGTTTCGAATCCTATTTAACATAGCAAATGGAGAATATTTTTGAGAGCACCAGCTGTGCCAATTATTCTCCCATTTTAGTCGTGTAATCAGACGGAATCATCAACACTGGATGGTATTAACAGAGAATTCCGACATAGACAAAGTTGAGAGAGCGACATCGAGACTAAAGTCGAACAAAGCCGCTGCCCCAGACGTGCTTACAGCTGAGCTATTTAAAACAACTGTTGTTGCCAGTATCTTTTGCTCAATCCACAAGAAAGGAGATCCTTTCGACTGCGCTCTCTATAGCGGAATTAGTCTCCTGAACATCGCTCATAAAATCCTCTTTGCTATTTTGTGTAATCGCTTGAAACCAATCAAGAGCTGTCTGATAGGTCCTTATCAGATTGGTTTCAGGTCAGGAAACTCTACAATCGATCAAATATTAACACCCACCACCTACTTGTCGACTTTAAAGCCGCATATGACAGCGACGAGCTGTATAATGCCATGCTTAGTTTTGGCATTCCTGCCAAACTCGGCAGGTTATGCAGGATGTAAATGGATGATTCTCGCTGCTCCATTAAGCTCGGTAACGAATTTATCGAGACCTTCAATCTCAAAAAAGGTTTACGACAAGGCGATGCGCTGTCATGTGACTTGTTCAACATTGCTTGAGTGAGAGTCGTGTAAAATTCAATAGAAGAATCGACATCATTGGTCGAAGACAGCAAGACGTCAATGAGGCATTCGCAGCTATCAAAGCGGAAGTGCATAAATTAGTCTCATGGTAAATGAGGCAAAAACCAAGTATATGAAGTGGTTAAAGACTTCATCTACCTTTGGCTCCGAAGTTACAAGTAGCAACGATACCAGCAGGCAAATAAGTCATAGAATAACCCTTACAAACCGCTGTTTTTTTTCGGCCTCAGAAGGCAATTGAGTAGCAGAGCCCTTGCTCGCAAGACCAAACTGGCTTTACACAAGACCTTGATCATCCCCCGTCTTGCTTTATGGCGCAAAGATATGGACACTATTGTAAAAGGATGGCCTTGAACTGTATGGTCTGCACTGCGAAATCAGGGAATCCGTCTACGGATTCAACACCTAAAATGGCTGGACCCGAATAATCTTCAAATCCAAGCCCCGGGGACTACGTAGCTAATTACGACCGAATTTTACGGAGGTACGAATATGAACAAGTAGAAAGGGACCTCAGCCAACTTGGAGTTCATTACCCATGGAAAGAGCTGGCGAAAGACCGTGTCAGTCGGAGAATCTTGTTGGTTGAGGCCCATGTTCATTCCGGACTTTAGCGCCTATTAAGAAGAAGAACAAGAATCAGACCGAGGTTATTGCAAAGTTCAACAGATTGCTGTAAACATTAATTCCACTTTTTGATGAGACTTGCTATCAAACAACTTGTGGACCTGGGCTATAAAAAACTCAACTGCCGATCATTAGGGAATTTTCATGTCTGAATAAATCTTCTAAGTCGATGTAAGTGGAATGCATCTGTAGAAAAAAAGAGAGAACTTGCTTTTGTTTTTGGAAAGGAGTTGCACAATGTTTTTTCTGTTTCATTTGGAAAGAGTCCTATGGAAAAGTTTGCACAGTGGTATTGCCAGCGATAAGGAATATATCCTTAGAAGAATAGAAGATTTAGGATTTGAACCAATGGATTCCCTTATATAAAAATCTTTGACTAATATTGCTATTACAGTGAATTCGTCCTATATAATGTCCAAAAGGGTGTAGCGTAGGGGTAGATACGACAAAATCTAAAAGAGTTGTGCTGACTTAAATCTGCACAGATTTTGTCCTAATATCTCTCAAAATATGTTAAATAAGTTTGTGGCCCGGTACTGGCTTACAAAATTATCGGCGCATTAAAGTTCCACAAAACTCCTTTCAAAATATTTTCCAGCATATTTGGTTGCTCCACATCAAAGTTCATGCCAAAATAATAAAACGCCACCACTTTCATCCGCAAACTAACATAACTGTACACTTTGTTAGGATAGTAAAAATGAAAATATGGTTCGTAGTTAACACGGTTAATTGTTAACAGCGTAGATGTGCTACGTGGTCTGAACATTTCTTTGTATGTAAACTTCTATTTTACAGCAACAACCGAGGAGGAGTTAATCCATTACTACTTAAAACATTTCCCCCACTCCACTTGCACTTTTACAAGTCATCTCTGTTTCATACATCACTTCTTGCACTTGTAGTTTTTCATTCTCTTTGTTAAAGAAAAATAAAAAACTTTCCCAGCAGAGGTAAGAGCCTCAAACGAAGCTTTTAATTTTTGTGTGCCAGAAAGTTTGAACTCTAATTTCTGCACTTCCTAGCACGACTGACAGCATAACTTTAGAGGCCGCAATGGAAAAAAGGAAACGAACAAACAAAACGGCAAAACGACAAAACGACAACGAACCAAAGAAAGAACTTTTAAATCGAAAAAAAAGGAAAATCTTTCTTAAGTTCTTCTTAGCAGTTACGGAAACTCACACAACAGAATGAATATACTGTTTTGCCACACTTTTTCTTTAGCACCAGTCGCTCCATCATTCGTCTCCAGCCAGGACTAAAGGACTGCTTTTCTCTTTCTCAGAATTTAATACGCTTAGTCACTTGCAATGATGGTTAAAAGTTTTTCGAGGCGGAAGACAAGTTCACTGGAAATTCTTTCTGTCTTTTCAAATCAGCGATGTTCGATGCAAGAACAAGAATCATCTGTCAGTCGTGTTGAATAGAATTTATTCTAAAAAAAAAAAGAAACCAAAAAAACAAAAAACCAACAGAAATAAAATTCGAATCAAATTAAAAATAAGACCGCTCCACTTTCCTTTTTTTTTTTTTTCACATGTCAACAACTTTGAGCACTCAGTCGTTTTCATGCCATTAAGGGTTCAATGAATGCGCATCGACAACGAGGAGCAAAGCAGTTCCTGGTAACATGCCATGGCAAAAGTGTCCTTACGGCGTCAACGCACACTTATCATCGTCACCTCATCGTCATTGACGTTATCCTTATTGAATTAATGTGAATTCATGTGATGTAAGTGTCAGGACCTGCCGCACCAACAGATATCGATATACAAAATGATTTACATTTTTCCAATCGAATAAAGAAAGAAATTAATTTTGTGTAATTAGTGAAAATTGTAAGAACATATGGCGGTAACTGGAGACGAGCGAATCGTTCGAGATACTCGTATTGTTCGTGATGCTTAATTTAAACTGATATTCCTCTACGCCACACGGTGGTCGAGTATGGTTTCATAAGAAATTAATTTTCGACTCGGGCAGTCGCACATTGCGTATAATTTGGAATTAAATGCTGTCCTTGCGACTGGCAGGAGGTCTATGACGAAAGTGAACAATGAGACGGGATTGACTTTCGAGCAAGTGATACCAAATTATATGTACTCACATAGCCACCTGCAAATGTAGTGTTATTAGACAACCTTCGAGTAGTTTAATTCGACCTTGTTGGCCTGGAAAATCACAATGATCCATGTTAATGGTATTACTTCACTTTGAATACTTCTTTTGGAATAGTAATAAGTTATGCAGCAATGTTTAAAAATATGTAGAGGTAGACTTTAAATCTGACAACATTAAATAACATCTTTGAATATACTTCATGCCAGTCCAAAAGTGATTGTTATTATCTGCTATTATAGCATTCTGAAGGCAATAGTTGAAGGTTGACCTTTGCATTTGTAGTCTTTATGCAAACAGTTGGTACTGGCTACTGAAGGGCATCGGTGTTCGTATATATATTAAAATGTGCTAGAATGTAAACGCCTTTAGATCCATTTTGAGTTTGGGCTAAGATATATTTCAAACACAGTGAAACTGGAATAAGAAGTCATGACAGATTAAATTGTCCTTATTAAGGAGAGGAATCACAACACATCCACACACAGAGTTATGCTGCTTCCGTTCGCTGCAGCAGCCACCGAAACATCATTTTTCATTTTTCTTTTGATCGATCAGTGCCAGCGTACTGTTTGGTTAGATTGATAGGTGATATCTGGCCGACAACATCCTTGGACTACCGCTAGTTGTTTGGCTCAATATATGTCACAGGTTTGACAATTTAGAAACAAATCTAAATCTTGAAGGCTCTTGCTTCATAATACGAGGGCGGGTCAATAAGTCCGTGACTTTTGGATTAAAACACAGATTTTTTGATAAAAAAATAATTTTATTTTTCAACGTAGTCTCCCTTGAGCTCTACACACTTTGTCCAACGCTTCTCCAATTTTTTTATCCCTTCCAAAAAAAATGATTTGTCGAGGTTCTCAAAATAGGCCTTTGTTTGCGAGATGACTTCATCATTGGAGTCAAATCTTTTTCCACCAAACCATTTCTTCAGGTTTGGGAACAAGAAGTAGTCGCTCGGAGCCAAATCTGGAGAATAGGGTGGATGAGGGAGCAATTCATAGCCCAATTCATGGATTTTTGCCATGGCAACTGCACATGTGTTTGTGGTCGACTGTGAGCAAACGCGGCACCCATCTTGCGGAAAGCTTTCTCATGCCCAAGTGATCATTCAAAATTGAAACCACTGAGCCATGCGAGATCCCTACGGCTTCCACAATCTCTCGCACTTTCAATCTTCGGTCGGCCAACACCATATCGTGAATTTTTTCGATTGTTTCGGGTGTAGAGACCTCAACTGGGCGTCCAGGACGTTCGGCATCTTCAGTGCTTGTACGGCCACAACGAAATTCAGTAAACCACTTTTTTACCATTGAAATCGATGGTGCAGAGTCCCCATAGTATTTATTAAGCTTAGCCTTGGTCTCGGTAATGGTTTTTTTTCGCAAGAAATAATGCTTAATAAGCACACGAAATTCACTTTTTTCCATTTTCTCCTCAAATTAGTGAGTAGTCTGATAAAAATAGCTGTCAAACACAAACTAACTGACGCAGCAAGTTTAAATTTTGACAGGAGTCAACTGACAGATGCCTGTTGACAGGAGCAGTGTTGCTGTTTCAGTAAAGAGGTCAGAAATTCAAAAAGTCACGGACTTATTGACCCGCCCTCGTATCTGGCAAATAGGTATCTTCTATTAAATATAGATACAATGGGTGTATTTTGTTATTGTTTGCAGTGTCAGTTTTTTCGATTGGACTTTCGAGTCAAATCAGCTATTCATGGGGCTGTACGCAACTCACAAGCCAGTGCTAGAGCCACTATTTTTAAAAGATTGTTAAATTACTTGCTGACGCCGATCATATTGACATTATTGGCAGAAGTCAGTGGATTGTTCGTTGTTACTTGAGGACAGGACAAGCAATAAATGAGAACAAAACTAAGTATATGCTGTCAACATACAACATCCACGAGGTGAATAGAATATTACAGTTGACAGCTTCAACCTTGAGAGATGAAGGGACTTTGTCCACCTTACCAACTGTTATCAACTTTTCCAACAACACTCCGATAGATATGAAACTTCTGAGCAATTAACGAGACCCCATAGAAGACTTTGATCATCGCAGTTTTACGTCAAATATCAGTTCTATCGAAAGTGGATAAAAATATCCTTGGCTTTCGGTCCCGCTTGAATTGCAAGGTTTTACAGGAAAAGATTCAATGACGAACTATGCAAGTTATACGGCGACATCGATCTAATAAGAAAACTTCTCATCAGTCACTTGAGACTTCCATGAGATGTAGAGCGAATGAACACTAATTCTCCGGCCCACAGTGTCTTTGAATTTAAATCATAACTAGAGGGATAACGCAGGAGAGGAAGACCTGCCTTGCAAGTGCCATCAACAGTGAATCCCGTTATATCCGAGGACATTAGTTATTCATCACATTAATAATCTCTTCCGTTTAGGGTTGCGAGCTCTATGACGGCGGCCTAGGCCTCTATATTGCTACTGGCCGAGCACACCCCTGCTATTTTAACTTGCACGAGTAAGGTTTTACTTTTATAAATATCAGAAACCATCTGGGAGAAGTAAGGCTGTTTCCAGAAAAGGTGATATGAGAAATAAGATCTGATTTGGTTGTCCGATCCCTGGATTACTATTGATCTTTATTCTCCACAAGTTCTTCAAATGGTTGAGCTAAACTGGCGGGAGTTAATGCTCGATGGATCAATTTAGTAACGGTTGAGTGAATGCAGAGAGCGATCATTACAACACTCAATCCACTTTCTGAAATGCATGTGGCCGCACAAATATGCCTTACTGCTGCAGCGTTCACAGCTAACCAGTTTATTTGTTGTAAATTCATATTCATCTGCGGGTGAAAATATTTATTCTGCCACTGGAATTATGGTAGACAGTTTATCTGCCAGCAATCGAAATTTCTCTCATTCACGGCTTCTTCATTGCTAATCCATGTTTTCGATAATAGTAAGATATTAACCCGTCGAGCTACTGTATCTGTCAAGTTGTAACCAGTAAACTTTCGCACTTAAAAGGATTTAATCTGTCAATGAGGTGGTAATAGTTGATAGTCTGTGCTTTAAAATGGAACAGAGTGGCTGTTGGAGAAAGACCAAGGCACTAAGGCCTAATTGGCCCATTATGATGCCTCTTGGATCTGTGATCTTCCTACTCTTGGAACGTAGAAGACTTTAAAATTGTTAAGTTATCGTAGAATAAGGCTTCTTAGTGTAGTTTTTATCATCGGGAGTGAGCTAAAAATGTACACAGTAAGTAGGGGATTGTATCCTCCTCCTCCTCCTCGTCCATGAAACTTCTGCAGAAGTCATTTGTATACATGCCAAACCTATGGAACAGTGTGCAGTGATGACACCTATGATAACGCTGAGACACCTATGATAAAGATTAGATTTTCATCTTTTCTGGCTCAGATCCAGATTGGCTTGGTCGCTAGACATGTTGACCCAGCAGTTCACCTAGGGTTTATTCTTCTGCCTTAGAATTGGCACCACACCCAACTCCGCTGCCGGTATTGGATCCATCCGTACAGAAATGAAATAAGTTGTCATCCATGAAGACATCTTCCTCCCAGAAAGACCTAGAGGAGGCTAAGGGTATCCACAAATCTCTGGAAGGACTCTTAGTACTTTAAGAATACAAGCGTGATCAAGTGCTTTAAGGCAACTGACTGTGTTAGCGTTAGAGGGGGCGACATCATATTAGCATCATATTGGGTGATAATGTACAATCCTTGTATACTCGTTATTCGTCATAATGTTATAATAACTGTTGCGTATGCTTGTGAAACCCGTTAACCGCTTTGTTACTTGTTAACTGTCATTGCTCAGGCAGAAATCATGGTAAAGTTATTACACTTGGCAACGAACGTTGGTGGCAGTTCTTTGCAAAAAAAGGCACAACTGACCGATAAATATTGTGATCAAAAGCATCTACTCGTATATTGGTTGCTATACTGTAATTTTTACTGAGCACTAATGTTACCAGTAAGGATATCCGACATCTTGAGAAATTTTTGTCTTACGAATGTGACAGTTGCCATAATATTCCCAATTCTTGTAAGGATTGATAAGATTGTTTGATTTACTTGTAACATTACCTGATCATCATCATCATCACCACCTTCCATTTCCTTTTGAGTTTTTCTGACTCTCTTTCGCTGTATTGATCATACTGTCAGAATGTAGTCGATTAAAACTGAACTCTAGGATATTGGCTCTCACAGTAAGTACTACGCAGCTTTCTGATGCGAAATTTTTACGGTATTGAAACCACCAATAAACACTTCATTTTTGTTGGATAGTACGTGTATTAATTTACATTATCACACGGCTTCGAATGACATAATGTGTGTACAAACAAAAGCGTCTTGGATTCATTTCATCGAAGTTCGGAATTCCTGCCGATAAGATGTTTCACTTCAAAAAGCAAGGAGTTCTTTTCGTCGACCTTCATCCTCTTCGGATGTCTTTTTCTAGGGACTTCGAAGCCGCAACGCTCGAGGTATTTGATTTTTCCTTCAAAGTCTCGTCTGTAGTTGAATATTACTAATCCTCATCGAAATCATAAAAAAAAAATAAAAATAAAAAATGTCTTATATTTCTATCAATCAGGTTTTCTGCCAATCATGCCGAAAGCTACAGGAAACTTTCTTTAATTCCTTGTGAATTTTTCTCCAAAAAAACAGTGTTTTTCCTCCTGCCGCTTATATATTCCTCTTTTATTGTGCTGTGACCTTAAAGAGATTTAATTTTAGGTGAATTTGACTATATTGGAAATTAAATATAAACCAAATACACACCTATCTAGTCTATCTACCTACTACCACCTTAATCGTTTCATCCACGATAAAAGTCAATTGTTGTAGCATAGCGTTTCAAAAATAACCTCTACTTTTAACCTCCTTAAGTACGTAATCAAACTCAACGACCTCTACATTATCCTCTTATTAAAACTTCAAACAACGTCTTATAGAGAGAAATGCATCCAAACTTGCATTAAATGGCATTCCATCCCTACAGCTTGAAGTTTTTGTGTTTATTTTTGGCATGAAAGTAATAGCCATTGTCATTGACCTGTCTTTCTTGCAAAAACCACCATAACCAGCTTTTATGATGGTAAGAAGGAATGTTGCTACATCACGGCAAAATAAGGGGCGCAATGACGTTCGAGTGCGTTTACATTGGCAATGATATTTCATATTGTGATTTACATGCGCTACGTACTCGTATCCTAATATAACCCCTCTGTTGCTCGTATTGCATTTGCAGGAGGTTGCCATACTTTTGTCTCTATAGATACAAACTAATCCCTTAGCCATCTACAAACTTTTGTTTGTTGCCAGAATTCCTCTAACTCAGATGGGGGTTAACAGATACTTTTGGAAAAATAAAATCTAGTCTGTGTGTTGATGGTAGCGTAGATATTTTCCAATTTTTCGCTTATAAATTTGAATGAAATCGCAATTGGGGGATTTTCAATGGGAAAACTTTTTGATTTAAAAGTATTCTACTTTGGTTTACTTTTATCTGAGAGTGAGGCGGTGATTGGTGTTTTGAAAAAGTGCATAAAGTTCGAAAAAGGCATTGAGAAAGATATAATTTCGTGATAATTCCCAGAAGATACAGAGATGGAATATGCAGCTTAATTCAAAAACTACTGAAATTTACTATAGTTCTCTGGATTTAAATGAAATTCAGCTTATTAAGATGTCGTACGGAAAGCAAATGCTATGATGATTGGAGGAGTTAGTAAACAAATTCATACTTTCCACACCGACTTGTGAAGTTTTTCAGTTCAAATTCTTCAGTAAAACTTAATCAAGCAACATTACGAATGCATCTATTAACCGAAGGGTGACATTCTTATCATTATAGCGGATACAGGGTGGCGGATAGAAGTTATGTCTCGGTTACTCCTATTAGCCCAATGCAATTTCCCTTCTGCGAAAGACAAACAGAAATAACATCTTAATGCGTAAATTTAAGCAATGCTGTGAGAGAAGCCGAAGGGAATTAGCCTTTTAAAATTTTATCATATTTACTAGTATGCTGCTATTCATTAAAACTTCTACAAACATAAAACGCCCCAAAGACAACTTAAAAACCTTTTAAAGCCACATATTGCAGTTATTTTTTATTACAAAGGCAAACAAGATACAGAGATGGTACATTTAAAAAAAAATCAGAAAATATTGAATAGGTGTTTCCAACAGAAGAAACTCAAGCGAGGAAGTTCTTCCTTTCACATTCTCTCACACGAGTATGTACGAGTATCTACTATACAATATTGATTTTGGAGCTCAACCAAATTGAGTTCACATGAAAGTGCAAGTGGTATTTGGTCGATGGTGCTTCGGATGGTTTTCAGATGGTTTCATTTATCTAATATGAGTAATGTCTTTTAATTGCCGTTCAAACTAAAGTGTTTTGAATTCCCCTTTTTCTGGAACGAGTAATTGATATCCATATAAGATCCAGAAATGATCCGCAACTTTTATCTGTGGCTTAACATGGCTGCTGTCAAGAAAAGTGGGTGTAAATGACTCTACATTCACTGGTTAGCCACATTGAACAATCTCTACGTTACGGAATATACAATGGTTCAATTCCTTGACATGGAATGTGCGTTCAACAAGGTCAACACATTCGCAGTCTCAACTGCGTTGTCAAGTCTAACAGTAGTTGACTGAGTAGAGAAGCTGATTATTTTATGCTAAATAGCCGGATTATAACCTCTAAACTGGTTGAGGCTTCTGCTGAAAGATGTGACACTAGTGATAAGCCACAAGACGCTATCCGTTCACATCTTCTCTGGATCTTTGTGGTCAAAGAACTGCTGGTATAATTGGAGGCGGGTGGTAGCAAGATGGCTGCCAATGCGGATGATGTTGCTTTTGCCATCTCAGTAAAGTATCCAATACTATCAAGCGACTCTTACATCAAAATCTTAAAAGATTAACACGTTAGGTGGATCACTGTAGATTGGGAGTATTCTCTCATAAACCTCGATCTTCTCTCTCTTCTTCTTCTTTGCCAAAATTGGAACCACTCCTACTGTTCTACCTGAAAAACCTTCAGTCGGTATACCAGTCACTAAGTGCGAACTAGAATTAAAACGGTATGCTATAAGAATGACAAACCTTTGGTAGACTGTTGGGTAAACATGTCTAGACGCCGAAAAAATGTGACTGTAATGTAACTGGAATAAAATCTAAATCACTCTAAGAGTTTGGTCTTTTTTTATGGCTGAGCATGGGTGGTCTTGACTTTGAAGGCACAACCTAAGACTTCTAAAAACACAGAATGGTTTTCGAAGCAGCAAGTCCGCTGGTGATTTGATGGTATGTCTGACTGAAAAATGGAACCAAAGTTTATATCAATCTGGCAAAACTTGATATTTCTAAGGCATTTCATAAAGTTCGGCATCAAGCTCTTTTATCGAAAGTGTATGCTTTTGGGATCGGCGTCTCTCTTCTTAAATGGATTAGAAATTACCTTTCGGAACATTCGAATCAAATTGTCGGTGCCGGACTCACATTGCTGCTACTTGCCTGTAGAGCAGGAACAGCACCAAATGTTAAACAAACTACCAACAGAGTGGAATTTTATGCTTCTAAAAGGCAATGTAGTCTGCTGTCGCTAGAGCGAAATTTGAACTCCAGGCAATTATCCATGAAAGGCACTTCCATCGTTGAAACCGAAAAACCTTCTATTCTCGGTATTTGTGTCAGTCACAACTTACGTTTGAATGATCACATATTCAAAGTCGCCATAAATGCTGTTCTCAAGCGATGTAGAGATCTCACCACCTCTGATCTGACTTCAATATATAAGGCTTTCATCCGTCCAAAATTGAAATGCTCGCATCTGGTCAGGTGCCGCTAAGACTTCTTTGCACTTGCTAGATAGGATTCAAAACCTTGTGATAAAAGTTTTAACTATGTTACACAGTTTTATACGGTTTCACATTCGATTGAAATCCTGGACCACCGACGTAATGTCTCCTGCCTCATCTTGATATATCGCTATTTTCACCACCAGTGTTCCACAGATATCGCCAGGAGCATTCTGCCTCTTCAAACCTCCCTATTATGGAGACCCTTCTTAATGAGCTGTTATCCTGGAAAATAGCAGAGAATCTTAAACCATCAAGTAGCAGTGGCAGCAGCAGTGCACCTCGAACGTAATCATTGTGCGAACAAAATTTCGAAAAATAGTCGTTTACATTTTATATCTTTTAAGAGTTTATGATATCTCAATAGCTCCTGTCGCGCTAAACATAAAAAATTCCTAGTTTGTTGATTAAACTTTTTTTTTTATATGTCAGCAGTGCCTTGTTAAGATTAACTATACGACAAGAAAATTACTCATGCAGTAATTGAATTTTTTTTCGGGCTGTTTAGCATGTTAAAACATCTTATTGAAACCACATACGACCCCCACATCCATAGTTTGCAATTTAGGCTCGAAAATCTGGAATTAGCCGCATTTTCAAATAACTAAACAGTTATACATTGTGGATGCACTTGTTTCTCAACATTTAATTTTGGAATTTCTAAACCCTAAATTCAGCAATTTGGATGATTAACAAAACCATCAGACCGAAAATGAGGCTCATCGCTGATTGTGTTTAAAAAATTGGCATCCACTTGTTGCTGTTCCATAGGCTAAGGAATAGGCTATCCTTTGGCTTGGAAGACGGTACAGAATATATAGGTAAGTAAACTTACCAATTTCACCGTATAAAATCTGTTGAATCAAATTACAGTCAATTGAAAATTGTTAAATTGAAAGACATGTGTGGAAAATTAAAGGCCACTTCGCCTGGATTCACGCTAATGTCACAGAAAAGTATGCTTAAGGGATGCTGAAGAATGTTGTTTAGTACTCCTATATGTTGAGTTTTGCCCAACGTTTAAAAGGTAACATCGCTACTGATTCCCAGATTAGTCATAGGACAAATCCTTGTACAGTCTCAGCTCTTCTTTTAGTAGGTGTGTTGGACTGTATCGTACGATGGTTTTATTCGATCTGATCAAATTACATGTGGTTTACAAAGTATGTTTAAGAAAGAGAAAAGCGTATGTAGTAAATGAATAGTACAGAGATATACTATGACATTTCGATTTACAGGGTGATTAAACAATAGTAATGAGTATTAATAAAGCAAACAATTTTTGACTAAGTTAAGTAAGTAAAGCGAACAATATGATAATTAAATACAAGTTAAGAGAAATGATGATTGACATGGTAAAAGATGAATCCAAAACAGTAGGCTTGCGATCATTTTCACATGTGATTGAGACTGCCGTTGATATGAAAGCCGAGGATTCCCTCTAGGGTCCATTACAAGAAAAATGACGAAGACGAACACTGAATTATCAGTATATGTACGGGTGCGCTTTCTGAAGCTTTGATTTAGAAATGTTATGTAAATTCAACCTATCTGTCTCAGTAAGCACGATCTGAATCACCAGCAAGTATTATTAACGCTAACTGATAATGTTCTTTCATTCTGCATCATATTTATCTCATGTAAAGTACCGCCCTCATCGGCGGTTTTTTTACGGATCGACGACAAGTCTTTCCAATATACTCTTCCTACGAACGATCTTCTTCTTATAGTACTGAGAGAGCAGACATGCAGATATATTTCTTCGCCATAATTACATAGAATTCTTAATAATCAGTTATTTAAGGTGATCAAAATATCGGGCACATAACTCGTATGACTTATTTTCGACAGCATGGAATTAGAACTCCGTCTAGAGATCAATTAAGAATATAAAAGAAAAAAGCTTGCTAAAGTTACTTCACTTTATTCTTCCGATTCGAATTATAGAATAAACTAGCGACCCATCCCGGCTTCGCACGGGTGTAATTTAGAAAACAAGAGATGTGAAGAATGTGAAACAATGTTTGTAGCTGACTTTTAGTTACACAATACAAACAAATTTTGTTTGGAAGTACCGCACGAAGGAGCTACGTGTATCTGTCCATGGGAAGAGCACTCAACGAATAGGTCTAAGCCCGCAACGTTGAATATCTGAATTTGTGATTTGTTAATAGTATTTGAAAATCATAATTTTTTTTTGGAAACTGCAATCTTTTGAATGGGAATGGAAGATCCCTTGGTATGAATAGAATTCGGAGAATAAACATGGTTTCTCCAGTTCCGTATCTGGTCAGAATTCTGCAGTCTATAGTAAAAGTTTTTAGACGTTTAACCTGGAGACTTTTACCGTTGCACAATTTATTTGGATTATGGTTTCGCAATAAAATACAGGACACCCTTCTTTTAAGACCAATTTATTTAGGGGCAATCCAGAAGGCTGCAAGCAATTGAGAAATTCTGTTGGGTCTAACACGGTGTCGTCAAGGTAGTATGTTTGCGCCTGTGTATTAATTTTAAGAGATACATAATCAAGTCGTTCGCTTAAGCTACTTGATCGGTAGTAGGTGACAAAATAGCTCTCTCCCTGAACCAAGTTATAGTCTTAGAGCTTATATTATTACTCGTAATTTCTGGATAAAAATGTTAAGGTTTTGAGTATCTAGGTAACTCTTTCATTGTTTTGTGACATCTGTCCATCTGACATCTCTCGGTCATTTGCTCCGAGAGTTCATTATACCAATTGCGTTTTCGGGCACCAACATGTGTCACTAAAACCACTGATTCCTGAGCTAACACTAATCTGCGGAAATGTGCTACTTTGTCTTGTAATTGATAACTAAGAGGAATGTGTATATAAACTTACCAGCGGACGACCCTTCCACAAGTGTACATCACTGTGGCGGTGGTATTACCCGGTTATTATCTCTATTCTGCGCTACCCCTTAGTATTAATATGCAATAATCTTTTCGCCGAAATGTAGCCTAAATAGTATGTGCTCTTAAGAGTTTGGTATATGATTGTTTGGATAAAAAGCCCCGAGGATCATTCTGTTGTCACTGCTCATCGCCATCGCAATGTGCCGACGGAACATGTTTCAGAGTTCTATATGGTCGGATAGAGATCCTCAGATATGATTTTCAAATGCCATTTAACAAAATCGTAATAGTGAGATCAAAATCAAAATCATCTGCCTACGGTAAACCATAACTGAACACATACGACGAGTTTATTTTTTATTCCAAAAATCAATGTAAAACTTCAAATTCAAGTGGGTAGGCTTTCAGCAATTGTTAACAAGTAAAAAGCAATGTAATTCCTGACTAACTTATAAAAGCATCGTCAATTTGATTTTAACAAAACGTATCTTGTCCATCTAAAAATTGTTTGTTATTTACGAGAATTACATCATCTGCATATAAAATTACGACGACTTTTTTCGTCTACTCGTAAACTAAAACATTCAACTAAATGTATTCGGATATATATTTCCATAAGCCCACACAAAAAGTTGCTTCACTTAAATATTTTCGGCGGATTAATTCTGAATAGACTCGCACTTCACCTGCTTTCATGTTTCCATTTTTCTTTTTTCAGATTAACTTTTTCCACTGTATCTCGATTGTGTTTTTGTCCAATTTAACGTATTTAAAAAAATATTGCGACTTTTTTGTTGCATCTATTAGAATAGATGAAATGGACAGTTTTGGAAATTTTCCCACGTACAGCACAATAACATGGATGCCTAAAACCCTGGGCGTAAATTTAATTGACAGATTTATTTAGGAGTTTTCGCTGATACTCGGTAATACACGGAAATAGTTGTGAGAGCATGCATGTATCTATTGCGTTGACAATTTTTCGGTTTTGGAGAAAAAAAGAGTCACACAAATTTTAACCAAAAAAAATATGTTTATTATGCATACAAACAACGCTGCAGGTGATTATCATTAAGCTTGTCTTCTGCAACACTGCACTTTATTTATCCTGGAGATGAGCCGTAATTACATTTTAAAATTTCGTTGTAATTACGAGAACCATGTGAGTGTGTTTTGATACAGGTCACCGCCGCCGGCGAGTTAATGTTATTTTTATGGAAAAATATTACGTATAAGCAGTGTTTTCATTAAAGTTTCAGCCTAACTTTGGTCAAAATGTTTGAAAATTATTTCTCCTCATTTTTAGAGGTAATTTCGTTGAAAATTTTTTCAAGAATTTGGGGAGGTATATCGCGTATTAACTAATCGACCGTCATTTGCTTCAAAGCGTCAATCTTTGCTGGTTTATTAGCTTAAACTCCGTGAAGCTTCACAGAATATGATCAAATGGAGTCAAATTGCACGATCTTGATAGCCATTTGACAAGTCAACTTCTCGAAATGACTCTATTGCCAACACTTTGTAAATAAAACGGTGTTTTCCTTAGAAGTATGGGCTGGAGCGCTATTCTGTTGAAACTACTGGTTTTCCACATTGATGTCACGAAAATTTTTCAAATTAATAATCGTTGACTGTAGCATTGTACCATTGTCTGTTGAGAGTAACCTGTGCTCCGGCTTAATTTTTAAAGAAATAAAGACCGATGACATCGCTGTAAAGTTTCCACAATATGGTAACTTTTGAATGGATGCAATAACATCTGATGAACTTCTTTAGAATTTTTCTTGCCCACAAATACGGAAATTCTATTTGATAACCAGAAATAAACCAGATCACTGAAGAAGGTTTCTTCCAGTCAATCTGATCCCTCACCAATGTGATCTTATTAGAGTTCAGGGCGAGATCTTTGTGCGGAGCTTTCCACGTTCGTCAAGGTTATGCGAAAACCAAGAATCTCATAAATTGAGGTCCTCTTCAAGACAAGCATCCACATCAGCGACATTTTTTTTCCGAAGGCTCTGTTCTTATTCTTGTTGTTGTGTGAGCTAAGAAACTTATGATGAACAGTTGGTAAATTATTTTTCGACAGCATGTAGAACGCATTTTAGGTCTTCATTAGGCTCCGATATCTCTACATCATGTATGTGTTGATATCGATTTCTTCAGCGAAAGCCTCGTCCTTTTGCAGTGAAAAGAATCCTGAATGATAGAGCTAAGTGTGAACCGAGTGTTAAGATGCTGGACCAATCAAAAATCGAGAATAATAAAACTCAATAGGGTTATGAGAAAGACCCGAACTTCGGACTCCTAGAGGTTAATAGACCTTCATCCACTTCATGAAGTAATTTAGAACAAAGCAGCCACATAAGGGGTCAAGCTTCATACCAAAAATTTAATCAAACAAGGTAACCTCATAAGTCAGATAGAAACCTTAAAGAAGATAGACGGCAACTTTATCGAATTTCAAACTCTAGAAAGAGGTACTCGTATAAAGTCTACTTCCCTCGGACGGGTATATATAATAATCCTATAGTAGGTTATACTTTTTTGTTTTAATTGAAAAAAAAAAAACTGTGACAATGCTGCAATTGATAAATCGTGGCGGGAATGGTTTCGGCGCTTAAACGATCGTGATTTTAGTGTTGAAGGCCAAGCTTCGCCTTAAAATTGCAAAGACATGCATTATTCGATGAAGATCCGAATCAAATGCAAGAGGCGCTTGCAGAATCATTGGGAATGACAAAACAAGCAGTTTTAGTACGATTACAATCCATGGGGATGATTTACAAATACGGCAGTTGGTTGCCTTATGAACTGAAACCGGGAGATGTTCAAAGGCGTTATTCCACTTGAGAACATCAACTTCAAATGCAAAACAGAAAGGAATTTTTTGGCATCGGATTGTGATAGGGGATGAGAAGTAGATACTCGGTGATAATCCTAAAAAGAGAGAATACCACGCTAAGCCCGGTCAATAGTTGCCATCGACCTTAACATTAACACCAAGCCCGAATATTCATGGTTAGAAGCTCATGTTGTGTATTGGGCGGGACCAAAGGGGCGATATGTATAGACTATAATTTAATCGTTTGAACTGGGGATTATGAGAAAAAGGTCAAAATTCGAGGAAAGACACGACAAAGTTATTCGTTTGCAAATAACGATCGGCCTTATGTCGTAAAAAGTTATCTAGAAACGCTCAAGTGGGATATTTTACCGCACGTATTCGCCGGACATTGCTCTTTTCAATTACTGGTTGTTCTGATGGATGTAGCACGATTTGACAGGTCACTGGTTTACTTCTTTCGAGGAAACAGAAAATTGGTTCCAAATGCGGATTGCCTTAAAAGACGAGACAGCTGTGGACAATAATTCAATTAATCTGTTATACTGTTAAATGAAATAAATGCATATTTTAACACCAACAAACATCATTGAAATGATCCACCCCAAGCACAAACGGAGGCAGTTAACCGACAGTCTAAGCTCGAAAGAGTTGATGAATTAAAATCAGTTACATACGAAAGACACGAATATTTGAAAAGAAAAAAAAAACTGTTGACCAAGTTCTAGAAGTTAGTTTCGTGTATCTGATCCAATGGCAGCTACACTATTTCAAAAATTTTTCTAAATTCCCTAACAGCCTTCCTTCTTTCGACCCCTTCTGCAATTAAGTATTGCTTCCTCCACCACTTTCATCCACATACGAGTATAACCCCATTTTGAGTTGGAAATTGATCCAATCTACCCTTATTATGCTCCAGATATGAGTTTAAAAATGCGTTATACCCTCTCAAGGCGTACGTGTAATTCGTGTGTGAGTACGTAAATATTTCGAAACGAGCTCAAATACCACTGAAACACCAACCGTGTCATAAACACATAAGCACATATATACCTATGTATGTACTTTCAAACATCCATGTACATACTCGTATACATAAGTATGACAAGAGTACTAGGTTTGCGTGGCCTTGTCATAGCCCTCGGGGTAAATATGCGAAGTGATTTCACTTTGGACTTTGTTTATACGCGCGCCGTGGATAAGTAAGATCTGAATTTTGTACTTGAAGCTCTCTCGACAGGTACATACAAGAGCACAATCCACCAGCTCTTATACTTGGTTAATGGCTATGAACCGCAGCATAGAGACACAATCCAATGTCGCACTTTAAGAAAATGTCAAGATGCCAGTAGACGAGTATCGAAGCCGTTTCAACAAAGTGTGAAAAACTGAAGAATATTAATGTCTCGTTATACGAAGAGTTTAGCTCAGAGCTAAGCGTCAAAACTGCAGTAGTGCCCTGAAGTAGAATTTCGAGGAACTCGATAAAAACCAATGTATACTCGTATACATATACATATACCGAATTCCCTCTCAAATACTTTCGAAACTGAGCTGACGATAGGAAACCTGCTCCAACGATTCTTTTTTGCTGGGCTTCTTTGTCAGTTACGCTTGCATAGCTTTCGATTCATGGCGGAAATTTATTCCCTCCAATATTCGTCGAAGGATATGCAGAACAACGAAATTGTACGGCCAACTTCACCTCGAACCCCCTGAGGGGTAAGTGAATGAGTGAATGTTACATGCCTTGGGTTGCTGCACTTTGGGGTGGTTCTGATGACGATGATGGTGGCGGTGGTTGATGGTGCCAGTGCAATACTCTGCGCACGAAATTACAATACATGCACAACAAAAAGCATACAAACATAGTGATAAAGCCAGCATCAGAATTGTGTGTGTATATGTAGGTTATCCTTGCATTCAAGGATTTTCATGGACAACCATTTTGCTAAAAATAGAATCGCCGGTCAAAATATTGATCGACCTCGTGCGACATCGTGGAATTCTATTTTTAGATCTCAGTGTAGTACAATTGGGGATACAAATACGAGGGGGGCAAGCAAAAAAAAAAAAGCGAAAGAAAGTAGGTTACACTCATTCCTTCCATCGTGAATTATTTTCATCCCTTTTGTGTGCTCGTTTATACTTGTTGGCAGTATTGCCAATGCGAACTTGAGGATAAGTGTTTGCACACTAAATTTTTAGCGCTACATCAAAAACTAGGAAAAATAATTGATGGCGTAATACTCTTTGAATATCCGAGTCCTAAGGCGAAAACTGTGAACTTGTAGATATCTTCCGGAACTTCAACGACGGTACTACTTAAATATTTCACTAAACGAGCATGGTTTTTGGATTTGGGAAAATTCCAATTTTGGGAGGAAATATTTCGCCTCGATTTTATACAAAACTTGTGTGAGTGTGAACTTAAAACATCTTGCCATCCAAACAAGTTTTTCACAATACTTGATGGCTTTCACATAAATAAGGCAATATACGACGATCCTTTGTAATATAGTCGGTCCAGAGCGATTCTGTAAGTTAAATCGATAAAAGAGAAACCGCTGTCCAATTTAGAAAGCAGTGGATGAATGTCTTGCAGTATGAGATGGAATTGCACACATTAAATACTTTTATCACTTCTGTGAAATAGACCGATAATTACGTCGGAGATCGGAAAATAATTTCTAAGTCATCATCTCCGAAAATGAAAGTATGCAACTCTCCCTTCCTTGACAGACAAATATCTTATAATACAGTAGGTTGAGATACTTGAACATAGCCCACACCGAAATGCGCAAAGTTCATAAAAGATCGCTAATACATTTTAGTCAATATGAGAAAGAGTAAAACTAATTCGATAAAACCTGTGACCAGCAATAAAATATTGCCTCTTAGTAGCCGGCTAAAAGCACAGTATCTAAGAACCGAATAAAACTAGGTCTGCAATGCATTCTGCTGATTGCAAAAAACGGGCTGAGTTCATTCTTAACACATTTGTTTATCGATAACCTTTGAATATATATTGTTTTAGTTGCTTTCCCGTGTTTTTAGCGACACTAGTCTGGTCATTGCTTCACGTTTTTTATCCCATTCAGAAATCTTATCGATGTCGAGCAGTCGGTTTTTAGGAAATGACGGTTCAAGCACTGGCCCATTTAAAGTTTTCACTCGCGACAATGCCACATATGTCAGACCAAGACTATATTCACTATTGCCAATATCCACAACAGCCCTGGCCAACGTAACTCATTGAGATTTATGAACGTAAGCCAAACGAAGAGCTTATTGTTTTCTTGTGCAAGTTTCCTGCGATTTCTTGAAACTCACAGTTTGTGCAACAACAGAAGGAAGTGTAGTTGTCGAATCGCACCAGTACACAAAGAGGAAAGTCATTGAGTGGATCTTCAATTTCACCGCTTTTGTAGACAAAGTCAGCAACAGTTCCCATCGTACCGTTACACAAGCCACCAGACGTCCATAGGTTTTGCGTCAACATTACACGAGCGCAAACAGCCATTGTTGACATGCTACTGACGAGAATTTCATTTCATTGAGAAGTGGTTTTTCCTGTGATTATTCCTTGGTGGCTTGTCCGATTTTTTTGGTTTCATGTCCACTACCTTTGTGCCAAAATTCATCAAGATCGGTAAAGCTGTTTCGGAGGAGTTTGATGAGAAACGAAATACAACTGTCACCTTAGAACGAGCCTCGTTAAACACTCATTTCGATAACTGGATATCAGTTCTACATGTTCCATCTACGAGTAAAAGAAACGTGAGGCTGCAGTTTATAAGAAAAACGGAACTTTAGCCCAATTATCAAGGCTTGTTTCATAAACGAATGAAATGAAAGGGTTTTTATAAGCTGCCGGTCAGAGGTTCCGTAGAATGGCAGGACCATCGGTAGTCGACAGCAGTAACTATAAACACAGTACCGTGGGAGTCAGGTCCTCCAGGCTTGAAGGAGGTATTTTCCGTATTTAGAACATCATGGTGGCTGTGGCTTAAACCGAAAACGCAGAAAGGATTTTCCAGTTGGTTTAAACTCGATGTAAGTTAGGTTAGGTTTAAGTGGCCGTTGAAAAACCAACCTACTTAGGCCTTTTGGCCCATTGTGATGCCACGTGGATCTGTAATCCTCCTACTCCAGAAACCATTTGGAAAGCGTAGAAGACGAAGAAGTCACTTAAGTCGTTGTGGAAGAAGGCACTTCTTTGGAAGAGAGCTGGACATGAACAGATGAGGTGTCTCCTCTTCCTCCTCATCCATGCAGCTTCTGCAAAAGTCGTTAGTAAACATGCCAAGCCTTCTTCCATGCTTACCAATGAGGCAGTGTCCGGTGATGACACCTATAATAGTGCTAAGATGTTTTCTATTTAGAAGAATTAAACTCATGGAGCCGTTCAGATCTAGCTTTGGCCAGAGCATGTCGATCCGACCGCCCCTCTATGGTTTATTCTTCTGTTAGCATCCAGCTTTATTACTTGTTTGCACATAGCGATAGGTATACGTATGTTCTCCTTTTCAGGTATGATAGGTACCTATATACTATAGTGGTTCCAATTTTGTTCGTTCGGCCCTACAATTCCCTGGAATATCTCTATGTCCTTGCACCAAGCAAAGGTGAATACTAAACTGATCGGCAGTTAATGACTGTTTTTGAATTTAGAGAGCATGAGTCCAAGGATGTAGAGTTGCAAAAATATGGGCCGTGACCCTTACATCGACAAGAGGTTTTAGGTCGAGATCGACTTTTACGAAGGGTAGAACCTGTGCCCTCAACACATGTTTCGAATAAGTAATAAAGGATCGATGGAGAGCGTTATTCAGGCCCCCATGGATGTATGTGCATCCCCTGAAATTAAGTCTCTACAAACAGAGACAGTTATAAAAAGAACCTAGGAATCTCTTAAATACGTCGTCTATAAAATTTTCTTCAGTGTATCGTGCGTAGAGGTCCACCGGCTTTGTACATCAGTCCCCTAATTCATTTGGGCTGTGCATCGTGGAAATTATTTCGTGTGCTGTGCGTCTTAGAATCATCTTCCGACATCATTGTAAAAGCGTTTACCGGAGAGGGCGAGAAGGTATATTTGAAAGCAAACAAGGAAAATAAATAAGAAGGTCAGGTGCTTCTCATACGGGCTTAGGATGTGAGGAGCGAATTAATGCGTTGGTTCAAGATGTTGGGAGATAATTTGCTTCGCCATATCGAAAGTAAAACGGTCGTGTATTCCTAGCACTTGGCTTGAAATCATGTACTCGAAATTGGGAAGAATATTTGCTGAGGAAGAGACTTATCCACTCCACTTAAATGGAGCTGAAGGTCTGAAGGCATTCAAACGTGAGTGCGTCCACCTATAAGGCCAGTAAGTTAGTATAAGATTGTTTAGTAATTGTAAGCTAGCATTTAAGCATTTTTTGTTAGTATGTAAGAATTCATGATTAAGAAAATAAAATGCATTTAAAACTGAACTGCGTCCACCTATAAGACTAACGTGGGATATCAGTATTGTATGATAATTAAGTTTTTTTCACGCTGAAGTACATGATAGGATTAGGCAGGCCTACAGGTCAAAAAGAATATCAGCTATCACAGAAGTGTCGTGAGAGATAGGACTTTTTATGCATGACGCAATCGAAATGACTTCATACCTCTAAGAAGATGTTACAAAAAAAACCAGGACAGAATGAATCGCGGCAAATTTACTATATATGCATCAATGTTGTTTCATCTTATGAGTAACTAGGAAATCGGTACCTCATATATCATGACAAAAGTTAAAAAGATATTTGTGGCAGAGCGAGATTGACTTACCGATCCTGACATTCAGTGATTCTAGGAAACTTTAAAGACTTTCGGAATAAGCCTGAGGATGCCAGTTCCTACTTTCTATAATTTCTAGTGGTAACACTTTTTCTCTCCCCAGATTTCACATAACCATTAGAAGTCAGTTTTCTTTCCCTTTCCCTTTTTTCGTTTTATTTATTTTTTTTTTATTTCAGCTTCGTTGTCTTCTTTAAAATTCTTGCGCGTACCATCCATTGACTCCCCTTTCAGAGTTTACTGACGATCCTATTACGAATTCCAACTGCATACTTATACATGTTGCGCTGCAAGCATCTTTTCTACTAACCCACAAATAAAAAAAAAAAAATTAAAGAAGAGGAACGAACAAGTATACACACATACAAACATCTGTGTCCTAGAGACTGCAATTCTATTTTTAGCTTACGTTACGACGTCGCCACTTGCGTGCATGGGTATGGGTATTGGAACTGACGCTGGTGCTATTGCTGGTGCTAGTAGGGGGATGGTGGTAATGGTTGTAGATTGTAGGGGCTAAGGTAAAATTTCTTCACGTTCGTTGAATGTTGAATTGATTCATACGAGTATTTACTCGTACTTGTGTATATGTATGTTTGGATGAAAATAGAAATAATGTTGCTTTTTTTAGATGTGTTCTAGATGGTATCTTTATCTACCATTCCCACCCCACGTATCCTTGTATATTTAGCTTGAAAGTTACTCGTTTGTGTGCACACTATGCCTACCGGCATTTGTACTCTCGTACACTTTCCTTGATGAAATGAAATTTGTACAATCATCATCATCGTTGCAACGGAAATGAACACTAACGCGTACATCCTTCCTTGTTTGCATGACACTCAGAGCGAACAGAGGGTCGGTCGGTGGGTTGGGCGGTAGTAAAATGCAACACTGCTGAGAAAGGATAACAGAAAAAGTACTGGAATAGCAATTGCAATTGAAATTTGTTTGTCCTTGCAGTTGCTGTTACCCTTCCTATGATTGTTGTTTTCCTAATTTAATTTATTTATTTTATCAAATTTTCATTTTTTTTTTCTGTTCTGTTAAACTGTCTGAATCTGTCTGTCTTTTGCAACCTCGGGGGAAAGTGAGCCCGCCTTCCCCCGATGATAAGGAAATATAATAATTCCTTTTGGTTGAAATCGTTTCTAAAAACTGAAACTGGAAAACTGAAGAAAAAATTGAAATTTGCAAAACAGCTGAAAGCAGAAAATCCGCGCATTTGACGAACAAAAAAAAAATCATTGAAAACGCAAGTAACACAGCGGATGGATCCGAGAAAAGAAGTTTCTCCCTTTTATCTTCCTCTTGTCTTTCAGATCCCTGGGGTATAATTAGGAATCTGAAGTTTCAGTCTCAGTCTCAGTCTTAGTTTCAGTTTCTGATGATGACATCGTTCAGATGTTAAGCTACACAGATGAAACAAAATATCTGCTTACGTATATCAACACTAACACTATGATGGATGGAGCTCATTGAAGTAGGTATAAATGTGATCAAGAGAGGTCGACAAGAACTGAAAAGCACTGCAATTTTCAAAGAAAACTATATGAGCTGGATGGTTGTGTGTTTGTCATCGAGTGTATAGATATGCACCCAACCCACGTATGCATCCCTTTTCGAATAAAGAAGACGATAGCTGGAGTAATTGGAATTTTTAAACGATGTAAATATGTCCTTTGTCGCTCGAAAATGCTATCGCTTTTAGAAGCAAAAGGAATGCAAGAACGTTTTTATTTGAAGTGCCTCTGTCAAGAGACAGCGGGTGGCGTAATGGTTACATAGATGATGCGGATGGCGTGGGTTTAGATACCAACCAAGATGCATTGTGATCTAGGGAAAGAATTTCAAATTTATTTCTAGCGATTTCTCGTTACTCGTTGAATTCAGAAAGTAAGTATTTCCTTTTGTAGTCGTTCCTTTATTTGCAATTTATTGCACACCTATGTTAATGTGGAACGATGCTAGATAAGCTAACGACTGGGTTTCACAAAAGCTTACGTATTCCTTGCAAAATTATCTTACGGCAATTTTCAAATCACTTCGCAATGAATCTCAATCTCTTAAATATATTCATATACACTTGTTACCTACCATTGCAAAGAATTTCTTTGCTTTGAACTAAGATTATCATAGTAGATCTCAAATTAATCTAAGGGCACCTCACTGAGGAGAAATGTACATATATCACGGGACGTCGTTTTGGTATCTGTGAAACAACGGTGGAACTTGCATTTCAGTCAATGGCCAGGCTTTTTCAAAAATCATCGATATGGAAGCAACTTGGTTCTGACTTGGTCTGCTATACAGCTCGTGTAGTTCGTTCTTATATCTTCTCCTCCAAAGCTCATCACCAAACCGTACCAAATATATTTCAAAGAATTTTTCTCTCGAAACTACTAAGGATTTCTTAAACCCCTTTGAGTAGAGTTCATGCTTCAGGCCATAAAGTAGGATTTGGATGGTTAAGATCTTACACTGATTCTTCTTAGTTTTCGGGACAGAGCCTTACTACTTAATTGACTTCTTTTGTTGTTGAAGAAGGATTTCGGACGTTAACACAATATGGCAGATAGAATCTTGTATGCGATGCGAGAAGAAACTTATACTTCTACCTATATAATTGGCACCGTTGAGGGGATCTCCTTTTTGTAGATCGGACAAGCGATACTGAGATTCCATTCACCAGGCATGCACTCCTCTGACTAGATCTGAAAAGTGAGTTGGCCCGTAAGCTATCAGAATCAGCTACTTTGTTGAATTTTACTTCAGATATCGCTGTGCACTTAAGTTTGGTTATGTGGATGGAGATTTGGCCATCATCGTCTGAATGGGGTTTTCGGCCTGACGGCGGCATGTTGGGCTTCTTCGACGTTTTAAATTCTGTAGAGAAAGTTTCTCCGACTGTGATTCTTCTAGAAGGTTTCTTTCTTCATCTCCACAAATTTCTCTACGGTTTTCTTGGCTTGATATGTTCTTTTTACCTATTAGTAAGACTTCCGTACATAATTTTCTGAGTACAATCTCTCAATATCTTCGATTACGTTCTTCTCGTGCTCATTTGTTCTACTTCTAAAACAGCCGATTTTTCAGCTTTTTAAAGTTATACCTTCTCACAGTAGTTCTTCTTTGTTGTGGCATTTGGAAAATCTGCATTCGCACTTTGGCTGCAATAAGGTGGTGTCCGAGTTCATTTTAGACGAGGAAACCTTGTAGTGATAATTCGTCCCTCCTCAAAGTCAATAAACCTTAGTCGTATGCCAAACATGGTGTCGTGTAAGCTACGCTTACCAACTGTCTTACCAAAAAGTCCTCGTTACGATCGTAACGTTAAACTTTGTACATTGCTCATATGTCTTGTCGAGAAGCTGGTAGAAACATTCCTTGGTGGCGTCGTCGTTGTTTTCCGTAGGGGTATGAGCGCATATTAGGCTTATATTAGCGAATTTAACCTTGATCAAGACTTCTTGCCTAAGTCTGACGCACCCAAATAAGTGCTGTTCCCTCTCCCAATAGCAGTCACCATAGTACTTATATATTACAGTCCGGCCCATGCCATCACACTTGTGGATGACAGTGATAAATGCATGATAGCAATAAAAAATCTCTGCACATAGCCTGTCAAGGGTCGGAACATTCCAATTGCAGATCCGAAGGTTGTTGTCCTTTTAACGCTTGCAAGGGTCATTGACAATAAATCCAGTTATTTCTGAAGCTATAAGTTGGTTCGTCACATTGATAATCTCGTCCGTGAAGTTTTTCAAATCCTATAAGGGCATGGGCCGATTTGTTGCTACTAACCAATCACGCCCTTCTCATTTTAATCTGCATAAATAGGGACCTGCTATTGCAGTTTCCGTTGAACACTACTGTGCTACGAACTCGATTGTTGCGCTTTACGCCCAGTCCAAGTTTTCCAATCAATCGTTGCTTCGGTCCCTTGATAATGTCTACCTTAACTTAATCCGAATAGTAGCTTACAGTTACCAAAAGAGTTATTTTATCGTTGCCTTGTTCCACTTCGCAGTGGCATATTTGTTCGGCTACTATTTGTACTATTTGGCTAAAATACTGTATCTTAATCTCTATGATGACTGCTGTGAAGTAGCAGGATAGTATTTGTGTTTCTTTCAGAATAGACTGTCCGATATAGTCAGTTCATCTCTATAATTCCAATAGGGAATCTTTCACCATTTAACTGATATTCTGCGTTTCTACTTCAATGACAGAAAATATCTCCAGTGACAGCTCGTTGAAATCTTCAACATATTTTGAAAATGGCTTGAGATTTGTGTACAATTCTGACGTTTCTCATGTCAGCATCAAACTTGACAGGTCGATATTCTTTCTTGACATAAGACGTCACGGTGGTATATAGTAATTGTCGGTTTTTGTTGTAACAGCTAGAGCTCTTTGTTGTTGTTTTACCCTGGATGTCATTGGTGACCTTTAAATCAATTAACAGGTGATAGGTATTCATTTTTAGGGTCCGGGTTATTTTTTCTAAATCTGGAATAAGGCTTGGATATTGTTCTGTCCGATTCTTCATAAAGTGTGTCAAGTGTAAGCATATTTGAACAATGATTTAACTATTAACTGTAGCTGCTTCAGGGTCGAGCACCTTCCTCATTAATTGTACAAACGATGCTGAAATTTTTCTCACCGAGCCGAACTCCATCCATGTCGTAACGACGGTAGACTAGGGTATACAAGAAGACTGCGATGAATCGATTGGGCGCCGTTCTGCAACAAATTGGAGGATATTAGCTTAAAAGCTTACAGTATTCAAAACGTTCAAGAACTAAAGCTTAAAAAAATTCCACTATTTTCGACCACAATTTTGTTCAGGGATGAGACCCTTTTCTGGCTTAATGGTTACGTCAGTGAGCCAATTTACCTTATTTGTGTGCAGAGTAATCCGAAAACTAGCATTATATCCACACAAAATAACGCTTTTTTGATTGTATTGTATTGTTACAATCCCAAAAGAACTGCGCCGGCTTGACAGCCAAGAATGAATCAAGCCAATTTTTGATATTCTGTTCTGATGTGAACCGTATTTCAGTGAGGGCGTTCTGCATCGACCGGAACAAATGTTAGTCAGAAGGGGCAAGGTCTGGGCTATAAGGCGGGTGGGGTAAGACTTCCCATCCACTGTTTTCCAAATAGTTCTTAACTGGAATAGCAACGTGGGGCCGACCATTGTCATGATGGCATATTATTGCTTGGTCGTGTCTGGTCTCATGTTCCGGGCGTTTTTCGGCTACTGCTCTCTTCAAACGGATTAATTGTGTTCGGTAGCATTGTCCATTGATGGTTTCACTCGGTTTTAGTAGCTCATAATACAGCACACCCATCTGATCCCACCAAATACAGAGCATTACCTTCGCGCCATGGATATTCGGCTTTGCTGTTGATTTGGCTGATTGGCCGGGTTTCTCATATGATTTTTTGCACTTTGGGTTATCGTAATGGATCCATTTTTCATCACCAGTAACAATCCAATGCAAAAATGACTTCCTTTTGTGGCGTTCCAGCAGCATTTCGGACATGCAAAAGCGCCTTTCGACGTCTCTCGGCTTGAGTTCATGTGGAACCCAATTTCCTTGCTTTTGAATACGAGTATATCCAGCTGCTTTTAAACGTTTTGAAATGGCTGCTTGAGTGAAACCCAAAGATTCTGCGGGCTCTTCTTGTGTTTGGCAACAATCTTCATAGAGTAAAGCTTCCAGTTCTTCATCTTCATACTTTTTTGGCTACCCAGGACGTACATCGTCTTCCAAGCCACAATCACCACTTTTGGCACGTTCGCTCAGCTAGCGCATGTTCACCATAAACTTCCACCAAAATACGATGAAATGCTTAGAACAAATCCCCTATTTTCACATATGTATTCAATATTATGTTGAAAAGGGCTCTACTATTTCCTTTTCTGAAGCAGATAAAACGGTACAGTACACTTCTCTACTGGTTCCTAAAGCCGATTTCCATTGCTGACGTAATTTCCAAATTTCAAAAAATAACAATGGGAAATACAAATAGAATGCAAATCTCCATGGAACGATTCTTTTAAGGGAACAACGAAGCACACCCAAACTGTGAAGATACATTTTTGGGTCAACCCAGTTGCATTTTCGATCTTTGACTCGCAGTGACACAATGTTTCAAAGAAGGATTTTATCTTTTGTCATCATATCAAATTGTGCTTTCCAATTATAGGCCTGGACGAAATATTGGTTTTAACTTCAACAATCTATTGAAGTTCCTTTGGTCGTACGATATGTGAAACAAATAATACGAAGATTGCATCATAAATGATATAGGTAACTGAATGCCTGTTATAAACGTAATTCTGAAGCTTAATTTATATCCCGTACATTAAAGGAGCCTTAAGGAGTATTCATTTCCAGCTGTATGTAAAGAACCTTGGAGGTAGTAATTAGGCGAAATTTAACCAACTAATGTCAGACAATTACAGTAGTTATTTTCAGCGTACATTTTTCTTCGCTAATCTACTTTCATTTCCATTCACTGAGATCATTAGCTTTTATTACTGGTGTTGCAAATGCAATAGTCTTCGAAACCGTGTTTCCCACGGTCATCTTTAAGTTTTCATTTTTTTTCCAATTTGCTCTTCCGTAGTCCATTATCGGATGCCAGCTAAGGATGTCACAAAGTGCCACTACATACTCGTACTCGTATTCTTATTCCCTGTTGACGTTGCAAAATCACAGGTACCTACTCAATCGAAAGAGGATAGTCATGCTCAATCTCTAACCCACTTTAACATATACACGGTAGACAGAGTGAGTCAATTTTCATTGCAATGTATCTGATATCCGATATCGAAGGATTCCCTTGCCCAAGGCAATCATTTCAGCGTCCTGTATAAACTCCTGTTCGGCATATTAAAAAGCTTCGAATAAGATAATTCATCAATTCTCACAAAGAGACAAAGTTCTTGTCGAGTCCGAGTCAATACCATCCGTTCCATATGTCTCCAAGTGAAGTACGAGTATCTTTCTTTTTTTTTCCTTTATTGGATTGGTTGGTGCTCGATGTACACGTACTCGTAGGTATCTTGGGATAAGAACTCTTTACTTACATTGTCAATAGTTGGCAGTCGATGGGAGTTGTTGGAAATCAGTGACTTTATCTGTTATTTCATGAGTGCAGTGTAATCTTTTTAATGGAAGTGCGATATACTGCTACTGGGGCGGTAAACCATTCGCTGGATTTCCACGTGAAATCAAATTAATGTCTTCTCCCTGGCTAAGGCTAAAGCACGAATGCTTAACCAGTATTAGAGGTGGAAACGGAGGGTGGGTTAAATCATTAATCAACGTCAGAAGAGGTTTTGTTTCAACAACTTTTATTCGGTGTTTTGTTTTTTTTCTTACTTTTTTATTGAAACGAGTGCAGGGTCATTTCAAACGTTAATTCAATAAAGTTGAACAGAAGGCGAAACGAAGCAAGAGGTGCTCCAAAATACTTCAGAGCAATCTAAACGTTAATGTTTTATAAAAGTCCAGACTAAATGGTTCAAGAGTTATGGTTAAAAAGAAATTTAAGGATTTCTCGAATGAGAAAGTTATGGAGTTTGAAAATTCTCCGAGAGTATTTTTTTCTCGTTTCATCGGAGCTGGATCTGACTTGGTATAGTTCTGGTATTTGTTTTTGTGCAGTCTGTTAGTATTATCTGATGGAAAAAAGAAAGAAAAATTAATGTTTTATATGATGGAATGAGGTCAACTACTGATTTGTTTGACGAAAGTAATACCTCCCCTGAGCAATTGGATTACAATGAGATCTTCTGAATAGGATATCTTTGAATAGATATACAGTGAGACTTTATACATAGATTAGTTCCACATGTAACGTAAATTAACTATTCTACCAAGTTTGCACATTATTCATTAGAATAATGATATCGAGATCTTACATAAAATTTGAAATGCATTTCAGCAGATGCAGTCTGATAGAGTTCATTCGTTTTGTTGTTCCGAAAGTAAATTTAAATAAGATACATTAATGATTCAGATTTCGATCAGATTTTTATTTCAATAAATTGCTTAAATCTTGCCATTATAAGTTAAATATAACATTACTAAAATGTCATCCATGGGAGTCTTTGCGCGACTTGATTTTGAAGAGGTAATTTTCTATAACTTTTCGAATTATATCGGACAATAACTTGATGAATATTTGTTTTTAAAACGCCCAAAATTTGCGGATTGTATGCATATACACGATCTCTTGAACAAACCCAATCCAAAGCCGTCGAATCCCACGATTTTAATGGCTTGTTCACATCACTAAAACGCCAAATACTCGTAATTAGTTCAGGAAATTTTCCATGCAATAAAGCCAAAACGGATTAAATTGAGTAAGAAGTGGCACCGTCTTATTGAAGCCACATGTCTTCCACATACATACCTTCGATTTGAGGTCAAAATAAATTCCGGCAACATTTGGCTATAGCGATTGGTATTGGCGGTGACGGTTACACCTTCCTAATTTTTGTGGAAGTATGTACCAATGATACCATCAGAGAAAATTGCACACTATACGGTGTGTGCGGCCTTTTTGCGGATGGAAAGGTCTTTCGACAGCTACGTGTCTATTTTTTGCACATTTAAGTTTTATATGCGATAATTTAGTTTGTTATTGTATCCATCGAGTGAAATATGAGCCTCATTCCTAAAGAAAATGTTGTGTGAAAGTTGGACAACCAAACGCTTATATTCAAGCACCCAATCAGCGTTTTTTTTTACTCATTCCGTCTTCAGCTGGCTTTAATACTTAAGTGAATTGAACTTTAGAAGGTTGCAGATAGAATAACAAATAATCCATAATGTGCCATGAGACATGCCCAAATGCTTTGGTCGCCCTGAAATTGATAGATTTGAATTTTCTTCAACACTTGTAGCTGCCGTTAGCATTTTCTGAAGAGGGATTATTTCGATTATGAATAGGCCTTGAGACATCTGGAGCAGAGTCAATTTCTAAGAATTTTTATGAGAGTTTTGCCTATTGTACGCACGGATGGAAGATTATGTTGACCATAATCTGTTCGTAATGCGCGAAATGTACCTACTACAGAATTACTATTTTTGTAGTTGGTTTTGGCGACTTCAACACTTAAAGCGATTGACAATCCATATTAAAAAATGGTAAGACTTATACTAAAGATATGCAGTCTCCGATGATAATTCGGTTTGAGATATGTATTTGACGTAGGGATGTCAAAATCGGACTACGGCTTGGATGACTCTATACTAGGAGTTGGGTTTCATAGAAAAAACTGAGCTGATTCGAGATCCCCAGATCCCCGATGCAATGGTCCCGTACACAAATTATACAGAAAATAGGTGATAAAACTAGGAGGTTTGTGACTTACTTACTGCGACCATTTAACGTTAGAGACCCATAGGTATTTCACTCTGTCTTATGATACTTATTTAAGAAGAATCTCTCTATCTAGCAGTCGCCAAAACTGAATTAATAGCAACAATTGGATACGAAACATCTAGTCATAAGAGGCCACTATTTAAGTCTTGCTATGATATGGTTTATTTCAGAGAAACTTTCATTCTTAGTCTGGTCTGGATCGCACAAGATCTTAAGCGCTGCTATTTGATTGCAGTATCATTGCAGTATGCACATTCTTTAATATCTTTGGGGTCACATATGAACCATATACATGCTTAACTAAACCGGGCTTGTGAAGATTTTTTGCCTAGGACACGACAGTCTTCCGTTCCGTTGCGGGCATACTGTTTCCAATATTTGGGCTGTGCAAATGCCTCTATCTTCATCAACAAGATCGCACTCGATTATTTAAATTTTATCTTCCGCATCAGCTGAATGGATTTATTCTAGATAGTGGTAGCTAGAACAACTTTTCCTCTATTGAGACGAGAGAGGCTTTTTTAACAATTGAAAGTAAGCTCATTTCAATATACACATGAGGTAGCTGCTTAAATACATCATCCATCCCCTGCGCTTTGGTGACTGACTATGTATCATATTTCTCACTGTTTTAAAGACATTCGATCCGAGCTTAAAGCCAGCTGCCAGCTTCTCAGCTTTTCAGAAAACTATAGCAATATTATTTTTATCGCGAGGCGTTTCTTCCTACGCATGATCTTCTTCTTCCTCCCTTCTTTTAGTTCGATGCTCTTCCATGGCTGCTCTTGTTGTGTACTGCTGCTTTTGTAGGTGTGCATTTTGTGTTATCTTTTTCGTCGTATGCACTCATCTCCTTCGGCTTTTCTTTGATGATGGCTAATAGGCTATGGTGTCCCAGCTACATGCTTGATGATGTTGTCATTTTAAGTGTAAAGATTGTTGGCCTTATAGATGGTTAATGCAGCAAAACAGAGGGTCCCTGGAGTTACCCTTTAGTAACTCTAGTCATGTTAAGGCTTTTTGTGGAAATCGACTTCTGAATAAGTTTCAAACAAAGAAAAATTTAAAGTTGACGTCCATCCTCTGAATATTTATACATCTAGTATGTAGTCTTTTTAAATGGGATTCGTCCACCAAATGGGAACGTCTAAATGTCACGTTGTGGGTGGCCGTGGCTCAAATGGTAGTGAACTGGCTTCCAAATCGGAAGATTCGGTGTTCAAATCCTAGCCGTGCCCAGTTCAAACATGACTTGCATTTTTTCAGTCAACAAAAATCGAGTAAGATGTACAAGTATAGTTGACTATAGTACAACAACAAGCCAGCTCTAACTAACAATTGGGTGACTTACCCAATTAAATGTTGAATGTCACCCATGGAGCAAAATGTCCACTAAGCCCAAACCTCTTTCTTCTCTCTTTCTTCAATTTTCCAAAAAACTCACAACATGCTTAGGCATTATAAGTGTATTCATACCCACTTAAGTGTTAAGGTCTTTAAAAAAGAAAAAAAGATTTGGAGTCTTGAAATTCAAGTGCTACTTATATTTTGTTAAAAGAGCTTCCATCACTGTTCCAAAGTAACAATAAAGAAGAGTACTGAGGACTTGAAACCATAAAAGTGCATCACAGCCCATTTGATTTTGTTCGATAGTATAACTCGAATTCATTAGTAGCTCCCATAATATGAATTCATGACTGAGGTCTTCGTCTCTACGAAGCGGAGTAAACCAACTTGACTGGCTAATCTCGTATTTAACGAACCTAAATTTATGGAGGTCATGAATGGGAATGGAAATGAATATCTCAAATTAAGTGTAAAAGAACTTTATGCGAATTTGTCTCTGCTTTAGATGGACCGATGAATTTCCCCTCAAAACTGTCGTCCATTTTGTGTTGAGGAATGATTTCGGCCAAAATCTAAAAACAAAATGTTGTTGAGTCTCCATGGATGGCTTCAAAATCGACCAGAAATGTGGCGCTTGTACGAGTATCTTCACAAAATCTTGTATCTGTCTTCTAAACGGAGATATGTGGAGATATGTGTACACAATTCTATAAAATGAAAATTTGTGGAGAGGCGATGTAAGATCTGCGTCTGTAGCGACAGGCAAGTTAAACGTATAAGGAAGGCTGCATTCTATGAGTCTTGCTTTGATTGCAGATCACAGTGCGATCACTAGGATGAGATCGCTTATGAATTTACTAAAGATGGCAAGGGGATTTTTTTACAATTCAAACATGGATAAAAACTGTCTCCTTCGTCAGTTAGGACTTCCATTGACACATGGGTTTCATGTGAACAAAACTCCTGTTGATATTACTCTCCAAGATAGCGACTGGTCCAACAGATGCTTCCCGACTTATCTAAGAAGCCAACATCTTTCTGCTTGTTCCTCAGTCGACAACTTACTAACAATTTGACAAATCACTACGCCTATGCCAACCACCAAATTATATTAGGCATTAGTGACTGAACATCGTGTGAAGCTTGCTGTGAATGTTCAGCTCGTGTTTTCATCAGGCAGCAAGTTTTCGGCACTAATGTGGTGGATATTGGTTCTGTAGGCATTTTCGTTAAGATTTGTTCATTTTTTTCTTTAACTGAAGACAGAAAAATTCTAGTTAAAGAAACACACAGGAAGCATAACCGACTTATTCCTTCTTTTAATGCTCCATTCCGACAGAAGAAAAAAAAATCTATGATTGTTAGCCAAAGTTGAGCTTGGTACTGCACTTAAACAATCTTTGTATCCTTGATTAGCTCGAAAGTAATTTTTAAAAATAAGATTAATAGTACTGTGCCCTAACATTCAAACCTACGAAATGACTGTCCATTTGCCAATAGAGGTATACCTAACTTAAGGGCTTAGTAGAGTAACAAAAGTTGGATGGGAAAAATGGAAGACGGTGAGAGTATCATTGATAAGAAAATACGTATGAAATTGAGGAGGTATTTACTGCCCACATTGTAGTTTCCGCTGTGTGAAAAGTATTCTGAACACAAACAACGGAACGACAATGATAAATATTCAATGAGCCATTACCTTGTTGGTGCTGACAGCACCGAGTCGTGGAGAAATGTCTTACGCAATGTATTATGCATACGAACTTGATGTAAACTTGATGTGATGAAAACTTGTTAGATGTAAACTAACTTTCGGTCGTCTAAGGTACGAAGGCTAACTCATGTCACACTCCTAAAGTCGTTAATTCAACGTTGTTTGTCTAGAAGCCCTTCAAAAAATACTACGTTGAAACTAAATAGAAAGGAAACATCACGTGAAACCTAATGTCTAAAAAATGTGACAACGCTCATCCTAAAAGTAATAGAAAGTGTTAACCTAGAAAAGATTCAAGTGCAGATGAAGTTTTATCCCCTCCCACGACCACCCACAGAGAAATACTTGAAGCTATCACAATAGGAGGCCAAATGAACAAGTAATAACCTTTTCGAGAGATAAAACACCTACATTCAAGCTTCTGTCTTCGGGCTCAAAAGTGTATTTTGAAGAGTTCACATTTCCGTGCGGGAAGACCTTTAGATGACAGATTTGAATCGACATGACTTTAATAAACTTAATCTGGGGGACCACCCCCGATGCTAGCTAACATAGAATCGAGTTAACGTGCTCAAAATATTTAGATAAAAATTGTCAGTTACTCGTTGACCTTTTCATCTGTGTAGAGGCTGCTGACAATTTGACAGCTGTCAATGGAAATTACATCAGCTCTTCATATTGATAAAATCTCGCTCATGTTAGTAACATGACCTCAACAACGAAAATGTTGTCTTTGGTCCGATTCTGCTCTATTTTTTTGCTTTTACGACGCTTGGAAATTACACAAGTAGAACTACGCACATTTCAGTTCAGTTGGTTAGTGATTTAATCACATTACTGACTTTTACAATGAACATTATGAAAGAAAAGATTGGTATGGTTGAGGTATTTTCAAATATGTTTTGAGTGGTCAATGTGTCGGTCACAATTGTCGACCGATATTTTATTGACAGGATATTTGTTTGTACCTTGTCTCTATTGCACGTAATTGTTCTAAGTGCTACTGAACTTGGGCGAGTTGCTAGATGCGTAGCTCGATTTCGAAAACTCGGGTGTTGTTCCCATCAACGAACGCTCTCATTATTGCCCTTGTAGTGTCATACAATGTACAAATGTGCCAATGAAAGTCGTAATATAAGGCATATGCAGTCTTAGTTTCAGGATTTAATAAATTCCCTCTGACCCTTGCCCAGCAAGTGACCTTATTTAAGCTTTTCGATAGTGTGATGAAGATGAAGATGCTAAGAACTCTCCAACTATCGTGGAGCTGATAAAGAATTCGGTAAGTACTAACGCTCATCATGGCTATCGCTTCGCCTCTTCTACCTATTGCGTATCTATCCGCATGGAAGCAGATACAAGTTTTCCTAACAAATAGTAAAGCCCATTGTTGGTGTTCACAATGAAGCCAGCGCCATATCCTAGTTCGGTTTTGGATCCCTCTGTAATAATCCGACCACATTCCATTTCACGCTCAGATTCTGGTCGAAACTATTGCTCAGTACAAGGAAAGTCGAGTCGTGCTCCCGCAGCCAGAGCTCTTTAGTACCCTTTTAAAACTTTCTCTTGGTCGCAAGAAACCTTCTTTGGCGACAAACTCTGTGTCTTCCTAAAGCTCTCGTGTACAAAATTAATACAAACAGCGCTCTGTCCACGCTCTCCGACGTGAAATTTTTAGTCAAAAGGAATTTGCAATACAAGGTAAAACCATCGTACCGAGTTATATAGAAGAAACAGATAGTAAGGCCATCCATCACTAATAGATGAGTCAAGCCAGTGGGCTTACTCCTTCTTGTGAAGGGCGAATTCGTCTAAAGCGCATTGCGCAAGCCTGATCCTAAGCTTTTTTTTCTGCAAGCAACGTCTCTTCACTAATTCAAAACCTCTGATTCTCTACGCTATATTTTTGTTGCAAAAAATAGAACATGCCCTCAAGTTGCATTTCGGATTTACCTCCAACGTAGAAGAAGATGCTGAATTTGTACTCCTCCTCGTCCAGTGTGGTTTCAGTTCTGCCCAACAGATTTTGAAGCACTGAGACAATGCAGGAAATTCTTCATTCGTATGTCTGTTGAAAGGGATGCATTCGAAGGCAAAAGATGCAGAAGCATAATAAATATTATAATGTACTTCACTGTACGCAATTGAAGGAACTGGTAGTGAACTAATTTTGATCTGTAGGTGAGTTCTGGGCACTGCATTCGACTCAGTATATAAGATAACATCAGATTTGCTGAGTCCTTCCAGGATTATGGTCTTACTGAGTATTTTTAACTTTTTACAAAAGTCCCTGTATGAAGGAGACACATTTAGAAATCCGAGTTATCATTGAAGTCTTTGGAGGTTTGATTTCTGGCTTCCTTACGTAGAACTGATGATGTATATGGGGTTTTTCCTCAAAGGCCACGTCAGTTCAAAAGTTTGAAGAGGGCACTGTTCTGAGTTCAGGCGGAGTTTTTGGCGAATCGGCTTGTTTACTTCTTAAAATCTGTGCAAAAGGTTTTTATGACAATGTCGAACCTAAGTTCCAAGGGTTGGACAGCCTCTGTTAAAGTCTACTTTCCAGCTGTTGGTTACCTTAAGGCATTGAGGGCTAAGTCGATTACTTCTTGTTGCCCTTTCGCAAAAAAAATTAGACTGCCTATGAGCAGAAGTACCGTCACCCATGATAGGTTCCATATTTCTAAAATCACAACATTCAGTGAGATCGGTAACTGAATTTAGAAATAGCTGTAGTCACGCATCATAAAGAAAGTAAACTGACGCACCCTAGGTTCGAAATACCCCAAGTTAATGTGCAAAGGCGGTATTTGGCATCTCAAGACAAGCTCTCGGTTTTACAGACCGCTTATCATATAATGCAGTGAAATCCCTGAATTATGCAAGGGACATACGCTTTTTATACATCCAGAATCCTGTGGGGATACTATGCAACCGCCATGGTTGTATTTCTTAAACTAGTTATTGTTTATATTGTATTGTATTGTTTATAATAGGTGTTTTTTTAAGTTAGTACTAACTTTGACCGTAAACAAAAGACATGAAATCTGGGCATATGCTCAACATGATTGGATCTGGTGATTATCAACCGAGAGCCAATCTTTTCAACCTCTTTTCAAGGATTTGTGGTCTTATGCCCTCTGTAGCATGAATAATGTTGGCTTCCAATACGTCAATCGTTGTTGGTTTGTCAGCACATACTTACAACTCTACGTATCCCAAAAAAAATAATTTTGGAGGCTAATTTGTCTTAGCTCCAAGTGCTCCAATTTTCCTTTTCGACATACCCATTGAGCCAGAAAAAATGGGCCTCAACGCTAAACAGAATTTTTCAATAATACAGGGTATCCAATACCAGTTGATTTTGGGCGCATTCACCGAAATTTCGACGCAAACGATGGTCACTAGGCTTCAATTCTTGCAGTATCTGGATTGTGGTAACCCTCTCAAACAAGATATTTCCATGAAATGGTGGGACAAAGACAAAGTTATTGTGTTATCTCGTGAACGGATGCAATATTCTCTTCAGTCTGCAATCTTGCAATGCATCGCGGCAGACCGCACTGGGAATTTTCTTTGTAAATGGGAAAAATAGTGGTGCATTGCAGTTTCAGATAGTCGATTATGTCGGATGTAATATGGAGCAGGTGCTCTATAAGTTTGGCGCACAGATCCAAATAACTAAATTGTGGTAACGTTTTTGAAGGGGTATACGACAATAACTACTGAATAAAAATGACAGTTACAGCGTGCAATCTGGCAATTTGTTTGGCAGATATACCTATACTTAAATGTCTGAAATAAGTACTACGATAGATTAAAAACGAACGCTTTGTAAGTGCCATCGCTCAAAGGATGTTTTTTGGGGGTTCTTGTAAAATTCTTACCCCAGATTCTTCAAAATATTGAGCAACCATCTTATGTACATACATATACTCGTATATCTTTGGCTCCCTCTAACTGATTTTTTTTTAAACTCTTGCGAAGTCTGTTTTTTTAAGTCCTGGAATCATTCATCGCGGCATGGAGTAGAATGCACACATCCTTTAAGAGACAGAGATCGATTTAGTAAGTAACATAATTCCACAGAGGTTGAGCGATAATCCCTGATTTCCTGATTGATTATGTCGATTTAGAGCAAAGTCCATGATTCAAAAATGAATTGTCATTACAACTTAAACAATTGTGGGTGTAATAACTCCCTGTAAATGCATAGATGAAAATACAAAAAAAAAACATACTTTAAAGGACACTCCCAAATATCAAGTATCCAAAGTAAATCCTTCAATTATTGCATTGAACTATTAATTGCATTCGTATTCGCAATCATTATCCCTTAAAAAAAAAAACGAAGGCCAACGCAGAATATGTCAAAGGAAACCCAATCGTAACTCTGACATCCAATCTGGTCACATTCCGCCAGGATTTTCATTTAATTTTTCTTATTTTTTGTACCCCAATGTGATCCTGATCCCTCAATCACACAAAATGCAATTGGTACAGAGGCGAAACAGGGATGAAAATGAGAAAATCCTGTTACAGAAGAAGGTATTGCAAAGAAGAGAAAATAAAATTGTTGGAATTAAGTGCCATCACACGAATGGAATGGAATCTCCACTTTGATAATTTTATTTAAAGGGGTGGTCAATTATTTCGTTAAATAAACTTATTCCGAGTCGGTTTTGTTGGCGCCGTTTTTATTTCCTTTCACAAAATGCCCACAGCTCGGGCTATTTCTGGTTTTTGAGGTTTCTCTCTGACTATTCATGGGGCTTCATTGCATCAGTACGAGTATATCCATGATTCCTGTGGGTTTTTTTTTTTTCGGATTGATCAATGTGATGCAGCAGGCGGGAATTTTAATGAGGTGATGGACGATTATTTATTTATTAAGCGACAAAATGGCAACAGTGAATTTGTAGAAATGATTACACATTAAAGTGCTCTCCACCTGATTATTTTAAAAAAATGTATAAAATTATGTATAGCGTATTTTGAGCTTTAATTGAAGCCAATTAAATTTATTTTAAATTGTACCTACTTCGTCGATTCATTTTTTTTTAAAAGACTAGTAAATGTTGAACAACAGATATCTTTTTCTGAATACGTTTAACAATAAGAAAGAGAAAATGCCTTATATTGTTCTATAGCTATCATTCGGCTCATTTAACCTCATCAGCTTAAACTGAAGTCTTATTTTGGGGAATAAATTCCTTGAGTGCGCACACACTTAAACAGAAAAACATTCTTGCAGCCTGACTATCCAGAAAACGGTTGCAATTCGTCGTTCATTCGCAATACAAAATGTATTGCAGTCACTCCCGTTTACTTACCTACTTTACTTACTTTAGGGTCCGCTACAGTCAGGGGTAGACCTGGGCCTCATTCAACAAGCGTCTCCAGTTAGCTCGATCTTTTGCTAGCTGTCTCCAGTTTTGCACGTTTATTTATTGGTTAGCTGAGGTCCCATGTGGTCGAGTAAAACCCAGCACAACAGTAGCAGCATCTCTAATGGCTTTTTGGCAGTGTTGCCACTGGTCTTCGATGCTTGATGCTGGGGGCAAAGGACCTGTTAAGATATTAAGAGACACTCGATCGGAAAAGGACTTGGCGATTTCTTCCGATTGTAGCCATCTGACGTCGAGATTGCTCACAATATTAGCTTGTCTTGGCGTTGCTTGGGACATCCGCAACCATAGCTTAGCTACAACAAGGTAATGTTCTGAGTCGACGTTGGCTCCTCGGAACGTTCGGACATCCATAATACTCAAGAAGTGTCTTGCGTCGATCGCAATGTGGTCAATCTGTTTGATGGTTGATAGATCATGACTTCTCCAAGTCACCTTGTGAATATCGCGATGTAGTAACCGCGTGCTACCAACGGCAATGTTTCGTCCGGCCACAAAGTCGATTAGCCTAAATCTGTCATGGAAGGTGGTATCGTGTAGACTATATCTTCCGACAGTGCTACCAAATATGCCCTCTCTCCCTAGCTTTGCATTAGAATCGCCAATGACTATTTTAATGTCATAGCTTAGGCATTGCTCGCAGGTCTTATTCAAAAGCTCATCAAAGGCATCTTTAGTATCGTCATCCTTTTCCTTTGTGGGGGCGTACGCGAATATCAGGCTAATGTTGGAAAATTTAGTCTTAATGCGCATTGCTACGATGGGCTCGTTCAGATGCCGGAAATTGAAGACTTTTTGCCAAGTCTGCCTCAAAAAACGCCTCCGCATCCAAATAGGCGCTGGTTTTGCCGTCGATAACAATCGCCCTAGTAGATGTCGCAGTTGTTCATACTCTTTTTGTGCAGCCTATTTCATCAATTTTCTTGAATGTTGGTTATGTCTGCCTTACAGCGGTCAAGGGGCCTCCGGTAGTTGTTCGCATGTTCGTGGCCTATTAAGGGACCTAAGATTCGACGTGCATATCCGAAGTTCGTTGTCCTTAAATCGTTTGCATTGGTTGTCAACGATAGATCCGTATAAAGAATTCGGTAACCGAACAGCTTGAGGCGAATAGAATAAGCTGGTATTGCCACGTTCAAAGAAGATCTGCGGAAAATCCGGTTAAAAAGGCACTATCAACTACGGTCACTCCAACTGTAAGAAAACGAGGTCGGAAAATGAATTCCTGGATTTCTCAGATGGCAAGTGCGCAACAACGCCTGGGGCTAACCACTGAAACGATCCAGGACTGAGCATTATGTAGACGCGTTCTGCGGTCTGCGACATTAGCCAACCCCATAAGCGGAGCAGCAGCGATGCAGTAAAAATGGGAAACTCGTTACGCATAAGTTCGTATAACGAGGACAGGGTCAATAAAAGAATAAGAAGAAGAAGAAGATAGATCCGTCCGTATCTGACGCTAGTTGTTGCTTTGTAACTCTTGTATTTTTTCCATGGCCGGACAGTTACCCAGGCGGCACAACCTCCCTGGAGGGCCAGCTCCATTTTTTAATACCCCTAGGATGAGAGGTCTGTTGGACCGAAAGCCAATAACCCATTCTGGGATATGAGTACTGTCGTTGGTCCATTAAGGTCTCTTTCGCCACCATCTCTTTTCCAACACCCTGAGCCTGAGAGCCTGAGCTCTCTGTTTCCACTATTGATTCGATCTGGGGAATTCATTCGTTCTCCCGTTTATAGTGCTCCAATTTTTGCCTGCTGGTCAGCACTCGCTCTTATAAGTTTAGCAGGTCCAGTCCGGATGGACATTGACCATTACTCGACGGTTACCACGTGGAGGTATTATAAGCACAATTGATGTGTAGAAGATAGTTGCAACCCTGGATATCGCCGGGTTGACATCTCTCATTGCTTTCCCTATTTCTGCAGCACTCAACCGTCACTTGCATTTTTGTGTACTTTATTTAGATTGTACTAAAGTCAAGTTTAGATCTGGGCCTCTTCTCCTCCAATTGTGCACTTAAAGTTTAGTAAGGTCCCCTTTCTTGGCGAGGTCTACCTCTAATGCACTGTGTGACCTATGAAGAGGTGGTGTTGATGGAATTGGTGAGGTTTCATTATTCATGTATGTCCTCTAATTCGCGTTTGCTTCGCCCACTATTTGTACAGGGTTATTCATTTTGTTGTTTCTAATACGAGTACAATATAAATTTAAATAAAACACATTTATGATATTAACTTCAATCAAATTTTTACCTAAATATAACATTATACATCGCGATGGCGATAGCGCGATAGTTAGCTCATTGCACTATCACGCAGAGAGTCTGGGTTCGATTTCTGGCTGGGTCACCAACAATTTTTCAAAACGCCATCACCCTTTCGGCGGGCAATGGCAAACTCCCGAAAGTAAAATTGCCTACGAAAAAGCTTCTAAGGAGGTCCGTTCGGAATCGGCGATAATTCCTAGGCCCCGCTCAGATTTGACAAAAATGAACACATGAGCAACACAAATGAGTGTCAAGAAGCTAGGCCATGGCCCATACCGGGCTGCCAGCGCCACAGTGTTTTTTTGTTTTTTTTTAATAACATTATTCAAATGTCGTCCAAGGGAATTCTTGACGAATATTCGTTTTCCAAACGCCAAGATTTTACGGACTGTATTAAACAGGATCTTTTGCATAAACCGAATTGAACGGCGACAAATCGCACGATTTACTATATGTGCCTAGTTCACACCATCACCATAATCGTTCATGAATTTTTTTTTCCAATAAGGACCAGAACGGTTCGTGTGGTATGAGGTATTGAAACCACATGTTTTCATCATCCATATCTTCTATTTGAGGCCAAAATAAATTCGGTTAACATTTGCATATAGCGTTGTTTACCGGTATGACGGGTACACCTTCATCGTTTTCGAAGAAGTAAGGACCAATGACACCATCAAATTGCACACCATGCAGTGACTTTTTGTGAATGCAATGTTCCTGCCACACTTATGGGTACATGTGGATTTTCACTTCCTATATGCGATAAGGTATTCACCGTTGAACAAAATGTTGTATGAAAATTGGACATCCAAACCCTGATGTTCAAGAATCCAATCGGCGTATGTTCTAAGCATTCCCTGGTCAGCTGGCTTTAATGCTTGAGTGAGTTGAACTTTATAAGGGTGTAGATGGAAATTCTTCATAATGTGCTCTAAGACAAGTACAAATGCAATGGTCGGCGTGAAATCGATAGACTTGAATCGTCTTCACTATCAGTAGGCACGAAATGTACCTACTAGAGAACCACTCTTTTGTAGTAGGTTTTGACAACTTTAACACGTTAAGCAACTGTTAAACGATCTATAAAGGCAAAAACTAAACCACACATATATTAAATTGGATGACAGTTCGGTTTGATGGCTTGAATTGACAGGGGAATGCGAAAACCGCACCACGAATTGGATGACTCTAAATATTTCTTACTCCAAATGCACTTACTTATGTCACTTTGGTCTATGCTTTGATATTTTGTTGTTTGTACCTTACTTTATTTATGTGAAGCTGGTCGTTTTGGAGAATGCTTTCATTTCTCCTTAAAATTGTAATGCAAACTTTGCAAGTTAATGAAAAATGTTGACAGCAACTGTGGGTGGTTAAACTCCTACTCGATGATTTCATGTTAGTCTAGGTAGCGATCTGTCTGGATTTTGTGTCCATCGCTGCAATGCGTAATTCAGTGCCGCTCCTGCTGCATAAATAACGTATTGTTGCGCCGCTGACCTGCAAAAGACCAAAATATAAAATGAAAGTTTTGCAAATTTTGTGAAACTCACGAAATTCACGCAGCACGCTTGTTTGTTTACCTTTTTTTTGACAGCAGAGAAAGGTGAGTTCTGTTTGACGACCCATTCAGTGCACCGACGAGCTTGTCAGCAATAGGATCAAGTAGAGGAAGGGAGAAAAGAACACAGACACCTAGAAAGGTTTAACGAAGAAAAATCTGCCGTTTACTGTGACGTAGAACTTCTCCAAATAAAAGCAGTTCCAACTTTGCAGTGAATTTCAGCGTTACAACGGCAGTAAAACAACAGAAGCGGAAATAAACAGCAAACGTTGGCGTTGGATGGCATTTAAGAAGGAGCAGAAAAATTGGAGGAGGCGAAGTCTTTCACGGGCAGTCGACAGCAGCAACTTTCTAATACATTATAACAAATTTAAAATAAAAAAAGTTTAACCTCTCGGGAACCAGAGATTTTGTTATTTTTATTCGTTGTCGTGTTGCAAGACGTTGTGGGGGTCAATTGATTTCTTTCTTTTTTTGTAATAGTATTTAGTATAGTGAGATCTTCCTAGTATATGGCCTATAGATCAAGTTATGACTACATTGAGAAACTTGAGAGCGAGTTGTAAGGTTATCATAAAATCTAATTCTAATTGGAAAGTTTGAAAAGTTTAAACTGAACTCTACTTGCAGTCATGTGAATAGAAAGAATGTCCCTGCAATATCACAACACACTCATACTCTCAATCTCAGAATAAGGAAGTAACTCCCAAAACGATTGCAGTTGCAGATCAATCAAGCACGAGGATTAGTTTGGAAAACCTACGAGTATCAAACAATTTTTCTAGAAAAAAACCTAGGGTTGTTGGGATTTAGAACGAACTAAGAAAACCAGATACATATTGTAGCTAAAACATTCTATTCAAACAATGGTTTAATAACATCAATTACATTTAGTTGGAGTACTCTCATCGATCCTGTTCGTTAGAAACTTGAACACAAAAGGTTTTACTACAAACCAAAAGCAATCACTTAAAATGACGTCACTACATCAGAACAGAACCAATTAAAAATAATTACTACCGATAGACTACTCCAAAAGGGATGGCAATTTCAAAAAAAAAAAACTCCTTCCTGACACTGCTCACTAATATGATATTACTTTCTTAGCTAACCCATTATACTCGTACCGAAAATGATTGCGGATACTTTGGAAAACCCCAAACGAACAACGACTTGGTGCAAAATTTCTAACTCTCACGTTCTTGTCAAACGACACTTTACTCGTACTCTCTAGCTCTGCAATATTGCCAAAAAGAGTTATTACAGCGATAAATATGATACATACATCCGAAACCACCCTGTGTGACATGAATGGCTTTTGTTGCCAGGATATGCGGTTTTGTTTTACCCAACAGAACCCGGCCCCAATACAACTTGAATACAACACAACCTTATACAAGATACACGCACAAGAAATATCAATTTCGCAACACATGTCGATAGACAAATAAATTTTCAAAATTACCACCCAAAAATGGTCAGAGACAAGGTTCTCTCCTCCTCATCACTCTCTAAAAGCGGACTTGCCGTATAATTTTCACATAACAAAAGGACTTTTATTATAAATAACTTCAGACGTATCCGTACGGAATATGTTTGGCATTTTGTTCGCTAGAATACAAACGGTTTGAGTGTGTGTTTTGTTAAAAATGTTGTTGTCTAGCAAATATGGTGTTGGATAGCCTGTGGTGCTTGGTGGTCGGTTTCAAAAATTGGATTATCCAAAATCCAAGTCAGACTGTGTGAGGTTTTATTTCATGCTGTTGCTGCTGTTACTGCAGTCGGCATATTGCCATGCGATGGCTTGTCATGCTATGTTGGGCTATGCCAAACCACGCTAAGACTCTCCACGCATCTCCCGAGCCACGGATACAAGTATATGCCGAATGTAAATTTAAGTTTTATTAGCAAAATTTTATAAGGCAATTTCTCATTGTGTGTGTGTGTATGAGCAGTTTTTGTTTGGTCCCAGCTTCCGGTGGGATAAAGTTGAACGTAAAATGGGCGGCATAAGGTCGAATTCATGCTGTTTTAGGTCTTTGTCTTTCAAAAAGCTATTCAATTTGTTGTGGAGACTACAGCTATTAAAGTGGAAAAAATGTCAACGGTTTGGGGCAAGAGAAGAATCAATTTGCCATTTCCGATGCACTCACAACTACAAGACTCGTTAAACTAAATTGGAGATGTATTCGAGTAATATTTGCAGAATTACCCATTGCACTAGCGGTTAAACCAAGCAGTGTTGCCAACGTATGATACTTATTTTGCACTTTTTTTTCAACATAAATATTTCACTCCGTAAAATCTAGCGAGGGAAACCTTGCACTGCACCTTAATGGAACAAATATTTTCCCCATTACGATTGCACCAAAATTGTGCATGGAATTCTTAACGCAAGATTGGTTAAGCAGGTCGTTAAGGTTTACGTTGAGGATTGTTTAATAAGCCAGCATTGAGTTCACATGTTCAAAAGTCTGAAAATTCTGACATCCACTCATTTCCTTATTGCAGCTAGAATATCCAAATACTAGGTGGGGTGAAAAGTAACCTCCATGGGCAGAAAAAACATTTTTTTTATTTAATTTAATATACGAGTAGTTAGGTTGATACACTAATTCCAGCGATTTTCCAACTTCTTGATCCCGTACGAAAAGTAATTTTCCAGAAAGTCTGCAAAATACTCCTCCGTGCCGTCGATGATTTCCTCGTGTGAGCTGAATTTTTTATTGAGGAGCCGTCTTTTGAGGTTGAGCCAAATCGGGCGAATACAGTAGATGCGACAGCAATTGGAGCAATGCGCCGGCGCATTGTCTTGCAAAAACATGAAGCGATATGAGGCCGTTTAGCAGCGATTTCGGCCTTCAATCGCTCCAATAATGCACAGTTATACTCGCTGTTGATGGTTTTTCCACGAAGAGTATGCCATGACAATCCCAGAAAACCGACGCCATAACCTTTCAGACCCATTGAGCCTCCCTCGGCCGCTTCGGAGCACTCGTGCCGGCTTCAGGCCATTGCCGGGCACTTATTCTGTTCTCTGGTGTGTAATAGTGGATCCAGGTTTCATCAACAGTTACCGCATCAGCAAGTCCAAACACACTTTCGAAGTGCTCTCGCTTTCGTGTTTTTGGTCAGGAGTGAGCATGCTCGGCACCCAGCGGCAGGATAACTTTTTCATATGCAGAATATTGTCCAAAATATGGCGTGTGCGCTCAGTACTAATCTATGTGGTATCTTCTACTCGCGCACCTTCACTTTCCGATCAGCCCACCTATTTCATGTATTTTTTTGACATTGTCCTCTGTAACCGCAACGGAGGGCCTGCCACTGCGGACTTGATCGGTAGTGGAGTTGCGGCCACCACGAAACTCTCGAAACCAATATTTGTCGGTGTAATCTGACGGAGCATTAGCCCCATAATTTTTATCCAACTTTTCATTTGTTTCCTTCGCCGTTTTGGCTCTCAAAAAATAATGTTTTATGAGAGAACTAAAATCGTTTTTGTCCATACTAAGCATGATGCCAAACACGTTAACAACAATCAGCTGTCAAAACAAAACTAAAGACAGTATCGCAGTGAAATTTGGCATGTCTGCCTAAATATGAACGAACTTCAAGGCACCATAACCTTCTTTGCAGTAGCAGCGCATTCTGACGGTCAAGGAGGTTACTTTTCACCCCACCTAGTATAACGAGCATAACGGTAACGGAGTCAAATAAAACCACCAAAGTTCGACGTTAAAAAGCTGCAATCACAAGAGACCGCCAGAGTCTTGCTCTCATAGAAACCATAGAAAAAAACAAAGTGGAAACGTTGTTAACATGTTATCAATGCAGCAGCTCCTATATGATTTGACAATAGAAAGAGGCATGTAAATGCATTTAAACAAAATCAAGCTGTGCTGCATCGAGAGACTAGAAGCGATCATAAACCCTAAGGGCAGAAAAGAAGAGATAATCTTGTTTGTGAAAGGAGAAAGTTGTTACTTTAGGAACAGGCCTGTAAAGTGAAAAACTAATAGTAGAATCGAAGTCGATGCTAAAAATATGGAAAGACTACTACTGCAGACTGCTATATATAGCAGCGATAATGGTTAAGTCATTGCTGCTAAGAAGTACCCTGATGACAGAGAATTCCGTCTGCCTGACCTAGACAAAGTAAATGTATCAATATCGAACCTACACAGAGTCGATTAAAGCTGCTGGAGCACATGAACTGCCGGCTAATCTATTCAAAGTAGTTGGGAAGTACCATCGATCTAATTTTCGATATAGGGCGGATCTAGGAAAATGTCTTATTAGCATGTACCATCTTCTTGTCGACTTCAAAGCCGCATATGATATTTTTTATGTCATTATTCACATAAGTGGATGATATTGATGTGATAGGACAACGGACGGCTTAGGTGAAAGGTTAACACTAGCAGTTAAGCTATTACTTGAAGGTGGTAAGTGTCTTCGTCAGCCTTGGTTCTGCAGATACAAGCAGCGAAGACAATAGTACACAAATCAAATACGGAATTACTGTTGCTGATCGCCGTTTACTTGGGATCAAGTGGCATTTGGTTAACAGAGACTTGTTTCGTAGAACCAAACTACCTTAATACCAAACACTTATTATTCCACATTCTGTTCTACGAGTATGGCGTAGAGGCGTAGACTTTGTCGAAAGTGGATGAAGAAAGACTTCGTCATTTTAGCGAAAGTTACAGCGTGTGATTTTTGCAGGAAACGGATAAAGAAATTCAACCACGAATCACACGGGTTTTACAGCGACATCCACCAGCCCTAACAGTACTGAAGTCTTCCCATTTAAGACGTCGCATTAGAAAGCGACTACGCCCATGTTGGCGGACGCTAGCTCAAGGAGACCTTAACCCACTTACAGTGCAGTAGTCGATGCAGCTGGGTAGAGAGATCGTGCTAACTGTAGAGGCTTGTTGGAGGAAATCGTAAATCTGTCAATCAAATTTCTTTCTTGGGAATCGGGAAGACTATGCACAAATTCCATACATTCCTCCACCTGATATCTATTTATTTATTTTCCGCCATTGAAGGACCACCTGCTTCAGACGTTTAATTGAGAACTTTTTAGCGATTTAACTCACTTCCTTGCAAAGTGGCAATACTGCCTTTGAGTTGTAAGTATGTAGAACTGCAAGCTGCATGACAGTATTTCGACTTTAATATCCTTTGCACTTAAAGCACTACGAAAGAGGGTAACAGCAACAGTGTAGTTAGGCCCATTGGGCTGAAATATACCATATGCACACAACTGGGTCACTTTGAGCCAAGAAACATTTGAATTCAAGTAGCATCCAATTACTCGAGGAAACTGCTTAATTATGCAACAACTCTAAGGCAATGGGACACATTGGCAGCTCTTATACTCGTCGTACGTCATATGTCACCCCAACATATTCGGACGAGAATGTCTATCAAATTAAAAATTCTCTGTTGGCCAAAATACAATTATTGCCCTCAACGGTTTGTTGAAATGTGTCCACTTCGAATGAGGAAATTGAACTCAGTACTGAAGACAGGAGTCATCAATAATTTATCTTATGTTTACTGATTGCAGACAAACTGTCCCATTGAATGAAGTACAAACAAATAATGGGGAGTAAGTTATGTATATCATCTCGGGATTAGTAGGCCGGCTAAGCCAGATGCAATCGGTCTGGTAAACATTGAAAATTGCTTGGGGAAAAAGTAATCGATTATTTGCCAAAATGATAAATACGAGTGCTGTTCTCAGAGGGGGACAGTAAATCCACATTACTTTCTTCGGTTAAGCTGGTAGTTAAGTGCAAGTATTTCGTAAGGTGGAGAACTTTCTCATATTAAATTGTATGTATAGCCAATTGTAATGGAAAGGGAAGATTTATTATCCCATCGAGGTTATACTCGTATTCAAATTATTGAGGTTTGCTTAGCAATTGAACTGGAGGATTTTTCCTTCGCTTGTGAGGTAGACAATACAGACTTTATAGTCAATCAGTGAAATTCTTATTAGGTATTGGGATCAGGGGATTTAGTATCCTATAAATCTATAAGGCAATATAATCGATCTTTATTTATGTGACGATTTAATAGCTAAATATAAGTGAACATCAATTTGAAGGGTTTCTTTCTAGGGAACTTCATAATGACATTCCGACCTTAGTTTAAGTAGATTCCAAGGGCAATTTTTACCACCTACTTGTTGGTGAGTGGGTTTATCTATTTTATTAAATATAAACTTTGGTGTTTACCACTCCACAAATTATCAATTCTAGTTGTTTTGAAAAGGGCTACTCTTCTCTTTGGTATTGCTTTTGATTCAAGTTGTGGTATCCAAATTCTGTTATTGCTTCAAAAAAAATCTTATTGATCCTGGGGATTGTTAAAACTTACTCAATTCTTTAGATTACCAATCGCTAACTACTCCAAAAACTTAACTGGCTACGTATTAAAAAAAAACAGTGAATTTCGGTGAACACTGTTAAAGTAAACGAAAAATTAATCTTTTGATAGTCAAATCTCCTTTCCAGCTCAGGTACGTTTCTAATTCCTGTACACATTACGTGGGCTGTATGATAAGTACCCGTGTTTACCGGCTGATGGCACCACTGATGCGCCATTTTTACAACGATGACTGTCAGAAGTATCGAGTAGTTTTGTTTTGACAGCTGTTGAATGTCATCAAGTTCGTGTTTATTTGCAAACATGGAGAAAGAGCAATATCGATCAGTGGTCCGATTGAGGTTACTACGGAGGATATACGAGTAGTTAATAAAATCCATGATATCGTGTTCAAAATATTCTACACGAAAAATTAGGCATGAGAAAGCTATCGGCGAGATGGGTGTCACGTTTGCTAACAGCGAAGCAAAAACGAAATCGCTTCACACCTTCGGAGCACTATTTGAACATGTTCAAGTGCAATTCAAAGGAGTTTCTATGGCGTTTTGTGACTGTTGACGAAACATGGATCCATCACTAAACGCCTGAAATGAAAGAGTGGTCAAAACAGTGGATTTCACCCGGCGAAATTGCTCCAAAGAAGGCAAAAAGGGTTTCACCGGCCGGAAAAGTCATGGCCGCCGTTTTTGGGATTCGCAAGACGTTATCTTCATCGAATATTTGGAGAAAGAAAGGACAACCACGGGGCAGTACTATGCTGATTTATTGCAAAAAAATGAGTCCTTTTTCACCATGGCAACGCACCTGCTCACTCGTCCACAATCGCCACAGTAAAACTGGTCGAATTACGCTATGAATTGTCCATTTTCGGCTTGATACAAGCTATTGTATAAACTAACTAAAACTAAACTTAAAACTAATGTCGATTGGAGTGATGAGATCGGATTTGAGGCAGGGAGTGCTGCGATTAAAGTCAAAGACTAAAAGATTTGAATTGATCTTGCGTAGCATACGGGAGAATGGTTCGTTCGCGCCATAGGAGATATGGTGGGTTGGTAAATACATAGAAGAGACGTGGCGTACGCACAATCAACGTGATCTGGAAGGAGTCGGTGAATGGAAAGAAAGTCGGCTGCATCTTTGCGTTCCTCAAAGATGTTTTGAGTTAATGAGGTTGAAACGGTTTTGATAAGGGGGCAGAATAAACGGATCGTTCCAGAGTATACCTCGAAGAGCAAATCGAAGAAAACGGCTCTGGATGCTTTCGATTCTCGTGATATGAAAACGATGATATGGGGACCACACTTGACTGGCGTACTCTAAGAGGTAATATAGTATAATATATATATATAGAGGCACCTGGTCACGTAAGGGTTTGTGAATTCTTTGAAGCAACGTTTTACAAAACCTAGTACCGAGTTGGCTTTAAGGATTATCTTATCCATATGTAACCGGAAGTTGAGCTCTCTCTCAGGCAAAATGCCGAGGTAGCGAAGGAATTGAACGGAGAAGATAGGTTATTTGTTTAGAAGGTAGAGTCTGAGACGAGATTGGTGCCGCTTATGTGAAAAAGTGATGGAGTCGTATTTGACGATATTAAGCTCTTAACAATTTTTGAGGCACCAGATGGAGAAACTATCAAGATCTTGTTGAAGGGGGAATGAGTCATGGGGTGAGGAAATGATTTTGAAAAATTTGTTATCGGCGGCATAAAGGGGCAGACGAGTGTTTGATGATCCTGTCGAGATCGTTTATAGTTAAAATAAAAAGAAGCGGACATAAATTGCTGCCCTGTGGAACTTCAGAGGTGGCCAAAAATGGAGCCAAATTGGGTGACCTTAAACGAACACTGTAAAAACCGTTGTCAAGGTGAGGGGATATCCATTTTTACAATATGGGTTCAAAGCCAAGAGCAGATAATTAAAGGAGTATTAATCGACGGAAGATCTTATCGAAGGCTTTGCTAAAATCGATTGCAATTACATCGACTTCTTTACCATTTTCTAGGGCTGAGAGGAAAAAGGATACGAATTCAACGAGGTTTGTGGTGGTTGACCCGCCCTTCAAGAAGCCATGTTGTTTAGGAGATTTGCATTGGAAGCTTCGGACTTCATACAAAATACTTTTGAAGAGCTTGGGTATATGGGAGAGTTTAGAGATTGGTCTGTAGTTATTTATATCATTCTTTGATCTTTTTTTGTGGATTGGAGTTATGAAGGAGGATTTCCAAATATAAAGAAATAATCCTTGTGAAAGGGATTGATGAAAGAGAATTTAAAGGGAATAGGAAATAGAGGAGGAGGAGGAGGAGGGTGTGTATTCGTCATTTAGTTGGTGTAACTTATACTCGATGACAGACGGGTCCAAGGTGTGTGACAGAAATTGGATATTGGTGAAGTTCGGTAGGTAATTAAAATACGATAGATCTGGTACAAAGCAGTCGTTAATGAAGGATTGATTGCGAGTGGATCTGTTGATGGTTTGTTATTGGAAGAAAGGGAAAGAGGGTAACCATCGGACTAGGAATCGTTTATAAGGTTGAGTTACGCTTTGTTGAAAGTACTAGTAAAGAGAATCGTAAAATTCGGTGAAATGAAGATAAGTACCGAGATAGTTGGAATAGTCGGAAGAAGATCTGGTATGAAGGAAAACAGCCCATAACTTATTTGTCTTATATCGTAAGGAACGAAGCTGTCGATTATACCAGGGAGGACTAGCGGATGATGTTTTAAATCGTAAAAGCGGAACGTAAAGGAAAAAGGAAAAACATATTGCTCTATATAAAATGGATAAAGCTTCATTTATAGTAAGGTTGCGAAAGTTAAAGGGAAAACCGCTGGGATAGTCACTGATTTTGAGAAAATTTGCTTTATGAAAGTCGTAGGACGAGAGTGTTGTGGGGTGAGTGGATTGGTCAGAAGAATTATGAAAAAATGAGAGAAGAAGTATCGATAGCGGGATGGAATAAGTGTTGTTGATACACTAAATCGTTAAAATATTATGGAACAAAATACAATTTTTAGCATCAATATACCGTTCGAGGGAGATCTTATATATGATATAATGGTTTGGTCCTTAGGAAGAAGTTAATAAAGATATCCAGGTTGGGAGAAAATAATATCTTTAACTGTTTACGCATTAGTTCTCTACTTCTTTGTTTATGATCCAATTTGCACGAGACGGATTTGCTCTGACTATACAGCTTGATACAGATTTTTTATTTTTTTTTTAAATTTTCAACCTGTGGCATTGAAATTGGCCAACTTTGTAACATGTTCTGCAATTTTCCTAGAGTAATTCCAAGAGATTGAAGAGGCTGCCCGTTGGAAAGCTTTAACATCGACTAAATAATGAGTCAAACGTGTGTGCAGTTGACGTTGCTGTACTATCCATTGGATGGTGCCTAGTGACTATCTGCTCCAAAACGCAGGCAGCCCTAGACATGACAAAGTAATTGAAAAAAGTCATTCTTCTCAAAACGAGGCCGTTTTCGTTTCGAAAAGTGGGAAGCTGACTTATCAAGAGATCAAAGGCACCACGATTCATTATTTTAAGAAAAATCAAACATCTGGTTGTCATCCTAGGCAACTTACTTCCTTTGACTAAACATTGACATCGAAAACCAACTTACAGGGCGCTAGCGGCCTTCTAGCTTACGACAAGACACTGTCCTTGTCAATGAGGATCTCAACCATTACTATACGGTTAAAAATATTTCTATACTTTTATTAGACTTCAATAAACTTGGAATTTTCCCAAGCACACCTCATGAACTGAAATGTTTAAGTCATCTTCCGTGCAAATTTAAGTAGTTTTGGTACAACACTCAATTTCTCTCAGTTTTCACGACCTTGCTCAATGAGTGTCTTTTGATTTTATTGTTTTGGGCAAAGAAACATATGAAAAAAGCACTGAAAATTGGAAAAACAAAAACGAGAAGACAAATATAGGTATAGATACTTGCTTTGCCCCAATTATTTATTTTGTTGATATTGGTAGAGAGTTCCATAGCCTATAGTTACATGAACAAAGAAAAGACGCGAGGTTTTTAAATAATTATGAAATGGGGGGTCGATGTTACATCTTTTAGAACATTGTACGAATTGAAGCTTTGCGAACAAATTCGGAGGTGATTTAGTATGGCTGATTTGCTGCAGGAAGGTATAACATCTGATATCAAGGAATTGTGAAAACGAACAACTAATCATATCATATCGTTGAAGGCAACAAGAAGCTTATTGTGAGATTGGGAATGTAGATTACTGTTCACAACTGTGACGTAGTCAATAAGAGATATAAGTAAAGTGTTAATAAGCTTAAACTTAGTATCGACGGGTGTATAAGTAGAAAACAGAGCAACTCAGCATAGAACATCCCATAGAACAGTAAATATGGTGAATGAACAGGATAAGTAGGTCTGTGTATTATCTGCGTAACAGTAAACACTGGTACTGGTGCAAGGTTTACATAGGTCATTGATGAAAATGCAAAATAATATTGGACCTAAAATTAAGCTCTGCGATACCCCAGTTAGCAGAGTCTTAGAATCTGAGGCTGTATCTCCAAATATCACTCTCTCACTACGATCCCACAAATAACTGGATGTAAACGAAGTAAGGTGACATTACCTAAGTCATGTTCATGAAAATCGGCTATAAAAAATGTCAACTTAATTACCAGGAAGTATCTACTCGTACATATGTATGTAGGCGATATTGATTTTGAAAATGTCAACATTACGTATAAACTTTCGACTAAAAGAAAAGACTATTTTAGCTCAACTTTGAACTACGGTTACGAGTATATTGTCTGGGATTTTTTTTTTTACCTCCTATGCTAAAAAATTTCAATTTTGATCAACTTTTCCATGAAATTAAATAAAGTCCACTTTGATGAAACACCCAAACTCTCTATAAACAGAAGCTATAAATTTTGCATATGATATATCATGAGAACGTCTACAATTAATAAACTACAAACTTTTCCTGCTCTTTTAACGTTTAGGTGTTCGTTCTAAAGAAGGTGACTTAAAAACCCTGCCCAAACATACAATTTATTCGTAGACAACCATACATAGGTAGATACGCGGTTTGGGACTGCTTTACGTGTCATCTTAGCGCAATGAAGTGTGCTCCTTTTATGTCTGCCTGCACAAAGTGCACGTCAGGTAACTTATAACCTTAACTCTTCAACTAAGTTGATGGAATAAAGTGGAGTAGAGTGAGCTGTGGGTGTGGGTGTGGGTGTGGGGGGTTTGTTAAGTGTATGAGGGACTTGGGAGAGTCGAAAAAGATTTATTGCTCTGAAACGGAAAGCACTTTCTGTTGTCACGTACATGGCATAAAGAAAAAACCTTGCTTGTGACACCAACTATTTGCTGTAATCAGGAACTGGGCAGCAGGCAGAACTTCCTTTCGACCAGAAATGCCACTGCTAGTCCGAGCATATACAATAAAGGAATTTGGTAGTACCTCCCTATATAATATAATAGTTAGATTCATAGTACATATGTATGTATCGATGTAAGTATGTTGAGGATATCATTTGAACAAAAGATACGACTACGAGACTGAGCACTTTGGGTGCACAAACAAAGAAAGTTTCTTAAGCGACCGACGACCGTAGACATGTCCAGAGAATTAAAGTGACAAATTTATGTGCTACCAGCAGGACATGCAATTATCAGGCTCTCTTAAATCGCTTAATCCTTAAACACAAATTTTCCAAATGTACTCATATGTAACATATGTACTCGTATAAATTCTAAACTTGAAATAATTGTTATTTTTCTTTTGTGTTTTATTATAGCGAAATTGGATGGCGTAAAGACGTATATGCGAATGCGTCGAGTACCAAACCATCTTCAGGTGAAGGTTATTAAATGGTTCGATTATCTGTGGCTCACCCAAAAGTGTTCCGACGAAGAACGAGCAGTATCCTGTCTTCCTGATAAACTAAAGGTTTGCCATACAATTGCCATCATAAATCTTTCTCAATTGCCAAAGATGTCTTATTTTTCTTTCTCTAGGCTGAAATAGCAATTAACGTCCATTTAGATACACTTAAGCGAGTCGAAATATTTCAAAACACCGAAGCTGGGTTCCTGTGTGAGCTAGTGCTAAGACTGCGGCCGGTGCTCTTCTCACCTGGTGACTACATTTGTCGCAAAGGTAAGTCGAATTTTAATGGTCTTAATTTTTGGCATACCATTTAATTTATAATGGAATGTTAACTAATGACTCAGGTGAAGTTGGCAAAGAGATGTACATTGTGAACAGGGGCCGGCTACAGGTAGTTGCTGATAATGGTAAAACTGTGATGGCTTCATTGAAGGCAGGTTCCTATTTTGGCGAAATTAGTATACTTAACATGGGAACAGCAGGTAAAGAACTTGGTAAATATCGAATCTGACGCCAGGTGGAACAATATGGGTTGGGTTAACAATCTTGTTTTTTTTTTTTTTACTCAACCAAAAACAAAAACAAAAACAAATCTGAAATCTGTGCCTAAGCAAGCAAAAATTATTCGTACAATACTAAATATATATTCAAAAGATCTAATTAAAGAGACAGACAATTTAGTTATTCGAATTTTACTGGAATGAATGTGGTTTCATTAAGTATGAGGTTGAGGTGAATGGTGTGAAATCTATGTCGTGGAATATTTTTAAAATAATTTTATTTTTTTGCATACTCAACTACCTAGTCGGCATTAATTTTTGTTGGTTTTTTTTTTTTAAATGTGTGAAACCCCATAACATAGTTCATTTTTAAAAAATTTATTTAAACACCTAAATCCAATGATTCAAGGCACTAAAATTTAATCCTTTTTCCATTTCAAATAATGCGAATGATTTAAAAACAATTTCATACAATTATAATGTTTATAATAATTATAAAAATAAACCTAAATCTAAAATTTAAATAAAACGTTAATAACTTAAAATTAATAAATAAAAAACAATTTAATCAAATCGAAGAGGGAAAACTTATTCATTTAGTGGAAGGGAAGGTCTTTTAATTTGTTTGTTTGATGGAGAAGGGGTCTCAAAAACTAGATTCGGACTTGCATTAGACTTACTACGATACTATGCTACATCAATGCGCTTGATTTTCAACCAACCTTTTTAGTTTCTTATAATTAATATCTAAATCTAAACACAATATTTTCAATAAACTTCTATAAACACGAAGAAAAAGATTTTTTGATAAAGCTTGAGTTTAAATTTATTTTAAAAAGGCTTCTCCCGTTGCTTCTTCTGTTGCTTCTTATGTTTGCTTCAAAACCCTGATGAAAGGTGGGAATTTGAAGAAGAATATTCATATGAATGTACACAAGAGTAATTGGACTTTTTTCTTAAATGGGTTTCTAGAAATAGAAGTAGTATTTTTTTCGACTATCGGAATAAGAAGAGTCAGTTCATTACTTGATCTGGGAACCCAGATAACGTAAGGTCAAGTTCGTCTAAAAAACCAATATCAAAGCCTATGCTTCATAGGGACCAGGATGATAATGGTCTTGTATGGTCTTGTAACTTAATTGCTTTCTGAACACAAAGCATTAACGATTGGCAAGAGTCTGATGTCGTGCTTACTTGTAATTGAGAAGCTAAGGCAGACCACGTCTACTAAATCGAAATGAATTCTGCCAATGTTGGCAGTCTGGGCGAACCGTCACACAGTGGTTTTTTTAGGGTCATTGTTTGATTGGAAATGTGTTCAATTTAAAATCATTTCCATAACTTCAGGGGGTGGCATCTTGTGTTGTCGGGTTGGTAGATGTCGCAATTCGGTTATATTTGGATGAGAAGATATCAACATGATATGAAGCACATCAGTATTTGTTGCCATTCGGGGCTCTTAAGATATCTTCCGAAAGCTGTCCGATAGGGATTGGAAAACTTTCAATGATGTTAGCACCGTGCAACAGAATTTTGTGGACAATTACAGGCATTTTGTACCAATTATATTTGGAAACAAACAGCAAGTACAGAATTTATTGGTTTACATTTTTAAATCTGAAATTAATTGAACAATTGAAAAATGTTCTACCAGTTTCGGGTCAAAGCCTTTTATTTCAGCAGTTTTTGCTGGAACCTTAAGAAAATGACGGGCCGTGTTGCCATCATTGGCTTTTCCGCCACCTTATTTTGGAAAATCTACTAAAAATCCCAATTCAGATCTAAGTTCATTTTGTAATAATTCTTTTCTAGTTTTAACTGCTAGTTTCTCTTCAGCTCCCCTTGCCAGCCACATTTCATTTTCATTTTTGTAAGTTACATAAAGCAGTGCTTCCATTAATATAAGTTGTGCATGAAGACTTTGTAAGCTGTATGGCAGTGGTGTCAGAAGGTTTTTGTAAGGAAAGTTCAATATTGTTCATGTCCTTAGGAGATTACTTGCATACTATATATAGCAATCTGAGCTAGCCTTGTTATCCATAACAGCATTACATGTTTTGCCATGTAACATTGTTTTGAACAAAGTATAATTAACTCAAATAGTTTTGTCGTTAAAGGTTACCCTTGTGGCTTCAAGACAATTTATTTTGGCCGAACTCTCTTGTTATTGTCTCAATATTTTTCTTTGCGAATTCGAAACATACTGTATGGCAGTATCTTGGAGAAGATGTTCTTGAATTTATCCAGATATACTTTCAATCCCAGAACCGACTTGTCTTTTTCTAAAGGTACTAAGTATGCAAGCACAGTATCAGTATCACTTCCCCCAGTATTTACCAAAAAGTTATGCTTACAACGCGAGTGCTCGCCACTACCATCAGAGCCCCAATTCCACGAACATACTAAAGTATCACCGTTTTCTAACTGGTTCTCAAAACTTTCAAGGTGCTCAGCAGACAAACGTTGTAGTGTCAAGTCCAACAACAGCTCTAGTTTAGTTTAGTTTTAGTTTTAAATGCATTTTATTTTCTTAATCATGAATTCTTACATACTAACAAAAAATGCTTAAATGCTAGCTTAAAATTACTAAACAATCTTATACTAACTTACTGGCCCTACACAGGCACTCTAAGCTACTCTAAATTCTTATATCTATGTCTTTCGACTTTATTTACATTTTATTTAGGATTTCTTATTTTCTAAACTTAAGGCTAAGAAAAAATTTTTTTATAAAAAACTTAGCGTATGGACGTATTTTTTTATTCTTATAAAAACTTATTATCTAACTTAAAATAAACCTTAATCTACCTAACCTACATACAATACGTACATACACACATATAGACATTATGCACAATTATATACTTACATTAGTATATACCTTCGTATATACTAATATATATATATATTACTTAAATGCTAACCTAAACCTATGTAAGCTGGCCATCGCTATTTACAAAGCAAATAGATTGGTCAGCTCTGCCTCATTAGTGAGGCTGGTCCGTAATTGACGGAAACGACGACGAAACATCTTCCCCATCATTCAACCACCAGAAATGCTGGTGCTGCCGAACGACATCCCTTTTATCGCGATTCCCCACCGCCCTACTGAACCTGAGACGATCCACCCTGCCGTGTGCGACGTCTCTGTTGTAGTTGAGTCGCCTGTCCCCAGCTGTCCGAGCGACATGGAAGATTAACGGGACCGCTGATCTATCCTGGATCAACCCTATCTGATCAAGGTAGAGGAATGCTTCCGGTGGAACGAAGCCGTTAGAGCGCACACTCTCATGATAAAGGTGATTGGGGAAGTAAGCCCCAGATATCAGGTTATTCGTCGAGGCCATTGCTCTTGCAATGTGCCTTCGAGTCAGCTTAATTACGAAGTTGTCCACTCGTATTAGGTTCGCCCTGTTGTAAAGGACCTCATTAGGATAAAATTTTTTGTACTCCGACTCTGGTGTTCTGTACAAGCGAAGACAAGCCCTAAGGCAAGCCCTCTCAAACACCCGAATCTTTTCCATTAAGCTTGCTCGTACATTGAACCACACGGGACACCCAAATACCAGCATGGGCCTGATAAGGGCCATGTAGCAGATTATCTTTACCCTCGCATCGAGTTGGCTGCTATAAAACAGTCTCTTTGTGAGGGCAAAAGCGCCTTTAGCTCTGGCCAGAGCAGCATCTACATTTTTGTTAAAATACAGAAACTGATCTAGCCAAATCCCAAGGTATTTGACTACATTTCGACAGGCAAGAGGCTGTCCGTGTTGTCCAATGATCGAGAACTTTCGCCAATTTTTTCTGGTATCCCTAGAGGCTCCAGACAACGGCGTCCTAAAGAGAATGGTTTCCGACTTCTGAAAGTTGATTTTCAACTTCCAGTCATCGCAAAATCGTCTTATCTTATCGAAGTCACGCTGTAAGAGAGTATTAATGACCTCGATTTTTGGACCTGTTCTGTACGCTATCAAGTCGTCTGCGTACGCAATAGTATGGGGAAGTGAACCTATCAAGTCGCTTGTATAAATGTTGAATAGGATCGGCGAATTGACCGCGCCTTGCTGAAGACCATTTTTAATTTGAAATATTCCAACAGAAGTCACATCACCATTTTTCACGATGAACTGTCTGTTGGTTAGCATATTATAAAGAATGTACAAGAGAGGTTTACTGATCCCCAAACTAACCAGCTTGTAGAAAAGACCTTCTAACCATACAGTGTCGAAAGCCTTCTCCAAGTCAACTAGGCAGGCACCAGTACACTGTTTCTTGGCTTTATTCCATTGGATATCGGACACCAGTTTAGACGCGGCATGTGAGATAGCATGTCCTGCCTTGAAACCGAATTGATTATCCGGAACTATATGTTTGTCCTCAACCCACCTAGTCAGAGCTCTATTGATTACTTTTTCGAACACCTTACTGATATTCGGAAGGAGACTTATCGACCGGAGATTCGCCGGATTGGATATATCCTTTCCCTTTTTGGGGATAGGTTGAACCACCGCCGTTTTCCAATGCGCTGGATAATGTGCATTATTCATTGCATTATTAAACAGGGTGGTATAAATGTCCACTGCTTCTAGAGGAAGATGTCGAAGCACGATGTTCGGAATACCATCGGTCCCCACTGATTTCTTACTTCTGATTGTGTCGAAGATCTCATGAAGTTCTTCCTTCGAAATGAACGGGGGTAGGTCACCTTCTCTGGCAATGACATTATTTGCCATATTTTCGTCGCTGAACCGGGTGAAACCAGAGCCCTCGGTTCGCCAGTTCTCTACTTCATTTCGAATATAGAAGTTGTGCACCAAGACGCGATTGTCCAGGTCATAATAAGGGCCAATGATATCATTGGCCTTGTATACTTCCTGGAAAGTCGCCCCTATGGCCTCAACCTTCTCCTGTGGATCCTCGATCACAAAGAAGTCGTCATCATCAGCGGCCTCATTTGTATCAATGCCTGCTATTGTTAGTAACCGTTCGTTGTCTGTTGTCCGGGCTATTTTAAGACACTGAAGGTCATTTTGATTTTTTCTCCGAAATAGTTTATTTATTTGCGGGAACATATTCGGGTTGTTGGTGTTTACAGCCCGAACCTTGTTGTTCCAATACAAACTTACAGCAATTCTGTAATTCTCTTTGATTAACATTTGAATATTTTTAATCGACGACTTCAGTGTCCTAATCTCTGGGTCTTGTCTGTCTGTAAACTGTCTGTATAAGTTTTTAAGTCTTGTCAGAAGTCTACTTTTCTGTCGGTGCAGTGCGTCAATAGTAGGATTGCGGAACAGATCTTCGTTAGTCGTTTGTTTATACCGCGGTATTGTAGTGTACATAGTTTGTTTTATTGTCTGGTCCATTTGTTTAAGGTACTTATCGATCTCCTCGTTTGATAAATTCCTATTGGACGGTGGGTGGAGCGTGTTCGAGGAGAGTGCTCTTGTCAAGGTTGCGGAGAAGCGTGTCCATCGAGTCTTACTGTAGTTGTAAGAATATCTTTGGACAAACTCCTCCAATTCCGCAATTTCGTTGGGAACTGTGATTTCGGTGCTAAAACCGCAATGGTCGCTGTCATACACGAATGTGCGCAGACAGTTAAGCGTTTGTAAATTCGTACCTGTCAGTCGTATACGTTCGTCGTACAGTAATAGATCCAAATAAGACCCGCCTCTGGGAAACGACGGGTTATCCGTCGCTTTAAGACCGAGTCTATACATGGCATCGTGCTGACCCCACCAATCGAGTAGTAGGTTCCCTCTAGTATTTGGCAAATTATTTCCCCAATCTCTGTGTCTAGCGTTGAAGTCCCCACCGATTATAAAATAATTCTCCCCCGATTCCAGCCTCAGAAGTCGAAAAAGTGTGTCGAGCTCTGTAATGAATAAGGTGGATTGTGAAGCCCCAGATGCATAAACAGAGGCCAAGTACAGCCGCTTTCCACTGCGGAGCGGGATGTAAATGACGACTGCCTCCAACACCCGGAACCTGCGCAACACTCTCTTGTACACTCTGTGAAATTTTATACCTTCTTTAATGAAGATCGCGACACCGCCTCCACGTTTGGATCTGGGCCGGTTTCTTCTTCTAACAATATAATTATTGTACTCCAGTTTGTGCTTATCGGTTAGCTTGGTTTCGCTAGCGAAAAGCACATCAGGAGTTTGGTCTTGTAGCAATTTAAACATCGCGGCTCTTCGTTCGATCCTGATCAGTGAATTAACATTCACCGCAAGGACCTTCAAAGTTTGCTCCACCATGTGCGTACCCATTACGACATGTGTTGCGTTAGGCCCGGCAACAGTGCGAAGATCTGGTCCACCCGCTTGGCCTGTTCTTGCACCTGCTGTTGCAGCTGAGCCATCTGCCCTTGGATTGCGAGCAAGATGGCCAGCATGTTAGGTGCAGCTTCTGTTGTTCTCGGCATTAGCGCCGGAGAAGCAACAGCCGCTTGCTGTGCCGAAGCCCCCCTACCTGACACCATTTGGGCGTAGGAGATTTGGGACGTGACGGCTGGAGTTTGAAACCTTACAGGTGAACGTTTGACCTCCACCTTCTGTTGCCGAGCCAGTTTTGCTTTTTTAATGTCGGCGAACTTAGGACAACCCCGATAGTTTGCGGTGTGTCCCACGTTACCACATAACACGCACGAGAGCTGCGTCCTATCGGATGCTCCTTCCCTACCCAGAGCACACTCCTCGGAACTGTGGTTCTTTGCGCACTTCACGCACCGAGGCTGCATTTGGCAGTTCGATGCGGCGTGCCCGAACCTCTGGCAGCGAACGCATTGTATAACGCCTTCGCTCCTTTTTAATTTCTCCCAGTGAACCACCTGGTAGTCTAGGACATTGATGCTCCTTAGACTATCCAGATGGCTTTCGGGACTGAGCTGCACCAGGAAGAACGGCAGACCCCGTTTCTCCCGTCTGGCTCTAGCTGTGGTAAATGGCTTTACCCCCACAAATTTGAGTCCTTCGCACTCCTTCTCTTTGAGCAGTGCCAGGATCTCCTCAGGATCAGAAGACGGTTCCAACCCCTTGAGCAGCATCGATTGCCGCTTTTCACACTTCGGTGTGAATGAATAGTGCTCCGTCGTCGTTTCTTTTAGGAGCTCTTTCACTTTCGCATAGCCCTCCACTGTATTACAGTGGATGGCATGGCGATCGTTCCCCAATCTCTTTATATTAAAATTATTGCCAATTGCCAACTTACAAAGGTCTTTGGTAGCATTTACCTCTAATTTGAATGTATTGATGGGAGGAACCTTCTCCTTCTTCTTCATCTGTTGCTGCCGTTGTTGTTGTTGCTGCTGCTGTTGTTGTTGCTGCTGCTGCTGTTGTTGTTGTTGCTGTTTTTTAAGCTGCTGTTGTTTTTGTAGCTGTTGCTGTTTTTGCAGCTGCTGTTGATTCCGCTGCTGCTGTTTTGTTTGCTGCAGCTGTTGTTTCTGCTGCTGCTGGTTTTGTTTTTGCTGCAGTTGTTGTTTCTGCTCTTGCTGCTTTTGTTGTTGGGAGCTTTCTGCTTCGTATTGCTCCCTTTGCCTGCGTGCAGTTTGCTTTTGCTTAATAGCAAGCACTTTTTCTTGCAGCTTTTGAATGCTGCTGGTTATCTCTTCTATTGCCTCGTCCTCATCTTCCGACTCGGATGCCGCTAAAGAGGCAAAGTTGTTGTTGGCCCCCTTATACTGGATGTGCATTAACGCATCATCAGGTTGTTTTTGGTTTTGTTGTGTTGCTGTTGCTGCTTCAGCTGTTAAAGCAGCACTTATTTTTGTTTTGGTTAAGTTAGGAGTCGTTCTTAACGTCCTCCTCCTTTTAATGGCTTTTGCCACGGCACCGGCAACAGTGTTGCTCCCTTTTAAAACTCCCGTTATGGGAAGAGCGAAACGCTCTCCACCATCCATCACGTGATTTCCTTGTGTTCGTTGTGTTTGAAATTATATTTATGTAAGTCACAAGAAAAAAGAAAAAAAAAAAAGAATTCCAACTTTTGACCGGGGTTCGCACCCGCGCTTTGTGTTTTGATAAACGACGCCGCTAACCGCTGGGCTACCGAGTCACTTAGAATTACGACTGATTATCTTTATTAACCAAACTGGATCACTAGAATTTATACCACAGGAAAAGCCGAAAACACGTCTATTCTCTGGGGAGATCTGCGAACGACTGAGAGCTCTAGTTTAACTTCACATAAGGTTCCGGTTATAGTCCCAAAATTACTTGTTGGATAACACTCTTGTTTTACTTCTAAAATAGCATAGTAGATCGGGTTTATATTAGCATTTCTTTCTTTCTCGCTTTTTTGAAGTTGCTTTTATTGATGTTTTGTTAATTTTAAATCAGTGTGCGTCGGTGCTATGTGTCCTCTTCTGGTGATAGAAGCAATTATGCGGACTTAAAAACGATGGTGTCTCTTTTGTTGAGCAGTGAGTTTTGTACGATTTTTTCTACGCCGATGTTAAAAAAATGACATGACAACGTGTCGCATTCTATTAAACCTTTCTTAATATTAAAAGTTTTGGGTTTGAGCAACGGAATTACTCCATAGTCATCCTGCGCAACCTTACGCGTTTGGTATAATATTTTATGACTGCTTAAGCAACACTTTATACTTCTTTAGAATTATTTCCTCCGAGTTGAGGTGAGATATTAAAGCAGTGTCGGTGTGGAATGACCTATATCAATTGCAAAATATGTGTTTGTTGTGCTTAGATCCATACTGTGAATTTGAGAAAATTTTTTATGTACAGAGTTTTACTTTAGAAATTACTGAGAGATCTTCGTGGAAGAATTTGGTTATTGTGTAAGCTCTGGAAATACAGGGTCCTTTCGCAAACCTCTTAGTTTAACTTCGTTCAATATTTCCAAGTCCGGGGTAAACTTGGGCCTCAACCAAGAAGCCTCTCCATCTGACACGGTATTTCGCGAGCTGCTTTTATCGGTGATCAACTCTAAGTTGGTTGAGCTCCCTTTCCACTTGTTCGTACCACCGTAGATTCGGCCGTCCTCTGGTACGTAATCCCCGGGGTTCAGATTTGAAGATTATTTGGGCCGAAGCTGTGATGTCCATTCGCTCTTCATGGCCCAGCTGTTTTAGGACTTGAATCCGTAGACGCTTGACAAAGCCAATGTAGCTCTACAGCCCGTACAGTTTGCGGTTAAATATCCTCCTCCATTCCCCATCAATTCAAACGGGACCAAAAATATCTCTCGAATCGAACAAGGGCTCCTTCATCCTTTTTCAAAAGTCTCTGCGCCATAGAGCATGAAGATGATGAAGATCTTGTATAAAGCCAGTTTGGTCTTGCCGGAAAGGGCACTGCTACTCAATTGCCTTCTGAGCCCGAAAAAACAGCGGTTGGCATGGATAATTATACATCTTATTTCCGCACTGGTATCGTTGCTACTTGTAGCTGCAGAGCTAAGATAGACGAAGGCTTTAACTCCCCGAAGTTATAGTTGCCAATTGTGACACTTTGACCAAGTTGTTGTTTAGAGTCCTGTTTTGATGACAGCATAAACGTGGTTTTTGGCTCATTTACCGTGAGACCAATTTTAGCCACTTCCGCTTCGATAGCTGGGAATGCCTCATTGATGTTCGCTGCATTCGTCCAATAACGTCGATGTCATCTGCGTATGTAAACAATTGGGAAGACTTTCAGCGAATCGTTCCTCTTCTATTGACCAGTTTATGTACGAGTATCTTCTTCTAGACCTAATCAAAACTGTGCTCGTATAGGTGCAATTACTTAAAGTTCAACATGAATATCGCATTATCAATCCCGATAAAAATGTCTCAGTTTTGCCCACCAAATTTTAAGGGCGGATCTCGCAGGATCTTTCGTGTGGTAGACATGTTGCATCTTAGACACGGGGTGTATTCGCAAGGCACTCTCGTGCACATGAGCTCGACCACTATCTTAAACAAAGAAAAAGTTATACTAATTGTACTTTCGACTGTAAAGGCTATTTGTTCGCCTGAAGTTCAGCTGGTATGCCAAAGCCTGGTTAACAGAGTCTGGTCTATGACTCTTTGTAGTTTAATTACTCCAGTCCCACCTCAACAAGAACAACCAACACACATATTCGATATACCTATACTCGTACAAGTCCGGAAACTCCCAGTAAAGCATAACTTGTTAGCTCTGTTTTCGATAAATTAATTTTATTAAACATTTTTGCATTCTCAATTGCGTTGTGTTTTAACTCTTCGCTCCAAAATAATCAACTTAATCGCATCAGTGGGCATTCATTTATTTTTTTTTCGCTTTTTGCTTTCAAATTAAAACGGCTATTCTTCTGCGTCACTTGATCGGATTTTCATTACATTTTATCTCATCGATTTCACAGATTTTTTGCAGTCTTAATCTGCATCACGATTTCAACAACGCGTACATACTACACTTTTATCTATAAAAATGAGATAAATTTTTTTTTTAATTAAACGCATTTCTCGGGTCATTTGAGTTTATATAACTGCATTTGCATAACCTTTGTAATGATTCTGCAATGTTTAACTAAATCACGAGTACAGATACTGGTTTGGCGATATCGTCCACGTGAGATGTATTAAAATTCCATGACAGAGAGCTAAAAGTGCACACAAATAATGCAGTTTTATTATTATTTTTTTTTATGAGAAGGATATAGATACATACATGAATATGTATCTGTTTGTAGCTGAATTATTTTTATTGTATTGCTTAAGATTTTTTACTGAAACTCCGGATCTAGGAAGATGGAGTAAATCTGCATCATCGACATCTCAGCATTGAGGAGCTATGTGTCTCCAAAGTCGACACCCCCAAACCCCCAAGAACGTATACCCAAGTACAGGTGTGGCCACTAACTTTTAATTCAATTTTATGAATTGACTATGTAAAAAAAAAATTTTTTGTGTGGGTAATGTAAATTTATGTTTTTATTTGTTATAACTCAAATTATTTAATTTTTGTCCTCATTATTGAAAATTTGGCACACAAACGAACTGCTTGAATGATGCACACATATTGGCCATTTACATGAAGAGCAGTTGTTATGGATGGGTCTTCTGCGTTCGTCATGAATTTAACATATGTAGCAGCTTCCCATGTGGGGTTTCTTTTCCCGCTCACCAGCAGCTGCAGATGTTGATGGTCTAGAGTCAGCTCTTTCTTTAAATACCGTATTTATAAAGCTCGCTATGCCAAGTTTCATGTTGAAGTTGCGCATTACCTGAACATTGACTGACCGCTCTTCAATGACTGGCATACATAGCTCCTTGGTGAGCTGGCGAAGAAAGCGCTTACGCCTCAACTTACCCTATGGGATGTTCATATTATTTTCAAAATATATATATTCAATCATGTTGAAAAATACAGATAATGGCCAAAGCTTCGTCTGTCTTTGGCAAGTATATTCTCCAAGCAATTGGTCCATAACGTCCACTCCTCCTTTTGTTTCATTATAAAATGCTATAATTTCCGGTTTGCCACTTGTGCTGATGGCATCATCGTCATGCCCAAGGGCCCAAGCATGCCCTTACCTATTGTTCAGCATGTACAACAGTTGCCTTGAATAAGGAGTCTTCCCAAAGAGCTGGAAAAAGCAACGATTGGTACTGATCAGTAAAGGAAAAGGAGACCCAGAATCTCTATTAACGTACAGGCCCTTATGCATGCTGGACACTACGGAAAACTGATGGAAAAAGCTGCTCAAATCACGGCTCACAGATGCAGTACAAAGAGCGGGAGACTTGGCAGGAAGGCAGTACGGGTTCAGGAAAGGACGCTCCACAGTGGGAGCTATTGAAGAATTCACCACTTCTTCTGTTCAAACCGCACAACAAGGAAGTTGCCGCTCTAAGAAGATCGTTTTGCTGGCAACCCTGGACGTAAGAAATGCATTCAACTCAGCCAGGTGGAATGATATACTAAATGCGCTAGAAAATAGATTCAACATCCCAGCCTTCTTCTTATCCTTTTATTAACCCTTTCCTCGTTATACGAACTTATGCGTAACGAGTTTCCCATTTTTAATGCATCGTTGCTGCTCCGCTTATGAGGTTGGTTATGTCGCAGACCGCAGAACGCGTCTACATAATGCTCGGTCCTGGATCGCTTCAGTGGTTAGCCCCAGGCGTTGTTGCGCATTTGCCATCTGAGAAATCCAGGAATTCTTTTTCCGACCTCGTTTTTTTACAGTTGGAGTGACCGTAGTTGTAGTGCCTTTTTAACCGGATTTTCCGCAGATCTTCTTTGAACGTTGCAATATCAGCTTATTCTATTCGCCTCAAGCTGTTCGGTTACCGAATTCTTTATAAGTGGACTTCCTCTTATTCGCGTAGATCTAATGCAATCGCGTTTAGTGACTCCACTAGACATCCTTAACATTTTCATTTCATTTCATTTCCCCTTTAATTTAAGTGGGAACTTTCGGTCGCAAAAGATTCCCGAATTTTCCCGCCATTTCATCTACCCCATACTCACTCTGTGGTTTACGTCGTCGTCACATTTCGCTTCCATGTTAACGATTGATTTTTAGTTCTTAAAGATAGTGCTTTTCGGAAAAACTACTCTGTCTTACATTATATCCGGGACAGGTCGCAACGGATGCGCAAATGGGCACGTCACATGCTCCGTCTTTGAACGACTTATTTTAAACCCGTTTCTCTCTAGCGCATTTATCCATGAATCTAAGGCGTTCTGTAAATCTTGGACGATATCGCTAAGTATAACTGCGTCGTCAGCGAAGAGAATTGGCGTTACATTTGCTTCGCGCATGCAGTCTTTTAAAATATAGTCTAATACTACTTTAAAGAGGAAAGGGCTAAGTATGCTTCCTTGACGCACTCCGACATTAACTGGAAATTCTCTCGTTAGCCCGGCAGAACTTTTGACCGCAGTTTTCACGTTTCCGTACATGTCTTGTATTATTCTAACATACGTTTCCGGTACGTTTTGACACCTCAGCGCGGCCCATATGCGCGGCCCTAGGCACTCGATCGAATGCTTTCTCGATGTCGATAAATACCATGTGTAAATCCTTAGACGAATCTCGGTGCTTTTCCATTATTATTCGTAGGCTTTGGATAGCGTCCATCGTCAATCTTTCTTCAACAAATCCACACTGGCTATTATCGAGCTTTATTATTTGCCGAAGACGTTCGTTGAAGACTCTTTCGACGATTTTCCTTGTGTGTGACATAAGCTTGATTGAACGGTAGTTGTTGCACTCTCGAGTGTCGCCTTTCCTTTGTTCTCGTATAATGGAATTAAGAAGCTACTTCTCCATTGATTCGGCATGGGTTGTCCACATTTTAATTTATTTAATAGTTTCGATAGCCATTCGCTGCCGATTCCCTCCATCTTCGACCAAAACTCTGATGGAATGCTGTCTGGTCCCGCCGTTTTCCCCCGCTTCATTTTTCGAATTGCTATACTTATTTCTTCGACCGTCTGCGTTTTTGATGTATTTTGGCGAGGTTATTTCCATTGAAATATTTTCTCCTCTGTGCAGCGAGCTTAAAAATATTTGGCATTTTAGTGTTGTACGACGTTTGAACTTCTTGGATAGCTTGTCTATCCGCCGATCGTGAGGATATTTGTTCCAACTCCTGGTACAGGTTTTCCGCTTCTGCCGCTTGAGTTCGAGCCAGGACTTTCTTTGCGATCTTTTTAAGATGCTCGTATTCAAGAGCCAGTCGAGCTTTTTCGATATCGTCGCTCCGATCGCATTTTGTCCACGCTTAGAATGCACTCTTCTTGTCGGCCACAGCACGTTTGGTTTCGTCATTCCACCACCATGTTTCTTTGCCGACGTGATGGTATTTCGATATAGTCCCCAGATGGGACTTTGCGAGTGTTATGCATTCCTCGTGCATGCTGTTCCACATTTCTTGCGGGCTAAGTGAGTCTGCTATACCATTTATGTTTCGAAGTACTTCTTTAGCCAGTGCGATAAATCTTGCGCTTCGTTCCTTCGATAGATTATACCACCGCATTTTTGGCTTTCCAAACGATGCCCGTGTTTTCAGTCTGAATGAAGTAGGCAAAAAATACCATATATACTTATGACCACTCACAGTTCGTAAATATATTCATCTACGAAATTGCATTAACAAAAAAAAACTTTATCAGAAAATATAAAGAAAAACGCGAAAAATTGCTACTTGCCACACCTGTCCTTGGATATATGTACGTTCTCGTAGTAAAAATTGGGTATAACACTAGGGCTACATAAATGGAATATGAAATGGGATATATTTTAGAATTATAATGATCACACTATTGCAGTCTTTTGCTCTTTGTTCCCGTGGAGGCATCTTCTTTTCTTCAGGCGGCCTATTTTAGATTTTTAATTATAAGTATCTCTTCCAGGACTTGAGCCTCGAATTTCATTTTTGGACCAGATTTTTTGACGACCTTCGTTAAACATGACAAAACAAGCTGGTTTGACTGTTGCCTTAATATTCTAGAAGAAAAAAAAAGATTCTAAAATGGCGTTAAATAGGATCGGACGTTGTAGCTTGCCTTATTGTGCCCCAACCTTTAGAGCGAAATCTCTGATTATTCCTGCTCCGGCTTTGGCTTTCTTTTTATTGTTAGCCTTCATGTCGCAATGTAATCTCTAATTTTGAAAAGCGCCATAGGTCGACCTGCTACTGGCTAGACGTTCGGTCATTACATTCGACTTTCGTCAAAATGACCAGGGGTACATTTCTGGCTTAAGTGTCGTTTTCTCTTCGTAAGCTATAGTCGCGGAATTTTGCTTATTCTCGTTTTTCCGTGTTTAACAATGCGCCTCTCATTTCCTTTTAATAGGCTATGAAGTCTCATCTTCTTATTCCCAATGGAATGCCTTCAGTGATCCTACATGTGCAGTAGTCCACATTCTCTTTCTTTCTTTAACATCTATACGATGTTAGGTTTAACCTGCGCTTCAGTCAAAAAACCTCACCAGCTAGCACAAGCACTCCAGCACTCCAAGTTAATTGGAGTCTTTTTCCAAGTATTATATGCAATAAAGTTCCACTCTTGCCTTACGCATGCCATTTTCGTCCTTGGTATCTTAGGCGGGTTTGTATGAGCGAAGAAATGCAAATTCATTCAGATGAGATGTAATATGTAATGAAGATTCTCAGAGTGCTGCTTAGCAACAACGTTCCCTTAAGTAGACATATCATATCTCCTTTATCTACAGACAAAGACTTGAGCTGGTTAGTCGTCGTCATTGTCCTTCTAGTCGTTAGCTCTGTTTTGACAAAGCAATCGTAAGTTCGTTAAAGGCGTGTGTATAAGAATATCTCACACAAATTGAATTTTTCTGCAGGATCCTCGATTTTAAACGGTTTCGTTTAGGTACTCATTTGAGACAATAACACTGGTTTCATCTGATTTTTATTAATGTGGGATCTTTAAGCTCCGACTTATCGACCGAAAAATATGGTGATCATCCCTTTTTCATCCCCCTTTCGATTGTTAATATTTCAGTTGATCCTTTTCCAGAATACATGGAGCTCTTAGTCCAATACAAAACGGACATCACTGCCATCTATAGGTTCATATGGTTTTAGCTAAGACCCGACCCACGGACGATTACAATGTATCTTACGTCTGAAATTTATATATGTATTACGCTTTTCTGATCAATTCCCTGAAAAATGACAACGGTCTTCTCTACTACCAGTTACAAGTAAGGCGAAATGTTAAGTGTTGCAGCGGAATAGCATGACACTTCTTCAAGAATAAACAAACCAAGGCCGAGCACGAGCCTGGAAAAACAAGAGTGACAAAAAAGTATTTTTTTTCTTGACCCAGTGAATTTGTCTATCTACAATAGATTTCACTAAAGAGCTCAAATCCTTTTATAGCCCCTGAATCGAGGTTTATTTGCTTCAGTAATGCGTGAAGATATCCTAACGTTAGGCCTAATTTCTGGCTCTAATTTCAAATCCGATTACTGCGTATACTCAGATATAGCAGATGTTCTCTAATTAGAGCCTGTTTTATGTCCAATTTCATAAACAGGCCATCCAATAGATTATGCCCCGTCATATCTTAATTTTAGGACTAACTAACCTGGCAACTCGAAGGAAGATCACATAGCATGTAATTAAATTTCACATTTACGCTGATAATTTCAATAATCGAACAGGAGATGATAGATTTTCAATTAAGTACATTGAATTATCATCATGAGTTATATCATAACACTTAACGGCAGGAATTCAGTTTGAACTTCTAATTGCAAATTATGTCTTTGTCTGCAATTCAATTTGCATTATGATGGTATTGCAACTCTATTTCAAATTAGCAATAAACGAGATACCAATGTTGGTTTTCGTGTCGATAGCCCTGTCCTGTCTACCACATAACAATAGGGACGCTACCAATCAGAGCCATTACCTACCATACCTGCAATAGGAGTACTCTGGCGCGAAATTCAGTTATGAGGGAATAGACACTAATATACAGTTATGACAAAGAGAACACACCCTCTTCACTACCCATTGAGTTTAGGGGTGATTATTATCGTTAGAACGGCATGGTAGGGAAGCATAATCAATTGTTTCGTCATTACCGATAAATGTAGCCAAATTGGATTGTTGCTATGTAAGTTTGGAAAACAATAACGTTTTGAAGTTTTTAGACGTGCATAGTTAAGGTGTTTTAATCTAGTTGATGGATTTTTTTTTAATTGTAAACTACAGGTTTCGAAATTAAGTCCGGCCTTTATCCGTGAGTAAATATTAGGTAGCTTAATAAATAGCTCAGTAAACTCCTTTACTTTGCGCGTACGAACGTAATGAATACATTTTTGCTTTTAAGAAATTATTTCCCCAGTCTTGTATACTTTTTGAAGAAGGTGAAATCGACAATACTAAACGTAGTTGAAGGTATCAACAGAATTGTGACTACCGAATCCAGTCAACCAACATCAGGATTTTTGCTTAACAATTTTGATTTGCTAAGTTGGTGTTTGTATAATATTTTTGAGTAGTGCTTTTACGTTTTAAATGCGGACTAACAAGTAATCACTTCTTTGCAAATGTCTGCGTCCGCAAACACAGGCTAGCCTTGGAGCTGGATAAAATTCACGTAGGTCAGGATCACACTACTCTTTTCATGATAATGATGTAGCTTACTAAACTCCGAGATAAAATGGTCTCTGTTCCAATGCAGAATTCTAAAGGGTGAGTCAACAGATGGCGTGGATGTTGGGTTTCGATGACTGTCACTTAATGAATTCAGTGTGGTTGATCTTTTTTACAGATGTCATACAATCTTTGGCAGTTTTTTGGAGTCGTTTATCACGCAACAACGCATTTTTGATATTCAATCTAGTTACGGAAATGGGCGATCAGTCATCATAATCGCCCCAGTGATCCGGAATTAGCGCAATGGTGAACCGTTTTGGAGAATCTGGTTCGGTATCGGGTCAAACTCCATATCAGCTTGCCTGACCAGTACATCACCAAATCGCCAAAACATCACCACTGTAAGTGAAGTGTTCAAAACCAGCCAGGCAACTCAATTCGTTTTCGAAGTCAACAATTGGGACTTATTTATGGCCCTTTACGGCAAATTTTAAAGGTTGATCTTCATCTGCACGCCTATAAAATCCAAATTTCACAACAATTAAAGCCTTTGGAGCATCTACGTCGAATGATCTTTTCCTATGAAGACAATTTTTGGACATAAATAGAGATTAACGAATAACTAATGCATCCCAAAAAAGTCACAGTATAGTGCGGATTATGAGTTGATGGCATCATTGACCCGTACTTTTCCAAAGATGAGGCTGGAGAGACAGTTACGGTGAATGGAGAACGTTTCCGCAATATGTTGACCTGCTATTTTTTTCCCCCAACATTGAATGAATTGGGTTTGGACGGTCTCTGGTCTCAATAGGTGATGGTACCGCTCACACAGATTATGAGTTGATGGCATCATTGACCCGTACTTTTCCAAAGATGAGGCTGGAGAGACAGTTACGGTGAATGGAGAACGTTTCCGCAATATGTTGACCTGCTATTTTTTTCCCCCAACATTGAATGAATTGGGTTTGGACGGTCTCTGGTCTCAATAGGTGATGGTACCGCTCACACAGGCCATGAATCAAACATCTTTGGCGTACGTTGATTCACCTTTAAAGACATGCGATTTGACACCTTTAGACTTCTTCCTGTGGGGCGATTTGAATAGTAAGGTCCAGTGATAACCCAGCGACAATTCAGGATCTCAAACATAACATCCAAATTGAAATTGCGGCCACTGACCCATTTATTCTTCAAAATGTCATTGATAATTTTTGCCTTCGGATAGTCCCTTGCGACAGAAGTCGTGGTGGTCGCATGAATAATGTTGTATTCCATGTATTCAATTCATAGTTGCCATAGGACGAGCTTTATTAATCAATACAATTTCACATTGATTTCATAATAAATGTGTATTTAAATTGATGAAAACTTCCACACTAGCTGTTGACTCACCCTTTACATAGCGTAGTTAAAATGTCAACTCTATTATTAAATTATTCACTGTTTTTGAGTACGTTTGATGGGTTGTCAGAAAATTGTTGAGATGCATTTTAACTTCCCGACTTGATAATTGGCTAACTGCGTAAAAAGCTTGGAGAGAAGATTCCTAATAGAACCGTGCTGCCGCTGATATCACCACTGCTATTGCCTTTCGATTGAGATAATTATTCCTTCGTTGGATAAAAGTATCAAACCATGGGAGCCCTTCTTTTAAAATGACAAAAACTGTAAACACGCTTCATGCTAAGAGAACTCCTTGTCCGGACCTACAAAATCAACTCTCCAGAGAACATCTGCAAGTTGTTCAAACGACCAAGGAACGCATAATTCAAGACGCCAATCAACTGACGCAAAAATTACCCCAAAGGTAGAAGTAATAGTAATTGGGCATAAGTCAATAAATTTAAAAATTCTGCCAGATCCTCCATCGCAACGCTAATTTAGAATGACATTCTAGCAATAGGCTCTTAGAATAGGACGGGTCCGTTTGCTAGGTACGAGTATTTCACCTACACAATTGCAGCTGAAGTGCAACGAATCACTGTCGAGTCAATCTGTAGTGGCAAGGCTACAAATTCGATGATCCAGTTTTTTTATTTCCTCTTCTTTTATACATGTAATCTTCTGATGGCAAACCACAACGGACTTTCGATTGCACCTAGGACCTCATGAATTATCTCAAAAAATGCGAAACTTTTTTTCTTACGGGAAGTATATAGGTAGTTGTTGTGGGAATTAATTCATTATGAATTTGATGACGTGTTCTATCGAAAAGTGGAGCCTATGTCAGTACAAATATGGCAAAAGCAAGATACTTACAACTGCCATTTGAAGGACAAAATTTGGCATCAGGTGCTTCAATAAGAAATTACTTTTAGAATCTAATTCAATTTCATAATGGAATCCCACAGCTTTTGTAATATTGGGAAATATAGTAATAATAGCGTGATCAGTTAAGAACTCAACTCGTGAATGTATCTTCCCGGAACAATGAACGCTATTTGGAGTTTGTGTTACGATTAGGAGCCGATAGTACAGAAGACAACCTCAGCATACGTGTGGACAGGAGTAAATCTTGCAGTAACCCATAGCTTGCGAAGACATCCAAACACTTTTCTTATAACGTAGTGATTATTTCGAGCTTATAACAAAACCCGGACTAGTCAAAGTTTTGATAACATTTAATGTCTGAGACAACGACATCAATTTAAGTAATGTTTTTCTATTGGTATAACTAGTGACTCATTTACATCCATTAGCCAAGGACAAGGAAAAAATGCTGCAGAAGTCCTCATTCAAATTGGTTACCTGTTCAGCTGTATTATTGAGTGGCCTAGCCAAGTAAAGCTGTACCTCGTCACAATCTTTCAATACAATTCTGATATTAACCTATAAAAAATAAAAGCGGGTGTGCCTCAGTTCTCCGTTCTTTCTCCTCTATGATGCCGCAGAAGGTGTTTCGAAATGTCAAAGTTTCTTGAAATGATGAAGAATGAGACCATGTCCTGTATTTTCTGTAATTGCTAGACAGCTGATGAAACTCATTGATGACGCAAATGCTATACCGCTGGTGTGGGAAAGTCACAGTGCATTTCAAGCGAAAATATGTACATGCCATTGAGCTTTGGGCAAATCTCAATCTATAAAAGGCAATGAAAGGAGTCCCCATCCATACATTAAGGACAGTCAATCAGCCATTATAGTCGTCGGCTTAAACCTCATTGACTGAAAATTAGTCATTCACTACTTTAATACTCTACAAGATCTATGGTCTGGGAACGGTTCGTTTGATTCTTTAGTCATCTCTGAGAACAAAATATGTATATTCTATTGTCATTATCATTCCATGCGCTCGTCAGGCTAAAAGAGCCATAAAAACATTTCTAAAAAAACTCAAATTAATACTTAAGACATAAAAGGGATACCAGAAGACTGGTTGGATTTTTAACCCGACACTGCTGTAGGTCTAATTCAGGAAACTGAATGTTGTCTTTGCGGACCATATCTTATGTGAATGAATGAACCCCCTTTAGCTTTCTAATACTGATTTTGTGCTACAAAAGATCTTTCAGACGTAGCGCTCCCCTAATTGGCGGATCAAAAATAAATATTATATTGCCACCCTACAAAATCGACGTAATTTTGCTTGCTTAACTTTGTTCTATTGCCTTCCTAATTATGAACAATCGTTGCACTTGAACAGTGGACGGAAAAGCTACCGACATATAAAAAGGACATACTGTAGCAACAGCTTCGCAAATAACCGCTTACAAGTTGAATAGCTAAGCTAAACCAGTATACAGGGAACAAAACTGAGAGGTTTTTGGTCATAGAGCCAATAAAGGAGTAATGTTAAAGGTAACTTAAAGAAACAATTCAACTCTCTCACTGTTTTGGCTTGTGGAATACTCAAAATGTGAATTGTTAAATACTTTAGGTGTATAGTATATTATACATTTTAGGAGGAGAAAACACTTTCCATGCCTAGTAGTTCATCTCTAGTTAAGCATTTTAGTATGGCATATGTTCCTGCAATACACTTCATTTCGCATAGCAGACCTGATGTTATGACACAGTCGGATCAGCTTTGCCAGATCCTTATCTATAGTCGGATTACTGTGGTGGATGGTATATAAGCGCAGCTGATAAGTGCAACTTTACCAGTGAGAAAGCCACACTGGTATTTGCTGATGAGTGCAGTACGAAAGTATACTGGATTTGAAGTTTTGTGCGTCATTTTACAGAATTATTTTTGGAACGTTGAGATACCTGCAGGGTATAGAGCTAATACACCAGTTATCTAGTATGCAGTCAATAGTTTGATTAATGCACCCTATCAAAGTATCACCTTCAGCTCAAGATACAAAAAGTGTTGATACTGGTTTTAAAGCTCGAAAATCTTTCATTTCAGTAAGTGCAAAGACTGCAAATATTTTATGATTCCGTTTGACTCTGGATTCGACTATTCTTGGTCATCTTTTCCTGGAACTTGTAGTATGCTCGCGCTTCTATTCTTTTTCTGTTGAAAAATAATGGTTTTGTAGCATTTTCTGCAAAACAATCGCCTAACAGACAGATCTGTATCAGTTGCCTCTTAAGATTAAACAAGCACTGCTATGGCTTTATCTTGAAGAAATCTTGCAAACCATATAAATCTAGGCTTGCACTGCTCTGACTATAGACGTCGAGTTTTTGGTTTCTTATGAACCTACGGCAATGTCCAAAATCTGCCCTTTTTTAAGTTTCTTCCCAGCTTTTTGGCTGCAAGGATATTAAATTAACAGTTTCCATTAATCACCACAAGCTCAAAACATAAGCCTTTCAACGCTAAGAGACAGAAAATTGTTTAACAATTTTTTTTTTCTTTTGGGGAAAATTAAAGGTCATTCACTGACTAAATTCATTTCAAAACCATGATCTCTTGTTGGGAAAACTTTAGCTACCACATAAATTTCGGCCAAAGTTGTCGTGGCTTGTTGCTGGAGAAAACTTTAATTTTACCGAAAATATTTATTTGATTACTTGGCAGACGGCAGTTGAAATTCATTTGTATCCAAAGAGCAAGCAAACCAACTCAGGCAGATGGTTGGGAATTGAAAAACTTTCGATGCAAATACCACCAATACCCTTCATCTGGTCTGAATGCTGAATCCTCCATCTGTCTGATGTTTCCACAAGCAATTTAAAATTTCAACTACCTCCTAGTGCTGGCTGGTAATATCCAGGGCAGGCAAATAAAACTTTCTGTCTACTACTACTTTCAAAATTCCGAGTAGAAGTAGGTGTTAATGTTGTTGTTGTTTTGTGTTAAGGACAATATTCAGCGATTCGTGTAGCTTATACAAATTCTGTTTCTGTAAATCCATTCATCGTGTGCGACAGCAACTTTTTAGTAGAAAATTTGAATATTTCTCGCGCCCACCGGTAAATATCATAACCTTCACTGGGTAGCTTCACGCCCCATACCAAAGTCCTGGAAGGGATATAAATACGACTTTGTTGCCAAGATACGAGTACCAAATGTGTTTCTATATTTTGCCTTCTCGAGTCATTGAGTCGGTGAGTCGTTGATTCGTTGAATTGGAAGTTAAATAACTTCACAGAGCCCTTTTTTTTTGGAGTAAATCCTATGAAGAGGGTTCCTTTTGAAAGAACGAAGTCGTAGGCAACTAATTGAGTCGCTGGCAATTTCAGGTGTGATAACGTTATTTGTACTCTTCTCCTCACTATGCATGAGCGCAGAAAGTCGTGCGAATTTGAGTTGAGGACTAGGGGATAGTCCTCCTAGGATACAGTAGGTAATGGGGTAGAGAGTGAAAAACCCTTGGATTAAGCTCAGAGCAGAATTCTCATACTTCATAGTACGGGTAGATACGCATAGTAGTCAGCAATTTTTTGGTTGAATGGCATTTAACTTTTATTACCTATTTGTTGTGCTGGTGCAGCAATAAGAAAAGATGTTGTATTCGTAAACTTTAACAATTCATTTTAATTTTTATTTTCCCACTTTCTTTAGTTTATTCATAATCCCCCAGTCGTCCCCCTTCTGAGTGTACTCTTTATGCATTTTCTCTCATTTTAATTTTATTCCTTCTGTTTAAACGTCATTTCATACTCGTACTCGTATTCGTATTCGCATTCGTGTTCGTACATAACTAAAAGATAAAGTTATTTCTCCTCGAATGTATGTAGTTTTTATTTTCTAAATTTGTTTTTTTTTTTTTTGTTTTCGTAATTAAAATTCAACAAGTGAATAATGAATTAATTAATGCCCCCCAAAAATAAGTTTTGACAGATCACTATCCCTTTGTTCTTAGACACGGTAATTTTGTATAACACAAAGTAATATTGAAAGGAAATATTTAATATATTGCTTTGCCTGGCGGAATGAAACAGTTAAGTGTGTGTTATCCTTTTCTTTAATTTATTTAGTTCGTCCTTTAGTTTTGAATTGAAAACTTTCCTTTGATTTATAGTCTTACCCTTGTCTTTTCAGTGTTGTTACGTTTATGATAAATATAAATCTGAACTAATTCTATTCCATTAGATGCATGTGGTAGATACTTTGCTTTTGACTTATCTATTCTTTTAATAAACTTAGCATAGTAGTGAACTAAATTTCAAAATTTTTATTACTAGATATGTTTATTTAATTCTCTTTTCTTTTGATGATAGCGAAGCAAAAGTATTTGATTATTTTCATATTTGATTGTTAATAATAATTTTTTTAAAATTTAAACAATATATGTACTCGTATGTTTTAACTGTTTAAAGGTTTTTGAAAAAAAATATTCAATTAAAAACAAATGCAGAGGCAACAATTTTATGTAGATCGACGACGTATCTTTTAAAGACTGAGTTTTTCAGCAGTATTAAATTGCCGGGAATATTCTTAAATTTCTAAATTGCATTGCAAGAGTAAAGAAACTGACTTACAAGAAATCTTAGTTCGAAACGAATTTTGAAAGATTTATTATATTTAAGTTTTTAATAAATAAAACTTATGGCGTCCTTCTCTAAGCCTGGGTTACGAATTAATCAAATGTAAAGAATCATTACTCTTACTAAACAATGGACTCTGCAATTTATAAAGATAAACTCGTTATCATTTTCTACAGCCAGAGGCGTTCTAATACGCATGCTCTCCCATTCGATATCTTTGCTTTAGCGGAAACTAATCTTATCCCCAACATAAAAAAAATTTAAGAATTATCTCCTTTAATGTCTTTCGGGATTATAACCGCATACCCTCTATGATTAACTCCCTTTGTCGAGATGTCTTACTCGATATTAACAACAGCTCTGACCCTTCTCTCGTTACAACTTCTTATGAGCTCGATTTTGTGTCAATTAGAATAAAACTCACGTATGGGTTCTTGTAGGTTATGTTTAACTACATTCTTCTGACCCAACCTATCGAATCCATAGATTCTGATGCCAACATGGTTATGATGCAGAAGACAATAATATCGTTGAATTTGGTGATTTCAATCTCCCTCAGCTGAAATTGATTTCGTCTGGAGACCTATCTTTTTTTTATCGCTTTCAATCCTCTTTCTACTAAGGAATGCTTCTACTTATGTAGATCGTTTAACTGACTCTAGTCTACGTCAACTGCATGGCGTTTGCAACTGTATGGAAAGACAATATTTTTAGAACTTTCAACTATTGATAACATCCCTTCACTACTTATTTTTTCACATCTCTTCCTTCCTGTCGCCTAATTCGAAAAATCAGCACCTATCTAAGCAGGGTTTCCTTTGAGTTCAATAATCTTCTGCTGGTCGATGCCCCCGCTTTTTCTTACAGCGAGATATTTAAATCCATTTCCTTTCAGATGCCCTATTCTCGGCACAAAATATTTTCTACATTTCCTCACTGGTATAATCATAGGCTTCACTCTGTGCAACACAAAAGAAACGAGTTATAGGCGCTATTCCTTCGTTTTAACTCTTTCTCCGACTATTCAAACTACCCAGGTTCATATCTTCATTTTATCAAACTCCCCTTATCAACGCTTTCTAAAAAGTGCGCAAACCAATCTTATAAATGACCCTAAGTCATTTTGGTATAATTGGTAGATCAACTACCACAAACTTAGTTAAATTCGGGTCTTTTGCCCTCGCAGCCTTAGAAAATGGCAAAGAAATCGATGTTATCGCAAAAATGTTTTCAATAAACCTTTTAATAAAATTTCTCATCAACTATTCCTTTTCAATCTGACTACTCTCGTCGTTGAACCTTTTTCATTAAAATTAATATATTCTTAATATTAAGCCGATCCTTAAACACGGCTTAGATCCACTCTTTTAGTTCATTTCCTCCACCTCCTCTTCGGTTACATAAGGCAGCTGTCTTAGTACCATTCTCCAGATTATTTCTATACGAAGTTGAAGGGGTCAATACTGACAACACAAATGTTGTGAAAGCTATTTCTTCTCGCCATGAATCCAAACTTCTTCAAAACGACCTGGATCGATTTTTAATCTGATGCCTCAATTGCTGATCTATAAGCTTCTCACATAAATCCTACCCGTCTCCTCTCAGTCTTTATTCTTTCTATGGTCGCCCTACTCCCCTGGTTCAATCTTTTAAAAAAACCTCGGCAGTGAACTCAATTTCCGTTCGCAAACCATCCGATGGCCGTAGGAGTTCAGCAACTAGATCTTTCTATGTTACCTTTGTTCGCCCACAGCTTGTGCCAGTAAAGCTTGTTCCCACTTTCACCGAGTTCATATTTCCGGAACTGCAGATGTTCAACGTCGATTCGTCCGATTTGCTCTCCATGGTCTGCCTGAAATGATGCTTTAATCTGATAGCTGACATTCTTTTCACTCATTGACTGCTCACAGCTTCCACCGATTGCGTGTCCCTTTACAAGTAAACTTTCTTCAACACCAACCCACTTTGTGGGTAATCTTAATTTATGTTTTTATCGGTTCTGCCGGTCTACTGGATCTCTTATGATTTCAACGAACCAATCTTACGTATGCTCCGAAAGGTCAAAGTGAAGCCTCTCCATTTTTGGATTTCAACCTAACCACTGCTCGCCTCGCACTAGATTTCCTCCAGCAGCTATTTGAACCTTTGAATATAGCTACAATATTAAGTTTGTATTGTACTAAATTAATAAATTAAATAATAAAACAAAATCCTGAAGGTCGAATGAATTTATTATTCAACGCGGACTTAGACAATAAAAAAATTCGACCAAAGCAGCCTCGTTTTCTCCCACATGAATCATGTCGAACCTTTGGTCAAATTTTTGATGAAGTCCTCAGTGGTCAAAAAACAAAATCTAATATCGAAAATAGTTCTTTAGTGAAATTAAATAAATGGGGGGAACATAAGAGAATATGAAACTATAATAAGAAAAATATTATTTTCATTTTGTTCTAAACATAAACGAATTTATTAAATTGAAGAAGCTTTGATTTAAACCGATTTTTTATCTTAAACCACATGGACATTCGATTAAATTTTTAGCATTCTAGCTATCAGCTCCCGAATTGTTGCCTGTGGAATATTGCTCCAGGAGTCCAATAATATATTCCGCAATGGAGATTGGGATGATAGGAATTGATTCCGGACCCTTTCGGTCTAGATCCTTAAACAGCGACTCTATAAAATTGTAATCTGTTGACTACGACGGCTGTATCATTGAAGAATTTCTTATCTTCCCTCTGCTTCAAGTAGCCATATCAAAGTCTTGGCTTGCGTTTAGGGTTCTTGGCCTATGCTCATAATTAGATAACAGTGTTAAGCTATAATTGCTACTAAAGATGCTCTCTTTTTCGGGTTATGCATTTAAATCCACTTCATTCATTGCTGTATTGGTAACATTGTCAATATGGGTTGCTTGCATATTGGACTTATGTTGACGAATTAACTTGAATCGCCATCACTAAGATTTACTCCTGGCAAATTATGCCACTTTGGTAAGAGATTTTTTATAATTGTTCAAGCACACTTGGCGTGTAAAATGTCCTCACATTCCGCTGTGCAAATCCCAAAATCGTTGTCCAATCCGCATATATTACAGACTGAAATATGTTTCATTGAAGGGTAGATCCAGAAAGATGTGATCGCATGTGGTAGCTTTTCGCAATGCAACCCATATCTTTATTAATTGAGAAATATCTTATATGTGTAGAGAATCCCTCTATAATAGTGATTTTTTTAATTTTCGGATCTTTTGAGTGAGCTTAAACTATCAAATCCGCAAACCATAGCACACTGAAGACCCTTGTGTACATTATCATTGCATTCCTGATGCTCCGTATTCCTTAAAAACCTTGACTTTTCCGAGCAGGGTTTTGACAAACTTGATTTGGCTCTTCATTGGTTAGGCTTTGTATTTTCGTTTATCTTATTATTTTTCCCAGGCCAGTCTCTTATCTTTTGATGCGATTTTTCGCACCTTCTTTTGCTTTTTCTTAAGAAAAATTATATCGTTTTCCAGTGCACACGATCCATAATTTCGTAGAAGAGGAGCAATCGAGTGATTTTAAGTTCTGATGTTTGGTTTTTTAAAATACCTTTTGTGGTGCGAATTATGGAACGTTCCAGATTTGAGGTATACTTAAAAATATCTTTCTCTTTCTCTTTTCTTATCATGTATCGCCAACGTGCGCCTAAAGCAAACAGGATTTAATAAAAATAAGAACAACACATATTGTTATTTGGCAAAACCGATTTATTTCAGTCAAAATTCTTACCTTCTGACTCAATACAGCGATTTGCATGGTCTAAAAGCATGTAGAATGAGTGTTTTTGATTTTAATTTTAATAAAATGCTTTCTTTTCACAGGAAAATTTATTTTTCTGAAAAGGTTCCAAATCAGATGAATGCGGGGAGTTCTTGACAATTAAAATGCGATTTTCAGCCAAAAAAGAATCATCTTATAGTACAACGGACACCATGTTCCTTCTGCGCGATACTCATCGATTACATTGATAACGAGGCATCAAAATCACAAGCCCTTGGAGTCATTAAAGCATATCAACATTGTTTTTACTTTTGATTTCCCCAAGCGAGCCATTTTTTTTTGGTTTTGGCTCGTCTGACGCCTTCCTCTCGGCACTTTGACGCTTGGTTTCTGGATCATATTGAACACGTCTGGTTTCACCACCAGTCAAAATTTTGAAAGTTTTTGGTTTTGTTTTGTTTTTGGCCTCCTTGATGATGTTTGAGTTTTTGAGTGTTGAGTTCTGAGCAATGTCAGTCAACGACGGCCGATTACACAAACAAACTGTCACCCTAGATGCATAACTCTGCTTCTATTCATCTACATATCGCGAAATTTTTTCAGCACATCAGTGAATGTTCAACCTTTTCGATGCACGTTGTTGCCATAGACGGCCTTACTAGAAATACCAGTTTTTAAAAAGTCCTGTTTACTTTGGAACGTACCTTGTATATCTAAATTTATGTGTGTACGAAGAAAGCGTAGCTCTATAGCCGCATTTCTTGACATAAACTTTACCAACTTTGCACATAAGCTATGTGGCTGGAGCCATCTTACTTAAGAATCATATCCAACAGTTGCAATCACCTAACTTATTTACGTGGGTCTAAGTTACGCCCTACAGGTTCGTAAATATACCATTCTGTTCGTATGAGCAGTTGAGGTAAGGAACTTTGAATACTGCTTCGGATCTCTTGATTTTCTCAAAACATTGATTTCAAGAAGAGCCACCATTGACGTCTGCTTGATCTTGTTTAGTTAGATTTCGAATGAATTTATTCTTAACATTTTGAAGGTTATAAAGGTGCGTTTATTCTTGTCCTTATTTATTCTGTTATATAGCTGCAGTTTGCTGAGTTTAAGATATGTTTGAAATTATCCGTTTTGAATTAAACGCAACTACTCGTATGTCTAGGCTTGTAAATTGAACAGTCACATTGTACTACATCTTGTTCGATGTCTCTTAAATGAAAGGCATAAGGAAAGTGGCCACTGATCACGATGGAGCAGCCGAAATTTTCCACTATCGTGTTGCACAGGCGATGTCTTATATTTAATAGTGAGAACAGCTCCTTCCTAATGGAGCAACACTTTTAAGAATTGATGTCATTTTAAATTTTCTAAATGAGTTATTTTGGATGATAAAACTCATCGGATGATAAAATATGCCAGAACAGAAATATTTCAATGATTCAAGTTTCTCAGACATAAAGTATCTATGTTTGATGTATAATGTCCATTCAAAAAGATCTCAAAAGTATCCTTATATAATTTTATAAAACCGGACATTGTAGTGTCTTAGATCAACAGAAGACTTTGAAACCGTAAAACTGTGACCTTAATATACAAATGTCAGAAATCCCATGTTTCCCGCTCTTTTTTTTACAAAGTTTGTGTACAAATTTACAATCAAATATGAAAATATCATTTTAAAAAATCTAAGTATTTTGTGATCTTTTTTTTTTAATTTTATTTTGATTTAATTTTTTACTTTTTCTGAATTTGATTGAGTTTATCTTCTGTTTTTTTGGGAAATTAATTCTAAAATGAGAAACAATTTTTGCACACTTTCTGTTAATAGGTAACCGACGAACTGCAAGTGTACGTTCAGTGGGATACAGCGATTTATTCGTTCTCAGCAAAAAAGATATGTGGGATGTACTTAAGGAATATCCAGCGGCAAGAGTACGTCTTGAATCGATAGCAGTAAAACGTTTGGAAAAATATAAAAAGGCTCCACTAGAAAAAGGTATTTAATGCTTGTATATCGGTACACCTGTGTGTTTCTGTAAGGCATGCCACTATGAGATTTACACTGATCCTGTTTTTTCACTCTACAAATAAACTAAAAAAAATTAGACACTTTCATTCTTTAGTAATGCTCTGCATTATTCGTAATTTGAAGTACGCTTCTTCTTCTTGTACACAATGCAAACTCTTTGTTTGAATAGGAAGTATCACATCTTTCCTAAGATATATCACATCTACCCTAAACCCACAATTTTCTAATTAAGATACAGTAAAATATTTTAATGTAGTTGCAATGGGACGATGCCAGTCAACGCCGGGCCTAGTGGAGAGCGAAGGTCGAACGACTTTAGAGGATATGTGGTTGCCGCCAGGACCATCTATAGCACATACTCAACCTTTAGCTTTTAGGTAAGTTCATTTTTGAAATCCAACAAGTAATTATGTTTATGTGTATTCGTTTTATATTTTAGCCGTGCCCCTAGTCCTAGATCAACACAAACAATTACGGAACGTCTTGCAAGGACGTCTGATTCACCAGGCTCTATGAGTCCAAGTGTACATAGTTCAGATGATCGGCCACGTAGTCGAGCAACATCCCATCAATCCACACGTCCCCAATCGCAACCCAGTAGGAGTGGTGGTAACGTTTGGTTCAAAATCTCCCCAATAGACACACAAAGTGAAAACAATTTCGATTTCTCTATTGTAGGTCACATTTGCGGCTCAATATCACATATTGAGTGTTATGGCGGGGCCGGTGGTGGTGCAACACCCTTATTGGGTTCTCATGAGGCCTTAGAAGATGAAATCAAACGTTTAAGAGAACGTCTTCATACGGTCGAATCTGAGAATCAGGCCTTAAATACGAAACTCTCACAGCAACAATGGGATTTGGAAAATCGTTTGGCTGAAATTGAAATGCAAATTTGTGGTGCATCGTCGACATCGAGTTTAGATCCTGAAAACGAAACCGAGGAACTAGAGAGAAATCGCGAATCTATCATATAACACGGGAGCGAGCTGCCCCAGCCGATTGGTGTGATGTACATATCGTGCATATCATGACATAATTGCCAACTAAAACGTCATCCTGTGCAGACCATTCTAATCGGCATCGAAATCGGGCAGCTTACAAATTTTATAAATTTCCACAATTTTTTTTTATTTTAAATTCTTTTCATTTTTTTTTTTTTTTTCGGATTTTTTGTTTCTTTGTCTTTTCTTCATAAATATCATTCCACCTTTGAAATTGAGGTTTCTTTTGACTTCATCAATGCGGTGGCATGGTAGTGTATCATCGTATTTGCATGTTTTGTATTAACGTACTGATGTCCATGTTAGAGACAGTTTCTTTAGTAGCGTTCAATACTCGTATGTCTATAGGATAAGACTAGGAATTAAGTGGATTCGAGTGAGATATTTATGTATATATGTATATGTATGTTATATTTGTCTTTGAACTGATAAAGTCACTAAATAAGATTAAAATGCTGTAAATAACCAACAGATTGTCAGCTACCAAATTTCGGTTTAAAACATGAGTACTTTATTTTATCCAATTTTTTCTTTTAATTATATAATACAGCAATTATTCATTGCTTCAAATACGAACCCTTCAATAGGGTCTTGTGATCTTTTTAAGCGTCGAGTCATCTTATTTTTGAGTCCCTGAAAGTTGTTTTAAACATCAGACTTAAAGTCTTGTCAGATACTTGCTTTATGGACAATCAAAAAATACTTAAAAATAAGAATTCGTTTGGTATGTCGGTTAAGAATGTCCTTAATTGGGAATTGCTATAAGAAACAGATTTTACTGTTTTCGCTTTGCTAGTTAACGCATGATGCATCAATCAACGTTTTTGAATTTCGAAATAGTAATTATACCAAATTGTTTCTGTCATAATGTGAAGACTTCACGTTGCTAGAAAAAGACGACAACTTCAATTTAAAATAACTATTCAGGCTGGTTACGATTGCAAACTAAAATAAAATAAAAAAATTTAATTTTTTCGAGTTTCGTGAATTTTCGGAAATTTATTAAAATTTCCAACTAAATTTATTAGCTAAAGTGGATTATTCGCTAAAGTAAATTAACAGAATCAGGTTACTGAGTCACTGTTTCAAGGCATATATTGCACCGATACCTTTCCAAGCAAAAAATTGGTGATAAGGAATAGATATATTCAAATATAGTTGTATTTTGCTCTTGTTTTCGTCGTGATCTATTTTTTTAATTATGACATTAAATAATTGACACCTAAATGTTCTCGAAGAACTGCAGAGACAGTCAATTCTTGTCTATAACTGATGTTATGTTGCACAGCATTATGAGGCTACATTGTTCTATTTGCCCAAAACTAGGTATCTCTCCCCTGAAAATAGCCTTTAGTAATACTCGAAATCTATTTCTATTTAGTTTCTGTTTAGGTTGCCTCTATGTTGTTCATTCTGTTTACAGTCAGAACTTCAAGAGCTTCTAAAGAACTCACTCGCTGTTTTTTTTTTCTTTAAACCGAGCATCATTCTGTGGCTTAAGAAATTAAGTTACGACTATACATCAACTTTTAAAAAAATTTTAATTATAACTTCAGTGTTTTGGCATCATCTACGAGACAAAATTTTAAGATAAATGTAAAGAATGGAATAAAATGGAAGTACTTTGGCTTTTTCGTCTCTTAAATCTGCAGCATTTGTCGAATGTAACGACCATCACCCATACATTATTTCCTATCAATATTTATTTTATAATTCTTGTAGTTGATCGGATAGTTTCTCTCCTTTTGGGAGTCCCATTAGGAGTAGTTTCAGATAAACATATACAGGGTTTGACTTAGTATTTACCCACCCATTCAACATCCATCTTTGAATAACATTTTATGATCAGAGATGTTCCACCTAGTATACGAGTATTTGCTGCCAGTCCACGGATAAGTGCCTAAGATGTCACTGATATCGACACAAAGGTACGGGACTGTTGCTTAATATCAGCTGCTCAGACAATTTTCTTCACCTTACTGATGTATTATCACATAAGTGACTGCAGAAAGTTAGTAAGTTGTTATTCACTTATAGGTATATTTGGAGCTTGGGTGTTTCTAGAACAACAGAAATTGAGAAATAAATTGATGCCTCATTTGCTAGTTTTTAGATATTGGGCCTAAAATTAACTTTCCGTCTAAGAGTTAATGTAGGTCCACATTTATAGGCTCTAATACTTTGTATTAGAAAATCAAACTTTCGATAGTCCTGTGAAAAGGTGCTCCTTTATGTTGTCTTTACCATACTTAGATACAAAATTCATAAAAGGAATACATATATAGTACTTAAAAAAATAATAGTGTGACAGTTCTGGCCTCTTCTACTCATTTTATTAGAGACATATCCATTTTTAACACGGCTAACTGAAATTCGAAACATCTTTCAATGTTCAGACATATTTTTCATAAGCTCAGACACTAAGATAGAATCCATTGTATCAATCTCCATCAGTGAAACTCTTTAATAAATTGTTGTTAGCATAAAAATATTCAAATATTTGCTAATCGCATCAATGTGACTTAAACTTAAAGTTCTCTACAAATTTAATTTGCTTAATTAGGCATCTCTTCCAAAGTTATTTTGCAATGGGGCGATATACTGCTCCATGAGCTTGGATTTTGTTTTTCCCTTATAGTGCTTCCGTCAGTCCTTATTAGTATCAATAGCTTTTAACCTAGTGGAGCCTTCATGACCTGGTTAAAAGGCAGTGCACATCTGGATCTGAATTCATTTAAAGGGTTCTACTTCCTCCCCATTTAAATACGAGTAAACATGACAAAGAGTCTTAAGAAGGTGTTCAAAGTCAAACAAATTATTAAAGTAAACAAAACCGTTTGTATTCGTATTCACGGGCATGGGCAGAGGTATGCTCATATCAGTTATCTTAATTGAATCCAATGCATTCACTAAAGAGCATTATATCTCACAGGGAATTCATTTAAGTCAAGACGCGTGTCCTTCTGGCTGAATAGTCCTGCTAAGGGATCACATTTCAATGTACAAAAACCGCGCTACGTTGTCCCACTTCAAATTAAATTATTTACTCAACAAAAAGGTGGGGAAGATGTCTTTTGTTTTTTTTTTTTTCAAACTAAGTAACGAATTTTGTGGCACAGCAACAGCAGTAGCGCACTTGAATTTTTACTCAGAGCCCGTGTTCCAATTTATACGTGGCAATATTGAAGTCCTCTTCAACATCTTATCCATTGAGTAAAGAAAAAAAAAGAAATTCCTGGCAAAGGTGCAAAATGGTCCAGCTAACTAATTAAACATTTATTACAGTTTCTCACTGGGGGTTGGTGATGGTTTTTTTTTTCCTCCACGTCATTGTAATTAATTCGAATAAAAATGTTTGCTCTGGTTCTTCAAAACGATGGCAAATGGCAAGGCAAGAGATGAACTTGACAAAGAAAAAAAAAATAAGAACATTCTTGTTGTGGATGTAAGTAGGGATGAGATGAGACTGGGTTCGTACCGCAATATAAGAAAATTTAATTGAATTTTTTATTAATTTGTCTTTTGGGGAATGATGATATTCTAAGTCAGATACAAGATATGGGAGCAGCCAGGTGTCGTAACTATTGTTGAGAAATGGCCTACAGCAAGTGAGAAAAGTGTACAGTTGATTCAAAACTGATGGCAAGCATAGATAGCTGACAAAGTGCTTAAATTGTTTTTTTTGCATTTTATTATATTTAACATACCCTCTCTGTGGAAAATTTTCACAATTTTACATCGATCTGACTGGTGTTTTAAGCAAAATATATATTTTTATCTGATACTGGAGTTTCAATGAAGGCGCTTGGCGGTTATTGGAAGAAAATAATATCAATTATTAGATGAGGTATGAATGATTAAGTTTATTTCTTACCACGTCCAAGGATCTGGGTTCAACCACATACCAAAGAGTGGAAAGTTATCTATTATTAAAAGAGAATAAGTCTATATTTGAAAAATATTTATCTCTCGTTTTGCCCAAATTACAAGTCCATCGATTTGTGAGCAAAAAACAACTAAATAAATTGCCAAGCCCAGACTAGGCCTTGGTAAACCTAAGACTGTTGATCCCTCAATTTATTTATTTTTATTTTAGTAAGGAAAAAACTTGTGAATAGATATTTTATTGACACTACTCATCATGACTTTGGTCTTTAATCCTGAAAATGGCTTATGGAAACTAACACCGCCTCTAATCCTTTGTCGTTGATCTCAATTCTTGGAAAATTGTTTCACTATTCCGATGTTCCTTCCACATGAATTTAACGTAATTGTTTAAGCAATTATCTGGCAATTTAAAGCTAACCATGGAAAATACTGCATGATTAGGTGGAAAACTAAGATATGTACTATATAGTAGTTAAAAATAACATATTTTGTTAACTTCTCTGCGTATATAAAATAAATATTTCTCACATGCCATTGAAACTAGAGTCTTTACACTATATTTTCGTATTATTAATACCTAAAGTGATTTGGAAAACTACCAGATTAAGTCTGAAGCTAAAGTATATCGACTTACTTATATAGGCCACATACCAACTTGCAATACCTTTATATAGTATGAAACACCTCCAGGTTATGTACTAGCAATAAGAAAATTGTTTAGGTTTTTGACATATTTTTAAGGGTCATATTTTTTGTGTTTAATTCTTTTCCACTGCTGTCCCGCTTACAGATCCTAATCTACTATCTTTGATTTCCTTCCAAGTTTGAGTTCTTGTTCGGATTTAATTGAAATAATATTGTTCATTAATGCATCAAGTTTTTGGAAAGATTAAAAGTATTTAACCTCAAATCTGGGGTCCAGTTGATGTCACAAAGCCAGCGGCCGCTGAAGTTTTTCCACGAATACTAGATTGTTTCGTTAACTAGATGTCATTTTTTGTCAACTTAATAAATCGAATATTTTCCAATTCTGTATAAAAAATATGGGTTTACATGGTTTGATGCAACATGATATTGGCAGTCGATTTTCTTGTCCAGCAAGCTGCGGTGCATATTATGACCCCTGAGTCTACATGGCTGCAATTTTGCTTTTTGACGCAAAAAGGCGTCTCGGCGCTGACGATAATATCCTCGACAGTTAATATAAACAGCCTTTGATTCATGATTTGGTATTGAAACGCCACAGAAGCCCTTTTCAACCGATGGATGGAAAACAATGAAACCAATTAACAGATATCTTATTAAATACAGCAGTCAGAATCTTAGACCTAATGAATGTTCATTTAGTTAAGCATTTCAAGATGATCAATTGAAAGTATTTCGTTTCCATAAACCAATATTTAAAAAAGATTAAAAATCAATAAATCCTCAGTTATTTTCTGGTCGGACAAACATCGTAGAAATACATTTCAGTTAGAGTTATAGATTTTCAGTTTCAGGTTTTAAAATCAAATTTAAAAATAGGCACTCAATATCTTGCAGCCATAAACAATATTTTTTATAACGAAGAGTCACAAAATTCATATTAAAAAGAAAATAAAAATCAAAATCAATATTTCAAAACATAAATCTCATATTCGTAAAAATTAACAAAAAAAATATATACTCGTATATTAAAATATTTCGTCGTTAGAATTGAAAGTAGAATTCGATTTTTGAATTCTCCAAAACGACCGACTAATATGATCAATAGGTTCAATGGGACCACTGTATATATTGAAAAATTTGTTTCGACAAACAAAACCCACTTAGATTAAAACAAAAACAAAAAACGCAGAAAATAGATTTCAATTAAAGAAATTTACGTAATGAAGAAGAAATGTTTAAAACTCGAAATTTTTTATTTTAGATTTTTAATTTATATTTAAAATATAATAAATTATTAGATAAAGAAAATTTTAATATAATAAAATATAAAAAAAAAAACAAAACGTTGTACATATGGTTATTTTAAATGTTGACAAAAAAAAAAATGTTGAAAAAACAATGCGAATTAAGATATAGCAAAAATATATAGATTTCATCATTTTAAATGAGAAAAATTATAAAAAAGAAAAAACAAAACACTAAAACATTTAAAAGAAGAAAGGAAAAACTTAATAAAACAATTTACCTAAACTGCCAAACTAAACAAACACAAATAATATTAATAATAAAGCCAAATGACATACAAAATATAAGAAATTAGATGGTCTGTATGTAAATACATAAATAAAATTATATTTAATTAATAAATTTGCAAAGTGTATGCAAGCAAGTACATATTAAAGAAAAGGCAAGACAAACAAACAAACAAACAAACTATAATCAACTACAAAAAGGAAATTATTAAAATTTTGTAATTAGAATGACTAAATAAAGATGGCAAAGAAAACCATTTCTAAACGATCAAGTATTGTAAATGTAATCCAATATTTATTAGGTATTTTATGGATCAATATTATTATTTATAAAATTATAAATTAAATTAGATATTTGAATTATTACATAAAAAGTAAAACAAACAAAAACCCAATAGATGCACTACATTTGAGGGGTGAGAAAAATTCAAAACGAAAACTAATTAAATTTATAAAATTTACTTAGCATAAAATTTTGAAATAAATCTATAAATTGTATGGTGAACAGATTTTTTCTTTTTTGTTTTTTTGTTTTTTATCAATAAATTTAAGTAAATGAAAATAATCTTTTTTTTTCTAAGATAATTTTAAAGTATTTCGTTAAAGTTTTAGGATATTTAAAATATGTTATATCGCAGCCCGTTAGAAAAGCTGAAGTTGTAAAAAAAAGTTAAGATTTAAACCTCTTCTGTTTTATAGTATAAAATACATATAATATTTATTACGTATTTTGTTTTTAATTTTCTTTATTTTTTATATGAAGAAGGGGAAACTTTTGAGGTTAAGGAATTGTGGCATTTAAAAATATTATCGATCCTAAGTTTGGTCCTCCGAAAGACCGCGTCAAATATTGCTTTCAGGCGAATATTATCTCTATCGATAAAATAAAACAAAGCATGAAAACAAGATTTCTTTTAATAAGCAGACTTTTCAATTACTCTGTTTATCTAACAAAATAGTTTATTTACAAAATTTGGTTTCAATTAATATGATTAATGTAAGTGGTGCTATCATTTGGCTTTCGGTAATTGGACTGCTGTGTGCAAAGAAATTCGTAGATCCGCTCCTTTAAAACAGAATTTTACAATGGTTAGCAATATACTCCAACTTTATCCTTAAAGTCTACGGTTAATCCAGTTTAGTATTTCGTTGATGTGTAGGTGCACGCTGTCACGACCTTGTATAGGCCACAGATACCTTAAAAATTTCAACACGATCCCGTAACACCTTAAATACTTTTCCTCAGTCGTTTTAAATGACGTGTGAATCTTATGATGTATTATAACTTTGAAAGTCAATACCCATAAGTATTAGATATCAATGCAGGCCGAATTTCTTCACTCAAAGCCTGAGTTACTGCTATAAAGTTTGGCTTCATCTGCGACGGTTTTGAGGGTTACATTTTATTTGTTGCTAAGTATAATCTCGCGCAGCTATTTACTTTATACAATGAAACAAGGCAAAAGACTATGTTTGAAAGTTTCAGCAGGTTGTTAAAAAAAATTGCACTTTTTAGTTGAAAGACATTTTCAATCTAGAAAACTTGTTACACTCCCACTCCGTAGCTTAACAAATTCGAAGTGTATTTTAGTTATTCCTGCTTAGGTAATGACACGATTTGTCAATATTGTCATTTTGAGAGCCCCACAGCTCGTCTTTCTAATTATTTCCTACGGCAGCGAAAGCAGCATTCTCTTGGTATGATCGAGTCTTAAATTGGGAAAACTAGAGAACTCTGTTACACATATTTAATATATATAATGACCTTACAGTCCTTACCTTATGCAAAATATTAATATATTTTACAGAATTTGGATCTTTCCAGTTGGTTGTGAATTATCATATTCTTCAAATGACCACCCCTTTTTTTTACTCTACTTTTAAATCAATTTTTATTTATTTTTTTGAAAAGTGACAAAAGTGCTTAAGTCTTATTTCACAATGATGCCACATGTGTTTAAAACGACCTAAGCTACTTAACCTAGCTTAATCAGGGTGGTGAGTTATCGTATCCGCTCATTCCGGGTGAGTGATCCCAGTTGTGAATTCGGGCGCCTGGTATTCCATTTCATCGTGCACAAACACCGCCGAGACTTAACTACCAACCACTTCTAAAATGTCCTACTTTATGTCAACGAGCCAAGTCTTTCCACGAAATCCCCTTACTATTCTTATCTTACTAACATTAGAGAAAAGTATGTTACATCAGTAACTTACCAACCCAGGCGATGATTGGACTGATTAGCGCCACACAGCATATGATCTTCTCCCTGGAGACAAGTTGACTACTGTTAAACAGCATTCTTGCCAGGGCAACGGCTTTCTCGACCCCAGCGAGACAAGCATCTTCATATATGTTTGCCAATTTACAAACACTTTTCAAGGCATATATCAAGCTATCTCACTACGCTCATGCTCTCCAATGATGGTTTAATTTCGCCAGTTATTTGTGGTACATCTCGAAAGCCCATCGCAATCCAGTTCTAAATAATTGGTTTTCAATCTTCAACCGTCGCAAAACGCTTTAATATGATCCAAGCGGTATTGATGACTTCGATTTTTGGACCTGATCTGTACGACACTAAATCGTCTGCGTTCCCTACAGAGTGATTGAGGAAACCTACTAAATCGCTTGTGTTAATGTTAAACAGTAGCAGAGAAATCACCACCCACTGTTGAAAGCCGTTTTTGATGTCGAAAACTTTACTCAAAATGATGTTGCCACATTTGACAACGAACTACGAGTTCTCGGCATGTCTATCCTAGTCAACTTTTAGAAAAGCCATAAGGTATCGAAGGCACGAACTCGTATAATGGTTCTTAAATTTATTCCATTGTATGTCAAAGATAGGCTTTGATGCAGCATGAACAATGACATGTCTCGTCCTAGAACCAAACCAATTTTCCGGAATTTTTTTTTATATTCCTCGACCCAACATCAACACCACTTTCTCAATTATCTTAATAATATTCGACAGTTAACTAATTAACAGGGTTGGTTTTAACTTTATGCCTTTTTGGGATAGGATTTAGCACTGCTATTTTCCAATGTGTCGAATAAAAAGCATTGATCAGCGAGTCAAATGAACACTATCCTCAGTCTCATAGATACGGCTCTAACATATCAGCAAAAGTTTTCCTCTTAAGCTGATTGTAACTTTTCGTTACAATTATTTACGGAAAAAATGTCTGTCGCTCTTAAATTCCGTAACACAGAAATGAATTAAATCTAGAATTTGGAAATAATTACAGCTCCTTCATGTTGAAGTTGTAGGTAATCGTAGTTGAATATCCGTTATCGTATATAGTTATAGTATTATCCTCAGGACCCCTTATAACCCCATTTTGTCTGCTTATCAATTTATTTAAGTGGAAGTGAAGTTTAACACCCATATTCAGATGTTAAGTAAAATCTCCTCATTTTAAACGAACTGTTTTAACAACACGTTTTCCAGGATCTTCTGTTCTACTTGCATAAATATATTTTGTACGGAAACATCTGGAATTCAGCTCTTAAACCCATTCCAATGATCTGCAGGATGCTTCAAATTGTATTTGATGTTTCTGGACTTCCCAATTTTAGCAGTACCTCATGTTGTTCAAAGATCGACAACTCTTCCCTGTTTTCATTCCAGAGAGTCAGCTTCGTTTTAATACTCGTACCATCGTGGACGATTGCTGACATTTAAATAACTTGAACGGTTTTTTCATTGTTTCGATTCGGATCACATTCCATCTTTGCCTTTGCTTTCGTATTTCGGATTTGATCCTGGTTGAAATAGCTCCCACTATAATACTTCCTAAGTCTTCTACTTATACTCGTACTCTATTCTTAAATAGCATTTACAATTTGAAAACAGGTCTTAAAATTTGTGTGAAACATTTTTTTAATATGCCATCTTGGTTCCCTTTTCATTTTGTAAACCCATACCAATTTATTAAGATGATACCGATACAGCCATTCAACAAGTATGCAAATGTTTTAAAAACTGTAAGCAGACTGTATTGTTTAAGCAATTTTCCACAAATCCCAAAAGTTTCTCCTAGTCTTCAATTATTTTATGTAGATAATACGAGTATTAGTAAAGAAAAAATTGAAAAAAATGCTTTAAGATATTATGCAAAAGTTATAACGCATATTCATGGGGTTTCAATACAGAATTACGACGAAAACGAATATATTACAAAACAAAACAAAACAAAAAAATCAAAATCAACAATTCATACAGTTTATACAATAAATTGACATAACGCCATTAGGACACATTTTGTACATAATTCTTTCTCATGCTAAACTTGTATCTTCGACTCTGAATCTCCATGAATTTCAATTTATAGTTTTTTAAAGCAAAAACATAAAAAAAACAAAAAACAAAATACAAAAGTAAATAAGTAAATGAAAATCTTTTTATTCTTAAATGTTTAAAAAAAGAAAAAAAATAAATTTAAAACTAAATTTTACGTGAAACGCTTTAACAAATTCGTTTAACTAAACATATTAGTTGCAAAATTGTTATAGTACGAGTATTTCAATCTATTTCCTGTTTATTTCACATTGCTAGTTTCGAAATTATTTTAAATGTGAACATCGATTTGGTTGTGTTGTTGTATAAATGCAAGTAAAAAAGTAAAAAACGAGCAGAAGCAAAAAAAAAAAAACAAAAAGAAGAGTAAAATATGTATGAGAACATACTCGCCGAAAAATATATTTTATTTTTACCTTTCTTAGTCAAAAGGAATTATTTATATTTACGAGTATTATTTAAAAAGTAAGAAATTTCAAAAAAAAAAAACAAAAACAAAATTATATAGGACGTGAGAAAGGTGTAATATTTTACTATTACAAATTAGTTAAACATTTAATAAATAATAAAATATATGAAAAAAAAAACAAAAACAAAAACAAAAAAGAACAAAAAGAAATCGGAGAGGTCTCCTTTAATAAAAATTTAAAATTGTATTTTCAAGAACCACGAAGAACATAAATTCATTGTAATTTCTATGAAATAAATGAAAATGAAAATAGTAATGTTTAATTGATTTGTTTTATTTTGAAAGTTTGTAAGGAAAAAATGTTCCCATTTCTTGCAAATATATTAACATCCTAAGTAAAGGACTCGGAATCATTGAACAGCGAAAGTGAAGGACTAGCACTTGAGTGGCAAAAAATATTCTAAGAGGAAAGCAACGAAAAAAAATGACAAAAATATAAAAATGTTTATGTTTTTGGTGCTACAATCCTGTTAAAGCCCGCTACCACTTGCGTACGTCACCTGAGTCGCAGCCTTCAAAGACTTTTCGGACGATACATTGGTGTCCATCTGCTCTAAATGACACAATCATTTCGGTCTTTGGACTTTCACTCTTCTGGCTAAGTCAGTGTCGCTGTACAGCCCCTCTTCTATATCCATTTTGTCAGGACACAGATTTGTTTCTCTACTCCATAGTTCAACGTTTCTAGTAGCCATGCATTTTCGATTACATTGATTGCCAAGAAAACGGACGATTTCGCATGATTTTAAACTCTGGTTCAGGCACAGATGTGTACGATTCACCTGTAACGAAATAAGCTGGGATTAGTGGATCTAAATCATTCTCAGAAGTCTGACACAGAGGATGGCAATTTAAGTGGGCTTCAATTTGAGTAAGAAATATTAAAAGCTATTCTAATTTAAGGGGAGGTTCTCATATAGACGACGAAGAAGAAGCTCAACTTTGGAATTTTTTTTATAGGAAAATGAAAAAAAGGAATCGAAATTCTTTCTGGCATGTTTTTTTTATTGTACATTGAAGTGTACGTTCATAATTTTTTTCAAAAAACAAGAACAAAATGGCGGCTGTTATTGACTTTCGCAGAAACCATGTTTTCAAAACACTGCAATTCGGTTGAAGAGATCCTGGTTCGACATCAATCTGAAATCAAAAAATCCAAAATGGTAATTAAATTACATTAAATGTGCTGGAGGAAAAAACCAAAAGTTATTAAAAAAGTTGAAAATTCACGAAATGGCGAGTGTGTAAAATTTAAGGGCACTTTTGGGTTATTTTTCGTCTCGAATTGTTGCTTAAAAGAATAGTTAAAATAATATTTTTTCATATTTTTTGGTTAGCACCTCCAATAAAAAGTTTGTACATACATCAAAATAGAAGAAATCGGAAGTAAATCGCTTCAGCCGTTTTAGAGTAATCTCTTCCACCGTGTTGTAGGTAATAATTGAATTTTGTAGAAACGCCATTGAAGTGGAAGTACATTTTCTCACGATTTGTATCAAATTTTTCGTTTAGTTCAGTTAATGCAATTCAACTTTCCTTTCGATTTTAAAAACGAAATTATACTTATGGTTTTTGAGCTGCGGAACCCGAATTCAAAATGGCGGATCAAATATGGCGGATCAAAAGTGAAATGTTGACTGATTCTGTTAATTCGATCAATAGGCTGTAAAATCGGTTCTACTGCTCGGATCGGCTTAAAATTTGAAAACAGTATTTTTAACATGTTACTAAATCTAAAGTTTCAAAATTCTATATGAGAACCTCCCCTTAATAACATCAGAGCTAACGACTCATTTGGGATTCTCTGACTTCACCCCCACTTTCCATGACACACCAGAATTCCGCGTTTAAGCGGAAATGTGGTGCAAAGGGATTCCGCTACATAAGAATTATGGAAGTTAGACAAAGCATTTCTAATCACTTCGGACGACTGGTTGCTAGACCTATGAAAAGATGTACCGTTGTCTGAGTATTTATGCACACAAATAGCGATACGTAGTCTTAAGTTTAATTGCTTTTCTTCCTCATTTTTTGTTTTTGTATCGAATGATATAGTCATATCCGCCATGTGTTTATATCCGCTGCACCGAAAGATTTACAATGATTTGTGACTTTCCTCTATCAAAAGAAATTTATACAATCATATGTTATCCATGAAGAAACACGAGGTAGAAGTGGACTGGTATGGACGATCCACATTCACGACTTAACATGAAAAGCCTTTACCACCTTTTGTTAACAAACTGAAAAGTGGATTTCGATAGCACAATGCCTTTTAGATTTCCTCAACTAGTTGCGAACGGTTTACCAATTTGAACAAGATCCGACGATGCAATTCCGCGGAAAGCAAAGTCTGCTAGATTCTGTTTAAACCTGATGTGAAAGTACCGGTTTTTCTGACGGAGATATCCCACCAACGAGAAGGAGGCGAGAGACAAAACAGTATATCCCGAGAGTCGACCAAGCAAAGACATTCAAAAAAATTTTAATTAAGTATATTTGCACAGGAACGAGTAATATAAACAGTAAAAGTGAACAGCACCTTTTCAGGCGTGGAATATTCAGGTCTTTTTTTTAAATAAAATTCGGCTCTTGCTATAGTTTGATTGATCCGTTGGATAAAGCAGAAGTTGACGCATATGAGAAACGTGCAGTTGGAATGATGCATCCAATATACCCTTGTATATACTTTTGAATGCTGATTCTCTTAAGTTCAGGAAATTCTTGACGGTGTGTAGTACGAGTACCTTCCGATACCACAATTATTAAAAAATTATATTTTAATTGCACAACAGAATATTCGTTCTGATGAGCAATGCATAAAGGCATCTTGTAGCGCAAAAATACTACGAATATCTAAAGAATTCTAAAAAGACATGCACATTTGCGGAAGTCTTCTCAAAAAGCAACCATCAGTGGGAATCTTCTAATTGTGCATTGCAGCTGATTTTTACTAAACACTAGCTGTACCCGGCGCGCGTTGCTACGCATATTAAAAAAATCAAATTGAAAAAAAGTCAGCATATACTATGTCCTTGTGCATTGTTGATGGTCATTGCGCAGGCGAGTTGCACCAGAAACTGCAAATGTTTGAATTCGAATGGTAAATCTGTTGGAATCATTGGAATGTGAGGTACGAGTAATAGTACATTTTCTCTTTTGAATTTCCCATTCAAAATACTCGTAGTATTTTCGACGATATCGGCCAAAATGTTTTCACTGAGAGCCTGGTACCGTTGCAAGGTAGTGGCAGATTAATGCTTCGAAGTACTGATAGGCATGCCAATTTTTAATGTTAAAACGTGCGGAAATTTTGCCTGGTGAGTGAATTCAAGAATTCAGTTGGACAGTTGACAACTTCGTCTTGATTTATCATTTTTGGCCGCTATGCTATATGTTCACTGAGCCATTGACGGTTTTTGTAGTTTCTCACGATATCTGGAAAACTTGGTGTATTAGCTCTTCTGCAGTTGCTGTGAATATACAGAAATCTGGTGGCAATGTGATACATTGTGTGATTTCATCGATGGGCATTTCCAATATCCAACGATTGTTTTGCAAAACATTTAGCAACTGCTTCTTCGTTTTTTGCTTGAGGTGTATTTCCACCAATCGCTGCTCGTTTGTGAGGCATATAAACGCCACCGTTTTCAAAACAAAAAATAGTATTATTTTAAAGCAATTGAAAAAAATACAAAAATTTAATATTGAAAAGCAGAGCAAAGCACTTATGATTTAAGCCTAGACCCGTATCCCACAAAAATTCCAGTTGCCGTACGCTTACTTCCTAACTCTCACTCGAACTTCTGATATGAAATGAATCCTTTCACTTAATCTCCAACTTCAATCAGCGAAGCTGCTTTTCTAGCATTCTAATCAATTCTAATTACAAACCGCATGAGCGGGTTATCCCACTCGCAATCGGAAACTACTCATAAATACGCTTTTTATGTCATCGCAGTGCCGATGTCATATTGAAAGTAATTAGCAGTGCCCGAGATTTGGTTTTCGGGTCATTATCTGGTCCTCCAGGTTGAGGGTTGTGCCACCGGGGTAACTGCCCGGCCATTTAAAAAAAAATTAAGTTACGAAACATCAACAAGCCTCGGATATGGACGGATCTACTGTTGACAACCCACGCAAACGATTTAAGGACAATGAGCTTCGGATATGCACGTGGAATGTTAGATCTCTTAATAGACCACGTGCAGCCGAGCAACTAGCGGAGGCCCTAGACTGCTGCAAAGCAGAAATAACCGCCATCCAAGAAATGCGATGGGATGGGCCGGACAAAAAGAAGATGAAAAACTGCGACATCTACTACGGCAATGGCTATCGACGGCAAAAGCAGCGCTTATTTGGATGCTGATTTGTTGTCGGAGGCAGACTAAGACAAGAAGTCCTCAGCTTCCGGCATGTGAGCGAGCGCCTCGTAGCAATCCGCATCAAGGCTGAATTCGCCAACATAAGCCTTATATGCGCGCATGCCCCCACAGAGGAGAAAGATGACGACACCAAGGATGCCTTCTACGAGCTCCTTAACAAGACCTACGAGCAATGCCCTAGCTATGACATTTAAATTGTCCTCGGTGATTTTAATGCAAAGCTAGGAAGAGAGGGTATCTTTGGTGGAACAATCGGAAAATATAGCCTGCACAACACCACCTCCGATAACGGATTCAGGCTAATCGACTTTGCGGCGGGGCGAAACATTGTCGTGGCTAGCATGCGGTTCCCACATCTCGACATACACAAGGGGACTTGGAGAACTCCTGATCAATCAACAGTCAACCAGATTCATCACATTGCGATCGACGCAAGACACTCCTCCAGTATTATGGATGTCCGTACGTTCCGAGGAGCCAACATCGACTCGGACCATTACCTTGTTGTAGCCAAGTTACGGTTGCGGATATCCCAAACTACGCCAAGACAAACTAATGCTGTGAGAAAATTCGACGTCAGATGGCTACAATCGCAAGAGATCGCCAAGTCCTTTTCCGATCGATTGTCTCTTAATCTGTTAAAGGGTCCAATGCCGCCAGCATCAAGCATCGAAGACCATTGGAAACACTGCCAAAACGCCATCAGAGATGCCGCTTCTGATGTGCTGGGTTTCACTCGCCCACCACAACGAAACCTCTGGTTCGATGATGAATGCCGGCAAGCACATGTAGCTAAGCAAGATGCATATAACGCGGCGCTGCTTAGAAAGACCAGAGCTGCTCATGAGCTCTATGAGCGGAAGAGGAGAGACGAGCACCGGCTTCTCAGGAGGAAGAAGAAAGAGCATGAGAAGCGCGCGATCGAGGAAATTGAGAGATGCTACTACAGGAATGAGGTTCGGAAGTTTTACCAAAAGGTGAAAATAACATGCCGCGGAAACAAACCCCGAACCGAAGCCTGTAGAGATGAACAAGGGAACATCGTAGTAGAATCGCAGTCGATGCTGAGGATTTGGATTTTAAGGCCGCGTATGACAGCATCTATAGAGACGAGCTATATAGAGCAATGTCTAGTTTTGGCATCCCTGCCAAACTCGTCCGTCTGTGCAGGATGACGATGGAGAATAAACGCTGCTCCATCAAGGTCGATAAAGATCTCATCGAGACCTTTGATGTCCAGAAAGGATTTAGACAAGGCGATGCGCTGTCATGCGATTTTTTCAACATCGTACTTGAAAGAATAGTGCAAAACTCACGAGCAAACACAAGAGGCACTATCTTTCAAAAGTCCGTCCAACTACTCGCATACGCCGACGATATTGACATAATCGGGAGAAAGCAGCGTAATGTCAGTGGCGCAGTGGCGCTTTCGCGAGTATTGTGACGGAAGCGGCGAAAATGGACTTAGCTTTCAATGAGGGCAAGACAAAGGACAACCAACACCGACGTCTCGGACAGAACGTCACCCTCGACAGATATAACTTTGAGGTAGTTAAGGACTTTGTCTACCTAGGCTCCGCTATAAATACAGCTGAGATCAAGCGAAGAATATCTCTTGCCAACCGCTGTTTCTTTGGGTTAAGAAGGCAATTGAGTAGCAAAGCCCTCTCTCGGACAACAAAAGTCACCCTTTATAAGACTTTAATAATCCCGGTCCTGCTCTATGGCGCAGAGGCATGGACATTATCAAAAATGGATGAGGGTGTTCTTGGTTGTTCGAGAGAAAAATTCTTCGGGCGATCGTCGGTCCCGTCTGCATTGACGGTGAGTGGAGGAGGAGATACAACGACGAACTGTATAGACTGTACAGCGACATGGACCTAGCCAGAAGAGTGAAGATCCAAATACTGAGATGGCTGGGTCATGTAGAGCGCATGGACACCAATGCTCCGGTCCGAAAAGTCTTCGAATCCGCCCCCGAGGGACAGCGCAGTAGAGGAAGGCCAAAACTCAGGTGGCTCACGCAAGTAGAAGAGGACCTCAGCCAACTTAACGTGCGAAACTGGAGGCAGCTAGCCATGGATCGAGCTGCCTGGAGAAGCTTGTTGACTGAGGCCCAGGTCCACCCCGGACTGTAGCGCCACCTAAAGTAAGTAAGTATTAATAAATTTTTGCATGAGAGAAAAAAAAAAAAAAATTGGTTCCAAAACCTTTTTCACTGAATTCTTAACAAAGTTGCCAAAGACATCAGTGCTCTATCTCTTACCATTCAAGAGTCTATAAAGGACAAACAAACATTGATTTTTATATATAGAGATTTCATTTTGTGGCTTTCAAAAATGAATGCATAACAAACTATTTGCATTCACAGGTTACTAGTAATAATTATACATGCTCAGCCAGCACGTACACTCCAAATCATCACTACTATGAGCGAAAGTGTTTAAAATCAGCCAGGCACCTCAATTCGTCACCGTAGTCAGCAATTGGGCCTCGCTTATGGCACTCTATGGCGAATTTTAAAATTAGATATTATCTTGCACTCCCATAAAATCCAATTTACACAACGATTGAAGCCTTTCGACCATCTATGACATCGCCGATTTGTTAACTGGACTTTGGATCGCCAGGAATATTTGTAATCGAATTTGATCTTTTCCGATGAAGACAATTTTTTGATGGATAGGTACGTACAATAAATAAAGAAAATTGTCGTTTCTGCGGACTGAAGAATGCATACGAAATTCACGAAAAACCAATTCATCCCAAAAATGTCACAGTATGGCGGCATCATTGACTCGTACTTTTTCGAAAATGAGACTGTTTTCCAAGATTGAAAATATTGGGTCTGGACAATCTTTGGTTTCAACAGGATGGTGCTTCCGCCCACACAAGCCATCAATCAATCAATTAATTGCGTACGGAATTTGAAGATCGTGTTATTTCGGTTAGAGGAGAAGGTGGTTGGCCTCCAAGGTCGATTTGATACATTTAGACTTCGCCCTTTGGTGTTATTTGAAGAGTAGGGCCTTTATCAATAACCCAGTGACAATTCAGGATCTCAAACATAACACCCAAATTGAAATTACTCCCATTGACCCACTTATTCCTCAATAAATCATCGATAACTTTTAACTTCAGATTTTTGTTTGTTTGTTTGCAAAATAAGCCATGGTGGTCACATGAACGATGTTGTGTTCCATTTATAATTCCCATAGACTGAACTTTATTGATTGATACAAGGTCATTGCTTGTTCATTGGAGGTGTTTAGCATTGGTGATTTGAAACAATATTGTTATGCATAGCCCAGCATTCCGTAGTCCTTTACTAAAAATCTCACCTTAAGCTGTTAGGCTGCCAAACTTTGGAGCTTAATTGCATTCTTAAAATGCCCGGTGTCTGAAAACCAGATACGCAAGGTCCGTGAAATATTTAACAAATGTGCACTCTAAGACTAAACTCCACTTGATTTTTCATTTTTGCTTTTATTAATCTAGAACCAAAAATAAAAGCCAAACGCGTAAATACATACACGTATAATTATAAGCACTTATACGCTCAAAAGATATAAATAATTTCAAAGCTCACCTTGCGACCAAATAATGACTAATACTCCAAGTCACTTCAAGAAAAATTCTCGAAATATTTCCACATTCCCTTTCATGGCAATGCAATCCAATAACGTTGCTATCCATTCAATTCAGAACCAGCTCTACGGGCAAAACAAACCCAATACCGGAAATTCTGATCATGCCGGTACGACACTTAACCTATAAGTTATGTCAGAATCAAAATTCACCACACCATTGGTGAATAAAAACAAAACCCACATGCACATCGAAACCACTTAGCCCACTAATCTTTGATCATTACGTCATTACTTTTCCAATGGAAGAGAAGAAAAGCTCTTATTCGAACTTAATGCGATCTCAAACTCAAACTCAAACTCAATCTCGAACTCTTTGGCCATCATTCGTTGGATTAGTTCCCTCTCACCAGTGTAACGATTCAGACGCGTTCAATAGAAAAAAAAACCTCACACAGCGAATAACGAATATTTGTATAGTTGGAAAAAAATTAGTGATATAAACAAAAATAAGCAACAAACGAAACAAAGGTGTAGTAAGAGGTGTAAAAAACAAGAACAAGAAAATAGAAAAAAAGAAAAAACGAAAGATAATCATACAATAACAGTGGTTTAATTCTATTTCGAAAAGTAATTTTCTCCTCTCTTCCCATTATTCGTTATGAATATTCTTCTCTTCTTGCTGTAAATCATCATGCCCGTACATAATGCGGGCTTCTCGAAATTACAGCAATTAACTTAGTACAATTACTCTCAGACCATTATTACGTCAACATTGGATACGCTTTAGTGAATTTATAAATTAAAACGCCAGTTTTTCATCGTTTCATCTATTTTTCTATTCTTTGCTTATGTGTTCTTTTTTTTTTTCTTTTCCAATCAGTGTACTAGTATGAGTATTTGTATAATAATTGTACCAGCTGATTGCAACAACATAGTTTTTCTATTCTCATGGCAGCGTTCATTATGTGCCTGTAAGTTTGTACTGTGGTAAGTTTGGTCAAAGGTGCGACCTCATTTCCACGATTGTTTTCTGCTCCATATTCTCTGGCATTCGCATTCGCATTCGCATACAACTCGTACTCGTAAATGTACCCGTATTCGCATAGATAATCATGGAAAACTATAGTGACTATAAAAATGGCAAAAACGGAACCCGATTAAGAATCGAAGTTATCATGGAAATTTGAAAAGTATCTAATCGCACCCCTTCTCACTTTACGAGTAGAATGTGAATACAATTATAGTCTGTGCGAACCTGATACCTTAATAAGTGGTAGTAAAAACTTACGTAATACCTGAGTCGCGGCGACAACAACTCAACTATCGAATGTCCGGACAGAGAAATACCGGTTTGCACAACAAACAACAACACCAAAAAGTCAGAAAGTCCTCATCATGTGTTTGGGTTTATTTAAGATTGACGCTCAACCATGCAGTCGCCACAAACCGAAAATGAAAAATAAACTAACACACAAAACGAAAGAGTTGACGTGCGAACTTGCACCAACAACTTCTAATCGAAATCTCCTTCTCCACTAATTGATTTTGCACTCCTTGAAGTGTTGGTTTTTATATTTCTGAGTTTGAATATTTGCGCGGGACTATGAAAAACAAGTAAAAGATAAGTAAAATCAAAATTAAATATAATGGCGAACGTTAGAGCTGAGTACATACTTGAACACCCACACTGTGAGTGTGCTTTTTTTCATTTCTGTTTATAATTATACTTTTTTGGTAACGTTCTCACAAACGGAATACGAAAGATACTTGTAGCTTGTATTGACCGAATCCGAATTCGTGATGTGGTTTTTATTTTCTCTGTTCTTTGATATATCAAATCTAAATTGCGTCATTAGTGGGTGGGATTGAACGTTCCAAATTGCTCTCCAGTTTTATTGTGTTTCGTACTTTTAAAGTTATTTATCTCTTTTCGATCTTTAAATAGTTTCTGAAATACATAGTAATTGATGAGAAAATCAAGATATCTACATGGGTTAATGGAACTTTAAACTGTTTCGTGTGCTACTTATCTTTTGTAAATGTTTCTCATCTTTCATTAATTTTGAAAATTAAACAAAAAAAAAAAAGTTTCTAAGTGCGGATAATGAATGTTAATAGTGATTTTACACCTAATTAATTATTATACTACTCGCATGACTATACTCATAAGAGAGTAAGAAACATTTTGTTTTTGATTGAGACTTTATTAGAACGTCGTTTTTGTATGCATACACAAAGCTTTTCGCTTTCAAATTCAGTTTCATTCGAGTTAATATTTATTCATTTATGCGCCGGGAGGAACTTGAACAACTCGAAATATAGGTCAAAATGCTTTCATAATAGTTATTTGATATCCGTCCAATAGATTGATTCATGTTATTTTTGCTTTGATTACTGAAACGTTAGAGCTTATCAGCTTTTAGTATAATGACTTCAGGAAAAACTAAAGAAGATTTGTCATCGGAAGTCTAATGCAATCATAAACTTTACTGACTAAGATTAGTTTACTCCACTTGATGAATCGCGATAAGTCGTTTTTCCTGTTCTTAGCTGTTTTTTAAAATTATTTTTAAAAGAATTTCAACATCCTTCAGATTATACGTCAATCATCATGGCTTTTGACTTAAAGTTAAAAATTGTAAAACAATTATTGTTTATATAGAGAATCATATAATTCCATAAAAATTATCACTATATTAATCTGGGACAGATGTGCAAATATTATATATTCAAGCCAAAAGCTTCTTAAACAAATCGCAGCACAATATAAGGTGCATGACAATATAGGTTTCCGATAGCAAATATCTGATATAGCTTCACCAAGATGAAGAAAATTAATATGATCAAGTTGCCACAAGTATTAATATTGGTGATGTGGATTAGGCGGAATTTCATGTCCCAACCCTACCATATTCAAAAGCGTCAACTGCCCTTCATATGGTTTTGTATTATCATTCAATGAGATGCAACCATGTGCTTTACAATTTGTTATGCATTATGTCCATTTCCCCACTTACTTACTTACTTTAGGTGGCGCTACAGTCCGGAGTGGACCTGGGCCTCAGTCAACAAGCTTCTCCAGCCGCTCGATCCCTGGCTAGCTGCCTACAATTTCGCACGCTAAGTTGAATGAGGTGCTCTTCCACTTGCGTGCGCCACCTGAGTCTTGGCCTTCCTCTACTGCGCTGTCCTTCGGGAACGGATTCGAAGACTTTTCGGAAAGGAGCATTGGTGTCCATGCGCTCTACATGACCCAGCCATCTCAGTCTTTGGATCTTCACTCTTCTGGCTAGGTCCATATCGCTGTACAGTCCATACAGTTCGTCGTTGTATCTCCTCCTCCACTCACCGTCAATGCAGACGGGACCGAAGATCGCCCGAAGAATTTTTCTCTCGAAGCAACCAAGAACACCCTCATCCATTTTTGATAATGTCCATGCCTCTGCGCCATAGAGCAGGACCGGGATTGTTAAAGTCTTATAAAGGGTGACTTTTGTTGTCCGAGAGAGGGCTTTACTAGTCAATTGCCTTCTTAACCCAAAGAAACAGCGGTTGGCAAGAGTTATTCTTGATGTACGATGTTGCAACAATTGCGTTACAGCGCATCGCCTTGTCTTAATCCTTCTGGACCGACCTTGATGGAGCAGCGTGCATCCTCCATCGTCATCCTGCACAGACGGACGAGTTTGGCAGGGATGCCAAAACTAGACATTGCTCTACATAGCTCGTCTCTATAGATGCTGTCATACGCGGCCTTAAAATCGATGAATAGGTGGTGGGTATCGATCTGAAGCTCATGGGCCTTCTCCAAGATCTGCCGTAGTGTGAATATCTGGTCGATGGTGGACTTTCCTGGCCTGAAGCCACACTGATATGGACCTACCAGGTTGTTGACGAACGGCTTCAGGCGTTCACACAATACGGCGGATAAGATCTTATATGCGATGTTAAGGAGACTGATGCCTCTGTAGTTGGCGCAGTTCAGAGGGTCTCCTTTCTTGAGAATCGGACAAACAATGCTGAGGTTCCATTCATCGGGCATACTTTCGTCCGATCATATTTAACAGATGAGTTGGTGTATGCTCCTTACCAAGTCATCGCCTGCCGCTTTGAAGAGCTCGGCAGTCGCAGCTCGGCTCCAGCAACTTTGTTGGACTTAAGATTCGATATGGCTACCTTCACTTCATCCAGGTCGTGTGGACGGAATTGTTGGTCATCATCGTCCAGGTTGAAAGGTTGATTCTACCTGACAGAGGTATTTGGTCCGTCATCGCCGTTATACAGTCTGCAGAAATGATCTTTCCAAATCCTCAGCATCGACTGCGATTCTACTACGATGTTCCCTTGTTCATCTCTACAGGCTTAGGTTCGGGGTTTATTTCCGCGGCATGTTATTTTTACCTTTTGGTAAAACTTCCGAACCTCATTCCTGGAGTAGCATCTCTCAATTTCCTCGATCGCGCGCTTCTCATGCTCTTTCTTCTTCCTCCTGAGAAGCCGGTGCTCGTCTCTCCTCTTCCGCTCATAGAGCTCATGAGCAGCTCTGGCCTTTCTAAGCAACGCCGCGTAATATGCATCTTGCTTTGCTGTATGTGCTTGCCGGCATTCATCATCGAACCAGGGGTTTCGTTGTGGTGGACGAGTGAAACCCAGCAAATCAGAAGCGGCATCTCTGATGGTGTTTTGGCAGTGTTTCCAATGGTCTTCGATGCTTGATGCTGGCGGCATTGGACCTCTTAAGAGATTAAGAGACACTCGATCGGAAAAGGACTTGGCGATCTCTTGCGATTGTAGCCGTCTGACGTCGAATTTTCTCACAGCATTAGTTTGTCTTGGCGTAGTTTGGGATATCCGCAACCGTAACTTGGCTACAACAAGGTAATGGTCCGAGTCGATGTTGGCTCCTCGGAACGTACGGACATCCATAATGCTGGAGGAGTGTCTTGCGTCGATCGCAATGTGATCAATCTGGTTGACTGTTGATTGATCAGGAGTTCTCCAAGTCCCCTTGTGTATGTCGAGATGTGGGAACCGCATGCTAGCCACGACAATGTTTCGCCCCGCCGCAAAGTCGATTAGCCTGAATCCATTATCGGAGGAGCTTGTAGAAGGCATCCTTGGTGTCGTCATCTTTCTCCTCTGTGGGGGCATGCGCGCATATGAGGCTTATATTGGCGAATTTAGCCTTGATGCGGATTGCAACGAGGCGCTCGCTCACATGCCGGAAACTGAGGACTTCTCGTCTTAGTCTGCCTCCGACAACAAATCCGCATCCAAATAAGCGCTGCTTTTGCCGTCGATAGCAATTGCCGTAGTAGATGTCGCAGTTTTTCATCTTCTTTTTGTCCTTCTTCGGCCCATCCCATCGCATTTCTTGGATGGCGGTTATGTCTGCTTTGCAGCAGTCTAGGGCCTCTGCTAGTTGCTCGGCTGCACGTGGTCTATTAAGGGATCTAATATTCCACGTGCATATCCGAAGTTCATTGTCCTTAAATCGTTTGCGTGGGTTGTCAACAGTAGATCCGTCCATATCCGAGGCTTGTTGATGCTTCGTAACTTAATTTTTTTTTAAATGGTCGGGCAGTTACCCCGGCGGCACAACCCCCAACCTGGAGGCCCAGTTCCATTTTGAGTGCCCCTAGGACGAGGGGTCGGTTACCACGAAGCCAGTAACCCGTTCCGGGATGTGAGCGCTGCCGTTGGCCCTTATAGGGCTCGTCCGCCACCATCTCTTTTCCAAGACCCTGACTAAGTCCTGGAAATCCTTTCCCGCCTGAGCTCCAAATATGTCGGAGTAGCCCGGATAAGGTCTTGTTTTGTTTTTCCGACACTAATCCTGGTTAATGGCGCAGGAAACTCGCCATTTGCCCCCTTCACTTCGCAACCTCTAGTGAGATGGCGCCACGGGGAGGCGTAAAGTAGGACTTATTAGCAGAGCTGCAAGATGTTTGGCTACAGAGGCTCATTCTCGTCATTTAAGGAACCAGCACCTGTCGGAAGATGCTACTTCTACGAGGCCTTATACTAATCGTTGCCATCCCCATTTTCCCACTACTGTGACTATTTATACTCGTTAATAAAACTAATATATCACAACACCATCACTCGATAGTCATACTATCACTTTTACCTCTTTGAAGTGTAGTGACGACTTAATGAAAAGATGGATTCACATAGTGTCTATTGGTTTAAGATATTGCAACCTATATTTGGTCTGTGTAGACCCATTGTGATGTCCGAGTGAGAGAAAAGGAAGAGGATGGAGATTTGATTGCGGTTTCTGATTCTGGTTTCTACTACCCGTCTCGAGTTTCATGTCGTTTTGACGCTGAGCTGGTCTAAGCCACCTTGTTGCGAAAAGAGATTTATATGAAGCACCAGATAATTTTGAGAGATTGGGGAAGTAATAAATTTTAAAGTTTTTTGCCTTAATATACTGAATTACTGAGACTGGTACAATGGCACAAAACGTGGAGGGTATCCTCCCGTTATCCTTTGTCCTCATGTACCAAAAGTACATACATTTAATTTTAAAATGCGCTGCGTACTTATATGTCTGTATAGAATAAGGAAAATTACTTACTCGCGCTGGGCAGTAAATTAAAAAAAAAAACTTGACCCAAAAATCTCATTTACTTTCTATTATTAAAAATCTAGTTGCATCAGTAAGTACCATATGTCACGACCTAATGCTAAAAATACAGTTTTGTATTGCTTGAGTTCTTTCACTAAAGGCAGACAAAATTTAATTCCATCTTACATCTCTAATCGAAATCTCACTGATTTGATTTAAATTTCTGAAAGACAGTAACTCAATACTTGTACAAATGTGCTGCCCTTGAAAATTCTCTGCCAGCGTTTCAAGAGCAAATCCTGCGTTTTTATATTGTTTTTATGTAAACATATTTTAAGTTATAAAAATAAATATAAATTTAGCCCAAATCAATACGTAGGGGTACGAGTATATAAATGACGATACCTAGGCGCTTCAATACTTAAAGCTGTCATATTCATGGCGCACTAAGTGCGTAGGCCTTTCGCATATTGCGCAAAGTAGGCACGCCTTAACTCTTAAGTTGGACACTTGCTGCACCCAGCAAATAAATAAATATCACGCCTTTGTCCTAAAGGGGAGTCCTTTCATAATGCTCAGTGTTTATGTTTACTCGGTTTTTGTTTTCTTTCTTTTCTTTCGCATATGACTGTAAGCAACAATATAGTTGATTGTAAAGGCGACGACGTACTGAAAGAAAGCAAACATTAAGTTACAGGTAAAACTTAAAATTTCAACATTTTATTTTGAGATAGCTACAAAGAACGTGTTTGAGACTTGTATAATATTCATCAATTAACACATAATGTAGGGTATTGACCGAGAAGTTTTTTATTTTAAATCGTTTAAAATTACATATTAAGAATAAATACTATAATCTTAAAAGTATCTATATTAATCTGTCCACTATTAGTGAATTTTGTTGTTATGACGACGTAAATGAGACTTGATTGCTCTCTCATACTACTTTACTAGATATTATAGGTACTAAAGCTCTTTTGATTTTTATCTGATAATTCTTTATTAAACTGTTTATTACATTTTTATCTGCTGTTAACTAAATTGTTTAGGAACAAGATTTCTAATTTTTACTGCCCATTCAGTGCAACATACTTATGCCATAGTTGCTACCATTCTCGAAATATTTCTTATATGCGCTTGCTTGTATGAGCTTAGGCCGCTTCTGCGAAGAAGTCGACTCGAAGTGACAAACGGGGCCAGATCTGGCGAATTCAGTGGTCAATCAAAAGATCACGCGCTAGCTATCTGAATATGGAATTTATTTTTGTCGACATTTGCATCAGTTGAAGAAGTCGAAGGTTGTCCAGAACGGGACACGTTCGATCTCTCGGCTCTCCATGAATGCTACTTATGATCACATATTCTGTTAGATAACTGATTCTTCGTAAGCATTCTCCAAGATTTTGAGCGAGTCAGTACACAACATTTGCACTAAAATCGTTGTTCAATAATTGTATTCATGGTAAAAATGATGGTGCACTATTGAAGTAGACCAACTTAATCAGCTGCTGTAAAGAGCTGGCATAGCATTAAGGTTTACATAGTTCAGTGCCTAAGGCCTATCACTCACAGTAGAGCCTGATATCTCACAAAATAACTTGAAACTGGAGATCTCATCCTAGTTCTACACCTTTGTTGTTTTTTTGAGATTCTAGGTAGTTACATAGGTCATTATAAACTTACATCTAATTTAAGGTGAATGCTTCTAGGAAGTCCTTATTCTTTGTAAGCCTGATCAGTTTGACTGAAATTTGACTGACAAAAGTTACGAATTTTTTTGTCATTGCTTAAAAAAATCTTTTCTTGTAAATGTATTGTAAGGGATTATTGAATAGATGCAATGTCTGTTATATCTTTAAGTACATGCTGTATGAAGACCACTCCTACACTAAATTCAAGTTTAAGTGTAAGCAACAAGCTTATGGTCTTTCCTTCTCTGACATTAACCTGAAACATATTTCTGCCTATTTTCTAACGGCCCGTTTAGATACATGATCCTCAAGAGCTTTAGCTTGACCTTCCAAGAATGCAAGGAATTCGTTTTCTATTTCTTACTCTAATTGATAGAACAAGGTTTGCATAGGTCACTCTTCGTTAGATTCAGACTAAATTTATGGTGGAGACATTTCCTCCGACTGGGTAAACTTTACTCCAGGTAGTTCACAGTGATTTCTGTCGGTAGTGATGATGTTATTGAAACGATGTATAGCGGATTATTGGTTTGTCGAAAATATTTTATTGTTTATGCACTATGCAGCTTACAACGTGGAAATGATCGATTTTTTAAAGTTTATTATTTACTCAAGCACTTAATTGAAGAAATCACATGAAGACAATTCTTCTGGCCGAAATATGGTGCATATATGAAATAGTTATGAGAAGAAGTTTCCAAATGGCACAATTTATATGATATTATTCACGGTAACACGGCTTAATTGAATAAATTCTTCTGAAAGCTGATTGTTGGGCTCTTCCAATTTGATAGGTGCCAAAATCGAATCCCTGGACAGAAAACGCATGTATATGTGTTGCAAAGAGCTTGGTAATATGATTACGATACGTAACAAATAATTTAATACAAAATAATTTTTTGTAAGTCATAGTAATTCTTAAAAAAAGCAATGAACTCGCACCGAAGTTGGATCCATGTCATCTTTCTTCAGCTAGCCGTATCACCAATTGGGTCGTTTTGTAAAGGACTTTGAGCTTAGCTTATTAAAGATATATAGACTGCCCGAAGGCGATATAGGCGCTAATGCAGTTAATTATGAGGTTCATCCATCACATTAGCTCTGGTACCAGAGTTTGATGAGTGCCTCAAAAGCCTTAAAGACCTAAGCTCTGAGTTTGTCGAAGTACTTCAATAGAAGTACAGTATAACTATTAAGAGTTATTATAGACTTTTATAAGGATTTCTTAAACAGACTGGTCTTTAAGGATTGGTTCCCATATGGGATTGTTTACATATCTACTTACTTTAAGTGGCGCTACAGGCCAGCTCGGTCCTTTGACAGCTGCCGGATTCGAAACCTTTTCGGACCGGAGCATCGGTGTCCATTCATTCTACATGACCCAGCCATCTCAGCCATCTTCACACTTCCGACTAGGTCGATGGCGCTGTACAGTCCTTACAGTTCATCCTTGTATCTCCTCCTCCATTCACAGTCAATGCAGACGGGATTGAATATCACTCGAAAAAATTTTCTCTCAAAGCAATCCACTATTTAAAATATCCATGCCTCTGTGCCATAGAGCAGGACTGAGATTATTAAGGTCTTATATTGTGTAACTTTTGTTTTTAGAGAAAAGGCTTTGCGAGTTCATTGCCTTCTTAGCTCAAAGAAGTAGTGGTTCGCAAGACTTATTTTCTGTTTAATCTCAGCGCTAGTGTCGTTGTCTGAGCTTACACCGGAGCCTAGGTAGACAAATTTATATCTATCGTAGATGACGTTCTGTCCTATACGACGGTGTTGAGTGTCCTCTTCGCTTGACAGCATATACTTGGTCTTGTCCTCCTTGACCCCTAAACCGATTTTCGCCACTTCTGTCGCGAAAGACCCACTTACATCCCCCTGCTTTCTTCCGATTATGTCAATATCGTCGGTGTATACGAATAATTAGACAGACTTTTGAAAGATTGTGGCGATGGCGCGATAGTTAGCTCATTGGACTATCACGCAGATAGTCTGGGTTCGATTCCTGGCTGGGTCACCAACAATTTTTCAAATCGCCATCACCCTTTCGGCGGGCAATGCAAACTCCCGATAGTAAAAGGAGTCCCGTTCGGACTAGGTGATAAACCGTAGGCCCCGCTCAGATGTGACAAAAATGACAACATGAGCAACACAAATGAGTGGTCAAGAAGCTAGGCCATGGCCCATACCGGGCTGCCATCGCCACAGTGGTTTTTCTTTTATTTTTTGAAAGATTGTGCTTGTTCTGTTCTGTTCTGTTCTTTCAAGAATGATTTTAAAGAAATCACATGACAACGCATAGCCTTTTCTAAACCCTTTTTTGACATCAAAGGTCTCGCTAAGATCTTTATCGACCTTGTTAGAACAGCATGTGTATCGATCTGAAGCTCACGGAAAAAAATGCTGAGGTTCCATTCATCGGGCATATTTTCGTACGACCATATTCTACAGATGAGTTGCGGTATGCTCCTTACCAAGCTATCGTCTGCCGCTTTAAAGAGCTCGACAGACAGGCTGTCTACTCCAGCAGTAGATATTGTTGGACTTAAGCTTAGATATTGCTGTCTTCATTTCATCCAAGTCGGGTGGATGGGATTGTTGGTTTACTTCATCCAGGTTGAAAGGTTCATTCTACCTAAAAGCGGTATTTGACGGCAAATTGAACTTTATCGGCCTCTTAAACAATTATTCAACTAAGACTGTGAAGAAATAGTGATTCGTTTAAACTCCCCTAAAGGCGACCTCAAGAGAGATAATAATTGCATATTTAAATATCAAAATTTAAAGTTTTTATAATAATAGTTTCGCCATATAGGAGTGGATACACAATCCTTCCCTAGTTGTTTTCATTTTGAAACTACAACATATGATGCACCATCACTATTTGTTTTATTTTATTGAGAATTCCCTGAAGGGTTCACTTCATTGTTTTGCAATGCTAAAGACACAAAGTAAGCATTTCATTGTCGTTCGTAAGCGAACTTTCCCGAGGCGATAATTTCACTTTACACCATTGACTTGATGAAAGATACATACAGAACAAAGAGATGATTTGAGTAAACATAAGAAGTATCAGGTTTATCAACACACCATTCCCTTTACAAAATAGATGTGTTTTTCAAGTTTCCGCATTCCATAGAGAAACCACTACAAAAATATATTTAGGGAACAAATTACTCGACACACGGTCTCACAATTCATGCAGTATTTTTCGGAAACCCACCGTGAGTCAGTCAAATATGTGAAATGCTGAAATTTGCATTAGAGGTCTTTCCGGTGAGTTAGAATAGCATTGTCACATACGAGTAATAATGTTGGTCTAAAATACTTCAAAACTAATCTTGCTCTGCCGAAAGAATTACTCACTTTATTCCGCTGTCGAAAATGATTCTTTCAAAGGTCATTTGTATGCAAAGCGTAAATTGTTTGTTCTTCGGACACACGACCAGTGAACACAAAGAGATGCTTTATTTATTTATTTTTTCTGTTTTTGTGTTTTGCTTTTATTCAACCTTCAACTCACTTTTCATAGAAACACAACACGAAACTTCTCGCCACAAGAGGCCACAAAAAAAACAGACGTTCGGTTAGAGCATTTTTTGTAAAAGCTGTGACGTTTATCCGGTTGAGCAGCTTAGCCGCAGCACTGAAATACATACTGATCCAATTTTTTTTTATAGAAACGAATATATAGGAACATTTAGTACAACAATCACTGCGATTAAATTCAGATAAACTGACAAAAAAGTAAAAAGCGCTAACCCCGGATGAGGGTATAATTAAAAAGTATAGCTCGGCCCAGAGAACAATGAATTTCCACATGAACGAGAATCCCAATGAAATTTGATCGACGATTAAAATCGTTGCAGTGACTTTAAATAGCATATGTACGAGTACTCGCATCTAACTGAAATTGTATCTATGCATTCAGTAGTTGATGGAGTTTTTGTGTGAAAATCGCAGATACTACATTTCTATGCATAGCCAGTCGTTCACAGTGATTATTGATATTTTACGAGTGCTGATTTGCAAATAGATTTTTGACATATTTTACAGGTGATGTAGTGAATGTGACAGACAAAAACACATTACTTTAGCAAAACAACAAGTGTAGAGCAAAACCGACACAAAAATTGGCAATGAGCTGGTGACTGTGGTGACTGAGAGGGGGAAGTTGACAACTTTTGAAAGTATCATACAACAAGCATGAGCTGTAACTTTGAAAGGTTAATTCGGTCTATAGCCCTGTTGCTTGAATAACCCCAATATTGCATAAACAAATAAATGCAACAGGTTTATTGAACAAAGAGTGAAAATAATTTTAAAGAAAAAAGCTTGAAGTGTTTTTTTTTATGTAGACCAACATTAAGTTGAATGCCATTTAATTAGGTAGATATAAATGTGTTTTCACTGTTGGGTCTGCAATTGATACAATTAACAAACAATAGTTTATTCACATCTGTATATGTAGTACTGTCTGCATACTAGTTGGGATTGTATTGTTTGAAGTTCATACATTTGTATATGATGAATCAATGTAGTTTGAGCACAAGATTTCAGATCTGTTTTCGAGGAAGCTATCTCCTTATCTTACAGTGCTGTAAACGCTTTTGGGTTGTCAGAGCAAAATTTGCGATTTATACTGTCTATGAGAGAGTTAAGGCTTCTGTAGCTGCAGTGTCACAGTTTTGACTGTCCCTAATGTCTACGGGAAGCCAGACTTACTATATACTCTGATTCCAGGAAGATATGTTTTATCACATTCTGTGATGTTAAAGCTATCAGAGCAGTGGCAAATACATATAAGTGGCACTAGCTGTAAAATGACAGCACCGATGCGATTGTCTTCAAAAAATATCTGCACATCTGTTTCACGGGCAGAGCTGTCAGCAGTACTGCAAGTAGATTTTCTGCACATATCTTTTGGGCATAAGGCATACCACCTTGGTCAAAAAATTGCCGAAATTTATTCAGAAAATTAAAAATACAAGTTTATTTATCTAAATCTATATAGTCCCCTTCAAAGTTATCCCCATCGACTGTAACACTTATGCCAGCGCTTGATCCAATCCTCGAAACATTTTTTATATTCGGTTTTAGGTATGTCCATTATGGCTTCCTGCGATTTTTCCATTTCTCACTTTCTCTCGGCTGCCGAAACGCGTTCCCCGTAGTGTTTTTTTTAACTCGATTGAACAGAAAGAGGTCACAGGGAGCCAAATCAGGTGAATTCGGTGGCTGTTGGATAGTATTTGTTGCATTTTTCGTCAAAAAATTACGAATAATGATGGCACTGTGCGACGGTGCGTTATTATGGTGCAAAATCCGCGAGTTTTGTGAGCACAATTCTGGTCTCTTTCGGCGAATCGCTTCACGCAAACGACTCATAACGCCCAAATACGACTCTTTGTTTACTGTCTGGCCTTCTGGTAATAATTCATGATGCCCTACACCGCTGTAATCCATGAAAACCGTAAGCATTGCCTACTTTTTTGACTAACTCTGACTCACGACCACTTTTGAACCGCTCGTGCCACTGGTAAACGACCGTTTTCTTTAGAGAATCGTTGCCGAAACACTTCTCCAACATTTCCAACGTTAGTGCACCATAAAATCCGTTTTTTACGCAAAATTTAATACAAGTTCGTTGCTGCAAGTTTAAATTTATTTCTAAAATTGTAAAAAATCACCAACACACATAGAGATAGATTTACTTTTGCAAATGTCAAGCTATAAGGGAATATCAACAACAAACTTACCAACTTAACAAAAAAAACAGAAATCAAATCGGAACAATGGAAGCGCCACAATGGTGGTTATTCCGGGAACTTTTTGAACAATGTGGTATGGATGTTGGGAAAGAATTTGCAGATCGTAGGAAGTATAAAGTAAGAATATTTTTGGAGTTTTCAAGGTTGTCTTTCCAAAAGATCCAAATACTCGGTGAAACCAGAAAATCCCTTAACTGACTCTTAAATTGAGTTGAAAGTGGAGAGTCACTGTCTGATATTCACTTCCCAAGTGAACTCATCAGAACAAGCTCACACCAAGCTTCCATCACCGAATTTGCAACTGAGCTGAGTATCATAGCTAGCTATGATGACAGATGATATACTGCAGCTCCTTTTGACGATTTCAAGTTGCCTTGCATCAATTGAATATATCGCTCTATACTACAAAACGTTATATAGCAGAAACTGCCCACTCTACAGAGAATCTTTTTTGCTAAGCGGCCACTAATATTCATACTGAAACCCTCGCAAGCCGTAAAGTAGCCTCCATACCCAAAAAAATTACTACAATGGCCAAGAGTTACCTAAAAGTTTATAAGTCTTACTTCCAATATTTCGAAAAGTATGGCATTATGCCTCCTTTGCAATGGCACTTTGGTCGACCTGGATCTTGGTTTAGATTGGGACTGGAGACTGTCTGCAAATTCGCTAATCTGGTGCTTATAGGTTTCCTTATCCGTTTCCCATAAAAAATAAGTTTAAGGTTTCTTCCTGAATAATAGATTTTTTGGAACGAACATGTAGCGTCAAAATCTCCAACACACAGTTGGCAGTGTAAAAAGTCGTTCGTCGACACTGGGCTTGACATCGATGATGTCTTCTGAATCAACACAATTGAAATTAATAAAATCCTACTGGTTGGATGACTAGTGGAACACAAATACCTACGTTACTGCTCTTTTTAACTTTCCTCTGATATTGGTATCATGAGCTGCACTCTCAAAGCCAAAGATGTAAAAAGGAGACTCTTTTGTTGACATGAGGCCTGATGCAATGCCACTATAATTCCTGTTGCTGTGAAAACTCGAAATCCACTTTCTCTGTGTTCAAAAATGGTTTTAACCAAAAATTGAGTCAGGAAAGGAATGTAGGTATAGCTTGAGATATTGGAGCGATGTCGAAGAAAACGTAACAAACTACCAATTTTACTGCAAAGAAACGTTGAAGTGGAGGAAAAGATGAAGTACTTGCGTTGGCGATGGACATACTATTGCTAGGCAAGGGTCGACGAAGATTTCTGCACAACTCAGTCCTGATCACCTGCGTATTGTATGAGTATAATGACAGATTATATGACTCGCCCTCGCTTTTGCTAAGCATCCGAGTACTCTCGGTATAAAACAACATCCTGCGACGCTTGCTCTGAGGTAACGTACAGTACGTACTCTACCGGCTATCTTACCAGTTGCCCGTCGGATTCCAATGAGTGGAGTTGATCATTAGAATTTCTCAATCTGATACAATTTCACCCAAGTTTCTAAAAATTCCAAACTTATAAATAAACAAGTGATACCTCTTACTCAGATGACAATGAAGATCTTAGAGAAATCGCTGATCTCCTCATACGAGTACGTATGCGCTTACATATCGCTTCCATTAGAAACCAATAAAATCTTTCACTTATTTCCTGACAATTAAATTAAATGACACAAGTAAGACCCTTCAAAGCACCAGCCGATTCATCAAGTGAAATTTCATTCTTAAAGACGAAAGAGAAACCATGCCGTCAAGTTGCGCAAAAAGTGCCTTTCAATGAGCTTCTTGCCATTGCCACGCACAGAGCTCGTTAAACGAAACGACAATGAAAATAAAGATGATTAACTTTGAAGTAAACTTCCATTAAGACTGGTCGTTACGATAATTAAAAGCACAAAAAGGCACGACTCAATGAGCTTGTCAGTCGGTAGACTGTTTTCGGTCCCTGTTTCGGTCTCCACCCAATTTCCACTGTTTTTACAAGTAATTGTCATCACCCTCATCTTCGAATAGGTACTGGCAAAGATGTTCCACAATACCTATACAAACACAAGCAGAAGCGAAGCACTGCCACATTTTTCTGGCGACCAATTACGCGAGTATGTCAACAAAGTGCTTGGGCAGCACCAATGAACGCAACTTCACCGGGTGAAGGTGATTTCGGAAGCGCCGACATACTTGTCGCAACAAAATCACTAATGTTCATCTCTGTGAACTGCTTTGCAGCTTCAATGCCCCAGTGCGTACTATGAAAACGATGGCAACGATAGCAACTATAGCAACGATAGCAGCGATGAAAACGACACTTGACGACAGTCAAGCGGCACTGATATTGATGTTCATACTGATGATTTCGTTCGGAACACTGTTGCTCGGGTATGGCACTTTTATCGTAACGACTTGCGCGAGTACAAGTACATGTATTTCGCAAGGCTTTTGTGCTTGTCAAGTACGAGTATCTAGTGGATTGTGGATCATTATCGACTAGACGATGGATATGATGGAGCAACGATGCCAGAGGCAAGTGCGAATCAGATACAAAATGCGGAATGATAATAAGAAAGCAAATAAATTGATTCAGTATATGAATATTAACTGATTCACTCGTATTCGTACTACTCATTCAAATAGTACTAGTGAAGGCGATGCAATGACTTTTCTCGAATAATCGGAATTGCCGGCGCAACTGGTCGTTTCCATACACGGGGTAAATAGAAAGTTCATAAATTGTATTTCACTTTATTTATTTGGTATTTAATTAGCGGAAATTTATTGAGTTCAGTCAGATGAATGATGGGAGGAGAAAATGGGAAAATATTTGCGTGATGCGTGATGAGCTTATACGTACGAATACGAATATTCGATAAGGTGGCGGTTCTATGTCTATGGAATCGGTACGCGCCCACTTTAACAGACGATCATATTAATATTTATCAGATGAGCTCTGTTATGATTTATTTTTTTTAGTTTTGTTTTCCTTATTTTGTCTAGTAATTCGAAAGTAGATTTGAAGTTCCCGATGTGTTGGAATTTGGTAAGATTTTTAGAATTGCAAATATGGCGAAGAAATTATAGTTAGGCACGCATTTCGCATGATTTATGTGGTCGACTTGAGCTGATTCGTAATGAGGTGAACTTAATGAATTTCCAGCAGTCAATTGAAGTAGTTAAGAAAAAAGATTTCTACACAAGAAAGGTTTTGTTCTAATTTTGCGGTGATGGATGATAGCAACAAATTGAGTAAATTTGCAGTACTCGTATGATTCTTAGTTGAGCTCAAATATAGGTTGAAAAGTAATAGTTTTTTTACCTACAAAAAGGAATCCCATAACAAAAAACAAATAACAAAATCCTATTATGTATTTGTGTTGCGAACGTAAATGAAATTAGCACAAACCAATTTCACATTTTACTCAGTTTCCTACAAGATTTGTTTTCGAAAGTCGAAAGCCTAGATCAGTTACCTTTATTTGGGCGCGGTGGGTAGATTATGATAAAGTTCGAAGCACAACACTGAGCTTGAGTTTGTACTCTTTTCTAATTTTTTTAAAACGATAAACCTAGTGTTCATGAATTTGTATGTATCTGTCTGTATGTTTGTTAAGTATAGAGTCCAGAATGACTCGTGGCTCATCTAAATAAGTTTCAAAGTTTTGAATAATGAAGTTAACAAATGAGCGGATAATCGATCAAAGAAGAAATAATGGTGCCAGGGTTGGCTTTTCATGCTTGTCTCTGTCTCTGATTTCAAAAGAACTATCTTTTATAGTCACATGCCTTTACATGTTCATCTTTCCGGTTTCCTGTCTGTTTTCCGGTGCTAATTTCTGCAAGGTATAGATCGAATGACTTTGGCTTGTTTACACCGTTCTTTGCTAGTTGTTGAAATTGTTCGAGCGACACCAAACCTATCCAAAATAAAGTTACTGAAAAACCAGAACAAACAAAAAAACAGTTTTAAGATACTGGCAAGTTCGCATAGACAAAATAACTTAGTAGCTCCAAATAGAAGGGTCTAAAGGTGCTAAACCGCATTAAGATAAGACGAACTTTGTCTTCATTAAGTCCATTGTGGTACTTAAAATTACACCTCCTCCAAGCCTCTCAGTCCCAGAGGCTAATTAATATAGAGTGAAAGCGGTATCCATTCACCGAATCGCCTGTGTCATCTCGGAAGAAGTATGAAATCGATCAAGAGCCTCATCCATGAGTGGTTTGCTTCCCCCTTCATATGCTTGAGTTAAGTCAACAAGTTTTTAAATGCACTAGCTCGGGCTAAATCACGTGAAAATAGGCACACTACAAACCGACACATGTTGCTAAATTTGGCAATAAATCGCCAAAGCCTAGATTCGTCCATAATTCTTCCTTCGGAGCGAAGGAAGATGTCAATGAAGACAGGGTGCATGGCTTTCTAGAGACACAGTGTAATTAATCGAAGAACTGAAAGTTCTAATCGCTCGTCTTGCAGCTACTCCGGCTACTCAGGAAAGAACGACTTTGCGAGTATGTTCTTCTACAGAGAGAAGTATAGCTCAATGCGATGGCTGTGGATACAGCTGTACATCAGACATCAGATATGCACTTTTCTGGTGCAACATTAAAAAATTAGTTGATGGTTACAGTCTAAGAAAACATCTAGTGATAGTATTAGATGGTATTTGCGTGTCTAAGTTAGGAGGGCCTTGCCGAATTATAAAGGCTTGGATCCATTTATGATGTTGTGTAATGAAAATTTGGGGGAAGAGCAATACTAGACTGTGGTTGTGGTTTCGACTTAAAACGGAGATAATTCGCACCTCCTAATTTCACCCAATGTAGACTTCCAAAAAGTACTGGGTGCTGACACGCTTAGATCTGTAAGAAATTTTAGATCGACCTCGACTCCTATCAAGGACGGAATCCTGTGCCCTTAGCACGGGTTCCAAATTAGTTTAAAAGAAATCGACGGAGAACGATGGCAAGGCATATCTTTGCTTCCATGGATGTATGGGCATCCCAAATTAAGCCCATCGAGACAGGTGTTCACGTTAACAACAAAGACATACTGTCTCGGAAGATCATAGAAAGATTTCTCTTCGATTCGTAGCCGGGTGATATACAACTCACTCGCTATGCAATGAGCTGTGGGAGCTGTCCCAGTAAAGATGGGATCACTACGGTATTAAATGTACAAATGAACAAGAAAACAGGAGAAATTCGAAATCTAGAGCGACATACTCTATGGATGTAACCTGCCTCTGAGATTATTTTTATTGGCGATAAGCGTTGTTTAATCGATGGGTGGCTGAGCAATTTGATAAGCTCTGACATCAAAAGTGTATTGCCTTGATTACTCTGATGACATCTGTTTACTAAAGTAGGACAGCCGAAAACAGGCTGGGTGAGCTACCAAATCAACAAATCTATGGAATAATTAGTGAAGGCCAGTAATTCCCTTTGGAGATCTTCTTTATAGTACGTCCTTTGTATATACAGTCCTGATTTCCATAAAACGACCTAAAGGTTAGTTTGTACCACGAAACCTGTATTAGGATGGAATTGGCAATATCGATTTTGTGGATATTTCTCGGGATTAGGATTTCTATAAGGAAGTGTCATTTCACTAAACCACTTAGAGCCGTACATTTACTTATGATATGTTGCGCAGTTTCGTAGCTTTGCATGAAGTTTTCTGAATATGACCTATTTTTTGTAGGCGATATGGAAAATGCCGGTGTTCAGTTAAACCAACCAGGCTTCTAATATCATCCCTTTTAAGTGAAAAGGATTCATTTGATTCTTGATGAAAAGATTTGATGGGTCTTTTAGCCTGACGAAGCCATGGGAAATTTTTCCAATGGAATATATATATTTGGGCCGATGAAAGGATCAGCCGAACCGTTTCTAGCCAGTTCGGCGGCTATCTTGGGACCAGGTACCCACCAAATTTCTACATTGTTCTTAGTGGTAGTGTATTGACTTCCCGACCGGAGGGTTCAACGTTCAATCTCAACCGCGTCCGAGCGAAATAACCACTGATCCCAAAGTTCTTTCTTCTCCCTTCTTCTGGGAAACTTATCAAGTAAAAGCAATCAATTACATTTACCAAATATAAAACACATTTAAAAACTTTCATTTATAATTCTGTTTATATAAAGAAGAGCTAGTTAAATAATTTCTTAACATTCATATGATTAAGCAAGAGTATAATCTGGCTTTGCGTTAAGATATCGCTTCCAAAAGCGTTCCTTCTTATTTCTTTCAGAAGTGGACACATTCTGATAAAGTGAAGAATATTTTCCCTTTCATTTAAGTTGCACAAAGAGCATATAATGGGTAAGTCCTCTCTATGTGGTGTGAAATTCGGATGAACAAAGGCGATAATCCTATTTCCAACATGATGATGTAATTGGGTGTATTATATGGCAGTTGAAAAATTCGCTTGATAAAGAAAAGCAGAAGTTTCTCAACCGTTTCATACTGCTTCGTTTCCCAAGTTTGTGCTGCGTAAATCAGGACTGATTCCGATACTGCTTCAAATATCCTGAATTTGCTGCTATGGGCGATACTTTTGTTATAAAAACATCTATTCCAAGTTGCGCTAAATGCGCATTTAGCCTTCACCAGTTTCTCCTTAAGATGTCTTTCCATACTTAGATTTCTCGTAAAGTATACTCCAAGGTATTTGAATTCCTTGACAACTTCGATTACCTCACCATGTAGTGCCATTTTTCGTTCGCACAGTTGCGGCCTCCTCCACGTTTAAAAATCAATATTTTGGACTTATTCAGATTCACGATTTAGCTTCAATGCTGACATTACTGAAGAAGGCGATTTATCATTAGCTGCAATGATTCGGGGGGATGCTTCCAAAAGTACAATATTGTCCGATCTTCAACAAACAAGGCAAACATGCTTGGACTCAATGTACAACCTTGTCTGACTCCCGATTGTGTTTTAAATCCCTCCGACAGCTCTTCACCATTCCATACCTTAGCCATTGTGTCTTCATAAAGATTCTGAATAACTCTCCCAAACTTCCATGATATGCCTTTAACGTAAAGTTTGTAGATTATGCGTATGCAGATCTAAAGTCCACGAAAAACGTATACAGCTTCTTTTCTTTATGGAGGTACTCGTATGTTTCCACAATACTTTTATGGATAAAAATATGGTCAATCGTCTAGTAACCTGCACTAAAACCTACCTGAAACTCCTTCAAAGGCTTATTGTTCTCGATCCATTCATTGAAATGTTTTTGCAAAATCAACGTGAATATTTTGTAGGAAGCATTTAAAAAAGATATGCCTCTATAATTGGACGGTGCGGCCAAGTTCCCTTTCTTATGAATCGGGAAAATAATGGATTCCTTGAATTCCTGTGGTATCAGCCCGGTTTCCATAACATTGTTGTATATTGTTGTCAGCTTATTGATCAGCTCTGCTGTGCCATTCTTATAAAAAAAATCCACTGGTATGCCATTTGATCTGGATGCTGAAATCACTTCTTGGTGACTAATAGAAGCATCAAGAGCTTCATCGTTAAAGCCTGAAATAGCATATTGAAAATTAAGTTTCTCTTGAGTAGAATTCAATAAATTCTCGAAGTGAGCTGCCAGAAGATTTGAGCTTAGACTAGAGTGGATGGAAAAATGTTGCCTTGTAAGCACTATTAGTCAGCAAGTACTGGTTCTTGAAGTAACCATCACTTGAAGACTTATATGCTCTTACCCAGCCAAACGAAAATTCTTTGGCTTTTCTGCAGTGCACATCAAACCATCGAGCGATCAAATTCTCCCGAGCTTTGTTATACGAGTAGTTACAGCTGGGATAGATCGCAATTTCTTTGACTAAGCAGTGAGGTATCAATTCCGTGCGGCATCGGATAAACAATAGTGCCGCAGTGCGTCCCAGCTTGTCGTAAGAGGCGACTAAATGGGACACCAATCATATACAGGCAACTATGACACCAAAAATGAGCCTGTGACACTTTAACACCTTAAAACTTTCCCACAAGTTTGTATGCAATCAGTGGGTTCCCACGTCTGGAGACTACCGGTGGGGTAAAAGAACAGTCAATCAATTCGAAATGAGCATACAAGTGTCAAACCACTCAAATTTTAGATACGCTTCATGGAAATGATCGCAATTAATAGCACTACCCCGCTGGGCACCACGATTGCAACGCACTCGGGTGATCCCAGAGCAAGCAGAAGTGCTTGTGTCAGAGCCCGACGGATTCCGGGGGCGGGCAAAATGAAGTTTCCAAAATATTTTCATAAACTTCGGTTTGCAAGTTGGAACGTCGGATCGATGACCTCAAAAAGTTTAGAACTGGAAGCGATTATGCGTCGCAGAACTCTACAAATCCTGTGCGTACAGGAAATAAAGCGCGTTTTCTAGATTTACAAACTAAGGCATTTAAGATGTTCTACCATGGAACGGTCAATGGACGAAACGGTGTTGGAATCGTTGTTGCAGCGGATCTTCTAAACAACATCGTTGGTATCTTGAAAATAAGCGACCGCTTGATGAGTGTTAAACTCGTCATACACAATGAAACGTGGAACATTGTTAGCGCGTACGCTCCACAAAATGGATGCGACCAATCGGAAAAAGATAAATTTTGGTCAGAGTTCGGTAATTTGCTTAGAAATATACCTATCGATGAGATGCTCTTCGTAGGCGGAGATTTAAATGGCCACGTCGGAGAAACAAATGTTGATTATGAGGACTGCCACGGCGGTAAAGGCTTTGGAATCAGAAATTCAGCTGGCGAAGACATCCTTGTAGTGTGTAGGGCTTACGGCTTAACCGTCTTAAATACAATGTTTATTAAACATCAACGACATCTTAACACCTATAGCAGCGGAGGCCACGAAACGCAAATAAATTATCACCTCTGCAAAATGTCGATGAGAAACCGTGTTAAGGACTGTAAAGTAATACTTGGAGAATCGCTAGTAAGCCAACACCGTCAGCTCATTACAGAATTTTTCACAGCGGAACCACCGAAAACACGGGCATCGTTTGGAAAGCCAAAAATCCGGTGGTATAATCTATCGAAGAAACGAAGCGCAAGATTTATCGCACTGGCTAAAGAAGTACTTCGAAATATAAATGGTATAGCAGACTCACTTAGCCCGCAAGAATGCATAACACTCGCAAAGTCCCATCTGGGGACTATATCGAAATACCATCACGTCGGCAAAGAAACATGGTGGTAGAATGACGAAACGAAACGAGCTGTGGCCGACAAGAAGAGTACATTCTAAGCGTGGACAAAATGCGATCGGAGCGACGATATCGAAAAAGCTCGACTGGCTCTTGAATACGAGCGTCTTAAAAAGATCGCAAAGAAAGTCCTGGCTCGAACTCGAGCGGCAGAAGCGGAAACCTGTACCAGGGGTTGGAACAAACATCCTCACGATTGGCAGATGGAAGACAGGCTATCCAAGAAGTTCAAACGTCGTACAATACAAAAATGCTAAATATTTTTAAGCTCGCTGCACAGAGGAGAAAAAATTCAATGGAAATAACCTCGCCGAAATACATCAAAAACGCAGACGGTCGAAGAAATAAGTATAGCAATTGGAAAAATGAAGCGGGGGAAAGCGTCGGGACCAGACAGCATTCCATCAGAGTTTTGGTCGAAGATGGAGGGGATCGGCAGCGTTTGGCTATCAAAACTTTTAAATTAATTAAAATGTGGACAACCTATGCCGAATCAATGGAGAAGTAGCTTCTTGGTTCCATTATACAAAGGAAAAGGCCACACTCGAGAATGCAACAACTACCGTTCAATCAAGCTTATGTCACATACAATGAAAATCGTCGAAAGAGTCTTAAACGAACGTCTTCGGCAAATAAAAAAGCTCGACAATAGCCAGTGTGGATTTGTTGAAGGAAGACCGACGGTGGACGCTATCCAAAGCCTACGAATAATAATGGAAAAGCACCGAAATGGTGCTAAATACACATGGTATTTATCGACCTCAAGAAAGCATTCGATCGAGTGCCTAGGGATCTCATATGGGCCGCGCTGAGGTCCCAAAACGTATTGGAAACGTATGTTAGAATAATACAAGACATGTACGGAAACGTGAAAACTGCGGTTAAAAGCTCTGCTGGACTAACGAAAGAATTTCCAGTTAATGTCCGAGTGCATCAAGGAAGCGTACTTAGCCCTTTCCTCTTTAACGTAGTATTCGACTATCTTTTAAAAGACTGCATGCGCGAAGCAAATGTAACGCCAATTCTCTTCGCTGACGACGCAGTTATACTTAGCGATAACGTCGAAGATTTACAGAACGCCTTAGATTCATCGAGAAATGCGCTAGAGAGAAACGGGTTTAAAATAAGTCGTTCAAAGACGGAGCATTTGACGTGCCCATTTGCGCATCCGTTGCGACCTGTTCCGGATATAATGTTAGACGGAATAGTTCTTCCGAAAAGCACTATCTTTAAGTACTTAGGATCAATTGGTAACATGGAAGCGAAATGTGACGACGACGTAAACCACAGAGTGAATGTGGGGTGGATGAAATGGCGGGAAAATTCGGGAATCTTTTGCGACCGAAAATTTCCACTTAAATTAAAGGGGAAACTCTACACCACGGTTGTTAGACCAGCTCTTATATACGGTTCACAGTGCTGGACAATGTACGAAGCGTTTAAAAACAAAATGACGGCAGCGGAAATGAAAATGTTAAGGATGTCTAGTGGAGTCACTAAACGCGATTGTATTAGATCTACGCGTATAAGAGGAAGTCTACATATAAAGAATTCGGTTACCGAACAGCTTGAGGCGAATAGAATAAGCTGGTATTGCCACGTTCAAAGAAGATCTGCGGAAAATCCGGTTAAAAAGGCACTATCAACTACGGTCACTCCAACTGTAAGAAAACGAGGTCGGAAAAAGAATTCCTGGATTTCTCAGATGGCAAGTGCGCAACAACGCCTGGGGCTTACCACTGAAGCGATCCAGGACCGAGCATTATGTAGACGCGTTCTGCGGTCTGCGACATTAGCCAACCCCATAAGCGGAGCAGCAGCGATGCAGTAAAAATGGGAAACTTGTTACGCATAAGTTCCTATAACGAGGAAAGGGTTAATAAAAGGATAAGAAGAAGCAGTGAGGTATCAAGTCTTGTTGGATATTCCATCGCGTTTGTCGACTTCGATTTCGACTTCGAGTTTCGGCAAGAGGTTTATAACCCTTGTCTCTTGAGCTTCTCTTGATATAAATCCAAAAGTCATAATAATCGGAAAGTGGTCTGAATACGGTACATTCTCAATTTTCATGTCAACTATGTGCTTATTCCATTCGTTGCCTACAAGAGTATAGTCTATCACCTATAAAACCCACCGATTTGTCTCATCTACCACCCTGGAAAAGAAAACTACTAGATTTGCAAAGCCTATGCAATAAAGTGCCACAATATTCTTCTCTAGTTTATGTCTCATGTTTATCTCAATTTCAAAATAACCCCCATTCAAAGATGTTTCTTCTACGAAGCTGTTAGCAGTCTTCCTAAACAAAGTGAAACTTCCATTGAATTTCCGATCAAAAAAATTGACTTTCTCTTCCGAATTTAGGCATTCTTGTTTTACAAAAGTAAAACTTGATAAATGTAATGATGACTATTGGCTGATGACTTACCGAAACTTCAATATTATAATTTTTTTGTATCTTCCTCAAGTTTGAAGGTGTGTTCTTGTTTCAGTTGACATTTAAAAAGATAAAGATACTCGTAAACTGGCTTTTAATGTTAAAAATATTTTAAAACAATTTCAAACAGCATCTTCTTGCAAACTGCATCCATTTACTAGCCAACTTGATCTAGAATATCAACTGAATTATAGTTTTGTGGGAAGTACCCAACTTTATCCGGTTATGGTCACTCGAAATAAGAAAATCTACATATAATCACTCTATTTATTATTTTGAATAAGATTCTAGTTTTGTTTTATATTTGTAATAAGTCCGACCTACTAACGAAATCATCGGCTGTCATAGGTTGAAATCATAATCCTAACAAGTATGCATTTTTAACGCCTTTGAATTTCAAGAAAAATAATTTATGGCATTTGTTTTCAACTCATTTTTGTTTACCTTGTGCGGCAATTCCAAGATGAAATTAATTCCGAGGTCATTTGTATTCCAAACTCATTCCGTAATCTTCAAGTGTGTATGAAATAATTCAAAAAATATTCCGAATTCGGTGTCAACCCTCTCACATACCAGATAGTCTATGTAGTCGGTAGTAGTAAATCGTATCTATCACCTGTCAGCTAAACGTAACCCCACATAACAAGTTCAGGTTGTTTACAAACATCCCCGTGTCGAGCTCGACTTGAAACTATTGTACAAACTCAAGTAAAAACAGTTGTAAATGGCTCTCTTTGTACGAGTATCTTAAGCTACGACTTCTACTTCAAAACAAATTGACAAGATGTTGTGAATTGAATTCCTGGAAGGTGATGAGAAACTTTATTCGAAAAACAAAACAAAAAACAAATAAATAAATTTGAAAAAAAAAAAAGAAATAATAATAAAAAACCGGTCTCCGACTATTCGAAGCTCCATCTCAAGCTGAAGCTCCAGCTTAGACCTCCAACTTTGACTTCGACTCCCATCCGACCGCATGATTGTATTGTTACTTCCAGTACAAAGCCTCCGAACGTGTTTTATTTTGTTTTCCCGAATGTGTACGAGTATCTTCTTTCCCCACACCCAGGTAACTATGGATATAGAGATGGCTGAATGACGGCAACGTGGATACTATGGCTATCTACATATGGATGTATGTATATATACTCGCTTAAAGTTTGAAGAGATTCAGATACAAATACAAGTACGAATTGAAATCTGAAAACGAATACGAAACCTGCTTAAATTCCATTCCAATAGCGTGTTGGATTTTGTCTTTATTTTATTTTTTTTTCAAACTATGTATTAATTTTAAATCATGACGTCATCGATTGTAGGCACTTGTGCGGCTCAGTCACAGGTACACTTGAATGAACGTTTTCCAATCGAGTCTCAGTTCGAATTTAACTTTAAGAGCTATTGCATGAGATCTGTGAAATACGAAAAACCATGTTGCGATAGAAATTCACATAAGCACAACGGAAACTAATTAAGTTTAATCATCAACAGGTTACACCTGACGAATTTAAAAAAAATAAAAATTAATAAATGGAAATTATTGATGGAAAATGAAATGCAAAAAATCGAAAAAAAATTCTGTTCTAAGGGCAGATACGAGTAGTGCAAGTGAATTAAACTAAAAAAATAATTTTTTTTCATACAAAGTGCCAAACGAAAGTGCAAGTGAAAATTAATAGAAGAAAAAAAAATCCGAAAATTAAAAAATTGTGAAAACGAAAAAAGAATAAATAAATATTGAAAATTGAAAGTGAAAAAAATAAAAATAAAATAAAAATTAGCTGTGATTTAAAATGGATTTGAAGGATATGAAAGTGGCAAAAGTAACCCACGCAGGTTTGCTAAAGCACAATAGCGATGGGACAACAGATACCCAAAAAATCACTCATGCCGGACTGGTGGCGAGGAGTCCTGAAGGTACTGCCGCCAAAGGAATGAACATACGCGGCAATGAAGATCTTTGGGTCGAGATTCAAGCAAACACATTCAGGAATTGGGTTAACGAGCATCTTAGGGGAACTGGAATGCAGGTGAGTCGTTATTTATTTATTTATTTTTTTTATTAATCTTAATGAATTAGTGAATAAGCTTTTATTTGAATGCCATTTGGAGACAGAAGGTTGGACTGTGCTTCAAATTAAGTTCGATTGTTCGATTTATACCAGTTTATGTGGTAGTTAATGATCTCAATCAAAAGTTCTTCTTTTAATCGTTACTGTTTGGCAATCGTATATCGGTTGATTATACAATTTTATTTGATTTCCGTTTTCAATTTATGATTGGGTTTCTTGTTTTCTGAACAATTTCTGTCATAATATTTTCAATACAAATATATAAAATGTAACGCATCTCTGTTAAAAATGTCTCGATTGAATAAAAACGCTTTAATGAGATTAGCAGTAGTGCCTTGTGACAGAATAGGAACTTCCGTTTCTATGAATTCCAATGGCGACTATTATCTTTTTCTTATCTTACCTCATTTTAAGGAAAAATCGCATTCAAATCCACGAAAGTGGAAAAAGAATTCTTTACTTTTTATTTACTTCCTGAATTCCTGAATTCCTAAAGGCTGGATCAACTGTTGGTGAAACATTGTTTAATATTTCTCAAAGATTTCTGCTTAATTGAAAAGAGTAAGCCTTCCGACTAATTATGGAATAAAATTTTATTCAAATGACAGCCTCGTCTCACTTGGCAGTAAGTCATCCTGTCAACTCAATTTTTCAATACATTTTTTTATGTTGTCGGCCCCTTTTTCACGAATAGCAATATTGTTACTGAATCGTTTCCGGATTGTTTACATAGCTTCGATCTCCAGTGGTGCTCCACAAAAAAATGTTTAAAGGCGTCAAATAGCAGCTCGGTGGTGACCAAGCAACATCAACAAAACGACTGATTACACGAAGATTGAACTGCAATAAAACGATTGTTGGACGGCTTAAATAGACCTATCTAGCTGGAACCATAGCTTGTCATCTGCTCTTATGCTCAAACAGAGAAACGATAAAGAAGCAGGATGATCCTATTACTTCAACTCCTAAGTCAATGGGACCATGTAATCGAAGAATCCGAGATCTTTTTACGAAATTTTCCTCAGGCTGTACCTTTGGTGCATTAAGGTTCTCAGCCTCAAGCGCAGATTTTCGGCAAAAGTTGCAATATTCTTCGTTAGGCGTATGGTTATCATAGTACAAACCCATCTCACGAACTTTCTTCACAAACTTCAGATGGCCCACCCTTTAATAATACAGTCTGTTCGACAAAAACGGGAGTCTGAATAACCAATCAAAAATGCGCAGTTATATTAGTAGGGAGTCCAGTTACCGTTATTATTGTATTTGAAATTGCTTGGCATCGCCTAGTGAAAGTTTCACCTAATTTGTGAGCATATTCTAAGCTTGGGCCTCTCCAGATTTATTGCTGTTTTATCGTGGCTATATTTTCCTCCTAACCCTCTTTCTAATAAAAGACCACACATTTTCGATTGGATTCGCATCTGGATGTTTGGGCGGCCTACCTTACATTTCTATTCAAATTTTTTTTATCTCGCAAAATCCAGTAACGTAATTGTTTCGAACATATAGAGACTCGGCAGACTTTGGAAAACCATTCCGGTGCACTTTTATTATGAATTCTGGACCGGCCTTATGTATGGATACTATAAACTTTCCCAATTCTTTGGCGAAGAAGCATACATAACCCCGAACTTTTGCCTTTTTGTTCATCCAGGCATGTGCATAGCACATATGATGTTGCTCCACTGAGCCTTTTTTCAATATTATTTTGGGAATGTGGCGGTTTTAGATTTGAAAGCATTTTTTTTTTTATGCCAAATTATTTAATTCTATTTTAGACAATTTTTCTTTTGTATTCCTCCGACTAATTGTGGGGTTTTTACCGAGACAATTCAAAATTAGGTACTTTATTGTATTTAAAGGATATACTTGATTCCGTCTTTTTGCCTGAGCCATCATCAACGCTACCGCATTCCTTATGCATCTTATTCTACAATATTTTTTAAAAATAACTCTGATGTTTTTAAATATCCTACTGCCGAATTAATATTCATTTGCGGTCCTTTTGGGTGGGTTACTTAAAAAACACTTTTAAAACGTTTTTTTCAAAGCCGCACTCATTTTGTATTGATGTTATACTGCCTAAGTACGGAAACATACTATGGAAATAAAAACAATGCGCGATGGGCAATTAAATGCAGAAAATAGTTGTGTGCGTGTGTAAAGTGAAAAAATAATACCACGGCGATAACTGACCATTTATGACTTGATTTCTAGTGGATACAGGCAAAAAAAGAATTATCCAAAGCTCAAAGGTGTACCTTTTTCTTTGAGCTTATGTCCGTCTTGAAAAACTCCATTTCCTATGCTTCTGATGGCATTTCCAAATTCATTTTTAACCACATTGCATGCTTTGTTGTCGATGTTTTAGCGGACAATTTTAATTAAAATGTCATATCTGGAATCATTTCAAAAGCCCTTAAGAGGGTGAATATGGTACTACTTGCAGTTGTACTTCTTCCTTTATTAATAAACGCTTTCTTAACCTGCATGGTTTGATATTTTTCAGTCTCTCAGCGCAAAATGATTTTTATGATGAAGATTTGTTCATGCACCTACATGCCAAATAATTGCCAAATATATAACTTGAGCTGTTTCTACTTCCAATATAACATTTTGTAGCAATCTTAACCGCCCGAAAAATATTTCCGAACTAAAAACATTAAAGAATTTCAATGCCTTTGGCTTGTTATTGATTTCAGAATGTATTTCCATAGCCACATAGACGACTGAAGGCAATATACTACCTTGATCAGAAATAACCACCTGGAATAACCACCGTGTGGCGCTCCCATTACTCCGATTTGAGTTTTGTTTTTTTTTCTGCATCTGTTGTTGATATTCCCTCTAAATCTTAGTATCATAGCTCGACATTTACGTAGCCAAGAGTACATCTATCTCTGTGTGTGTCCGGGAACTCTCTGATCAAGGTAGTATTTGCGTAACTCTAAGGAATTTCTTTTATTTAAGGAATATCTACTCAAAATATAATAATTCATAATGTAATCATCCATTCCAAGCTTCAATAGGGCATTACCTATTCATTATTAGAACGGTGATCATCTGAAAAAATTCAACCACTTCAAGTGTTTTAAAAATACATATTTAGAAAAATATGCCGGAAAATGGATTATAGATATCCGCGTGTTACATTATTTAACGATTTAAAAACAGTCCCTATATTGCTTAATTTCTATGATATTGATTTATAATTGAATTAAGCATAGAATAAGTTTTAGTAATGTACTAGTAACAAATAGTGGACATAAAACAAATATTCTAAAAGAATCTGCTCAAAATCCTTTAAGCAACACACAACACAATAAGTTTTATTTAATTTAGCTTTCGATGACGACACAGTCCAAGATGGGCCATTGCTTAAGCAAACCAATCTCTCTTATTATCTCTTAACACAGCGCTTAAAATTGCTTTAAAAGGAAAAAGACCTCTTTAAAGCAACGATGTAAGTTACCTCAAGTAAGAGATCTTTCCAAAAACAAAGTAACTACAACATACAGTGGGTCACGATGTATTATCCTATTTGAAAGCACTATAGCTTTTACAAACGACATCGACCGAAGATTCGGTCTTATATGTGATAATTAGGCATCTAATGCCCTAATGGCGTTTTGCAATTCTACTTGCTTTTGCATCAATTCAGCAATACTAAGGTTAAATTTATCGGTTCTGCTGTCACAGATGTGCTTCTCTAGGCTCCGAACGAGGCTCTTATATGTTTCTCTTTCCTCACTGCTATTAAGAACTGTCTTTGCTGAAGGTTTTCTTCCGCATAGAAAAGCGTAGTCTGCCAAGTTAGAAGCTTCAGTGTGGGATTTAATAGAATCCAAGACAATCCAATCACAGTCAGCGATTTGAGCCGTTTGACGAGTGATAATCTCTTTTATTTGTAATATTTCCTGAGATGCTAAGAAATACATAATAGGCTTAAAATTTTTCACAAACTAGGTGGATTAGCCATCCTTAGTCAACCGTAGGATCGCATAGGCTATGATTACTTAAATTTCCAGCGAATGTGCTCCTCTATTCTAAACTTTCGCCAATATTATTCAAATCTAAATGTCGTGCTTAGGACACTACCAATTGGCCTTGTCGATGTGAACGTAGTGGTCTTCTCTGGCAATATTGGTGGCCAGATTAGCCTGGTTAAAAATCAATTTTAGTAATTTTGGGAGTTCTTGAAGAATTTTCATTCGAATGTGTTGTATTTCTGTTTTCTAATACAATCTCCGAAGTAGACGTTACAATTTTCCAAATTTTTTGCCCAGGAGGAGAAACTTTGTGCAAAAATGATTGCTTGTTTAATCATTCATTTAGCACTTCCTATAAATTCCTGTAATTCATAACAGAGAAGATTTTGATAAAGTCTCCCGGAAATATCGTCAACAACCTTTTTTGAAAGTTTCTTCAACAACTTCGGTCATATGCAGTCGAATAATTTTAAGACCACAGAATGCGCACTTACCTAAAAATGGTTAAACAAATATTGCACTACAAATTCCTCATTAAGAAAATCTCAATCATTTCACCATACCAATTTTGAAATTAAAATCAATTTGCATGTGAACAAAGTAAACGAAAGCTCATTTTGGCCGATCGTAAATTATATTGAAAAAACCACATCGATATGGTTTTTTTCTCTTTTATTTTTGGTTAGCAAGTTTCCAAAGTTGATTGACTTACAAGTGCAAAATCAAGTTTAAAATTTCACAACTTCAGAGGCTTCTCGAGGTCACACTCGAATTTTGTAGCACACATCGTAATCATCAACAGATGGTGAACTCATATTCGATTTAATCGGCCTCCCACTATTATTATTGGCACTATTAAACCATAACAAATATTTTTAGCAATGATCACGAAACTGGATTTCCACAGATATTCGATGAACAGCATAATGTCACACATTTTATATGATGTTTCAGCATAGAGGTTCATTCATTTAAATAGAGTTTTAGATGATATACGTATCTTTGTGGCATCTGGATAGACTTGGGCTATCACATCACGTCAACGATCCACGCATAAACCAGTCGTATAATAGCCACGTAAGGAATTGCTTCCGTTTTCAAACTACTACCACACGATTTCTGCAAACCTAAGCTCTGAAATAAACATCCCACACGCAATTGAGACATACTCGGAACTCGGAACATTGCTATAGATATGAGTCCTCATATACATAACCCACTGGACAGGTATGGAAAATGGCATGTGGCATTCGCACTAGCACTAGCACTGGCACTGGCACTGGCACTCATAGCCGCACTCAAACTAAGTGCAGCTAAGTGCGGATTTGCTCGCAGGGAAGTAGGTACTTTGTGGCTCTCTACTCATAGCTCCAGGTTTAGCTCCTCCATGCTGCTGCCGGTATTCAAATGTTCGATGGACTCAATTGAAATTCATTTCACTCTCGTTTTCTAATAAGAGAAAATAAAATCGTGCGAGGGTTTTCCACTGACACTTGGATGTGCAAGTAACGTGTACATCTACATATGGTATAGTAAATCCACCCGTTCAGACTTGGCATAGTTGAAGAACCGCATAAGTGTCATTGAATTGTCAATGTTCCGTCTCCGAGGAGGAGTACGCGCCACAAAATGACAAAAACAAACAGGATTGACGTCATCGCCCACATACAAATAACCGGTCAATTTCAACTCCACCGTTGACGCATATCTTAAGGATAAGAAAGTTAACTTGTCAACTCACTCGCCTGTTTATATGATTCGAGAGTCGTCAAAAAAAAAAAGCTGTTTCACAAATAGATACAAGTATTTCCCCTCAAATGATTGACAAGTTCATTTGAATCAAAATCAACTGAACAGTAGAGGGTTCACCTTCAGTGGTCTGGTTAGCGAACCGTATATGGAATCTCGTTGTGACCGAATGACAATGAACGTTTAATTGCGCGCAAACTTGCCAGTTGATGTAAAATTGAATTCCAGTTAACCGATGGAGAAAATGTTCATGAGGCAATAAGTGCCGACTGCCGAGTATGTGGCGTTTAGTGCTTAGATGATTTTGTGATTTTTAAGGATGTTGTAGACCTTGTCAAGCTAAAACTGTCAGTTTCGTTGACATTGGTCAACGTTTTGTTTCCGATTTACATCATAAGCAAGGCATATGGAGTTGTTGGAAGTGTTTATTTTAGAACACTGTAAACTGATATATTAAAATGTACAGGCTTGCTGTTCATCGGCTTAGTCATCATTCGTGTAGGAGTCTCACTACAACGTGCCTTGAAGCGCTGCATTTAGCATTTACCGTGAAATGACGTAATTTCTGTGAATATACTATATGTATGCAAATGTAATGTGGGCAGTTGATTCAGGTCCCAATGAAATTAACGATAATCGCGTCACTATGACGTTGGCTGATCTTGAAATTGGGCTTGTGGAAGGTAATTCCAATTAAGGAAGTGAACATCACAAGTGAATGTAACCGGAATCGGGTAAAGGGATGCTTAAACTTTCCAACTGAGTGTGTGTGCTGAGGTCAGATCAATTTATCCTATAAAACAATGATCGCATATGCATCTTTTGTCTTTCAATGAAATTTAATTTTTAATTTGATACCCTAAGATAATCAGTGAATGTTTGGAGAAAAGGGCGACCATCCTTACAGCAGGATCATATTGCAGAGAAATTGACATAATTGAGGTTCGTTTTCAGTGGCCCACGGTTATCGTATTTTTATGTGCTGAACTTGTCCTCTAACATACTCCAAGCACAGAAGTCCAATAGACTTCCCCTTCGGCTGTTAAACTCTTCGCTTTATGAGACATCAAATGAATGGTATCGACCTGCATTGGTTATGGTCCGAGGGCTGTACTCAATTCCCTTAATAATGAAGCTATAACTTTTATCTTTCATCATCATTCCATTGATAACAACCATTCATCAAGCCAATTTTGTCACTTTTTCATAACGAAAAAATAACGAATGTGCTGTTCCGAAAGTCCGTACTGCATCGTTAACAAGTAGTAATGACAAGGAGCCATGTCTGGGGAATACGGCGGGAGAGGCAACATTTTCCAATTATGTATAACATGTGGACGAGCGTTGTTGTGAAGACTGATGCGTGTCTTTGGGTATATCCTATTTGTTTTTGCTGCAATGCTTTATTCAATTTATCAGTTGTTAACGTTAGCGATCCTAAGTAACCGTCTTATCAGGTTTCAGCATTTCATAGTACACCTTTCCTTCTGGCCCCACTAATTACCCAACTTTAACTTCTTTCCGTTGATATTGCATACTGGTTAAGAAGTTGATGGTTGTCTTAGATCTACCCATGATTTTGATTTTGAAATAGATTCACTTTCTATCATTAGTAACAATTCGATGCAAACAACCTATTCTTTTGTGCCGGCCAAGCAAAATTTGGTTTGAAATGGTTTTCGCCTTTCGATGCCACTTTCTTTCAATTGATATGAATTTCATTTTCCTTCTGCAATTCTGCATTTTGGAGATTTTTCTTTATTTTTCACAAGTCCTTTGAGTTGGTGCACGTTCACCATAAAATTCCTTTAACGATTGATCACTTTCAGTAGCGGTTTTTTTTTTAAACACTGAAACTACTAGATTTTATTGACAAATGTTTACACTAAAAAAAAAATATTGAATATGTCATCATTGATCTACTTGTTAGTCAATCTGCTCTTTCCTGAAGCTTTATCTTCTAATTATCTTTAAGATCGTGCAACTGTTGTCTCCTGTGTGTTTGAAATCCATCACCAAAAAATAAATAAAATTCAACGGGCCAAAATAAAATCCTTTTACACGTGTGACAACAAAAGCGACTATCATTAAATTTTCATCTCACTGTCATTTGTATATTGATAGCAACACCATTCTGAAGTTGATAATAGTTGACACGAAGCTCCATCCTGCTGGAAACACATATTATCTAGATCAATGTCATCTTTTTTTTGAAGGACCGCTAATAATAACCACTTATTGTATAGCGAAAAATAAAGACCTGTGATCGCACCATCATCGTGAGGAATATATACATAGTTCACTTCGGTGGTGAGTCTCATTAGTCTCCTCTTGATTTGCTTCACTCTTGAAATGGCTATTTTGCTTGTTCAGAAACCCATCGAATCAAAAGTAAAATTGAAAAGAAAGGGGCGACTTTAAGCTGCTGAAGAGTCCAATCTACAAACCCAGCCATGGTGTCGTGGTTTTACGTCTTCCATTAGCTCGATTTTATGCGGATGTAAGAAGACATTTATTCGCAATATTTTCCACATAGTGAACGAGCAAAGCCATTGCCGATAAATTGACAAATCCTTACCCTCTGCCACACTTTTATTTACTGCGACTTCGTTTATATTTGCACGTTCATCAAGTTGACTTTGAAAATTCTGCACTAAAAAAAATTGAAGTGAATACTTCACAAGGCTTGTTAGCTCGATCTAGTGTACTGTTCGATCAACAAATCTTACTTTAGTCAACAACGATGTTTCTTAGACGCATTTGAGGTAAAAATCGCAGTCTATCGACTTTAAATATAACTCGGGCAAGAATTAAGCTTAAGTCTTGAGCTGATTTTCCCAGGGCAACTGAGATATACATATATCTTATATAAAATATCTTGTATGGACACATACATTCTGATCAAAAAGTATCCGGAATTTCCCATTCAAATAAACCGCGCTTGAGATATTGTCAACACCTTTTTTTAGGTTGGTACGCTCGAGTATCTGTTTGAGCTCCATTTGTCGCGAGTTTTTGCGTGATAAATTGTCAAATTAATGTATTACACCGTATTGTGGTGTGCCCCGTTGCGGTCGTTCATCGACTAGCATGACTGACGTAAGCATCGAAAAAGTAAACAAAATTGTCATGCAGGTCGTCCTGTGAACATCTGGGAGAAATCAGCCGATCTTGGTGTCTACTGTTCAGATCGGTGCAGAGCGTTATGCACTATGTTTTGGGATTGAGAAGAACTGAAGCGCAGCTTTAACTTATAGTGCTGAAACGTCGCTAAAGAAATGCTTTTTTTGGGACAAAATGTTATCGATGGCATCATTACCTGTGACGAGATATGGGTCTATAAATATGACATCGAAACTAGCCAACAATCATTAGAATAGCGCTTCTCAGAGGAGCTGGAATCCAAAAAACCACCGCGGAATCGATCTAAAATCAAGGCTTTGTTGACCGTTTTGTTTAATTGCTACGGTGTGGTCCACTCTGAATTCCTTCCCGCAGACCAGACAGTAAATAAGGTGTATTACCTGAGCGTTTAAAAGTGTTTGAAGGAAAATGTTCGTCGCAATAGGCCAGAATTGTGGAGAAAGAACTCGTGGTTTCTTTACGAGTGCTTTCTTCAGGCATCGGCTTACACATCTAATCTTGCACGCGACTATTTGATCATACACAACATTCATACAGTTTCGAAATGATTCCTTGTAACTTTTTCTTATCAAACGACTCAAGCTACCAGTTCGCGGGAAGCGCTTTGAAAGGAATGGAGCAATAAAGGAGAATTCTCAGAAGGAGCGGACTGCGATGAAATACGAGGGCGGGTCAATAAGTCCGTGACTTTTTGAATTTCTGACCTCTTTACTGAAACAGCAACACTGCTCCTGTCAACAGGCATCTGTCAGTTGACTTCTGTCAAAATTTAAACTTGCTGCGTCAGTTAGTTTGTGTTTGACAGCTATTTTTATCGGACTACTCACTAATTTGAGGAGAAAATGGAAAAAAGTGAATTTCGTGTGCTTATTAAGCATTATTTCTTGCGAAAAAAACCATTACCGAGACCAAGGCTAAGCTTGATAAATACTATGGGGACTCTGCACCATCGATTTCAATGGTAAAAAAGTGGTTTACTGAATTTCGTTGTGGCCGTACAAGCACTGAAGATGCCGAACGTCCTGGACGCCCAGTTGAGGTCTCTACACCCGAAACAATCGAAAAAATTCACGATATGGTGTTGGCCGACCAAAGATTGAAAGTGCGAGAGATTGTGGAAGCCGTAGGGATCTCGCATGGCTCAGTGGTTTCAATTTTGAATGATCACTTGGGCATGAGAAAGCTTTCCGCAAGATGGGTGCCGCGTTTGCTCACAGTCGACCACAAACACATGTGCAGTTGCCATGGCAAAAATCCATGAATTGGGCTATGAATTGCTCCCTCATCCACCCTATTCTCCAGATTTGACTCCAAGCGACTACTTCTTGTTCCCAAACCTGAAGAAATGGCTTGGTGGAAAAAGATTTGACTCCAATGATGAAGTCATCTCGCAAAAAAAGGCCTATTTTGAGGACCTCGACAAATCATTTTTTTTGGAAGGGATAAAAAAATTGGAGAAGCGTTGGACAAAGTGTATAGAGCTCAAAGGAGACTACGTTGAAAAATAAAATTATTTTTTTATCAAAAAATCTGTGTTTTAATCCAAAAGTCACGGACTTATTGACCCGCCCTCGTATGTGTATTTCTTGCAACGGAGATCACTTTGAAGACAATAAAATGAATATCAATGAATAATTGAACCATTTCCGATTTGTTGAAATTCCGGGTACTTTTTGATCACAAGGTAATTCTTGGATTCATATTACAAAATTATTTCATCGTATAAAAACACTCCTTTAAGCACTTTTACTATTCACATGAAACCTCTTTTATTATATTTTTTTTCGAAAATCGAAGTGAAATTTAGGTGGCTAAGCAAAATTTTGTGACTAAATTTGACCTCCTTCGGGATGAGGCTTAACATACCCCAACAGAGTTTGAGAACTTAAATTCTCTGTAATCAATAAACCTCGAACAGTTTTCATTTTTTAACTACATAAGCTGAGAATGAATTACAAAGAGAAGATTTTTTTTTTTAATCTCAAACATGAGCCTCTTTCAGAAATCGTTGCGGATATGATCTATTCCACTTACTTACTTACTTTAGGTGGCGCTACAGTCCGGGTTGGACCTGGGCCTCAGTCAACAAGCTTCTCCAGCCAGCTCGATCCCTGGCTAGCTGCCTCCAGTTTCGCATGCTAAGTTGGCTGAGGTCCTCTTCCACTTGCGTGCGCCACCTGAGTCTTGGAACTCCTCTACTGCGCTGTCCCTCGGGGGCGGATTCGAAGACTTTTCGGACCGGAGCATTGGTGTCCATGCGCTCTACATGACCCAGCCATCTCAGTCTTCACTCTTCTGGCTAGGTCCATGTCGCTGTACAGTCCATACAGTTCGTCGTTGTATCTCCTCCTCCACTCACCGTCAATGCAGACGGGACCGAAGATCGCCCGAAGAATTTTTCTCTCGAAGCAACCAAGAACACCCTCCTCCATTTTTGATAATGTCCATGCCTCTGCGCCATAGAGCAGGACCGGGATTGTTAAAGTCTTATAAAGGGTGACTTTTGTTGTCCGAGAGAAGGCTTTGCTACTCAATTGCTCTAACCCAAAGAAACAGCGGTTGGCAAAAGTTGTTCTTCGCTTGATCTCAGCGCTGGTGTCGTTGTCTGTATTTATAGCGGAGCCTAGGTAGACAAAGTCCTTAACTACCTCAAAGTTATATCTGTCGAGGGTGACGTTCTGTCCGAGAAGTCGGTGTTGGTTGTCCTTTTTGCTTGACAACATATACTTGGTCTTGCCCTCATTGACCGCTAAACCCATTTTCGCCGCTTCCGTCTCAATACTCGCAAAAGCGCCACTGACATCACGCTGCTTTCTCCCGATTATGTCAATATCGTCGGCGTATGCGAGTAGTTGGACGGACTTTTGAAAGATAGTGCCTCTTGTGTTTGCTCGTGAGTTTTGCACTATTCTTTGAAGTACGATGTTGAAAAAATCGCATGACGGCGCATCGCCTTGTCTAAATCCTTTCTGGAGATCAAAGGTCTCGGTGAGATCTTTACCGACCTTGATGGAGCAGCGTGCATTCTCCATCGCCATCCTGCACAGACGGACGAGTTTGGCAGGGATGCCAAAACTAAATATTGCTCTGCATAGCTCGTCTCTATAGATGCTGTCATACGCGGCCTTAAAATTTATGAATAGGTGGTGGGTATCGATCTGAAGCTCATGGGTCTTCTCCAAGATCTGCCGTAGTGTGAATATCTGGTCGGACTGGTGGTGGACTTTCCTGGCCTGAAGCCACACTGATATGGACCTATCAGGTTGTTGACGAACGGCTTCAGGCGTTCACACAATACGGCGGATAAGATCTTATATGCGATGTTAAGGAGACTGATGCCTCTGTAGTTTGCGCAGTTCAGAGGGTCTCCTTTCATGAGAATTGAAGAAACAATGCTGAGGTTCCATTCATCGGGCATTCTTTTGTCCGACCATATTTTACAAATGAGTTGGTGTATGCTCCTTACCAAGTCATCGCCTACCGCTTTGAAGAGCTCGGCAGTCAGGCCATCCGCTCCAGCAGCTTTGTTGGACTTAAGCTTCGATATGGCTATCTTCACTTCATCCAGGTCGGGTGGACGGAAGTGTTGGCCATCATCTTCCAGGTTGATTCGGTTGATTCTGCCTAAAAGCGGTGTTTGTTTCGTTGTCGCCGTTATACAGTCTACAGAAGTAATCTTTCCAGATTCTCAGCATCGACTGCGACTCTACTACGATGTTCCCCTATTCGCCTCTACAGGCTTTGGTTCGGGCTTTGTGTCTGTGGCATGTTATTTTTACCTTTTGGCTCGTCTCTCCTCTTCCGCTCATAGAGCTCATGAGCAGTTCTGGTCTTTCTAAGCAGCGCCGCGTTATACGCATCTTGCCTAGCTGCATGTGCTTGCCGGCATTCATCATCGAACCAGGGGTTTCGTTGTGGTGGACGAGTGAAACCCAGCACATCAGAAGCGGCATCTCTGATGGCGTTTTGGCGGTGTTTCCAATGGTCTTCGATGCTTGATGCTGGCGGCATTGGACCTCTTAAGAGATTAAGAGACACTCGATCGGAAAAGGACTTGGCGATCTCTTGCGATTGTAGCTGTCTGACGTCGAATTTTCTCACAGCATTAGTTTGTCTTGGCGTAGTTTGGGATATCCGCAACCGTACCTTGGCTACAACAAGGTAATGGTCCGAGTCGATGTTGGCTCCTCGGAACGTACGGACATCCATAATGCTGGAGGAGTGTCTTGCGTCGATCGCAATGTGATCAATCTGGTTGACTGTTGATTGAGTTCTCCAAGTCCCCTTGTGTGTATCGAGATGTGGGAACCGCGTGCTAGCCACAACAATGTTTCGCTCAGCCGCAAAGTCGATTAGCCTGAATCCGTTATCGGAGGTGGTGTTGTGCAGGCTATATTTTCCGATTGTTCCACCAAAGATACCCTCTCTTCCTAGCTTTGCATGAAAATCACCGAGGACAATTTTAATGTCATAGGTAGGGCATTGCTCGTAGGTCTTGTTGAGGAGCTCGTAGAAGGCATCCTTGGTGTCGTCATCTTTCTCCTCTGTGGGGGCGTGCGCGCATATGAGGCTTATGTTGGCGAATTTAGCCTTGATGCGGATTTCTACGAGGCGCTCGCTCACATGCCGGAAGCTGAGGACTTCTCGTCTTAGTCTGCATCCGACAACAAATCCGCATCCAAATAAGCGCTGCTTTTGCCGTCGATAGCAATTGCCGTAGTAGATGTCGCAGTTTTTCATCTTCTTTTTGTCCGGCCCATCCCATCGCATTTCTTGGATGGCGGTTATGTCTGCTTTGCAGCAGTCTAGGGCCTCCGCTAGTTGCTCGGCTGCACGTGGTCTATTAAGGGATCTAACATTCCACGTGCATATCCGAAGCTCATTGTCCTTAAATCGTTTACGTGGGTTGTCAACAGTAGATCCGTCCATATCCGGGGCTTGCTTATGCTTCGTAACTAAATCTTTTTTAAATGGTCGGGCAGTTACCCCGGCGGCACAACCCCCAACCTGGAGGGCCAGTTCCATTTTGAGTGCCCCTAGGACGAGGGGTCGGTTACACCGAAGCCAGTAACCCGTTCCGTGTTCCACTATTCCACTATATCGAACTTTTAATAAATTACAATCATTATACTATATATTTGACATGATTTACATGTTATCATAACCAGTTTCTGCTGAGACAAACTTACACAAAACAATATAAATATAGACTTCAATAGAAGTTCCATTTACGAAGCGAATTCGAATGTGATTACTTAAGAAAACATCGTCTCACATCGTCCCCACACAATCGATCTCAAACCTTAATGGTTCAACTTCTCGTATGTAATCAATTTCTTAACATAACTCAGCGATTTTTTCTCGCCAAAACATTCCATAGTTACACCCAAATCGATTAATGTCTATTTTCGATTTCGTTCTGAATGTTGTCATCGATGTAAAATATTCTCCAGATGCCATCTTCATGTTCTGGTATAAAGTGAGGCTATGATCTCATGCTCGTAAACCGATGTTGTTATTTGTGTCAGCCAATTCACACTTAGATTATATTTTTCGATTATACACAATTATACAAACAGAATCTAGTCATAATTTTTCCAAAAATTTACAAAGTCACGGGGGCTGTAAAGGTGGCCGGCTACGACATGACATTTACGATGGGAATAATTATTATTGCAACACTAAGGCTGTAGTCGCTCATTGAGTGAAACTTGTATGCAAAATAGAATGTTAAATTTTTTTAAATGGAAATTGACATGCTATCTGACTGTGTGCTCGGAGTATAGCTGATGATGCCTACAAGTTGTCTGTTCAACCCTACAATACCTATACGGAACAAATGCAAATTTTGTGAGAAGTAATATCTACTTTATAACGTCTATAAACATCTGTTGTCCGATTAAAACTTAGAATCTTTTGCTTGCGAACTTAATGTACGAGTATCTGAAATAAGAATATCAATTTCCTTTTTCATACGAAAGTTGGGTCAAGTTAAGTGCTAACCCATGGAAGATATTTTGCCTTTTGTAACAGCTATTTTTCCCTTACTCATGCCGTTGAGTAAATTTATACACACAGTGCAGCATAATTTTGCTGTAGGTGGACAATTGTAACTGCCGCTTCCTTGTCTCTACAGCCTTTGCAGAAATCGTTCAAAGTAAAATACTCCCGGTATACCATATGTCTCAATCAAACAATAACTCGTGAAGGCCTCTTTTAAAGATCTAATATGTTTCCTGCGATTTTTCGTTAATTTCCAACTCATGCTACCCCAGACCTTAAGTAAGGTAGGTATTTTCACACTTCTAGAATGGAACCGCATAGGAAAACGTTCCGTGCGTTTAAAACTGATCATTGTGGGATGATTTCTCCTTACATGTAAAAGGGCAGTTTCTGAACAACTTGAATGTTATTGTTGGCAGAAGCAAGGCCCTAATGGCCGCAACAGTTTTCGATGGAAATTAATTTTACTGCTCTCCTCTTCTATATTCGGTTCAATCCATCACACTTAAATTCAGAACAAGCAACACTTCAGCTAAGTATACTCAGTAGATTATCCTTGCGATACAGAGTTTCAGAAACAGAATCTTCTTGCATGAATAGGACAAAACCATGTCTTTCGTTTTATTTCTTCAAAATTGTTGTATTTACTTTCTTAAGGCCAGCTTATATATCTGATGAATTCTCCCAATCAACAAGCCTCTTCAACTAGCTCGATCTCACGTAAGCCGACGTTCCACGGACTAAGAATTGAAAATTCTTTAGGCTGAAACTGTGGTGTCAATTCGCTGAATACTAGACAATAGACTAGACCGAAGACGCTATATATCACGTACACTTTTGGTTGTGATTTAGTTTCTTTCTCCGTTCCGCGTCAACAACGACATTCTGGCCAACCTACCAGTGTGTCAGTTACATAGTAGTCAGTTAACTTGTCATTGAAGATTTCGAAGGAATCCCATAGTTGTCCTGCGCAACCTGACGATGCAGAGTATAGCATTGTATGGCTCACATTGGGCTTTGACGTCGACAAATAGATGGCTGTTCATGTTCATGAAGCGCGAGACACCAAGATCGGCGCTTACCTTAGAAGGTAGATAGGATTTTATAGAGATCTATTCCTCAATAGTTGGCATAGTTTAAGAGTCTCCTTACTTCAAAATCGGACTGAAATTCCGATTCTACTTCAGGCATTCTTTCCTCTGACCATGTACTACAGATTCGTATTTTCCCAACGAAACCATTTCAGCTGCCGTAAATTGTACTTCGTCTTAGCTAGGAGGACGAAATTCTGTGTCATCTCCCTCTACAGTGAATGCTTCTTTATACTCGTAATGGTATAAACGGTAATTTGACCATCATCAATAGCTTAAAGTCTGAAGAAGTGTTTTCATATCGTCAATACCGACTATGACTATAATTGTCAATGTTCATTTTTGATCCATTCTGGCTTTGTAGACCTGGCATATTCATTTTCTTCTCTGATAAAATTTGTGAACATCATTCCTTCAGTAGCATCTCTCCACTTCCTCTATCGCGTGCCTTCCGTGCCCACGACCACTTCCCGTCCATTGTCGCAACAGGTAGGTTTGCAGGCTTCCTCCTGCTTGGTTGCATGTATCTGTCTTCATTTCTCGTCAATGCAGTGTTTTCTTTGTGGCGACGCTTTCCACTTATCACATAGGAAGCAACTTTTTGATGGTGCGAACGGCAGAGATTCTTGCGGCGTTTTGAAATTTCAGCTTTCTGATGTTAAACTTTTATGGTCTTACTTAATTGCGTTGTGCCTGTGGTATCCGCATTTGTACTTTTGCTGCAGCAAAATAATGATTTGAAGACGATGTTGGTTCATCGAAAAGGTCGGCTGCCCAAAATACTATTTAATCTGTCTGAGTGTTGATTAATCAGTCGACGTTGATTAATCTCTTTATGGATGTTGAGATTGATGTCATCTGATAATGGCTACTAAGAGATTGGGTGGAAATTCTAGGACCAGAATCGGCATTTTAGCCTAAAGTCGTCTAGACTCAAGCTAGAGGTCTTGCCATTCAAAGGCAAACAGTATTTAGGTGAACTTATACAGTCAATTAAAAGTTATTTGGATTGGAATTATTCTAGAGTAAAGGGAAGAGGTTACTAACTGTCTATCCCGATCTCCGGGGGCAGGTAGTATATAATTGTAGGGGACCTGCATTATTATTCCAGATAAGTCAGTGGGTACTGGCGGTATTTTCTAATAATCTACAGAGATCCTGATAAGCCTTAGAAAAAAAAACGCATTTCATTTAGCATATTGATTTGGGGAGCATTGTTTTGAGGGCAAAATTTTAATGATTAATTCCCATGAAATACCAAGCCCCAAAGAAAGACGTCTTGTTAACTTCTAGGGATATCAGAAATTTTTAAATTCTATTGCTGACCGCTTTGTTTTGTATCTCCTAACATACCATTACATATACAAAACTGAGCTTCTTTCATGTGATGGTTTTTGGAACCTTAGAGTAGATGCCATTGCCTTGATAAGGAAAGGTAGCGTACACTATAAATCAATCGTGTTATTGAACGCAACCGGCTTTTGTGAATAAGGTTGAACACTTTTCTCCAGACGTTTCTCCCTGACTGATTATTCACAGAATGATTGTTCTGCTTTTAGTATACTCGTAGAATCCTTTTTTGAAAGTATAGAATTTACCTCTTGTATTCTGTACTTTTCAATACACAATCCACAAAATTATAATATATGCAATATCCTTTGGTGCCTAAGGTGTAAGAATAGTCGCCCTTTCAGTTGGCTCAGTAGTGAAATGTCCAACACTTTTGCCTAGCATTCTCTACGTAAGTCCGCCAACTTATACATTCAAGTTTTTGGTGAACACTTTCATAAATCTCATTGGATTGACGTACATTGGATTCACAAAATTTGGCGCTTTGAGTGGGAACTTCTATTTCTTTCTCTGATCAAAAACACGTTAACTATTTTTTTGATGCCTGATATATATATGGTATTTATGACACTTACTCATACATATGTTCAATTATTGCACTCCCAGTGAGAAGGTGATTAAAATGTCGGAGTCTGCTTGCTGAATCTAAATGTAAATCCATAACCTTCAGAGCTTCAAATCAATTCAAAAGTCAATCAAGATGACTTATCTTCGCAGTCATTTTATAAGCCTTCACTTTTTAAAAAAGAAAATTTAACTCAGTCTCGCATAGTCATAATATTCGAAGGAATTAAAAGTTACTGTCATTGCCGAAATGCCACTAACCGAATTCTTTAAATTTTTACCATGAGACACAATCAGCCACGCTTCAATAATCCGCTCTGTATAATTTGAAAAAGCTCTAAAATTTCCGGTTTCGCCTTCAGACATACTCGTAAATAACTATCACATTCCCACCAACTGATCACGTATGAATAAAACATCAGCGTCTGCGGAAGCTTATTGAATCTACCTACATCTGCAGATACTTGTAGTCAAGTCAACCACGTTCAGTAGAAAAATTAAATAATAGAAATAAGTGAAAAAAATTCACAACACTTCTCTATGCGATAGTTCACCTAAAGTTGTCATTTTTTAAATACCTTCTACAAGCGTGTGCGAATCTCTCAGCCTTCAATGGAATAGTGAAATTACGGGTACGCTTTCGACTGTCTGTTGTTCGCACAAACTAACAATTTGCGCAAAGGCGGATGCAAACAATTGAATTTCACTCCACACACGCGTCACCATAAAACTTTATGCATTCACACGAGTACTTATTGTTCCCACCGAGTTTGTGTTTTCATTTATTCATGAGATATTTCCTTCTTTGCAGGTACACGACTGGGCAACAGACTTCTGTGATGGAACCCATCTGTGTGCATTAGTGGAAAACTTACAAACGAGACCTCTGAAGCCTTCATGGAACCGGAGGCCTGCTAATCAGCATCACTATCTGGAGAATGCATCAACAGCCTTGAATGCAATCGAAGCTGATCATATCAAGTTGGTGAACATCGGCAATGTTGACATTGTCAATGGAAATGTCAAACTCATTTTGGGACTCATTTGGTCTCTGATTGTACGCTACCAAATCGGTCGAAGTAAATTCCCGCCAAGAAAACTTATGTTAGCATGGCTTCAAGCAGCTCTACCTGAGTGCAAAATTTCAAATTTGACCACCGATTGGAACAGTGGTGTTAATTTATCTGCTTTATTGGACTACTGTGAACCAGGTCTGTTCCCACATTGGCGTGGCATTGATCCTAGTCAAAGTGTGCGCAACTGCACAACAGCCATGAATATCGCACAGAGGGAGTTTAGTATCCCAAAGGTCTTGGAACCAGAGTACCTTGCCTCTCCATGGTTGGATGAATTATCAGGTATGACTTACCTTTCCTACTTTATGAAACCTGGCGGACCCGGCTACAATGCGACATTGAGGTGGGTTAATACTCAGACCAAGGAGAAAGTGTCCAATTTCACAGTAAGTACTAATGGTCTTCTGCTACTTACCACTTAAACGCAATATGATGTTTGCTTATTTAGAGCGACTGGAACGATGGCCGAGTGTTTTGTGAAATCATCAAGAACTTAGGAGGACCAGCACCAGCACCGGAAAAGTTGAGTTCTGATCCCTTTCACTACGAGACTAACATCCGAAAAGCCGTCGAAGCTGGAAGCAAACTAGGTGTACAACCGTTTCTTTCACCCAAGGATATGGCCAGTCCCGATGTTGAACATTTGGGAATCATGGCCTACGCGGCTAACCTACAATGGGTTACCCCTCGACCACCATTATCAGATATGATCAGCGTATACCTGGAGAGTACATCAGGGCGAGTTGGAGAACAGGTACGAATAACATCGTCGTCACTTACTATAGAAACTCTTATTCAAATTCTCTCTTTCTAGAGTCATTTCAGAGTGGATGTTATGTCCCGCGATATCGATATAAGCACCGTTAGGGCAGTCATAGTTCCACCAACTGGCTCACCTCATTCCATTCGCCTTAACAACCACGGAGAAGGTGTATTTATTCCAGAAAAATATGGAATGCATGAGATCATAGTCGAAGTTGGTGATGACAGCATAGGTGGACATTTTTTCAGAGTTTTGCCGCGATTCGTTCAAGTTGCTCCCCCGGGAATGGCACCATGTGCCCTTGGAAGTCTAGTGGAAGTTCTAGTAAATGCAACTGGCGCTCCAAAAACTGAAGACATCCTGGTGACAGCTGTAAGCCCTTCTGGTATTTCTCACAATTGTTCTTTGAAAAAAGTCGAAGAGGGACATAGTGCCATATTTAAACCAGACGAAGCAGGTATCTGGGAAATCGCCATCACCTACCAAGGTAGACACATCCAAGGTGGACCATTTACATGTGCTGTCTTTGATTCCACTGGAGTATCTGTACATGGTTTAGATGGAGCAATGCCACTGCGAGCTCATTCATTTGAGGTTGATGCTCGTGGGGTTGGTGTCTCCGGTGAACTGCATGTAGATATTGTTCATGATAAGCGATCACTAGTTTGCTCTGTTGAAAAAATCGTCGACAATAAGTACAGAGTTACTTTTATGCCACGACAAAATGGCAAGTACCGAGTCTACGTATACTTCAATGGGTACGATGTTAAGGGTTCTCCGTTCATCATGAGAGTTGGGACTAAAGGTCGTTCTGGAAAGACTCGCAATAGCCCACAACACGAAAATAAAAATCGATCGGAAAGTCCTTCTCTACATTACAACACATCTACGTCCACACGTCACAAGGATTACCGAACTGCAAAGAATGACTTGTTGAATCAAGAACGCCAAAGATCTTATTCACCACAGTATTCACCAAAGAATGAGACCGACTATCGATCTAGTAGCTATTACAAGCGGGAAAGTGAGGTAAGTCATAGAAGCTCCTCTCTGAATTCTGTGTTGTAACTAAAACCATGTTAACCAAACACCTTCAAAACACAAACAAAAATTCTACTAACACAGGATTCCTCACCAAAATTGGCTTCACCATCCCGTGACACACTCGATGCATCCCTAGTCCATAAAAACAACGTAAGCACCACAAATAATGAGCACCTATACTCGATAAGTCGGAAGTCCGAATCCAGACTTATCAATTCGTCGTCCTCTAAGAACGATTACTATTATGACAAAGAGAATGAATTATATACGCGAAAAAAAGATCGAGATCGTAATTTGACGCTAAGTCCGCCGCGAGAAGATCGATATGTTTCGAAGGCGACCATTTCTGACAGCCCAATTGCCAGTCCTGTACACGTAAATCACATTTTTACACTAAATTTCCTTTAATTTCAAATTTTTCTCAGTCAAAACCTTTCAACTACTAACTATGGTATCTATTTAGATTCGAACCAGTGAAGTAACAAGGAACAGCCCTTTGACCATTAAAACATCGAATCACTTCGAACATAGTACGAGGAATCTGACGTCGAGCCCTAGAAATCTATCAGCATCACCGATACCACCAAGGCATTATAGCAACTCACCCAGTAACTATGTTACAACTGCTACCCATCGGATTGGTAGCCCAATAACTAATAATAAGGTTCGTTGATTATCTTAATTTTTAAAAGATCTTCACAATTCAACTTAAACGTTACTTGTAGCCTTCCAGTTATGATAATGTCCGTCATGTTGAAAAGTCCTCGACATACAAAACCACATCGAACTACGTAACCGATTCGAATATACGAGCAAGTCCACTTTTTACCGGTGGTCTACAACGAAGAACTGCCTCTCCTGAGCCAGCCATTGACCATTCATCCAACGTCCGGGTTTCATCGATCAAACCAACTGCAGCCCGCCGCGACAGCTGGGATGTCATAAATAAGACGAAACACATGCTATCACACAACTCTTTAGAATCTCTGGCCAATATGACAGAAAAGCAACTCAACACGGATCTATCCTACAATCGACCAGATATTGACCATGAGACACATCGAAACACACAATACAACAAATTTGCTCTGGCCGAGCAGAAACACCATTCTGATCGCCGCGGTTCCGATGATTCCGATCAGTATAGGTAAGTCCTTAAGATAGTAAGTTCCAGTCAAAAACCATTCACTTTGTCTTCACACAGATCCAATGCCATCACAGTCAAGCAGTCTGACAATTTATATAACTCAAAGCAAAGCGGCTATACCACAACAATCAAGGAAACCACCGAGCGACATGTAACCGAGCGGAGCAGTGACACCGGCGGCTATGGATACTCATCTCTATCGCGATTTCGTCCGATAGACAGCAATGCCACTGGAGCTCAGGCAATACGAGTTCAAGATATTCCGAATGGCGCCATCGGTAGGCCTGTCGAATTTGAAATCGACGGATCAAAAGCGGGATCGGGCAACTTGGAGATTCTAGTTAATGGAGGCAGAGTTACATCATCAGTTAGATCATTAGGCGGTCAAAGATTTGTTGCAAGCTTTACACCACACGAACCTGGAACACACTCTGTTCAGATCACATTTAATGGAGAAACTGTGCCAGGTGAGGTGCATAATGATTTATTAAATTTGAATACTTGAAATAGCTTCCCGATGGAAGTTGATCTGTGGGAACCCGCTCCAAATTTATGGACTGAGTTGATTATCAAATTGAATCTGGTTTGTTGCAATGCTCATCTTCAACGCATGCAGTCGGTTGGTGGATGAGTTTTAGTCAAGTGTTGCTCGTATAATTAATGACCTAAAGACAAACGAAAGCCCTTTACATGAGGAACGTTGTTGGGTGACGGTTGTGTTATGGAAAATGTGGTTCGGTTGATCTTAGTTTATTTATATTTGAATCATTCTCTAATTATGGGCAATTGAAATGATGTGTGCGTACAAAAGAAAGTCGAAAAAATCGTATTTATGTGGCTTACGTGACATTTCTAATTTGCATAGGCATAATTAAAACAGACCACCTTGTGGGATAATTTATTTCCTTTTTTCTCATTAACTTTAAGTGTGTTTGCGGAAATTTTCGACGTTCCACACTGACAAATCCTTAAACTCCTTTTAGGTCACATTTCAAGATTTCAACCAACAAAATACTAAAGACTTGCCTTCTGTTTCAGCCGGTTGACTTATAGATTGTGTCTTGGTTTGTATTTAATTCCGTCTTTGGTTAGACCTGTTATAATCTTCACTGCTAACCTGGCCGTTGCCGTATGTACATACCAAAACCCTGACAAATAGTGGGAGTAGTACGAGTATATTTATCGAAAATCGAAAAACGAGTACACGCTCCCCAAGAGCTTCAGATGTATTAGTCTGACTTCCTTCATGTAAGACTGTGTAGAGAGAATAGTGGAGCTCCACGTCTGCAAAACATCATCTGATTAAGATGCAACATGCTAGAGTATGATTCAAATTTGATTTGCACTCAAAAAGGAATACGTGCTGGGCATTTTCATCGACAATAAGCATTCTTTCGGCAACACAACATTTGGCGACGTGTGTAGTTTAGTCAGGCATCAGGGCGTAGCAGCCCCGTATTCGGTCTCCACTGCGTATTGGTCGACTTAATATGCATTGTTGCCGATAAGCAAGCATTTTCATATAATATACTCGTAGCATTACTATTTGTAGAATCGTGTCTATCGTCAGTCTGCTTTGAAGTTCAGGCAACTAGACAATTGATCAACTAGAAATGGGCTTTCAGTCGATCCTCTCAAAAAGGTTATGTTCTTAGCCTGTCTAATTTTAATTTAGTGCTTATTGAAATTGCCATCCTATTCTTGAACGACATTAAGTTTTTAGGTGTCATTCTTGATAACTTCTTTGAACCAAACATGTTACGTTGAAAACCTCTATGGTGATATCGGCCTTCTCTGCAGCTATGATTAGGCCAATTGTATACAGTGTCAGTTCTGAGACACTTTTGTGGATAAGACCCTGTGGCGTTTGAAATATTGTTGCCCACCTGTTGAATTCCGCAATAAACAACATTTAGGCAGCATTAAGGTACATAAAACTAGAGTGAGCTTGTAGTAGCCACCGTGTGCAAACACTGTGTCCGGCATGGTCAGTGCAAGTGCATATATCGTATTTCAATGTTGTCTTAGTCTTTGAAGCAAAGAATTTCAAATATACACTTTTGTCCTATTCGTTATCTTATTCGTTATTTTATAAGCGTCGAGTGTGACGCAGGGTGGTCCAATTACAAATTTATTTAAAAAATTAATTATTTTGAATTTATTATAACTTTATTAGAAAGATAAATCGTTCCCAGCTACCTCGGCTGGCCTCGCACTAGCACAACCCTGAACCCAAATTTCTAAGACACCAAGCTGTCACTTTCTGCGGATGCATTGACTTTTCTAACCCCCAGATGCAGCAGTTTTAATTTTTAACATAGCCGCTGAGTTAAAATTCTTTATTCGACGCCCAGTTCGGGCTGCTGTATGGTTACAAATGAAAGACCGTGAGGTTGTCCCAAAGCAAAGCATTCTCACGAACTTTTTGCACAAATTTCCGTACAATGGACGCGGTGGGTATTTCATTTCGGCCAAAACTAGATTATTAATAAAAGTTTGGACAACGCAACAATGACTTTGGAAATAAGTTTCAAATATTTCCTAGCATTGCTAAACCGTAAATCTATTCTTTGTTAAGATTTCGAGCAGGAAAGAGCTTTCAGTGCCAACAAAAATTTATACATGTGATAAAAAACGAAACTTGTAATTGAACCACCCTGTATATACGAGCACGGGCATGTTGAGGACCAATATATGAATGTCGCTATTTAACATTTAGCTATCACAATTTCGCCTTACCTATATTTTACCGAATTACGAGTAACGTTGCAAGAGGTCATTTTACACTTTCTTAAGGTCTGTCAGAGTTTATAGCTTGTTTACATAATACCGTAATTGCAAATCGCCAAAAGTTATATCAGACGACAGGGAAGCACCTATATTTGAATTTCGGTTGTGGCTCATGAAGTATGCGCCGTGGCTTCGTTCTGCTATAACCATATGTCCTCCATTCCCAATTCATACAATTGGGGAATTGAAAATTCATTGATAATAGCTCTGTAGTGTTCATTATACTGAGTGACATTTTGGCCCGTGCTGTTCTCAAAAAAAGTGGTCAAATCATTACTTCAGGGCGAACAGCACACCATGCAGTGACTTTAAGTGGATGTACTGGCTCTTCGTGTATGATTTGTATGAATTGTATGATTTTAGATATAGTATCTCAGATTTACAAATTATGTTTTTCTGCCGAAATCACTGACGCATTGTCCATCAAAAACATCGCGACGACAGTTCCGGATTCTTCTAGAGTATAGCGTTTCATTGCTTATTCGCAAAAATTACAATTCTTTTTGCTTCACAAAATCGATGGAACTTACCAAAGGGGTCACACATTATGGACTAACTTGTATGACAATAAGACCTTATAACTAACTTAGTTATCAAAAACTATAATCACCTTAATTTTCATCATCAAAGCCGCATTCCTATTTTTTTGAAATGACTAGTTCATGTTCAGAAGGAAAACTATTAGCTGGAGACTCTTCGGATTAGATGTGTCTTTCTTTACTTTAGGTGGCGCTACAGTCCGGGGTGGACCTGGGCCTCAGTCAACAAGCTTCTCCAGCGAGCTCGATCCCTGGCTAGCTGCCTCCAGTTTCGCACGCTAAGTTGGCTGAGGTCCTCTACCACTTGCGTGCGCCACCTAAGTCTTAGCCTTCCTTTACTGCGCTGTCCCTCGGGGGCGGACTCGAAGACTTTTCGGACCGGAGCATTGGTGTCCATGCGCTCTACATGACATAGCCATCTCAGTCTTTGGATCTTCACTCTTCTGGCTAGGTCCATGTCGCTGTACAGTCCATACAGTTCGTCGTTGTATCTCCTCCTCCACTCACCGTCAATGCAGACGGGACCGAAGATCGCCCGAAGAATTTTTCTCTCGAAGCAACCAAGTCTTATAAAGGATGACTTTTGTTGTCCGAGAGAGGGCTTTGCTACTCAAGTGCCTTCTTAACCCAAAGAAACAGCTGTTGGCAAGAGTTATTCTTTGCTTGATCTCAGCGCTGGTGTCGTTGTCTGTATTTATAGCGGAGCCTAGGTAGACAAAGTCCTTAACTACCTCAAAGTTATATCTGGCAAGGGTTACGTTCTGCCCGAGTCGTCGGTGTTGGTTGTCCTTTTTGCTTGATAGCATATACTTGGTCTTGCCCTCATTGACCGCTTAGCCCATTTTCGCCGCTTCCATCTCAATACTCGCGAAAGCGCCACTGTCATCACGCTGCTTTCTCCCGATTATGTCAATATCGTTTGCTCGTTAGTTTTGCACTATTCTTTCGAGTACGATGTTGAAAAAATCGCATGACAGCGCATCGCCTTGTCTAAATCCTTTCTGGACATCAAAGGTCTCGGTGAGATCTTAACCGACCTTGATGGAGCAGCGTGCATTCTCCATCGTCATCCTGCACAGACGGACGAGTTTGGCAGGGATGCCAAAACTAAACATTGCTCTATATAGCTCGTCTCTATAGATGCTGTCATACGCGGCCTTAAAATCCAAATCCTCAGCATCGACTGCGATTCTACTACGATGTTCCATTGTTCATCTCTACAGGCTTCGGTTCGGGGTTTGTTTCCGCGGCATGTTATTTTTACCTTTTGGTAAAACTTCCGAACCTCATTCCTGGAGTAGCATCTCTCAATTTCCTCGATCGCGCGCTTCTCATGCTCTTTCTTCTTCCTCCTGAGAAGCCGGTGCTCGTCTCTCCTCTTCCGCTCATAGAGCTCATGTCTTTCTTTATTTATATATATTATCCGATCACTTTGATCATGGCCGGCATCGTCACTAATAACCAGATATATGTAATTCTCATCGCCTCCAGAGCGGTGTTTCTATTAGTTTCTAAAGAATTGTTAAATACGAGTAGTTAGTTGCAATCGCTTGTAAATGGCGTACTTTCAAAATTAACATGACTTCAATTTCAGCCCATAGATATGCAAGTATAAACTGTAGATATTCAGTTTCCCTACATTTAGGCGTACAGTAAGATTTTGTACGAGGGCGGGTCAATAAGTCCGTGACTTTTTGAATTTCTGACCTCTTTACTGAAACAGCAACACTGCTCCTGTCAACAGGCATCGGTCAGTTGACTCCTGTCAAAATTTAAACTTGCTGCGTCAGTTAGTTTGTGTTTGACAGCTATTTTTATCAGACTACTCACTAATTTGAGGAGAAAATGGAAAAAAGTGAATTTCGTGTGCTTATTAAGCATTATTTCTTGCGAAAAAAAAACCATTACCGAGACCAAGGCTAAGCTTGATAAATACTATGGGGACTCTGCACCATCGATTTCAATGGTAAAAAAGTGGTTTACTGGATTTCGTTGTGGCCGTACAAGCACTGAAGATGCCGAACGTCCTGGACGCCCAGTTGAGGTCTCTACACCCGAAACAATCGAAAAAATTCACGATATGGTGTTGGCCGACCGAAGATTGAAAGTGCGAGAGATTGTGGAAGCCGTAGGGATCTCGCATGGCTCAGTGGTTTCAATTTTGAATGATCACTTGGGCATGAGAAAGCTTTCCGCAAGATGGGTGCCGCGTTTGCTCACAGTCGACCACAAACATGAAATTGGAAACAGTCGACCAAAATCCATGAATTGGGCTATGAATTGCTCCCTCATCCAGCCTATTCTCCAGATTTGGCTCCGAGCGACTACTTCTTTTTCCCAAACCTGAAGAAATGGCTTGGTGGAAAAAGATTTGACTCCAATGATGAGGACCTCGACAAATCATTTTTTTTTGGAAGGGATTAAAAAAATTGGAGAAGCGTTGGACAAAGTGTATAGAGCTCAAGGGAGACTACGTTGAAAAATAAAATTATTTTTTTATCAAAAAATCTGTGTTTTAATCCAAAAGTCACGAACTTATTGACCCGCCCTCGTATCTAGCTCATGTTTATTTTTGTGTCACCGGCAGAGTACGAGTATATACCTAATTACGAGTATCAGTAACTCCATGCAATAACTAACTACAATGCCTAGGGATTCTATAGAACACCGATATTTGAAGAAAGGCTAAATATCTTCTTAAATGATAAATTAACTATTAAGTATAGCACTTTGGTTAATATTTGCATTTGAACATTTCGAGCATTCCATAGAATGGGTGTACTCTTGATACCTGGTTATTATTTAAAAACGATTTTTATCTAAGGAGTACTTAATGCTTGATTGAGCAATTTTTTTTTTTGAAATATCGTTTAGAAGGTTTGTAGCAAAGAAATGGGTATTTTTTTCTGATCGCAAATGGTGTATATGCTTTAGATGTCAATCACATATAAGCAGTCTTTTCTTCTTATAACACTTTAAATATTCACTTGAATGGGAATTTTTTATTTTTAAGGCAATACAGCTCTACATGTGTTTACGTGTTTAAGGGTGCCCTGGGAAAAATCTTCACAATTAAATTACAACTGTTCGTAAACTGACAGAGAGTGATGGACCGAGCATTTAACTTATTTGGTCGGGGGTTCAAATGCGATTAACTAAAATCCTCCGGGACCATAAACATGTCAGCAACGACGTCAGAAAATGTGGCTCAAGTTTGAAATAGCCTTGAAATAGTGCGCAAACAGCGTAAATCAATAATGAAGATTGCAGCTCACATTTCTTATCGATGGCTGTGTTCAAAATCAGTACAGAATATGAGATGCTATTGTTCTGACAACACCAGGAAACGCCATCAAAATCGTTACTATAAGTTAGTGTGGTGAGCAGTTTCAGCCCGAGGGGTTATTGACTCTTGTTTTTTTAACCAGCGAAAGACAGCCACTGCTGACGTGTATTACTAAATGATGAACAAGTTCTTAGAAGTGAAACTGCAGCTGTTTTCTGGGTTGAACAAGCGATCATATTTTAGCAAGGCGGGGCCACTCCGCTCACAGCTAGAGTTTCTAGGAACAAACAGTCCAATTTTGGTAACAAATTATTCAGCAAGTACGAAGCTACTTTTTTTTTGTGGGAATAACTCAGGCCGAGAGTTATTGGCAATAGTCCCGAACAATTCAGGCCAAACAAGAAAATATCCGCCATGAAGTTGCTGCCGTTGAACCAACGCTTTACTTACGCGTGTTCAAGATTCGATTGTAAGATTGTGTTAAGAGGAATGGACAGAATTCCATCGAACAATTTTCACTCTTCTCAGACATAACCCCTTGTTCGTTCAAAGCTATCACAATATAAATTATTACGCAATTCATTTATTTTTCGGTGAATACTTTAGCACAGATCGCCACATTATTTTTAAGCTTGGTGGGTTTTTTATACATTTTACTGCAATTGAATTTTTTTATTAAATCTGCTGCGAAAGATTAAATGTCATCGACCGCTTAAAGTCATTTTTTCTGTTCGACTTGGCATTGACAATATGTTGGACTTTCCAATGTGCTCATTTAAGATTTGAAATTAATTGACGGATTATTTTCTGAACAAACTGGCTCCTAAAATTCATATTTTAGGTTTCATTCAATAAATTGTAATCGGTGAAATATTTGCAGCATTTTAAGGTTTTCCACTTTGACAAACTTATTTAAGTAGTCTTGCCTAAGAAATTGCGTAGACATTTAGAATAGTTGCACTCTATTACAGTATTTCTGATCGCATTTTCAATTCACTTATTAAAATTATATTAAAAGTTTCATGATTGTCACATTTACAATGTACAATATCTAGGAGTTCAACTGCCAAGATAATGTCAAATCTATTCTTATTTTATCTTTGAGCTCTGATGCATTTATATCCGTTCACTTATTTCATGTGAATTTTGTCCATCCAAAGATCGAAATTATCGATGACTCTTCGAAGAATAAGTGAGTTAATGGCCGAAATTTCATTGGATGCTATATTTGTGATTCTAAATTATCGCTGGGTTATTGGGATGGACCTTACTCTTCAAATTACCCCAAAAGGTGTCAAATTGCGAGACTTCGAAGGCAAATCAAATCCTCCTCTAACCGAAATAAAGCGATCTTAAAATTTTGTACGCAATGAATTGGTTAATTGATGGCTTGTGTGGACGATAGCGCCGTCGTGCTGAAACCAGAAATCGTCCAGACCAAATTCTGTCAATTTTAGAAACAAAAATAGCCGTTCAACATGTTGCGGAAATGTTCTCCATTGAGTGTAACCCTCTCCAGCCTTATCTTCGAAAAAGTACGGGTCGACGATGCCTCCAACCAACTGCGAATTTTTTGAGATGCATAAGATTTTCATCTCTATTTTTGTACCCATCCGTCCAAAAATGGTCTTCATCGGAAAATATCAAATTTGATGACAAATTTTCCCGGCGATCCAACGCACGTCCAGTTAACAAATCAGCGACGTCTTAGATGATCCAAAGGCTTCCATTGTTGTGTAACTTGGATTTTATAGGATTGCAAGTGAAGATCAATTTTTAAAATTCGCTGTAAAGGACCATAAGTGAGGCCCGGTTGTTGACTTTGGTGACGAATTGAGGTGCTTGGTTGGTTTTGAACACTTTCGCTTTCAGTGGTGATGTTTTGGCGTATACATGCTGGCCGAACATGCTGAGGTTGACCCGATACCGAATCAGTCTCTTCACCATTGCACGAATTCCGGACGAAAAATTCACGAATTTTAAGAAATGTTACTTTTACAGATCACCTATTTTGGAATATGATTGAATAACAAAACTGCGTTGTTCCGTGGTAAACGACTCCATGACTAAATAAGCCAAAGATTGTGTGACATCTGTCAAAAAAATCAACCACATTAAATTCAGTAATTGGCAGCCATCATCTACACAATTTGTGGGCTCACCCTTTATTAACTGCTACCCTCTCACTGACAACAATTTCTTACGGAAACTAATCTAGTGCCAAACATTAAAGATAACAAATTGCTTACTGAAGACTTTGATCTTCTCCGTGCCGATGTTCAGGACGAAGAAGAGAATTTATACTATATGACAGTGAAATTCTGCTTTTCGCCTTGATGGAATCGAAATGTTTAAAAAATCTTCGACATCATCTATTCGCGAATTTCCATTTCGAAGCGTTTCCTTTATAAGTAACATATGTTGTCATTACATTCGTCTCTTCGTCTATGCAATTGATTACATTTTCGATCCTGCAGATCCGCATAACATTATAATTATCTTAGGAGGCTTTAACACACCAAAGCTCCAATTGGTTCAAACCACTAGATTTCTGAAAAAGGAGTCGATTGTCCTGCCGATTCCGGTTTTTATCAATAAAATGATATCATCAATAAGATTGATAAACAGCTTACCCAACTTGATCTATGCAGATAACTGCATCATTTCAAAAAGTAGCCACCTTGTCTCTGAATTTGACAGCTATCACTGACCCTTTTCTCTACTTTTCTTATATGACGATGGCCTTAAAACTGATACGAACGCTCTTATAATTTTAATTATCACAGAGCGAACTTTAGCAAACTCAGTAACCTTCTTACTAATGCCAAAATTTAGCTTTCACTTTGAAAACTCAAGACTTACAGTTAACTATGCTATATCACTCTTTTGGGCCGAGATTACACTCTCTTTGAAATAAAAGAAACAAACTTTAGTACAAATATCTTCAATCTCGCTCTATTACCGATTTTTTCAACTAAGATTTTGGCTTTCACAAGAAAGCCGACAATGTTCTGTAGTTCTTACTCCATAAAAGCCTCCTCTGGAGTAGCTCAAGGTAGGGCTCTTGGTCCCTTGCTATTTATACTAACATACTCTGATTGTCTTTTACTTCATAATGATTTGGACAATGATTTGTTGCAAAGAGACTTTTCTTGAACTCATTGTGAGTAAATGCCAGGCAATAACTTACACCCGTAGGTTTTTGCCAACTTCTCTAGGAACATGTGTAATTTAATCAACTTGTCCCCATAGTAACTAAATTGCAGGAGCTATCCTAAAAATTAAGCCAACTCTGTACTTTATTTTACCAAGCCATCGTCTAATGAATTCTCTAACCCATATATTACTGCTGTACTTTTGTTAAGATTTACCTAAATCTTAGATAAATCGTAAAGTATTTACAGTCCGTTTGATAAGATCGGATACGGCAAAACTCGTTTATGAAAATCGGTTTGGAAGTGGCATCTGCATTAGCAGATACAAAAATACTTCTGCTAAGATGCTTTGAATAAAAAAATTTAAAGAGTGTTCAATTTTTGTCAGAGACGGAAGCATTTTAAAATGAATGTCGCGTTTGCATCACGTTATGGAGCAGTATTCTTGGGCACGCATCCAAAAGGACCGAAAATGTCATACGGAGCAGTTGCTAAATACATGAAGAAGTCAAAAGCATTTGTTAGCAAGTGGGTTCACCGATATTCCCAAGTTAAAAATGTGGGTGATTTGCCGGATCGTGGGTCTACGCCAAAAACAACAAAACAGCAGGACAAAATGATTCTACGCGTGTTTGAAAAAAATCCTCTTCTATCGTTACATGGAGGACAAGGGATTTTACGTAAAAGGGGTCTAAATGTGTTTTGTGATACGATACGAAGACGTTTACTAGCCAATAATGTAAAATTTCGAAGCACAATAAAGAAACCACTACTGTCAAAAAAACACGTAGGCATGGTCTTCTATCACTCATACCTGGTGTACACAATCCAATAAATTAATCCAGCGGACCGTCAAACACCCGGCAAAGGCGCACGTTTGGGGATGCTTCTCAAAACAAGGATTTGGCAATTTGTTCATGTTTATAAATAACTTAAACGCACCCAACATGGTCAAAATTTATAAGAAGGCTTTATTACCATCTGCCCAAAGGTGGTTTAAAAGAAGGAATGAGAATTGGTTACTGCAAGAAGATAATGACCCGAAACATCGCAGTAGTTTGTGCAGTGCGTGGAAACAAGAAAATGACGTCGATCTTTTAGATTGGCTATCACAGTAGCCTTATGCAAATCCCATTGAACATGTTTGGGCATTCATGAAGCTAAAGCTCCAAGGAAAGAAGATCTCGACGGTCAAACAATTATCACGAAAAATACGAGTTTTCTAGAGATCTTTGTCTCAAGATTATGCTATAAGATAAGTAGAAAGCATGCCTCGACGACTCCAAGCAATAATTGATAATGGAAGAGAGTGGACAACATATTAATTGAAAAGCATTCAAGTAAATAAACAAAATAAACCAGTACAATTGATTTTTTCGTATTATTATAAGTTCTTCTTTAATTTTTGCCGTATACGATCTTATCGAACGGACTGTAGCTTTCAACCGTGTTTCAAACCACATCTACTCGAAGCATTCTTGAATGTTCAATGAAAAAAATGTTTGATAAATTTTCCGTTGGTAACAGACGAAATAAAGTTTAAAAAGATACTAAACTCAAAACCAGAACCACAATTATGTGATATCATTAAACAATTAAACTGTCGATAATAATTGTGTAATAAGATAAAAAAAAAATTAACCACAAGGTATGGAAAAAAGTTTGGTCACTGTAGCGGATACTCTTCGAAATCACAAGCACACATACGAGCACGAGTAAACACACACATTCAGTTCGTCACATGTGTAGGTGTTAAATGGTATGCAACTGGTTTCCCACAAGCGATTCGAATGAATGAATCTTTCGAAGCGAACTCAAGACGCACAGTGGTTCATTTCAAGCTCACTCAATAGCTCAAGCCATACCTATGTGTGTCTAGATTTTAGATACCTGTGATGAGTGGATGTTCACCTTTTGAGTTAAAAACGTTCCCATGAGAGTAATTACCTGCTTCTTTAAGAGACGTCTATGAGTGGTTTTTGTATTCACAGAAGCGATCATAGACGGTTAAGTGGAATTTCTGCAACTAAATTTCCGGCAGTCTCTTCTCTCGGTTCGTTTAAGTCTGGTGTAAACGCGTTAAGCCGCGGTTTCTTACTAAAAAAAAAAACAAAAACAAAATAAATATAAATGAAAATTCTAATACCTGATTTGGCCATGGTTCAAAAGACTGATTTACCACAAAACAATTTAGATTTTTAGATACTTCTTTAATTCATATATTGAAAAAATACTAAAGTGCGCTGTATAGGACCACTTTGAAACCTGTTATTAGCTCTTAGATGCTCCTGGCCAATTTTGGTAACGCAAGTAAAAAGGGCTCAAAGTAAAAGTTTTCCTTGGGGCACAACTGGAAAGTGAACTCTGTCGTTGCAACGTCGGTCGTCGCCATTTTGTTAATATCGGGGTGTTGCTTTTTTGCAGTTCGCTGACTAATATTTTAAATACGGGCGTATGCACTTTTTGCGGTAAACCTATCGTAAACAGTGAAATTCATTTGAGTATTCGTTACTATAATAATTGTTGTTGCTTCTTGCATGAGAGGAATTTTGAAAATAAAAAATTCTTTCAAAGCAAAGTATTGTAGATACAAGTAATTATCGTGCAAAAGTCGAAAGCAATTTATAGTCGAGACTACATTCCAATACATATCTACGAGATGACGTGACAAGTTTTTGTGTTTTTTTTCTTACCAAAGATACTCGACACTCACTGAAGCAGAATTTCTTTTCATTTAAATGAATTTTTATTGCTTTACAATCGGTGTGACAATAGATACATTTTTCGGTTCGAAGATCGGAGTCTGATCGTCGATCAGTGAAATTGAAAAAAAAATAATAAAATAAAAAGTTTTCGAGGAGTGTTACACGGCAAGAGAAACAGAAACGAACGAGGGAGATAGGGGAGTTCAAAACGAGTTTCGCGGTTTGTGTGTGTTTTTCCTCAAATATTTTGTGCAAAAGTGAAGAAAAAGAAAAAGGAAAAAAATTAAATAATTCGATCAAGAGTTAAAAAGTGACCAGCGATAATCATTTTTTTTTTTTTTTTTTGATTTGTGTTGTTAATTTTGTTTTTTTTTTATTTTTTTTTTTTTAACATCTTCGTATCTTCTCTGCGTTACCGCCATAGTGTGTGATTGATTTCAAGGATATACCTACGCATATCTGCGGCATTTCATCGATCTTCGATCTTTTTCATCAAGTGTTTTAGAGTTCATCGCTTCATTGACCAGCTGCTGCCTTGCATTAGGAATACACGAATACCTGCTGATCCGGAAGATTCTTGTTTTTGTATTCAAAGTATTCATATAGATACTGGAAGATACAAGAGCACCTTGAGTGCCTTTTTTGATAAAGCAGGTAAAAGATACAAAATACTTCTTACTCGTAGTTTGTAAAAAGAGCGTTTTAGAATCTAGAAGAAAAGAGAAAGATTGAAAGAGAAGACTTGTTATCCCATGCGTACAGACCTATTTAACATACATATATTTATGTATGTATATCTAAGGAACCTGTACTTAGATAGCTAGGCACCTGTTTAATATTCCTACACTTGATAGCGGCGTACCTACTATTATATAATTTTTTAATTCTTTAAATATTTCTTCTGCTCTTATCGTTTTCGTATATGTGTTTGTGGTACCGTTTTGGTTCACCTTTACGAGTATAACGGGTACGTGAGCAGTTCTTGGCTTGTGTTAATTAACGACAGCAGTTTGTCATCATACCAGTAAGTACCTGTAGATTCATTTTGATTTGGCTTTACACTCAGTTGACTGAGTTGGAACTGGAGTTTTCGTAGATCGATGACCGGTTGAATTAGCTTATGCAATTTGAATTAAGCTTATCGATTTTAAATAATTCAATTCAGCATTCATTTGGCGTGCAAGGTGTTTCCAAATTTCATTGGATAACTACCTACCTACTCGTACAAAAGTACATTCCCCTGGCAATAAATCACATAACACTTGCACCTGATACGATGTATTGTAATCGATATTGGTAAACTTATACAATACGAAATTTTTAAGGAATGACAAGGTCTCGAAAAGTACCAACCATGCAAGTTTGATAACGCCTTATATCTCATAAAAGGAAAGGCCTTCAGCTTCAAGTGCATGTGTACAAATATGCAATGATACAATGAGTTTTGGGTGGAAGTTGCTACCTAGCACTGCGAAACCACCACATTCTACAGCGCATACTTTTAGAAATAGAATTGTTACTTAATTATCAGGACAGCGACCCCTGGAAGGTCAGCGTTTTTCAAATTTAACACTCCCAGTTCTTCGACCAAGGTTTCCGTCATCCGTGATTGACTAAATTTTAAACATGAAATCCGAATGTTTTCTTGAACGAGAGGCGGTTCAAACCTTTTTTTACTGGAGCGTACTCTCTCGTACGAGTATACATAGTGCAGATGACAGATTTTTTCTAATCGCACTTCATGCACATCTTATGAAACCACTTGAACTTGTTTCATCGAACCAAATATTCGATGTAAAATTTACTTTACTTAAGTTTTACTTTGCATTCAGCTCTATAAAGTAAGATATTTAAAATCAGATTATTGAGTTGTATCTATTGTGATGAGATTCCATTTATCAGGCTTAGTTTCTTTGACCAAACACTGTGAATGAGTTGGAGCTTCTCTCTACGAAACTTTCTATAAGTCAACAGACTAATCGTTCAATCCGACAGGCATCACATGAAGGTTTTATCCAGGAATTATTCGCAACAGTCTTTTGTGGCGCCCTTGTTTTTTCTGGGGCCCTTAAGTGGATATCACGCTCATGTTGGTAAATTTGCACTCCTTCTCTCCGGCACAGCGTACTGCATTTCCTGGATGGTGGCGATATCTGCTTCGTAGCAGTCCAGAAGGCTTCGCTTGTTTGGCTGAATGCAACGTGGCCAATAGTAAATTTGTTCCCATCCGACGCTTCACATTAGTACGGTCTGCCAACATAAAAGGCCTGAAAATTTCTTCGATACATTCGGCAAAAAGAGCTTGATATTGTGGAGCCAGTGATCGAATTCAAATTCGGTGATATAAGACCTTCAGTTGACTTCTAGAGGGCTAATTTCATCCTCCTGAAAATTTGTTGTTTGAGCTCAACATCAAATATGTCAAAGTATCTCATACGAGGTATATGGGTATTTTTTGACATGACATTTCCATTGTTATAAGTTTCTTAGGCCAAGCCGGTTGCATGGACCCAGCACTTGCCCAAATTAAAATCGATTTTATAGCTGTCGATTGTTACATTCTATCATAGCTGATGTTTGCTGGATCGATTTCGGTCCATAACATGTACTTCACCATTCACCTCAAGACCAACTCGTCTGGCTTCATTCTCAATTGCTGAAAACAAGAACAGCTTACAGTTTTCTGTATTGGAGAGCTACCACACTATCCGAAAAGAATGATCCCTGATCCCTGTTTGAAATAAAAAAAAATATATTTAAGAGATTCTATTTCCAAGTCACTCGTACATGGAGCATTTCAAATTCTTGAACCCTAGGTACGGGTGATCTTGTGAATGTTACGCAGAGATAGCACATTAATGTATTACTATTACTGCGTCAGAAGCTCTCAAATTAGACATTCAAAGAAGATAGAATTGATATTTCCAAATTTTGCAAATGATCTGCTTCTCCTAATCTATCCGAATTAGTGGTCTTGTGCTGACCTCCTTTCGCTCGAGTATTATTTTCCATAAATTTATAGTCTCTTCAGCTTTCGCGTATTAATAAGCTTGTAAGAATCAACCCAAATTTTCCTTTAGGCCGATGGCCTTCACTATATTGCAAGGCCTAGATTTAATTTAAAACAAAAGTGTTTTGTCTTTAAACTTTGTTTGTATTGTAATCGGTCCTAAGTTTATCTAATAATGTAATATTACAAAGCGTTCTTTGTTTTTGCTCAAAATCTTTTCATTTTCCTTTTAAGAGTCCTGTTGTACTTCGAAACGCCTCATAATTTCTCCTCTTTTTCAAGCAACGACACATGGTATTCGTGTTGTGGATTTTTTTGTTCTGTTGTCTTGAAATGTAGACATGGTGATTTGGGATGTATTCAAGCATGCAATATTGAGTATAAGTTTCATTAGTTGATACAACTTTCCCAAACAGTGATCAAAGTCGACATTTACTTTTATTATACAATCTTATCGAAGATTGAGTTCCACTTGGACATCATGTATCTTATAACTCAAAGCTGCAAATTCGATTTCAATGAAATAATGCGCAAGAAGTAGAAAATTGTGTTTTCAGATCGGAATACTCTGTATCGACTTAGAAGCAAGGAAACACATGAAACCAAAGAACAATCTCAAATAAATTATTTTATCTGGGAAAACTGACCAATGTAACATGACCACCCCGAACAAAACATACCACAAAACAGGCTCGTGAATGAACTAAAAAAAAAATATGATATAAATCGTGGATGCGAATTCATCTTGATTTCAGTGAAGGGTTTTCAACACTATTTCACAATTCAAACATATGAGCCTATAAAATCAACGACGCAAAACCTTGATGCAATTGATTACAAAAAACAAAAGCAGATTTTTATGTCGCAAAAACCCTTCACTTAATAAAAACCCTCCGCGCCATTTCATTAGGAGAGTTTTGTCATCTTGGAGAAGTCTATGGTTGGGTGCACGTTCTTAAAAAATAAATAAACATTTCCGTTTAAGGTCTGCTACCCTTTGACTTTGAGACCTTGGTATTGATATATATACACGAAAGTTGACTATCTTATGATTTCAGCAATAAAAGAAGATATCTTAGGGAAATAACGACAAGAAGTTGTCGAATATACTGCAAGCCATGTACCTATACTACTGCGTTAAGCTCAATAAACTTCAGACAGTCGTATTCACTATTCATTAAAAGATACTACATGATGTGAATAAAAGGGCAGTGCATCTTAATAATCATTTTCTGGATTTGTGTTCTGTCAGTTTGGCTTGTAATGGGTCCTTTAACGATGAATATAATTCCCTGTTTACCCTTCCGACATCAAATACTTTGCTCATAATCTGTTCACTTTAGTCTCTTAGCTGTGATATGGAATTCTAGGCGAGCGAGTCTTGTAAATGAAAATCTGGCACCCTGATCTCAAAGACCGAGGAACTAAGTTTGGTTAGAGAATATGCCCCTTATGTTCGATGGAATGGCGACCACTTAAGGAAAATGAGAACATCTTTGCAGTTATGTTGAAAACAAAGCGTGCACGACATTAGCTCTAAAACTGGAATCATACTAAACAATTCTGCCGACAGACAGAAAATATCGTATCTAGCACATGTTTTCACTGCTTAACGTCCAAAAATGCATCTAGCAATCACCTAAAAAAAACTGTCAGCCAGATTGGTCACAGTGTGATCGATGCAAAGATAGCTCAAGTATTCTGGATTTCTGAATGTTTCACGGAGTTAACATAAATCAGACTAATGCCTTGTTATAGCCGAAATCCGAATGCATGTATTGCCTGTAATAAGAAATATTGACGTTAAACGGCTGTAATCGAAAAATACTGATAAAGCTGCGGGAAATCATATGCTGCCAACTTGAAATGCAGAAATATATCAACCATGTGAGACTCCGTATCTGGTATGCTAGGTTCCTTTCGACCTTATTGTAATTTTCTGATGAAAATCTGATCTCCTGGATTGACGAGTGTGTCGGTATGAACTTACAGTGAAACAAGAAGCATACAAGGTGAGGTTGGAAAGAAGAATGGTACCTGGTAATAAAGGGTCTTTCATTAAGCGCTTCCTATCTTCAAATTTAGATAAAACAAAGTGTGTGTGAGATATCATCGAAACCACATGTCGTTGGTGTCATATCATCCAATTCAGGCCAGCTCGCCGTTGAGGGTGATGGCCTTCCCAACGTCGTTCTAAAAGAAATATGGACCGTCGTCATCGGCCAGCCCAAAATTCATACCAAGCAGTGACTTTCCGGGATGTATTAGACGCTCTTGGATATCATTTGATTTGGTATTGTCTCAAATTCGAAAATTTTGTTTACTGACGTACCCATTCATGAAGAAATGGGCCTCATTTCTGAAGATGATTTTTCGATGAAAATTGGGGTAAATTTTCAACTGCTCCATAGCGCATTCAGCGAACATAAGTCGTTATCTATGGTCTTTTAACTTCAGCTCCTGGGTCAGTTGAATTTTTTACGGATGCAGGTCGAAGTCACGATACAAAATTTGCCAAGTTTTGGTCTGCGAAAGACCGAGTTTTTGTGAGCGACGCTAAATCGACTGCCTAGGATTCTTCAGCACACTCTCAAGGACAGTGGCGATGCTTCGGCAGATCTTGCGTTTCGTCGATGTACGGGTCTTGGTTTATCGTTTACTGAGCCAGTAGACTCAGATTTATCCACCGCACTGCGAATAGTCCTCTCGGTAGGACAATTATGATGATCGTAAAATAGGCGAAGCACTCGGAACGTTGCCCGAACAGAACACCAATTTTGATAAAACAATTTCATCATTTGTATGCGTTGTTGAACACTATACCCGTCCGTGGTAATTTGGCAAAATAGACTGAATAAAGGACAGCCAATGTGACAGTTGTAGCTTCAACAAAATGGTCAATGGTCGGAAGTCCCTATTGAAAGAACCTTTATTTGCAAAGAAGACGGAAGGAAAAAATTTGGCCATGTCGTATGTGATACAGTAACTAATCCCCTTCTTTAAGAACTATCCCGGGATTTGTTGAATAAGTCTCGAACTTCAAAAAACTTTGGAAAAATGATTTAATTGCACTGCAATAAAATTTTTGGGACAATAATGACATAATTTCACAAAATATGTTGCAAGTGAGACCATTCTGTTAGAACTACGTGATTTCGATTATATTGTCATTCATTTACTGACAATAAATTGCCAGCAACCTCCTCCAGGAAAACTAGTCCGATGGTGTAGCAGCCCAGAGTTTGGATGGGTTTGTTTGAAAATTCCCCAATCACTTGTGTTCAATGAGAGAATTAATGAAATTTCTTCGCTGTGTATGGTCTGTAGGCTTAAGTTGTTGAGTCAAAAAAAAAACGAAAGTCTTTCATAAGAATATCTCCATGGTGGTCACTACGATGATGAATAGATGTGTTTGGAGCCACATTATAGCGAACAGGCATGATGATCGATAGTCTGACATCAGTAAAGTCAACGAATTTTTTGTTATTTATTTTTTAACCATTCATTTACCAAAAATTGGTCAAAATTAGCAGATTATGGCTTAAGACTTTTCACGAAATTAGGTTTAACTTGTGTTTGAATGTTTAACTGCAACAGGATGAATGCCGGTAAATATAAGTTTTCTAATCTTCAGTCGACACCCTTTAGTTATTTTAGAAAATGTGGACCTCTCTCGACTAAGCGCTTCCAACTGGTTCTATAGGTATACTGACACTGTGCTATCATAACTTCAAAGTTATGATGTTCCCCAAAAGTTCTACAACCGAATCAAATGATATTTCAATGCAACAACTTGTACTTGTACATCCAGATATCTGATGTTGGGAATGTAAGGTTTGTTACCAACATCCCGCTCAACATGAGGAGAAATTGCATTTTGTTGTCACACCTTATCGGGGCGTATGCACTTATCTTCTTTTTTTTTTTTTGTTATTAAAAACTTTGTTGTCACTCTGCTCAAGTGGTACAAATATTTTTCTTGTCCCAAAATGTGGAACAATGATTTCTAAAAAAAAATGTCGCATCCAGTCAACAATCTAATCTCAGTTCACAACAGAAGATTTCATGTTTAAATAATTAACACTTGGCTGATGTTGTAAATGTCAGCAAATGAATCTAGGTTTGGCTGAAGAATTCAGATCTTCACACCTCAGGGCCAGCACAACGACCTCTCCATCGGCAAGAAATATTTAAAAATAACATTTTTCCGGAAGAGAAATCAAAGTACTGTCTTTCAAGTCTGCGAAAAATGAAGCTGCATTTGAACTTTCAAAACGTTTCTTTTTAACCCAAAGACGCATTGTTTCTGGTTTCTACTACAAGTACTTTGTACAAAATAACTAGTATCTAATGTTTTGTATATGGCGCGCCAAAACAATGACAGTAATAATTTTCGTTACTTTTCACTGCTTTCGATTGCAGATAGGTAAGATACGAGTATGTATGAAAGAAAATGAGTAAAAGAGAAGATGAAAATTACCAGGAAAAACCCACCGTCATTTGATCAATAAATCACGTTTTTCTGAAGTACCTCTTACTTCTGGTTCGCGCACTGTTTGGGTTTTTTCTGTCGTCTGTAATAAATTTCTCACGGCAGCGGATTATTGAGGTGAAATCTTCTTAGGTGTCCAATAACCGCCAACCTCAGTCAATTGGCGGCATGCCAGATACTAGTCGCAGACGTAGTCGTCGCACTTGCTATCGCATTTGTAGTCGGCTATTTTAATTTATCTATCAAATCCAAGAAATGCTTGTTCGAGTATTTGTATTCACATCTTTCTCAGTTTTGCAGCATCTTAAGTGATTTCACTTTGGGTTTTCTGTTGTGTAGTATGTCTTCCTGTTGCGATGTCTTTTTTTTTCTGCGACGTAATTGGCAAGAGAGGGAAGATTTCCTTTAGTATTTACACTATACCATACATTCCAATAGTGTGATTATTGGTCTGAGTTTTACAAGCTTTCATCACTAAGCACCTTGACTTTGACTTTCACATTGTTGTCAAATGGATGGTGCTTGTAGATAATTATGGTCTGTGCTCAATGAAGAATGAATAAAGCCACAAACTCTTGTACGTTGTAAATTATATTCAAGTTAATTAAAATTGATTTTCTAGTAATGACTTCATAGTTCTAATAGACTAGTATATTGGCAAGCAGCTAATGCACGTCAGCATTGGGTTAAATGGTAAAATTTCAGCCAAGTTGTTGGCAAACTCTCCAAAAAAAAATTTGTTTCCAAGCCAAGTAGAAGTATGGTGTTTCAGTACCAAAGAATCCATGTATATACATACTCATATGTTCGATATCATATGAAAAGGTGCTTTGCATCAAGCGTTAGATGCCATTAATAACTAACTGGCTCTACACCCTGGTGGACCACCTGCAAGTAGGGTCTTTAGCTAGCTGCCTCCGGTTTCGCAAGCTGAGCAAGTTGAGGTCGCCTTCCTCACTTTTGTTTTTTGAGAGAGGGCTTTGCTAGTCAACTGCCTTCTTAGTTTGAGGAAGGGACGATTGCAAAGTGTTAATCTTTGCTAAGTCTCAGAGTTCTTGTCATTGTTTGAATTAATAGCGGAGCCTAGGTAGACAAAGTATATCTATCGAAGGTGCAGCGCCTTTTCCGCTTAATACTCGAGAAAGCTACACTGACATCACGCTGCTTTCTTTGAATAATGTCAATATCATCGGCGTATGCGTGCAATTAGACAAACTTTTGAAATATTGTGCCTTACTCATAGATAGATAGATTTATTTTTGTTTTTACGTATAATAGTTTACATTTGGCTTATTGCCGCACATTTTACAATACAGGGATTCGATATACTACCTTTCCACTAAATTATTAAAATTTTTTACATAAAGAAAGAAATTTTTACAAAAATAAGAATTTTAGAAGGAAACACGACTAAAACCTTCCATATAAGAAAAAAAAACAGAAAAAGCGCATTAATATGCAAATGATATATAAATAATTAAATAATTCAGTAATTAAATAAATAAAAAAATTAATAAATTAATAAATTCAATTCAGCAAATAAATAAATTAATAAATATACGAGGGCGGGTCAATAAGTCCGTGACTTTTTGAATTTCTGACCTCTTTACTGAAACAGCAACACTGCTCCTGTCAACAGGCATCTGTCAGTTGACTCCTGCCAAAATTTAAACATGCTGCGTCAGTTAGTTTGTGTTTGACAGCTATTTTTATCAGACTACTCACTAATTTGAGGAGAAAATGGAAAAAAGTGAATTTCGTGTGCTTATTAAGCATTATTTCTTGCGAAAAAAAACCATTACCGAGACCAAGGCTAAGCTTGATAAATACTATGGGGACTCTGCACCATCGATTTCAATGGTAAAAAAGTGGTTTACTGAATTTCGTTGTGGCCGTACAAGCACTGAAGATGCCGAACGTCCTCGACGCCCAGTTGAGGTCTCTACACCCGAAACAATCGAATAAATTCACGATATGGTGTTGGCCGACCGAAGATTGAAAGTGCGAGAGATTGTGGAAGCCGTAGGGATCTCGCATGGCTCAGTGGTTTCAATTTTGAATGATCACTTGGGCATGAGAAAGCTTTCCGCAAGATGGGTGCCGCGTTTGCCCACAGTCGACCACAAACGCAATCGTGTAACAACTTCACAGGAAGGTTTGGCGTTGTTTAATCGCAATATGGAGGAGTTTTTGCGCCGTTTTGTAACCGTGGACGAAACATGGATCCATCACAACACACCAGAGAACAAACAACATTCAAAACAGTGGGTTTCTAAGGGTGAATCGGCGCCAAAGAAGGCCAAGGTGGGTTTGTCAGCCAATAAATTTATGGCGACTGTTTTTTGGGATGCACGCGGGATAATCCACATTGACTACCTTCAAAAGGGAAGAACAATCAATGGGGAATATTATGCCAACTTATTGGACCGATTCAATGACGATTTGAAAAAAAAACGACCTCATTTGGCCAAGAAAAAAGTTCTTTTCCACCAAGACAATGCAAGGGTGCATTCATGTACAGTTGCCATGGCAAAAATCCATGAATTGGGCTATGAATTGCTCCCTCATCCACCCTATTCTCCAGATTTGGCTCCGAGCGACTACTTCTTGTTCCCAAACCTGAAGAAATGGCTTGGTGGAAAAAGATTTGACTCCAATGATGAAGTCATCTCGCAAACAAAGGCCTATTTTGAGGACCTCGACAAATCATTTTTTTTGGAAGGGATAAAAAAATTGGAGAAGCGTTGGACAAAGTGTATAGAGCTCAAGGGAGACTACGTTGAAAAATAAAATTATTTTTTTATCAAAGAATCTGTGTTTTAATCCAAAAGTCACGGACTTATTGACCCGCCCTCGTACATATCCACAAATATACACAAATTAAACAAATGAAAACAAACTTAGTCGCATTTAATTAGCGCATAAATTAATTTATGAATTTATGAAAGGGTTATCAGCAAAACTACATCGTTCTACAAATTTAGATTTTAGTTTTCTAAATCTATCATAAATCAGTTCAACATTTGCTTTAATGTGCAGATCTAGGGTAGAATGATGCCAGGGTAATTTAAGCATCATTTTTAAAACTTTGTTTTGGCATAATTGTAGTTTTTTTATGCGGCATTTTGCACAATCGCCCCAGACTTGGTTTCCATATAACAGAATCGCTTGGAAAATTACTTTGTAGATTATTACCTTGTTTTCTGTTGAGAGGGATGATTTTCTATTTATGAATGGATACAACATTTTGATGGCAATACCTGTTTTCGTTACTGTTCTATTTATGTGTTCGTTAAATGTTAGTTTTGTATCTAGATGAATCCCTAAATATCTAATACTGGTCGCCTAAGGAATGTTTACTCCATTAACTTGCAATTGAGTAGATGGTAAAAAGCAACACTTTCTTTTTCTGGTAAAAAAGATAACTTGTATTTTATCTTCATTCAATTTAATTTTCCACTTTGAATAATATATTCTTAATACTTCAATCGCATTTTTGAGGTTGCTTTCAATATTGGAAGTGAGGTCATGTGTAGAATAAATTGCTGTATCATCAGCAAAGTAAGGGAAATCAGAAGTGTAGAGGTTATATAGAATAGGACCTAGGACAGAACCTTGGGGAACACCAGAATTGAACGATATTAAATTTGAGACGCCACAGTTAAAATGAACTTTAAAACAACGACCAGATAGAAAACTTTGGACCATTCCACAAATATGTGACAGAAAGTTGAAATTTATCATTTTAAATATCAGGCCGTTGTGCCACACAGTATCGAATGCCTTTTCAATGTCTAATAGCACTATTCCAGTTGATTTGCCTGCGGAGCGATTTGCTTTCACATAATTACAAATTCTAAGAACTTGATGCGAGGCGCTCATGTATATTGTGGTTTCCACCGTTCTTTGCAAATCAATTACTCGAAAACCTCTTTACTCGATACATCAACTGTATAGAAAATCACAAAATATTTTATCAAGAATATATTTATTTCGCTTGGATCTGCTTTTTGGGGACTCAAGATGTGTTTCCCACACTTTGGCATTGGTAAATTGGTTTATGAAGCTGGTATGGAACACAACTCTGACTTCCATTCGACGGGTAAGCCGACTTTTTAATCGGCAAACACAATGAAAATACACGATCTTGTCGACTTTTTCGTTTTTAAAGGAATTTCTAACAATTATATAAAAGTTGATGAAAGCTTCGATCTTTCCTCCGACCAGTCACCAGTCATACTGACAATGAGTGACACGCTCATTAAAAGACAAGCACCGCTTCGACTAACTGGAAGAAACACCAATTGGGAAGGATTCTGGAAAAAAAATCGAAGATAACGTGGAATTAAACGTCTCAATAAGATCACCACTTGAACTTGAAATCGAAGTTGACTCCTTCGTGGAAATCCTTCAATGTGCTGTGTGGAAGAACACACCTTATCAACGACAAAAAACGGTGAAAAATAGCACGAATTACCCGCCAGAGATAAAAGAAATGCTAAGGGAAAAGAGGAAAGCACGCAAGAAATGGCAATTTACTCGAGCTTCGCAGAATAAACGATGTCTGAATAAGCTTTGTAATCTGCTAAGAAACCACAAAATTGCACAGTAAATGCATATGTCGAAAACTTGACGACAGGTAAAGAAACCAATTACTCGCTTTGGAAAGCATTTAAATGCTTCAAAAGTCCCGAAACCTCAGCGCCCGCAATTAATATGGATAACAACGACTGGGCGAAGGAGGATACGGAGAAAGCGGAACTCTTCGCGGATTATTTAGAAGAAACTTCTAAGCCTTTTGATGGGCAAACACTAGTACACTAGGGTGTCTGATAACTTTATACTTTAACTGATAATAATAGCAAACGCAACTTTTGCTGCGGGAGCGAAAAAAGCTCCCGGTTACGTCCTGATACTGGAGAAGTCCTTAAAATGCTGCCCTTAAAAGCACTCACTAAGCTTTTACATGTTATGAACGCGGCTTTTAGGCTAGGATACGTTCCGTAGCAATGGAAAATTGCAGAAGTAATTATGGTGCCAAAACCAGGTAAGCCCCTGATTGATAAGAAATCGAATAGACCGATTTCTCTCCTTCCGATCCTCTAAAAAATTGTTGAGAGGATCCTGCTCAAATGTTTAATGCTAAATATTGAAGACAAAAATCTTATGCCCAACCATAAGTTTGCATGGAATTACCGACGTAATTAAAAAAGCTCTGGCAGAGAAAAAGATTTCCTCAAGCGTATTTCTCGATGTCTCTCAAGCCTTTGACAAGGTTTGGCAGGAAGGTTTAAAGTTAAAGTAACTGCAAATTTTGCAATTGAAACTATGCAACATATTGACTAAGTATCTTGAAAATAGAATTTTTCGTTTTATTGGCCGGTGTACCGCAGGGAAGTGTGCTTGGTCCTTATATACAAGAGATATACCACAAGTCAAGGGCACTGTTCTTGCCACCTTTGCCGACGACACTGGCATTTTAGCTGTCGGAAAAACAATAGAAGAATCAACGGCGAAACTGCAAAGCGCTCTAAATAAGGTATATGGCTGGACAAAGATCAGGCGAATCGCTCTCAACGAGACCAAATCTGTACAGAAAAATAAGTAACCTGCCCATCCACATGAACTCGATCTGTATTCCCTTTACTAATGAGGCTAAATACTTGGGCATGACACTCGATGCAAAGCTCAAATGGAAGACGCACGTGAAAAAGAAACGTAAATAACTAAAAACCAAATACAGTGTAGAAAACAAGCTGCTTTTATATAAGCAGGTGCTAAAACCGGCGTGGACTTATTGTATACAACTCTGGAATTCTACCAAGAAAACAAATATTAAATTTTTGAAAATTGAGAAATTGTACATGCACGGTGGTGATTTATAAGAAATAATGACCTGTATCGTGACCTTGAAGCTACTTCTGTCGAAGAAGATGAAGCAAAAAACTTCGCAAGAAAACATAAGATCCGTTTGAATGGGCATATTAATAATACAGTCGTAGAAATTCTGGATGAACAAAATTTACTGCGCTGTCCTCAAAGAACTAAACCTCTGGACCTGGCACGATAAATTGAAACCGCGTTAAAAAAGCGGAACATGTATGATCTTTCAATGGAAAGTCACCTATCAAACGAGCTTATATTTTGATGAAAAAGCGACTTGATAAGTTTTACTTAGTTGCGCTATCAAACATATGTAATTATCGAAGGGAGGGGTTTTTAGTGAGTAAGAATCTCACACTACTATGAGCACGTGCTCACGATCCTCACAGTGTCTGATGGAAGATTTTCACCTGCCCTCGCCGGGAGAAAAAAAAAAAATATATAAAGTTAATTAAACCTATATCACCATATGTACCTCGATTATTTACAGCTTAAAACATTGCTTTCCTTTTATTGCAAAAATTAGGTATCACTTCACAAACCAGAGTTGCACTGTGCACTATATGCAAATACAGTGATTTCACCCACAAAACGCAGAAAGGAGACACAAATTGGACTGAGTATCTTTGGGGGACACCTTGCATTAACGTGGAAATATTAAATTTGTTACAAATTTTCTGTTTACTATTTCAAGTGCTGCTTTATGTGTAATTTTTTTTATTGATAAATGGTTCTTTTATGTGGAAGAAACTAATTTTCATATTTACCAGCTTATTTATCCGTGTCAAGGGATTTCCCTAAGCTCATAATATGATAAGAGGTGGCAGGCAGCATTTTTGAAAATATTAGTTACCTTAATTAGTTCTATAAATCAATATTCTTATTACAACTACTGACCGTGAATTGCCGCTAGATGAACAGAAGATCTTATGATTGATAGTAGTGTATTGATTTCCCAATCAGGTTGGGTGGTGGGGTGGCCGTGATGTAGTGGTACTAGCCATCGCTTCTCACTCGGAGGGTCAAGATTCGAATCCTACTCATGACAAGTTTTTCATTTGTGTTACTGGAACTCAGTCGGGCGTGTGAAGGCATAACACAAACATAACATGTAGGTTTGACTGTTGTAGAGTTTCAAGCATAAAACAACAGTTAAAATTTATGACCTGAATCATTCCAAGTGAAGAAAAACTCTCCGTCCTATTCGGACTCCCACCCCTGGAGAGTCAATATCGAAACCAAACATACTTGAGTTTCAAACCACTACATCACAACAATTCTTTTCTTTCTCCTCCTTCTATCTTTCCGCCCGCGCCCAGGCAACAGTAAAAGGAGGGTATCATAACCCTCTTGAGGCGCGCGTAAATTATAAAAAAAAAAAAAAAAAATCTCAACCACGCCGGAAGGATTTTCTAATTTTTTGGCAACTAAAATCACGTTTTATGGTTGACCAAAACACAACAAGTCCAATTACACTAATATTTTAGTCCTCCCAATTATTGAGCAAAATAGCCATCGAGTCCAAAAATCTTTCTCTCTGTCTCTATCCAACTTTCTGAAAATTGTCATACCCTCTTGAGTGTTAACTTCTTTTAAAAAACAATCTCTTCCACCAATTCTCTGTTCTTGATTTACTGCACTGTACTTACCTTCATTTGTAGGAAAATGCTCCTTCTATTTTAAGTAAATTTCTTTCGCAGCCAGAATGATTTATGAATGGTGCTGAAACTTAATCTTCAACTTTAAATGCGGTCAAGTCGTTTGAGGATGCTTTGTCATGTAAAGTAATCCCATAATATCGCCTGCGTAGGTATTGAAAAGGATCGGCAATCAGCCAAACCTTATTGCAGACATTTTCTGATTCCACTATACCTCAACAGAAATCACACCGTAGTTTAGATAAACTGCATACTAATGAGCGTAGTAAGAAGATTGTACAGTCATAGTCTACTCATGCCCAGCCCAGTCTCTCTCGGCATAAGCCGCTGCCTTCAAATGAGCAGCCGTTCATTAAGTCTTTCTTTTTTTCCATTGCATATGGGATACTAGTTTAGATACGGCATGTAAGGTATCATATCCCGCGTTCACACTGTATTGGTCCACATAGTTAGGGCTCTATTGATAACCTTTTCGAATAATGGGCATTATAAAAGAATGTCGTAGGTACATATATTTCCACCGCATCTAGTGGAGCACAATACCTAGTGCCGCATCAATTTCCGTGGATATCATACATATGTACATATATTCGATTGATTAGAAAATCGCTAACAACTTTTATTTTCAAATGAGCGAGGGTAGTTCCTTATTTAATTCAGTGAAATCTGAGTTCTCAGAATGCGAAATCTCCATATCATTTCGAAAGTAGAAATTGTGCACAAGAACTTCATTTTGCAGGTTGTAGTTCGGGTCGATGTCATCACTCGCCACGATTGCTTTTTGGAAAATCACTCCTATGGCCTCTACTTTCTCCTACGGATATTCGATCATAAAAACCTTCAGCAGTATTTGTTTACTGACACCTGTTTAACAAATAACTATAACTATATATAGCAAATGTAAGAAAAATTAATCGGATGTAGATAATGAAATCATTGTTAGCTGTTCGCATCTCTTGTAAGCGATAACAATAAAAATAAAATCAAGTACATCAGCTTTGAAATAATTTTCTCATTACGTAAATCACACAAATAATAACACTTATATACACTTTCCAAGTGAAATCACATTCTCATACATACTCGTACAACAATTAAATTACTTGCCTCTTCTTAATGCCTCAGAAAAAAAAGAAAAAAACTGAATTTAATAGCCCGGCCTAATGATGTATAATATAAGGAAAGACGTGCATATTATTAAGCTGATGATGCAAGCAATCTAAACAAGAATGCACAATTTTTTTCCGTGCGTTGCTAAGTGTTAACCTGATCTGGATTGTACAACAACATTGCAAAGAACGTCGAATAGTAAAAGTATCTGAAGAAGTATCTTCTAAGACCACACAATTCAAAGGAAAGATAAAACCCATATTCGCAAAGACTGTCGGTACGAATACGAATTACTTTCATCGCCAATAGATTTCTTAATGAAGTCAACCATTTCGTAATTTCATGAATAAATTCAATCGAATGCAGATAGACTATCGGCGATCGGATTCTGTAACGAAAGTGTTTCTTCACTGAATCGCTGATTTTAATTTATTTTTTTATTTTTTCTAAATAAACCATGTTAAGCATGCAATGCAAATTATTGTTATGCTTGTGGGATTTTTGCAGAAAAAAACAAAAATCAGCGCAACCAATCGTAGAAAGTGAAATTACAAAAACGAAATTAATTAGTGATTTGAAAACACTCAAAAACTGCAAAGCAAAAATAAATTGTGCAAACGCATGCGATTTATTGTAATTAGTTCAGCTTGCCCAATCTGACTCAGACAGTAGTGGAGTATTTATGAATTTAAGTGTGAAGCACTTACGCGGCAGTTCAAAATTTCACTTGTAAATTCCTAAGAACTACTGAGTGCTGACTACTCGTAAGTGTTCACAGTTTAGGTGTAAACAATTAACCGACAAATTGCCATCTACCCCCATGACTTTAAGTCGGAATCATTCGGACTTAAATAAATGCGCTCATTGTGAGTAGTCAATTTAAGCCTATCAACGCCTGAGGGTGTTAATAGAGTGTTCCCACTTACGTCCTTGTAATATGGAGATGTGTGTAATGTTCTTAAAATGTGCTTAATTTGTACGTACATATGTACATTTGTGTATATTTGCATGAACATTTGTACATATGAGTTACAATTAAGGGAACAGATGTTGAAGACATGACACAAGTTTTCTTCCAAGTACAGACGGAGATACACATTTAATTAATGTCCGTCAACTGATTATCAAGCTTCAAAACTATTTAAAAAAAACTTTAGACCGTCAAGTACAACATGTTGCTTATATACTTATATACTTACATATGTAAAAATGAGTGCATAATAATATTTACAAACGTAATGCCTAGTACTGGGTGGGTCCTCTGTCAAACTAGATATGTTAGCAGAGGTGCGCCGCGAGGCGGTGTCCTCTCACCTCTTCTCTCAAACTAAGTGGTTAACGAACTGCTGATATACCTGGAAGTGGTGGGCAGCAGGGTGGTTGCGGATGTGGAAGACGTTGCTATAGCCGTCTCAGGAAAACAACTGCATACGATTAAAGAGCTCCTACTATACAATCTGAACATACTTAAATGCTGGGTGGATCGTTGTGGATTGGGGATAAACCCCCATAAAATCGATTTTGTCCTCTTATCTAGGAAACATAAAATTCCGACTATAGACCCTCCCTCAACAACGGTACCAGTGTGGTCTTTTCTGACACCGCGAAATATCTAACGAAATTTTTAACAGGATGCTAAGCTGGAAACATTATATTTATTAAAGCCTCAGCAGCTTTATTCTGTTACGAAAAGGCCATCGGGAACAAATCAGGTCTCCAACCTCATGGGTCACTGCTTATATATCTCGGTTATAGGACCGATACTCACCTTCTGGGTGGTTGTTTGGTGGACGTCGTTAGACAAAGCAGTAAACTGCATGAAGCTTAGTAAAGTCCAAAAACCAGCAAGTCTGGGCATATGCGGAGTCCTATGCACTACACTACTACTCCGCTGCTCTAGATATTTTGTTTCACTTGACATCGCTCGAGATTTTTAGTAGACAAGTAGCCGCCAATGCAGCTATTTGCCTTAAAGCTACTTCACAGTGGATAAATAAACTTTTTGGCCACGGAAATATTCTAAACAGATTAGGAATCCTATCACAAAACATCGACTATACCATATCCAAACAACGGTTTGACAAGAACTTCCACCTAAGCATTCTCTCCAGATCCTTCTCTGAGCAGTATGCCTTCTTGGATGACAACTCAATCCATTTCTACACCGACGGCTTAAAGACCAACAGTGGGGTTAGTGGTGGTGTTTTTGCCGATAAGCTTAACCTTAGCTTATCTTTCCGAATCCTAAATCACTGTAGCGTGTTGCAGGCGGAAATTCTGGCAATTAAGAAAGCCCTGTCCGGGCTGAAGAAAAATGTAATATCTGCAATGGATATCCGCATCCTTTCCCACACTCAGGCCGCTATCAAATCCCTGGACTCATGTTCTCTAAATTCAAAAACAGTCATGGACTGCCGATCATCTCTCATGGAGATGGCATTCACCTTTGCTGGGTCCCAGGGCATAGAGATATTCTAGGGAATTACAGGGCCGACGAACTTACTGAAATTGGAACCTCTAGGTGTAATGCTTGCAAAAGTGTACATTGGTATACCTGTCGCTACTTGCAAATTAGAACTAAGGCTGGATGCTTATAGAAGCCAAACAATAGTTAGACGGTGGGATCGATATGTTTAGCGATCATACAAATCTGGCTATAACTAGACCTAAATCGCTCCAAGAGTTTAATCCTTCTAAATAGAAAACATCTAAGCGCTGTCATAGGTGTCATCACTGGACACTGCTTTCTAGGTAAACATGCAAGAAGGTTTGGGATATTTACTTACGACTTTTGCAGAACGAGGAGCAGGACAAGGCAATCCCTCGCCTCCTCTGTACATCTCCAAATCTCTCCCAAAGAAGAAATCTCCACCTAGGAGCCTTCTTCTATAATGACTTGAGCGACTTAAGCAATACAGACATCAAATGTCTTCTACGCTTTATCAAAACCTCCCAATGGTTTCTGGAGTAGGAGGATCACGGATCCACGTGGCATCACAACGAACCAATAGACCTAATAGCGTTCTCTTTGCATGCGAAGCATTGCCCACAAACTAGTTTTAAAGTGTCGAAAAACTATGGCTTTTCTATTGTGGCGTTTCTTACTTACTTACTTTTGGTAAGTTTGCTATCCACAATCTATTTTGACGAACATGGTTTGTGACTTATTTCGCGTATGCACTCCTGAGTGGCAATAGTCTTGAGAAGATATGCATGCATTGCTTGGGTAGTTATTTAATACTCGTAATTTAATTTTCAGTTCCGAAATTTTACCCCTACGTTCAATTTCCACTGATCACAAATTTATGCAACTGACATTACGGAGAATGGAATAAGTCCAAATTATGATTAAATCGTTAGGTTCGGTTGCTGAGTAGGTGGCTAGAGGGAAACTTGATTTTACTTAGTTTCTTAGTTTAAGATCTCGGTCTCCCGTACAAATGTTTTTCTTTCTTTTTGCGATAACAATTCTTATATGTTGAGATGTATTTGTCATATAGAATTTACATCGATTGTTCAGACATTCAGTAGACCACTTGCAACCAAACAAATAATTGATGCACTAGATTGGTATGAAGCAAATATCACTGCTATCCAGACTGCGCGTTCGGATACGCCCGCCAAATGAAGGATAGGAATTTGTGGAACATATTTTGGTAACTGCTAAATATACCATAGGTAGTGCATTTACTTGCGGTTTTGTTGTAAGTGGCAGACTAAGGCAACAAGTCTTGAGCTTCTCAACATCAACCTGGTATGCGGTCATGCCCGACAGAAGAAATAAAAATGCAAAAAATACAAAAGAACGTTTCTACGAACATCACATCAGAACTGAACAAAGAGTAATCCACCAAGTATGACGAACAAAGTCTGAAATGAACTAATGCAGACTGACTTTTTAATACTGGCATTGAAAAATAAGGGCCACTAGATCCTAACACAGTCAATCAAGGTGATCATGTCAACATTGATGCAATATTTTATATGTGTTCGAAAACTCTTAGAGACCAATGCATACTCATTGCAGTCAATGTATTTCTATGAAAACCTTAGATGTTAAAATAACGTAAAAATATTGTGAGAAGATTTGAACAGTTGCATCGCAACAAACTGCAAGCAATTTCTTATCAATCATCTCCTTGACAACACACTTATAATTATTACAAGTGCTGCAGTGGCATCGATACGAGGATGTCTTCGTAGTCGGTGCTGATAAAGTGGAACCAAACACTTGACAACTAAGACTTCCACCCATCCAATAATATCTAAACTAAGATATAACATTTGGAATATGAAAAAAAAAGAAACAGTGTTTATTTGAAAAGTTCTGCTATTTTTATTTTGATTAAGAGTGTAGACATGGAGGGTTTGTATTACAAACAATATCTGATAATTACCCGCCTTGTGAATGACATATATTGGTCACTAATTGGTCATTTTGACGACTTTTTTAAACTATCGCCACAAAAATCTCACCATTTCGGTAGGGAATTTTCACAGTGTGTGTCCCCGTAATTCTTCATGACTCAGCCTAAATATTCATATATGACAGCTTTTAAACCACAAAGCTGTACGGTAGACACAAGCAAAATGGCTCACAAATTTAAATAGGTAATCTTAATGAAACATCCTTTATTTATGGATTGTTCAGCGGACATGCCACAAAAAGGTAAGCTCTTTGCCAACTGCAGTGACACCAGTCCCCTTTAAATTTCTTGACTACCAATGATGACACCATTTGTCATCGACCTTATTGGTCACTGCCAGTGCAGTTTAAATAAAATATTGACAGCGCTTTTCTCGATTTTAAGATCGTCTATGGCTACTATGTTCTTTGTTGCATTGAAAGGATGTCAAAAAGGATTCGAACAAAGTAAAGTACAATTATTTTACCCACATACGTTAGATGGAAACACTGTTCGAGAACGCAGCAACCTGTCACTGGTAAAGTTGTAAGAATTAAACCAAAATCTGCAAAATTTTCTTACCTGCTACCACAAGTATAAGATGAGGTTGTGGAACTGAAACTTTAGCTTTTTTCTATTGAGATAACTCCTTGTAGAAAACTCTTAATTCGCTCTACTACTATTCGTGCAACTTGAGGATTGTAAATCAATCTCTCCTAAAACCCATGTACTTCAGTAACCTTTTCTTCCTTTAAGCATTTGCCTTCATTAACCATCTGGTTATCGAGGTCCACACTTCAAGTTACCCCAACATATTACATAAAGAGCAGAACAAAACTTAATAAAACTTTTATTTTTCAATATGTTGTCCTTTAAATTCAATATAATCGTTAGATCGACATCAAGATCGGACTTAGATATATAGTATTTTCAAGCTAGGAAATCATAAATAATTTGTATATTAGAGAAATTCTAAACTTATTTCTGGGGCCGTAGTTAATTGTTCTGTGAGTGAGGATCGGAAGTGCCTAGATCTGAATACTGTCAAGTGTCTCTTCGCCCAAAAAAGGAACGTTGCCTCAATTACACGCCCCAATGCTTTCAGTCATAAATACCTCGATTAGAACACATTTTAGTTTACAAAATAACTATATTTGCTTTGAAAGCATTGGAACTGCAGTTGCTAGCAAAACATAACCATTTTGCTCAAGCCATGCTCAGTTTATTTTTATAAATTTATTTTCCCGTGGTATTAGGGCCCATTCTTTGTCTTATTAAAAAATGTTGAATTTTTTTGTATACTTAACGCGTGATGGCCCTATTATAAAAGTCTTGATGACAGTACTGATACACCTCATTAGCCCAGCTTATATAATGCCAGATCCATTTTCTCTAAGAAAAAAAAACAATTATTTGGCTCAAATGAGTCCATAATCTTGCTTCCAACAGAAATATTCCCAAAATAATAATTAATTACAAAATTCCGGTTTAGTGAAAGAGAAAGTTCGAAACAATTTTTAAAATTAAAAAAAAAAAATGTTTACTAAGCAACTGGTGACCTTGTCATTTTGCCAGTATTGTCAAGTTAAATCCCAAAAGAAGGCAACAACCACAATACCTACTGAATTTGGTTTAAAAAAAAAATAATAATTCAAGGAGACTTAAGATACTATTCAAGTTGGTCTATCTAGCAATTGCATTAAACACGTTTCATAATTATCAGCGGAAAGCAATCTACTTATGCGAATTTATTGGGAAAATATCAAAAAAACTTGTGATACAGGTTGATCGAATGTATTGTAGATCGGTAATCCATAAAGTTTTTGTTCGAAAAATATCTCCAAGAATAGATTTGTCTGCGGATATACGAGTACATACTATATCTGTAGGTTGATTGGCTTACCGAACGAGTCTGTATGCATTTGCACATGTGCGTAGCTGTTTGTGTCAGTCGTCAGAAATTCAAGGTTATAAATTGCTTACTTAGCCAGTTATCATGATGACAACATGAAATGAACAATGATCACTTTAGAGAAAAACTCATTCTCACGACTCTCATCTGTGACTCAAAATACGAGTACCAGGTACAATTGTGGGTGTTTGGGAATAGTAAGGGGCAATTGACGACGAGATAGTCAGATAGTGAGATCATTCACATCATTATTGTTGAGTTTTCAGTTGAGTAAAATGTTGTTTAGCTTGAGTCCATGTAAGGAGATCATATCTATGGATTTGATTATTTCCATACGATAACTTGCGATCTCTCCCATGACATCAATACCTACCTAAATGAAACGTGTGGAATTTCGGTTTTTAACGCGTTTCACTTAATGAGCTTAATATTTGGAGTTTATTTGAGCCATCCTTTTTATCACACGGAATTTAAAGTAAAATCATCTGCACTACATCTACCTATGGAATGGGATAACGAATTAATTTGATAACACTACAGCAATTTGATATTCTTTGTGAAGACGATAAAACAATGAATGGATGTTACTCTTAATTTGATCTACGAGTATCATCATTGATCGTTACCAGAATTTTACTCTTCTATTATTGATATTCGTAGTGCAACCTTGTTTAAGATGGATATTCAACCTCCTTCACACCTTCTATTGATGCCAAAGCTTACAACGTTCTCTTAACCTTTTCTGCAGCAGATAAAGAATTCTTAAGCAGTCTTGACAATGTAACTGGATAAGTTTCGATGGGATGAAACACAATACATTTAGATATTTCAGCATTCAAATGCCAAATTACTTTAACTTCTGCTCGAACAGATAGCCCATTGTACCCCTTGTATGTTCCCGACAGGAATTTCTTCGTATTTAATAGAAAGATGGGTAAATGCTTTATTCACCACTCGCACAGAAAGCTTCCCGGGATGATGAACACTCTTGTCGGCTCATCAAAAGTGAGGCAACGCTAGTAAGCCATCTATAGTCAGTCCAACTAAGGGACGGCAGACAAGTTGTTGCCGACGACAGTCATATCATTCGCAGTGAACTATGGCTAGAAAGTTCGTCAACAACATAATTTCCCATGGATTCATTCATTGCATTCACTAGCAGCAGCTTGGCTGTCGTTGCAAATAGAGATCTTTCGCCCTCTACACTGATTCTTCACAGTATAGTTAAATGCCATCAGGGTTGCACTTGAAATCTGCGATCGAAAATTGTCGTCCTTTAGTAAGTTCTAAGTAGAGCATTCTAAATCAGTTTTGAAGCAAAACCGACTCAGTTTTGGCTAGACTAGACTAGACTCAAAAGACAGAAAGACAGTTTATTACAACTGCAGCACGCGTTGTATAGAAATCATCGAAAAATTGTTTTGAGAGTACTGCCAATGATATGAATATCAAGAGGAGGGTTCATCAACGCGTTTAGAGCAGAGTTAGATGTGCCAACAAAGATAGAGTCGAGACAGGCTGTTCTTTCGTGTCTGGTAACCGTGATGTATTTTCGTGAAAGCAACATATGACCCAAAGATCAGTAACGACCCTCAGAGATAACAATGCTACCAACATGTTTAGTTTTAATATGCTTTCTATGGAAAAGACACTCAAGTTTCGTTGGAGAAACTGACAAATTCTAGATGAGTCAGATCCATCAGCTTTCTTCTTCTTGCTAAGATCAGTTTTGATTTAAATAGAAACTCATTTCCGGTGTCCAATCATCGCTTTCACTAACGCCGACAATAGGTTTTAGCTACGGGAAGTTATCTTACGAGTACTTAGCTCATGTGCAGTTTTAGTGATAGGGCCTGGCTATGAATCGGTTCTCATCAGGTTAAGTGGAGTGTGAGTCTAAGGCATAAGGCAGATAGTCACTGCCTTCGAATCAATATAAATGCCATCTGCTTTTCTGAGCACCTTAACCTGGTTGAGGGCTTTTATCAACCTATTGGTCTCAATAACTATTTCAATCATCCCGCAGAGGTCTTCTCTTTGCCTGTAAATCTGTAAAGATTTCAATTTTTTCCCCAAATTGGTTTTTTTTGTCGGTTACCATTAGGTTTATTAATTGCCATTAACTTCCTGTGACTTTTAAGCATACTATATGCCCGTCTCCGACATCTCGTTTTTTTAATTGTGCGTATTATTAAGGATGATGACGTGCTGAATTCTTGGGTTTCTTGGTATTGAAAAACATTTGTTCTAGTGTCTTTTAATTTTTTTTGAAAATCCAAACCCAAAAACCAGTGGATTAGGAGACTTTTTGATGAGCCTTGTTGCATTCTATAGCCAGAAACTGATCCTAAAAGTTATTTTCTTGCACAGTTTTGGCACTTAATTCATCGTACTTAATCTGTTCCCCTATGGTTCGGTCCAATGGGTCATACATTAAATAGTAGGTAGCTTAATATGCTGAATGCGTTCAAACAATGTCTACTTCAATTGATTCTATAAATTGTTGGCCCCACCACAGTTTCAAAGAACGAATCACACGATTTAGATGAATGATACGCCAACAATCAGTTATAGGACTCCATCAGAGCCTGTTTGTACTATCCGTTTTCGAAAACTATTCGTATACAGCTGATACTCGTAAATTGATTTTGAATAGGGTGCAGGAGAAATTCTTTTGAAGAAGTTCTGCGACAAAACACCTCGCACATAAATATTGTATCAAATTCATTTGTATTCAGCGCCGGGGATCGTTCATGCCTATCCCAGAAATGAATACGAATATCTACTGGTAACAATCTGCCTTTGTATTCAGATCGCACTTTCGCGATACATTCACACCGTCTAACTGGAGGAAAATCTTCGAACCTTGTGTCATATTTAACTGAAACTCTAGATAGAATCTACATACATATGTATTTGGTATACTTCAATGCTAACATGCAAAACGATCGCAGACCAACCGAACCGAATCGCACCGATCCGAAGAAAACTGAAAAAAAAAAGAAAATCTCCACAAGACCATGACAAAGATTATGCGAATGGTTTTCTTTGATGCCTTTCCTAACACTTAGCCCACTACTTGGTCTCGTATGTCATGTCTTGAGAAATGTATAGGTTTCTGCCTCTTTGCCAACCATCTTTTTAACCTGTTTTAGAGTATCGTTGTCGAAACTTAATATTTTCCGCACGCATGTATGGTTCGGATTGTTGAAGCGTTGAATAAATTTATTCCCTGTATCTGTTACATTTACGTGAAATAATTTTTGTTTTCTTCTTTTTTTTATTTCAGGATCACCGTGGCACGTTGAGATAATGTCATCACCCGGATTAACAGCGCTAGGCGAATCTACCCGCCTTGTACCGGCTAATACGCCGGCGGTTTTTGAGATACTGCCGCCTCCTGGAGCAAGCCTTTCTAAAGGCGAATGCGTGGCAACAGTTTTAACGCCAAACAAATCGAAACTGAACGCTCGTGTTACCCATGAGGCGGCAAACGGTGCAGTGCGCATCGAATTCGTTCCCACCGAAGTTGGTACGCATATCATCGAAGCTGCAATCAGCGGAACTAAGATTTCTGGTGGCCCACTTGTCGCAAAAGTCTATGACGCCAGCTTGATACAAGTAACAGATGTCAATGGGGGAGTTGTTGGTCAGCCATGTCAGTTCCGTGTAGACGCCAGCGCTGCTGGGGAAGGTCAATTAGAAATTTCAATTAACGAAGGAGAAGTACCGAATCATGTCCAAGTTGTCGGTGGTGGACGTTGTCTAGTGTCATTTACACCCGAACAAGCTAAGCCACATCTAATCGATATTAAGTTCAATGGAGAAACAGTTCGTGGATGTCCATTTGTATGTTCAGTGGCTGACACTAGCCGAGTTATGTTGAATTTGACAAACTTGGAATTAATACCAGTCAATAGGCCGGCTTCATTTCATATAACAGTTAGCGGTGGAGGCGCTGCAGAATTAGCAGTCAGTGTTCGAGGACCACATGGTGAGCTACCAGTTCGGGTAACTGGTGACATTCATGCTGGCTTCACTGCGGAATTCACTCCGAACACTGTTGGTGGACATTCAATAAACGTGGAGTATAATGGCTTCCCTGTGCAGGGAACACCGTTCCTGGCAAAGGCTTATGATGCTACTAAAGTTGTTGTGGGTAGCGTGTCAAGAGGAACAGTGGGTCGCTCCGTCCAGTTCACAGTCGATGCTGGAGATGCGGGCGAAGGAAATCTAGAAATAACAATTTCCGCAAAAGGCCTCAATATACCCACGCAAGTTCATCCGCAGGGTAATGCAAGGTAGGTTTTTTTTATTTTGTTTGTCACTTTCAATTTGTCTAAATTGTTCTTTTGTTTTAGATTTTCGGTGTCGTTTGTCCCGGCTGAGGCATGTGAGCACACAATAAATGTTTCATTTAATAAGATGCCAGTTCCCGGCTGTCCCATTACCGTGAATATTAGCGGCGGGATGTCGGGACCGCAGGTATCATTAGGTGGGCCTGGCCCAGTACATCAGTCAAATTCGTTTGTTATCAATCACACTGGCGGTCGTTTAGAAGATATTGAGGTGAACGTTGAAGGTGAGTGTGGAAGTTGATCTCCTATTTGATCATCACAGTGGTGTACATGAGTTTAATATGAATTTAAATTAATACTTCAGGGTTCGGTTGCATACATTCGCACACATCATGCGTTCATGTATTAAATTAACAAAATTCTAAATTTGATTAATTTTTTTTTTTTTGTTTATTTATTTAAATCTGTAAAATATTTTGGAATTGTGTGCATTTGTATTATACATTAATGTTCATGTTATCCCAGACCCTTTCATCTATCCCTTAAAAGATACCTCTCCCCGCGCCCTAATGTATGTTAATTCCTAACGACGTTCTAAAAAAAAACCCTTCTCTTACTTTAGCACACTATTTTTCAATGAAGAATATGTTGTAATTAAAAAACAAAAAAAAAAAAAAAAAAAAAACTTTTCGGTTTTCACTTGTAACAAAAATTGCACGTTTTTGAGAGTTACGCGTGAAAAGTTGGTAGCTCTTAAGTTTTGAAATTTTCAACCAAAGTATCGACTACGAAGAGGTTTGTCGTGGCCTATTATGACATTCATTCACGGTACCTATTCTCTAAATTAGATCTTAAAAACAGTTTGCAGTTTTTTTTTTTAGATTTTGAAAGGACGGCCTATGATAATTGTCACTGAATGATTTGCTGGGTTTCGCTGCATAGTTATCTATCCGAGCTAACCTTGTTCAAAGTTTTTTGACAAACTTTAAGGTGAACACTAACAATGGTCATCTTACTTAAGTATCTACCTGTAAGTGTTATTTATCTTTTCGGTAAAAATTTAAAGTACCTCAAGTATATAAGTCTAGGCTAAGAGATCATGTCGATCAGAGTGTTTCGGTTTTCGATGAATACTCAGATATGGTCGTAGTTGAACATAGTATTGAAATCTTACCTAGAATACAGACTACTCCACGATTTTTGCCTAAATGAGATAGACGTTTTTCTGGGAGAATTTGTTCTGCATCCCTTATATTTTCTTAGGAGATATTCCTGTTAAAATGGCTGGTCTTATACATGCATTTCCTGTGATATAGAATCTGATGATACTCGTAATAACTCAAACCTAGCCAGTTCTAGCTTCTTGTACAATATTTCGAAGCCAATGCCAAGAAGATGATGTATTATGAAAACACTTTAAAGGAACTTGTCCGTCAAATAGTACCATGTCCATATCAGTTTATTTCGTTTGTTCTATTTAAGATAAATTTATACATATTATATTCCGCTTGAAGTATCACTATATACTCAGTTTGTAGATTCATGGTACTTAGCCGATAAATGTCAACTATGTAAATTTTCGGGAAATTGACTAACGTACTGGTTTCAAGATTCTTCTTCACACGCCAAAATCATTCTAAAATATTTAAGAAATTAAAAACGGACTTGAAAAGTACACAGAATTCTCTGCTATGGAGTATGGGTTGTATCGTACATCGTTATCAGGCAGCAATTAATCTTGGCCTCTTCATTATATATGTATATGTTTATTATATAACGCCCAAAAAACATTCAATGCTACATCATTCTTCCTTCCTCTTGAAGGAATCGACAAAGTTTTCACTGGCTTCAAGGTCATTCAAGGCTTCTTTATTTTGGATTACATCCGCAACAAGGTCAAGCTTAGTTAGATAAATTTTTTTGAGTAATCTGGCCTTTTCGGAACAAAGTGCTTAAATTACTTGAAGGGCTTCATTTACGCAAGTTAAATATGATATCTTTCGCTTGTGGTATTAACGACTCTTTTACTTTTTTACAAGTGTTGCGTTCATATTCGTAATTTGATTCCTAGACGCGTCCTAGCCGATGAAATTTCCTTCCCGGTGGATCTATTTCGTAGTTCATCGGGATCGTATTTAATATTAATTTATGTCCTTAAGACTTTATTTAGAAGCAGAATTGACCTCATTGGAGTCCGATTTTGGGATTTGGTTTGAGACAGGAAGTATCATCAGATACTTTGAAAAAAAGGTGGACTGGATAGTGGCCAAGTATAGATTGCCCTTCCGAACTATGGTCGATGTATTTTTATGGCCACCACTGGTCAGCAGGATGTGACCGATGTTTATTTTCAACAAAACGGCACTACGTACCACGTATGTGAAAGAATTACTGCTATTTTGTCAAGAAAACTTTCCTGGACTGGTTTTTTTCAAACCAAGATCAAACGTTTTTGAGCCATGCTACTCCTTGTGGGCATATAAAAGAAGACGTTTGTGTCATCCTTAGTAAATTGAAGTACTCAAAGCGAATAGACCGCGAATTTATTGGCACATACCGAATTGGGCAACTTCCTATGCTCATGAGAGTCTACTTCGTCTAAGTGTATTTGATATACCTTTATTCTGCTGCTTGGAACCTTCTATTACTCTGCCCCTTTTGAGTTTGCCACTGAGCGATACTATTGTATATAATGTTCTGTGGAATTCTGCAGCTGAACTAGTTGCTAATTCGAACTTACTTTCAATGAGCGTTTTACTTTATAAGAGCTTACGATAATTTTGTTTTGAGCTCTTTAAAAATTTACTTCTACCAACACTTTCACTGGTAGATTTCCAAATTGACAAGCAGAATGCAATACTGAGATATGTAATGAAGTTAATAAGTCGCTTCTACAGAAATACAAATTCTTTTTATAAATACCTTAAATGCACTCTAGTGCATTCTATTTAAAATGTTTTACTTCTATCCGACGCTATGGTATTCTTGATCTTGGTATCGTTCGTACGAGTGTATTTCCATTTTAAGAAAAAGTTGACGCAACAATTTTTGGGTGGATGGTGGACTCTCCTGGCCCGAGGCCACATTGATAAGGACGAATCAGGCTGTTGACGAACGGCTTCTTGGGAACACACAACACGGCAGATAGGATCTTTAAGAAGACTAATGCCTCTGTAGATGGCGCAGTTTATAGGGTCTCCTTTCTTCAGGCATACGTCCGTCCGACAATATTTTACAGATGAGTTGATGTATGCATAGCAGATCAACGTCTGTCGCTTTAAGTAGCTCGCCAGTCAGGTCATCCGCTCCAGTAGCTTTGTTGAACTTAAGCTTAGATTTGGCTACCTTCACTCCATCCAGATCGGATAGAAGGAAATTAATGATCTACATCACCCAGGTTGAAAGGCTCGTTCAGCTTGACAGCGGTATTTGGTTTGTCATCGCCATCAGAAATACTTTTCCTAAATACTTACAATTGACTGCAACACTAATACGATATTCCCTTGATCGTCCGTGGCATGTTTTTTTACCTTTTGATAAAACTTCCGAATTTCATTCCTAGAGTAGCATCTCTCAATTTCCTCGACCAGTGTTCGTTTTTCCTTTACAGCTCATAGAGCAGCTCTAATCTTTCTACGCAGCGCTGCTTATCATACATCTTACTTATCTGCATTTGTTTTCCAGCACTCGTTGACAAACCAGTGGTTTCGTTGTGGTTGTAGAGTGAAACCCAGTGCATCGGAGTCGGCATGTCTGATGGCTTTTTTGCTATGTTGCCACTGGTCTTCGATGCATGACACGGGCGGCAAACGACTTCTTAAGAGATTAAGATAGAGTCAATTGAAAACCATATTTGGCGATCTTTTGCTATTGTAGCTATTAGACGTCAAATTTTCTTGGAGTATTAGCTTGTCCTTTCGATGTTCGGGATATCAGTAACCGCATCTTGGCTACATGAATGTTATGGTCCGAGTCGATGTTGGCTCCTCGGAACATTCGGACATCCATATTACTAGAGGAGTGTCTTCCGTGGATCTCAATGTGGTTAATCTGGTTCACGGTTGATTGATCAGTAACTCTCAAATTCCCTTGTGAGTAGGTATAGTAATGTGGAAAACGCGTTCTAGCTACGACGATGTTTCGTTCCGCCGCAAAGTCGATTAGTCTGAATCCGTTTAGGGGGTGCTGTCGTGCAGGCTATATCTTCTGACAGTACTACCAAAGATGCCCTGCCTTCCTAGCATAGATCTTGAGCAAGAGCTCGTAGGAGCTATCTTTGGTTTCGTAATATTACCAAAATTAGCTCTAATATGGATTGCTACGCTCGTTCACATGTCAGACACATAAGACTTCTTATCGTAGTTCGGCCCAACTCATCACAATTCTTGAATGGCATAGCATCTCCTTGCAGCACTCCAACGTCCCGGTTTTTTGCTCAGCTGCACATAGTCTATTAAGAAATATAACATTCCACGAAAACGTCTGAAGTTCATTGTCTTTATTTCTTTTGTAGGGTCTGTCAACAGTAGATCTGTCCATATCCGAGGCTTTTTGTTGCTTCGTAACTAAAGCTGAGCTGTTACCTTGGCATCACAACCCCTAACATGTAGGGCCAGTAATCCCTTCGGTTATGTGAGCGCAGTTGTTGGTCCATTAAGGGCCACTGTCTCTTTTCCAAGTTCTTGACTTAGGCTCGGAAACAAGCCAGAGTAGGTTTTTTTTGTTTTTTTCGTAATTTTACTTCACCATTAATTCTAGGCAATTCATCCTCTGTCCCGTTAACTTAAAAAAGTTTTATTTTTAGTCGGAGAAGAGAATGAATGTCTACAAATTTAGAGTATCTCACTTCCGGCGGTCTTGTCCGTAATTCGCGTGATATAACATCGGTAACATACCATGTTTTAGAAAATGTAGATTTTCACTTCAATCTATAATTCAGTTCGATGTTGTAGTTTGTGAAACTTCAGGCCCTAAATTGCCATCCGTTCTTATCTTGGCATAAGCTTTCATTTTATAAAGGCTGTGCTTTTGATCATATGCTTGAATGATTTCATTACTGAATTATCCAAGTCCAAGTTCTTCATTCATAAAATACATTCAGTTGGATTTATTGGAAAAGTCAGTCATATTCCGTTCATCGCTTTGACATACATATTGCCAAATAAATGTTGCAGCTCACAACCGAAAGATCACCCATTGGTTTAAAATCTTCCTGATTCTTTGCAGCCCGCCCAAAGAGGACATTCCTTAGTTATTGGATATCTCGTCCGTGTAAAGCATGCACATTCTGTCATAAGTCTAAGAAATATAAACTGTGAACGCTTCCTCCATAACATAGGCACACACTCTAATACTTTCTTGCCGCTAAGGCCACAACCACAGCCACAGCCACATCATCATCATACTCGTACTCGTACTTGAACTTGTAAACCTCGTCGAATTCATTTATGAATTTAAGTGATACCAACCTAAACACCATACTCTCCTGCCTGCCTTTCTTCCTATCTCTTCCCTTCTATCATTTTTATTATTATTATTATTTTTTTTTTTTTTTTCAATTATTTGTTTAAATGTTAATTTCTGTAAAAAGAAAATTCCGTAACTGATTGTTGAATATTGTTTGTTTTCCGTTTTTAATAGAATTTTACGATTTTTTTTTAATTGATTGTTATATTCTCTGTTTTATTTTTTTTATTTCTCACTTTTGTATCTGTATATTATTTCAGGGCGACGAAGACTATTGTACTAGACTTTTATAAATATTTTTTAACTTGATTACAAAAAAAAAAAAATATTAATTACTTTCTATAACCCTTAAACCTTAAGCTGAGACACAAGTCGAAGATATGTTGTAATTACCACTCTTAACAAACGTTTTACAAAAATCCTACTAATTTTTCTAAATTGTCTCTGCAGGACAATACGAGTAGTTGTAGAATTTTTTACCAAAACTACAATTGCAGTTACAAAAGCAAAAACAAAATTTTTAAAATAAAATAAAAAATCTCTTTGGCCTACTAATGAATTGTAAAAGTAAAAGATGTTTTCTAATAAAGTTTGTTATGTTATATCTGCTAATTATTATTCTTTTTTTTTTTATTTGTTTATTTTTGCATGTGGTGAAGGGTTCGAGGCAAAACTTTTGACTAGAGTTAGATCTTTTTCTCCTTGTTGTACTCGTAGAATCGGTAGTTAGCACTTTTCTTCTTACTAACACACTAAAGCACATGTTTATATTCTTCTCCTGTTCGAATGGCTTTTTGCGCACAAAACCCTGCTTTGGCATCACTTTCTTATCCCCTCTTCCCCCAAAAGCTTTTGTAAAAAGAAAAGTCCTCATCTTTGCATAAAAAAAAAATTAAAAAAATAAACAACAAACCCCACATCCGAACCATATTTGTATCTGCTGACTCAAATTTTTTGACTCCATTATCTCTTCTGTATTGCTACCACCAATCTACTACTACCAACCAAACAAAACAAAACAAAATTTTAAAACAATTTACCAAAAAAAAACAAAAAAAAACACAAAAAAACCGCTATATCTGTACAAAAAAAAATAAAAATTCGCTCGTGCGACAACTCATACCGATATCAGGACCAGCTGGGCAATCAGTGCCAGCACAAGTTCACCAGACCGCTGAAGGTGTATTCAAAGCAGAGTTCGTTCCACGATCTGTGGGCGAACACCGTGTCAATGTGACCGTCAATGGGTTACCAACCGCCGGCAGTCCCTATGCCGCTAAGGTAAGTTACTTAAACTTCTTTCCCCCACTCCAATATGTTTAAACTAACAACCAACCCTTCATAGGTATATGATGTCAATGCAATAAAAGTGAAAAACGTAAGCACAGGAACAGTTGGTAAGCCTGTCACTTTTCTTGTGGAGACTTCACAAGCTGGACCAGGAAATCTTGAGGTTACTGTCAATGGAGGTCGAGTTCCCACATCGGCACAAGGTCAAGGCCAACACACTTATGCCATCAGCTTCACACCCCGAGATGCACAGAATCACACAGTAGAGTTGCGATTCAATGGGCAGGATGTTCCTGGCAGTCCATTCACATGCCGTGTCTCAGCTGCTGCACGCATTGTTTCACCTGAATCCATGGATAAGGTTAGTGTTGGAAGAATGTTCGATTTCGTCGTAGAATCGGATACAATGCCATTGGTCGAAGTCTTGGGGCCAGCACGACGAAGCGTCGCTACTAAAATTGAACGAGCCGACGTTGGATATAGTGTCAAATTTGAGCCAGTAGACGTTGGAGACCACTCTGTGGAGGTTCGTCTTCCTGGGGGAGGACACGTTGAAGGAAGTCCATTTTTACTGAAAGCCTACTCTGCTGAGAAAGTTGTAGTGACTGATATTCGCCCAGGAGTGGTTGGAAAGAGTGTAAGCTTTGGCATCAATGCCAGTCAGGCAGGAGCTGGTAACTTGGAAATCATTGTTGCAGTAAATGGAAAGAATGTCCCAAATTTCGTTCAATCTGAAGGCAATGCCCGTTTCAAAGTGAATTTCAAGCCAACAGAAGCTGCATCACATTCACTATCTGTCAGGTTCAATGGTCATCCAGTTCCTGGTTCGCCATTTACGTGTCATATTGCTCCAGCTCCAGTTTCGTTGCCTCGGGCGATGGCATCGGGAGAAGGTTTGAAACAGGCAGCTGTTAAGATGGATAACGTCTTCGAGCTTGATGGTTTCGATGGAGTGGAGCCGCAAATTTTCGTCACATCCCCATCAGGAGACAATGTTCCATGTCAAGTTAACCATCGCGGAGATACCTACAAAGCTTCATTCCGCCCATCGGCAGTAGGTCGTCACTTGATCAGTGTCACCGCAAACGACCAGCATATCAATGGTTCTCCCTTCTCATGTAATGTCTTCGATGTGTCCCGTGTCAGTATAAGTGGGCTTGACCAACACGATGGTCCATCTCCACTTGGAGTTCCTGTTACATTTAGTGTTGACGCAGCTGGAGCAGGTGAAGGTACTTTGGAGTTAGTTGTCTCTACAGATACTAGCACCGTCAAAGCTGAGGTAGTAGCTTGTGCTCGAGGACTATACGATGTTACATTTGTGCCACAAAGTTGTGAACCTCATTACGTGAATATAACCTTCAACGATGTTCCAGTAGATGGTAGTCCTTTCCGCGTTGACATACAGCAGACAACTCAACAAATCCAGATCGGAAGCTTAGCCACAGTAGACTTCCCAACAGATGACCAGATTGCAGAGATTGTAGGACCCGATCATAAGCCTGTGGCCTACACTATCACCAGACACACCGCTGAATTCCGAACCAACATGATTGGAAACTATTTAATCCGTTTCATTGACCGAGAAACAAGACAACACATCGCCACACGCACTTTAACAGTCTTTGACCCATCTCTGGTAAAGATCACTGAGGTTGGAGAAGCTCTATGCCACAGACCGGCAACTATATCGGTGTCATTAAATGATGCTGGCCAAGGAACACTGACAGCAATGGTAAGATGTGGAGCTGCTGAGGTACCACATTCAATAAGGGGACCATCAAAGAGTGGCATATGGGAAATTGTCTACCATCCAACTAGAGTTGCACCACACAAGATCACAATACTGTACAATGAGGTCCCTATATCGCTTAAACCCCTAGAAATAAATATTTTGCCAGCTGGTGCTGGAAAGGAGATCAATGTCAGTGGTCTGGGCCTTTATCAATCTCGTGTTGGTAAGACGACATCATTTGCTATTGATACAATTGGAAGACCTGCTCGAGAGTTTGACGTCGTCGTTTCTGGACCTGGAGGACAAGCTCTACCAGTTCGTTGCTATCAAACTAAGGGTGGTCAATTACAAGCTGAGTTTACCATAAACAAAGTTGGACAGTGTGTCATTGGTACGCCCCGTATTTTATAGATATTTTCTTGTTCTTAACTCTTGGTATTTTGGCAGAGGTGCTCCATCAATCGAAGGCTCTACCCGGAAGTCCGTTTACATGCGAATCATTCGACTCAAGTAAGGTGGCAGTTCAAGGAGTTCCTAAAGGACAACTGGCCCTTCATAGTCCGATAAGTTTCACACGTAAGTTGCGAAAATGATTTTTTGATGTTTTTTGAGTTTATCTGGTTTTTATTTTTTTATTCAGTGAGAACCGATCAAGCCGGTATGGCGGAAGTAGAAGCATTTGCAGTATCACCGAGCAATCAGAATCTTCCTGTCCGTGTAAGCGAACAGTCAGATGGGGTGTTCTCAATTGATTTTGTTCCATCAGTGCCCGGAAATCATAGAGTCACAGTCTTGTATGGGGGAGAACCAATCCAGGGATCACCATTTAGCTTCATGGTCTCTGCCACCGGCAACAAAGGTGACACTCGTGCAGCTGGTACCGGTCTTGAAATCTGTCACAGAAATAAAGAAGCTTCCTTTGTTGTGTATTGCCCTATAGCTCCAAATGTTCAAATTGAACGAATCGATGAATTCGGAGAGCGAATCGAGCCGAAGATCAAGGTCAGTTAAATGAATCTTAACTCATATTTCTAGATAGTAACCTTTGTTTTCTTGTAGGCACTTGGAAACAATGAATGGCGCATTTCATACACTATACTCTCGGTAGGAAGGTACGAAATTCGTGCTAGCTGCCCCAACAGAGGATCCCTTCCGGGCTCTCCTTGGAGTGTGACTTGTGTTGAGGCATCAAAAGTTACCCCAGTCGGAGGATGGGGCACTTTACTCGACCATGAAGGACGTCTTATTTTGCCTGCCCGTATCGTTTTTGACATAGATCAGGCCGGCCCTGGAGAGCTAGTATGTACAATCGATGGAATTGAGATTCCTGTCGACAAGCTAAGCGATGGAAAAGCGAGACTTTTCGTGTCTGCTGACAATTTGGCTCCTGGTGAACATGATTTGGATCTGACATGGAGCGGCATGTCAATTGTCCAATGCCCTAGAAGTGCCTATGTGACTGCTCAACAAGCTGCTGATAAGGTTGTTCTCACTGGTCGTGGCTTAGCTGCATCTCAAGCTGGTGAAGCAGCTCATTTCACTATAGATGCAACAAATGCTCCACCTGGAAGGCCGGAGGTAATCCTTGTCCATCAAGATAATACCTCTGTGCCCGTTAGCCTTGCTCAACCTAGACCAAATGAAAATATCTGGCTAGCTTCATATACTCCACAAAAATCGTCTTCTGGTTCATTAACTTTGTCTGTGAAATGGAATGGACGACTGGTGAAAGGATGTCCACTCACAGTGGCCGTGGGATCATCAATGGATGCGTCAAAGGTGATTTGCTCTGGCGAAGGGCTGCGTCATGGTGTAGTTGGTAAAGAAATCAAATCATGGATCGATACAAGACGTGCTGGTCCTGGTGAGCTTACTGCCCATTGTGCTGGCCCTCGAAAGGTAGCTTACTGTGAACTCTATGATCACGGAGATGCGACGTTTACATTGAATATCAAACCACAAGAGCCCGGGAGACACTTGCTTACTATCAAGTATGGTGGGCAGCATGTACCTGGTTCACCGTTTGGTCTAAAGGTTGCGGGAGCTCCAGATGCTAGCAAGGTTTGTTACAATTTTTTAAGTTTTCCCAAAGTAGTTTACTCATTTCTTGACTTATTATAGGTTAGGGTTTATGGTCCTGGTATAGAGCACGGCGTCCTTGCAACATTCCAATCTCGTTTCATTTGTGACACCAGGGGCGCTGGAGCTGGTCAACTGACAGTAAGGGTACGTGGTCCAAAAGGTGCCTTCCGAGTTGAAATGCAACGCGAGAGCCAAAAGGATAGAACGATTCTCTGCAAGGTATGATTTGATATTCAATTTTATAGAAATATCTTATCAACATTTCTGTATCTTTATTCTAGTACGATCCAACAGAACCCGGTGACTATCGTGTAGAAGTGAAATGGGCCGGCGAATTTGTACCTGGATCACCATTCCCTGTTATGATCTATGACACAGAGGAGGAACTGCGACGTTACTTGCAGGGATTGTAAAAATTCGTTTTAAGATACCCCATGTCTTCCCGCTACCCGCAAATCGCACTCACTTTTCTTCCCCTCCAAGAACGCGTTGATTTTACTTAAAATCTTAAAATCTGTTTTTTTTTTTAATTTTTTATTTATTGCTTCTCTTTTGGAAAATTGTTTTTTATATTTTATGACATTAAATTATATAAAACTAGGACATAAGAGTATCCACTGTGAACGTGGATTATTATTTATAGATGACATGAAGAAAGAATGCAACGAATCTCTAAGAAGATACAAGTAGTGTTGGATAGGATTCATAAACCAAACACTACGCACCGGAAAGGTTTTAGTTTTGAAACGTTCTGGGTGTAAAATGACAAACAAATTCAACAAATTTTACTTACGGATATGTTATAAAAATTTATGAAAATAAATTATCCATTTCATTAACACTAATTAGATGCTTATTCATTTTTGTTTTAAATTTTGTAAAATATATCGTACAGAGAGGAAGGCAATTAATTTGGCTTTGAATAAGTTGATTACCTTCTACGATGTTGGCCACTGGGGCTTCACATTATCAGTGGAGCTCAATCGAAAGTGATTCAAAATCTAAGAACTGAGTAAACAAAAGAGAATCGAGTTTTGGCCCGAATTCCCCTTGAATGGAGAAAATAAATTAGGACGAGTCATGAGAACTGATATAAATGAGACCAATCAATTTCAAATTATTTCAGCTTACGTGGGCGGTGATCTTAAGCGCTCACATATTAAAACCTATTATCTACATAAGCCCTGATTCGAAAAATGTAGAAACAAACATTCGAAGCATCTGATTTATCATCTTAGATTAACATTAAAGTATTAATAAAGTGTTAATTGGAATATTTCGGACATTTTCGAGCATTTTTGGAATTGGTTTTGGGATTAAGTTCTTGTTTAAGCACAAACTGAGCGTTAATTTAGAGGCGAGTAACTTGGCTTGTAATAAAATCCGCAGAAGAGAAGATTTTTGCGTTCCTTACTTACTTAGATGGCGCCACCATCCAGGATGGAACAGACCCTCATCTGACATGCCGTGCTAAAAATCTTCAGTATTCTCCTGGATCCATACAGGAACCAATATTATCCGAAGAACTTTTCTTTCGAAGAGCCTGAAACCAAGCATCGATTACATTTCAAGCCCAAACAAGGAGCGGCAAGCAAGAGTGATTCTCAGCATGATTTTTGTGTAAAAGTACGTTGTTACCTAGATGTCGTGTGGTAATGGTCTTATATCGTATTGAGGCGCACTATCTTCTCATGAGACTTCTGGAGGTCTGTAATTGACTCGGAACTACGACAGGGAACGCGGCTACCCTGAATATCACAAAGACTAGAAAATACTGTCTTATTTATATTAGATATTTGATATTGAACGGCTACAATAAAAAAAAACAAGATCATTAGAGCCTTTACGTATCGAGAAGTCGAAAGGATCAATGCCTCCAGTACGGAAACCGTCGGTGACCCCAAAAAGCTTTTAAAGAAAAGGGACCAAAGATACTATAAAGTATGCCAGCCATAAAATATATTGTAAAAAAAAACCAGGAGCGTTCCGAATGCTGATATCTAGCGGATCCAAGGACGCTTACAAACTCCAGAAGTAGAAGAGATGAGATGAGAATCGCATGATCTACTTCCATTAAAAAGTTGCTGTTCCACGAATGAGGTTCGAAAATGTTATCAAATATTAATTACGAAATGACTAGATGCCCGAAGAGAAGTCTGCAAAAAGAACGTCTTGATGTTCGTACACGTTCTACTACTATTGAGGACAGAAATTCCTCTGTCAAGTAGAAGGAAAACGATGAAAACTAGAAATCTCACCCGCCCAACTTATATGAAGTAAAGATAACAATACAATGCTGGAATTGACCGACTACTTGACGAGGAGTTGTTTAAAGCAGTGGCAGCAGCTTACACTTACTTCATCTCCAAAATATTGTCAAACAAAAATATAGCGGATGATAGAGAATTCTCTACAACACCCTGTCTATGACCCTGTAAGTGTCAACGACATGAGTCAAAATAGGTGCAGCTTTGAGTAAGGTAAGTTCACCAATTTTAATTATATAAGATTGATTCACACCACCTCTTCATTGACATCATGTAAGCCCCGCGTACGGTAGCATTTATGGAGACTAGATAGTTAGTTTTAGTGTGCATTTTACTAAATACCTTATTACTCTCGTGATAAAGGTAATTGGGGTAGTAAGCCCCGGATATCAGGTTATTCGTCGAGGCCATTGCTCTTGCAATGTGCCTTCGAGTCAGCTTAATTACGAAGTTGTCCACTCGTATTAGGTTCGCCCTGTTGTTAAGGACCTCATTAGGATAAAAATTTTTGTACTCCGACTCTGGTGTTCTGTACAAACGAAGACAAGGCCTAAGGCAAGCCCTCTCAAACACCCGAATCTTTTCCATTAAGCTTGCTCGTGCATTGAACCACATAGGACACCCAAATACCAGCATGGGCCTGATAAGGGCCATGTAGCAGATTATCTTTACCATCGCATCGAGTTGGCTGCTATAAAACAGTCTCTTTGTGAGGGAAAAACCGCCTTTAGCTCTGGATAGAGCAGCATCTACATTTTTGTTAAAATACAGAAACTGATCTAACCAAATCCCAAGGTATCTGACTACATTTCGACAGGCAAGAGGCTGTCCGTGTTGTCCAATGATCGAGAACTTTCGGCGTCCTAAAAAGAATGGTTTCCGACTTCTGAACGTTGATTTTCAACTTCCAGTCATCGCAAAATCGTCTTATCTTATCGAAGTCACGCTGTAAGAGAGTATTAATGACCTCGATTTTTGGACCTGTTCTGTACGCTATCAAGTCATCTGCGTACGCAATAGTATGGGGAAGTGAACCTATCAAGTCGCTTGTATAAATGTTGAATAGGATCGGCGAATTGACGGCGCCTTGCTGAAGACCATTTTTAATTTGAAATATTCCAACAGAAGTCGCATCACAATTTTTCACGATGAACTGTCTGTTGGTTATCATATTATAAAGAATGTAAAAGAGTGGTTTACTGATCTCCAGACCAGCCAGCTTGTAGAAAAGACCTTCTAACCACACGGTGTCGAAAGCCTTCTCCAAGTCAACTAGGCAGGCACCAGTGCATTGTTTTTTGCCTTTATTCCATTGGATATCGGACACCAGTTTAGACGCGGCATGTAAAATAGCATGTCCTGCCTTAAAACCGAATTGATTATCCGGAACTATATGTTTGTTCTCAACCCACCTAGTCAGAGCTCTATTGATTACTTTTTCGAAAACCTTACTGATATTCGGAAGGAGACTTATCGACCGGAGATTCGCCGGATTGGATATATCCTTTCCCTTTTTGGGGATACGTTGAACCACCGCCGTTTTCCAATGCGCTGGATAATGTGCATTATTCATTGCATTATTAAACAGGGTGGTATAAATGTCCACCGCTTCTAGAGGAAGATGTCGAAGCACGATGTTCGGAATACCATCGGTCCCCACTGATTTCTTACTTCTGATTGTGTCGAGGATCTCATGGAGTTCTTCCTTCGAAATGAACGGGGGTAGGCCACCTTCTCTGGCAATGACATTATTTGCCATATTTTCATCGCTGAACCGGGTGAAACCAGAGCCCTCGGATCGCCAGTTCTCTACTTCATTTCGAATATAGAAGTTGTGCACCAAGACGCGATTGTCCAGGTCATAATTAGGGCCAATGATATCATTGGCCTTGTATACTTCCTGGAAAGTCGCCCCTATGGCCTCAACCTTCTCCTGTGGATCCTCGATCACAAAGAAGTCGTCATCATCAGCGGCCTCATTTGTATCAATGCCTGCTATTGTTAGTAATCGTTCGTTGTCTGTTGTCCGGGCTATTTTAAGACACTGAAGGTCGTTTTGATTTTTTCTCCGAAATAGTTTATTTATTTGTGGGAACATATTCGGGTTGCTGGTGTTTACAGCCCGAACCTTGTTGTTCCAATACAAACTTACAGCAATTCTGTAATTCTCTTTGTTTAGCATTTTAATATTTTTAATCGACGACTTCAGTTTCCTAATTTCTGAGTCTTGTCTGTCTGTAAACTGTCTGTATAAGTTTTTAAGTCTTGTCAGAAGTCTACTTTTCTGTCGGTGCAGTGCGTCAATAGTAGGATTGCGGAACAGATCTTCTTTAGTCTGTTTATACCGCGGTATTGTAGTGTCCATAGTTTGTTTTATTGTGAAGACTAGATATACGACTAGAAATGCCTTATTTAAGTATTGCTGCCAAACTCGAACCGAAAACAGTTTTCAACACGTTTCGGACAGAGACGAGTAGCACGTACATAAATAAAACGAAGAAAAAATTCTATCAATTTCTTATGGTGATATTGATCGAGTCGGAAGTGTCCGAATACAATGATTACGATTGTAAGACGTGTAATCATCGGCCCAAGGATTTTTGCGTTCATTGGAGAAACGGTTACAGGTTCACAAAACCAGTATGCGCAGTTTTTAGGTGTGAAAAGAGGGTAGATTTGATAAGCCTTTTCTCATCATACAAGGGTGATTATGGAGAAGTGAGTCCAATTGATCAATTCTGCTTTAAATACTCATTTTTGCCAATAACGCCGGAATAAACCTAGAATGTTTTTGTCAACTTTTCAATGGATCTGGACGTTCTATTTTTTTTTTTTTTTTTTTGTTAATGACTTTTTTAAGTTTATTGTGCTATCGAAGGGAATGATAATTGTTAAAGCTGCGCTAACATTTAACTTCCTTGTTAAGCACCTCTTTTGCCACTAGTTTTCACTGCCTTCTGCCTGCATTCCATTATAGATCAGGAATTATTTTGGACAATTCGAATCAGGATGCTCTCTTGTATGCCGGTAATATTAGAATCTAATGGTCTGAGCAAACAGTCGAAGAATAATTTTAAAATAACTTTAATTAAGTCTTCGAAAATATGAGCTAAATTGTGAAGCATCTCTGAGTGTAGGCGGAATGTCCTAATCCACTGAGTCTCGTTTGAATCCTAGCAATAAAATCGCCAATGAACTTTCTAGACAAGGCTTAGAGAAGTATTTCGGAAAACCTGAATAAGTCTTAGAGCCACCTGTGTCTACGGTAAGGATTTCCAATGACAATTGTGTTTCAAGGTGCCTGGCGTGGTACCAAAGTGTAATTGATGGTACTCCACGAGATTTAACAACGAATCATTTGTTCATCTTTCTACGAACAACAGATTCGTTTATCCGAATGCTCTATTCTGACAGAAGAAAAAAATTCTGACAGATTTTCTTAATTATGATACTTTTTAAATTGCAAATTCAAGAAATGGAATTTGTTACATGTATGTACGAGGGCGGGTCAATAAGTCCGTGACTTTTGGATTAAAACACAGATTTTTTGATAAAAAAGTAATTTTATTTTTCAACGTAGTCTCCCTTGAGCCCTATACACTTTGTCCAACGCTTCTCCAATTTTTTTATCCCTTCCAAAAAAAAATGATTTGTCGAGGTCCTCAAAATAGGCCTTTGTTTGCGAGATGACTTCATCATTGGAGTCAAATCTTTTTCCACCAAGCCATTTCTTCAGGTTTGGGAACAAGAAGTAGTCGCTCGGAGCCAAATCTGGAGAATAGGGTGGATGAGGGAGCAATTCATAGCCCAATTCATGGATTTTTGCCATGGCAACTGCACATGTGTGCACCCTTGCATTGTCTTGGTGGAAAAGAACTTTTTTCTTGGCCAAATGAGGTCGTTTTTTTTTCAAATCGTCATTGAATCGGTCCAATAAGTTGACATAATATTCCCCATTGATTGTTCTTCCCTTTTGAAGGTAGTCAATGTGGATTATCCCGCGTGCATCCCAAAAAAACAGTCGCCATAACTTTATTGGCTGACAAACCCACCTTGGCCTTCTTTGGCGCCGATTCACCCTTAGAAACCCACTGTTTTGACTGTTGTTTCGTCCACGGTTACAAAACGGCGCAAAAACTCCTCCATATTGCGATTAAACAACGCCAAACCTTCCTGTGAAGTTGTTACACGATTGCGTCTGTGGTCGACTGTGAGCAAACGCGGCTCCCATCTTGCGGAAAGCTTTCTCATGCCCAAGTGATCATTCAAAATTGAAACCACTGAGCCATGCGAGATCCCTTCGGCTTCCACAATCTCTCGCACTTTCAATCTTCGGTCGGCCAACACCATATCGTGAATTTTTTCGATTGTTTCGGGTGTAGAGACCTCAACTGGGCGTCCAGGACGTTCGGCATCTTCAGTGCTTGTACGGCCACAACGAAATTCAGTAAACCACTTTTTTACCATTGAAATCGATGGTGCAGAGTCCCCATAGTATTTATCAAGCTTAGCCTTGGTCTCGGTAATGGTTTTTTTTCGCAAGAAATAATGCTTAATAAGCACACGAAATTCACTTTTTTCCATTTTCTCCTCAAATTAGTGAGTAGTCTGATAAAAATAGCTGTCAAGCACAAACTAACTGACGCAGCAAGTTTAAATTTTGACAGGAGTCAACTGACAGATGCCTGTTGACAGGAGCAGTGTTGCTGTTTCAGTAAAGAGGTCAGAAATTCAAAAAGTCACGGACTTATTGACCCGCCCTCGTATATGATGACCATCGTTTGGGTAAGTTAGAAACTGAGCTCCTGAAGTCCACTTTCGGAGGAAACAGCAAGGGAACTCGACGTCGGCAATATGAGCGTCCATCGACACCTAAACCTACAGGAAAAATTATAAAGCTGGGAAAGTGTGTACCACACTATAATATCTATTTACTTCTTCGCACACTAAGTTGGCCGAGATTCCCTTCCACCTAAGTCGCGCTATTCTTCTACGGTGCTGTCACTCGATAGCCGATTCAAAGACAAATAACACTGAAGCAAAATACAATATCAATGTGCCACAGGGCATGCGTGATCTCTCATGAAATCCCTCTAAAAGAATCACCCTTTATAATCAAGATGCATGAATGTGTGAATACATTTAAAAAAAGATTTGTGTCTCACTCTGTCGGATGCTAGCATAACCACTAAGGTGTAAATCTTTGATACAGCAAAAAATACAGGGTGAAAGGCCATTTCCATCAGTTACAGAAACCATCTTTTTTCTCATCCATAGATGGCATTGGATGGCTTAACCCTAGACACAATCCAATACTCATTATTTTGGTTTTTAATTCATATGGCATCCTTCCAACCATACGAATTTGTATAACACTTTTCAAACTCCTTTGTGTTGGAAGAATTTCACTCAATTCGGCAAACAGTTACGCTGCAGAGATCCCCCAGGAACAAATAGAGAGAAAAGATTATAACTTCGTTCTAAAGAGGGGATCCAGAGGTTCTTCTTATCTTGACAAAGTTTACAAAATGCCTATCAATTACGAGCCTATCCTGAAGCACTGCTGCATTGAAGCTGTGCATTTTGAAATCAATTCGTAAGGCTTTCTTCTATGAGCTCTCGTTTGACTTAAAAGGAGTTTCAATCGAAATTTGACAGTCTTTCCGTTCAGTGGTGTCCGTCAGTGTATTTGTATTTGTATTTGCTTATCACAGTAAGATAAATCTTATAAAATAGTGAAAGCCTTTTAAAATTAAGTTTACAAATTGAACATAATAAGTTAAATATAAAGATAACAAACGAAATTGGTTGAACAACAAGAAATATTTGAATAAAAAACATAAAAAAAACAAAACAAGATTTATTTATTTATTTATTTATTTATTCAATCTACGATTTTCACAATCTACAGATTTCGAATTCATTAAAAAATAAAAGTATAAAATATAATATAATAAAAATTCATTATTGAATAACAAAGAATAATGTGTTCTTAAAAATATTTCTGGACAAAGATATATCTAATTTTGAGTAATAAAAATTAAATATTTTACTTGATAAGGAAATAGGCTCCCGTTGGCCATAAAGCGTATTATGACGACTCTCCAACAACAAAGGTCTTGGTCTCAGAGTTCTAGACGAAACATAAAGATTCAAACTATTAAGCAAATTCACACTATCAATAGTAGCACATAAAATGTCACGAATAAACATTACGTTGTACATTTTTCTTCTCATTTCGAGAGTTTGCATACCAAGTAGAAGACATTTAGAGCGATGGCGGCGAAAGGCGAATTTGAAAAATTTCTTTTGAATAATTTCAATTCTTTTAATGTGTGTGTGTGGGAGGTAGGACACCAGACAATACGTGCATACTCCATTATAGGACGAACAATACTATAATACAGAGCTTTAAGGGTATACTTACTTACTTACTTTAGGTGGCGCTACAGTCCGGGGTGGACCTGGGCCTCAGTCAACAAGCTCAGTCTCCAGCCAGCTCGATCCCGTGCTAGCTGCCTCCAGTTTCGCACGCTAAGTTGGCTGAGGTCCTCTTCCACTTGCGTGCGCCACCTGAGTCCTCGCCTTCCTCTACTGCGCTGTCCCTCGGGAGTGGATTCGAAGACTTTTCGGACCGGAGCATTGGTGTCCATGCGCTCTACATGACCCAGCCATCTCAGTCTTTGAATCTTCATTCTTCTGGCTAGGTCCATGTCGCTGTACAGTCCGTACAGTTCGGCGTTGTATCTCCTCCTCCACTCACCGTCAATGCAGACGGGACCGAAGATCGCCCGAAGAATTTTTCTCTCGAAGCAACCAAAAACACCCTCACCCATTTTTGATAATGTCCATGCCTCTGCGCCATAGAGCAGGACTGGGATTATTAAAGTCTTATAAAGGGTGACTTTTGTTGTCCGAGAGAGGGCTTTGCTACTCAATTGCCTTCTTAGCCCAAAGAAACAGCGGTTGGCAACGCTGGTCTCGTTGTCTGTATTTATAGCGGAGCCTAGGTAGACAAAGTCCTTAACTACCTCAAAGTTATATCTGTCGAGGGTGACGTTCTGTCCGAGACGTCGGTGTTGGTTGTCCTTTTTACTTGACAACATATACTTGGCCTTGCCCTCATTGACCGCTAAACCCATTTTCACCGCTTCCGTCTCAATACTCGCGAAAGCGCCACTGCGCCACTGACATTACGCTGCTTTCTCCCGATTATGTCAATATCGTCGGCGTATGCGAGTAGTTGGACGGACTTTTGAAAGATAGTGCCTCTTGTGTTTGCTGGTGAGTTTTGCACTATTCTTTCAAGTATGATGTTGAAAAAATCGCATGACAGCGCATCGCCTTGTCTAAATCCTTTCTGGACATCAAAGGTCTCGGTGAGATCTTTACCGACCTTGATGGAGCAGCGTGCATTCTCCATCGTCATCCTGCACAGACGGACGAGTTTGGCAGGGATGCCAAAAGTAGACATTGCTCTATATAGCTCGTCTCTATAGATGCTGTCATACGCGGCCTTAAAATCGATGAATAGCTCATGGGTCTTCTCCAAGATCTGCCGTAGTGTGAATATCTGGTCGATGGTGGACTTTCCTGGCCTGAAGCCACACTGATATGGACCTATCAGGTTGTTGGCAAACGGCTTCAGGCGTTCACACAATACGGCGGATAAGATCTTATATGCGATGTTAAGGAGACTGATGCCTCTGCAGTTGGCGCAGTTCAGAGGGTCTCCTTTCTTGAGAATTGGACAAACAATGCTGAGGTTCCATTCATCGGGCATACTTTCGTCCGACCATATTTTACAGATGAGTTGGTGTATGCTCCTACCAAGTCATCGCCCGCCGCTTTGAAGAGCTCGGCAGTCAGGCCATCCGCTCCAGCAGCTTTGTTGGACTTAAGCTTCGATATGGCTATCTTCACTTCATCCAGGTCGGGTGGACGGAATTGTTGGTCATCATCGTCCAGGTTGAAAGGTTGATTCTGCCTGACAGCGGTATTTGGTTCGTCATCGCCGTTATACAGTCTGCAGAAATGATCTTTACAAATCTTCAGCATCGACTGCGATTCTACTACGATGTTCCCTTGTTCATCTCTACAGGCTTCGGTTCGGGGTTTGTTTCCGCGGCATTTAGGGTATAAGGATCTTTAAAATCAGTGGAGTTTCTTTTAACAAATCCTAGAAGTGAGGATGCTTTTGTAACGACAAAATTAACATGTAGGTTAAACATTAATTTACTATCAAAAATTACACCTAAATCTTTAAAATCTACTACTACTACTTTTATCCGAGAGTTGTTTAAAAAATAATTAGGGAAAATGTGATGAAAACTCCTATTGAAGCTCATACAGGCACACTTGTCAATATTTAGCATCAGATCATTCAGAGTACACCACTCAGTAAAATAATCCAAGTCTTTTCGAAGCAATAAACTGTCATTTAGAGTTGATATTTTTGCAAAAAATTTAATGTCATCAGCGTTCATGAGGCAATGATAGTGCTTTAAAAAGTTAGGAAGGCCGTTAATAAACAGCAAAAATAATGGCGGTCCCAAATGGCCCCCTTCAGGGACACCCGAACTAACCAAAATCTATTTCGAAACATAGTCACCTATGGCAACATATTGTCTCCTACCAAGCAATTATGATCCAAACCATTGAAGAACAAACATGTGTATTTCAAACAAAGATCATTAGTTAAGAATCTAATCGAAACAAAACATATAATAAATAAATACCAACAATTTAAATTGAATATGCTAATTAATTATACTCACTGGCCAAGTACCTCAAAAGTAAATTCCTAAATCTTTTTGTGTTTCTGACTCCTCTTAGTTCACGGGGCAGGCAGTTCCATAGGCAAGTGGCATGAACGAAGAATTGCCACTCCGATGTCAGACAAGAATGTGGAGTTTGCATTAAGGTCAGAGTCCTTTGTGACCGAGGAAAAACTAATCTGGTATAGAGATACTCAGGTTGATGTGTCTGTATGATGTCATGCAGGCAAGATAAGGATCGAAGCACTAGCAGGTTATCGAACGAGCAGCCGACAATATACTTTGAGTAAACTGACACCTGATCATAATTTCGGAGTTCATAGATATACCGAGCAATATTGTTGTATACAACATTAAGCTTCCTTTTAGAAATTGAGTCAACTTTGCCATAGACCTCACACCCATACAGCAAAATTGGCAGTATGAGCGTTTTCGCCAGCATAGTTCTTATCGCTGTAGGTGTAAGCATCTGAATCGACCAAAGCATACGAAGCCCTCCATAAACATTGCCAATAGCAGAGTTTATATGGTCAGTCCATGTTAGGGAGTCGTTAAAAATAAGTCCGAGATTTCTTACAGTGTGAACAAAGGGAACGATTTCTTCACCAAGTTTTATCAGTGAAAAGGTAGATAGGTTCTGTGTTTTCCTATGAATCAAGAGAGCTTTCGGTTTTGCCGGATTCAAACATAGAAAGTTACGTTGAGCCCAGAGAAAAATATTGTCCAATTCTTCATTTATCAAAGCAACAACTTGATCTAAGACATTGATATTTCTACTCAAAGCCAATAGAACATCATCGGCATACATGTGGATCAGACACCGTTGGACAATTTGTGAGAAGTCATTGATGTTCATAGAAAAAAGGACAGGACCAAGTATTGAACCTTGAGGAACTCCATTCGATACCCTAAGAAAGCTCGAAGTTTTATTGTTGAACACAACACATTGCTGCCTATCTACTAGGTAGGAATAAATAAGCTTTGCCGATTCTTTGGAGAAATTATATATGGTCTGAAGTTTTCGGCAAAGAAGACCATGGTTAACAGTATCAAACGCTTTTGAAAAGTTTAACTGACAACTGTTTAGTAGCTTATGTATAGATAAATATGCTTGCATTTGCTTCAAAATTACTTTTTCCAACACTTTACTGAAAAACGGGAGAATCGCTATGGGTCTATAATCGTCATTATCTTTTTTAGGGATTGGGATAACTTTTGCCCTCTTCCATTCACGTGGATAGTCAGAAGCTGTTATTATGCTGTTGAAAATGTGGGTAATGGAAGGAAGAATGTAAGGAAGGAGAATTTTTACGAACCGGGGATCAACACCATCGATGCCGGTTGCGTATGACTTAATTGCTAGAACCGCTTCGACAACCTTTTGATCACTGATACATACGAAACCGAAAGATTCATCGGAGATGGAGTTGTCTGAAGGATCAAATGTATTACACTCGTTTTCATTTGTGAAAGAGGATGTTTTGTGATGAATTTAGCGTTTAAGAGTTATGTTATGCATACATACATATGTTTAACATCCTCTTTTCAAGCTCCTTAAATATTATATTAAGACTTTGTTGATTTTTCTTTCTCTATGATTCTTTGTAGTTTTTTTATAGGCTTTGCATAATAAAGATTCTATGAAGCGGAGCGTTTTCCTTGAAGTGTTTGTAGTTTACAGCCTAACCAGAAGTTATTGGAATTATACTCTGCCTCATCTTCCCTAGTAGTCTAGACTGGCCTGCGATCCGATTATATTAGGTATATTGGACACTTTGTTTCTGAAGAAGAGATGGACGCAAAAGAGCTGGAATTGGTTGAGCGGAACTTATACCTTTAAGAAGCCTCAAAGGCGCTAGACATCAAGGGTGGTAAGGTAAAAGATTTTGGGTGCTGCACGTGGAATAAAAAGGGTGTAGGGAAAATGAAGAACTTATGGGTGAGTTTTCGAAATTGCAGAAGTGTATTCAATTTTTATTTGAGTTGATAAAACAATGCTTGACATTTACTTTTAAAAGACTATTTCATGTAAATGTTGATGGCGGCCACGTTTTAAGTGGTCGATACGAAGAGACCAACTTTGAGCAACTCTTTCGAGCATATTGGCTGATATCCCGGTAATAACACGTGTAATGTTGTCTTTAAAGACTGCAATGAGTGATTTGCCGTATCCCCATAAATAGTCTAAAGACGTCAAATGGCATGATCCAGCCAGCCAACTCACCGGTCCAAAACGAGAGATAAATTGCTCACAGAAATCATTTTTAAAATAATCCATCGATTCTGGTGGTATGTGGCATGGAGCGCCGTATTGCCAGAACCACATGTCAACCAAGTTCAGCTCGTCCATTTTGGGCAAACAAAATTCGAAATCATTGAACGAAAGCGGGGGCCATTTATGATAACGTTGTTCTCACGGTAATATTTGAAACCACACCAAAGAGTACATTTTTCCAGGTTCATCGCCAGCTCTTGTATATACGGGAGTTTTGTTTATATATACCCATTCAACCAGAAATGGGCTTCCTAGCTGAAGATATTTGATTTTTGTACAGCTTTTCTAAGGCCCACTCACCGAAAATTCCACGCTGTGACAGGTCTTCGGCTTCAGTTTTTGCACGAGCTGTATTTTGTTAGGTTTTATACCAAGACCCTTGAATTAAAGATTTCACGTGGCCGAGTAACACAATCCCAGCTGCTGCGAACGGCGACGAATGTACAAATCATGGTCTTTATTAACACTGGCGCATACAGCAGCAATATTTTGGTCTGTAATCACTCTATGCATACGGGTATGTAGCTTGACGCCCAATAGCGTGAATTGGTCACTATGGCTTGAGAAAATGATAGATGATGGAAATTTTTCATTTTTCATAGGTTAAGGAAAGCAGTCTTTAATTTTAGGTTTTTGAAATCCAAAAGCTGCCTAACATGCGGAATGTGCTTGCAAGAGAAAAACAATGGCTTCAGAAGAAGGACGTTTTTGGTAGCACAATGACCACGTTATTTCCACATCTTGATAGGTAGAGAGATATAAATTTTTCATCGGAGTTCTGAATAATCACATTGCGATCAACGCAAGTGCGTTTTCAGTATTCTGAAGTTTAAATGTTTCGAGAGGCCAACATTGGCATAAGCTACTACCCTGTTGTGATGAAGATATGAATGCGGATAGACCTAAACCCGCTAAGAAAAGAATATACTGTGAGGAAGTTTCGTGTTAGAAGGCTGAAATTGGAAGAAACTGCTGGCCGGCACATACCAAGAAATATAAAGCTAAAAGAGTGACACTGCAAGAAGAAATGGGGGCGTTGAGAAGCTATCGAAGAAGAAAACCAGAGCACAAGAGGCACAAGATCGAGGAAATTGATAGATTTCATTAGATTTGCAATCGTCTGTACTACCTCGAAGGCTCGGTGCATCTCTAAAGTTTGGTCAAAAACTGATTGGTTCATATCGGTGATCTTTTTTAACATAAAAATTGTACGATAGCCTGGGTTTTTGCACTACTACAGATCTTTAAAATTTTCTATTTCAAATCGACATCCATCGCCCATTCTTTGATTTTAAGGCCTTTGTCCGTTCAAATCGGGAAAACCTATATAAAGTCCACTTTTGTAGGATAAACATAGAGACTACTCGCTGCTTCATACACTGTTTGTCGAGTTCTTTAATAACTGCCAAAACCAAAGGAAATTCAAAGTTTTTTGTCTATGTGGTTGACATCATCAGTAAAGCCCAAGAATTTGAGCAGAAGCAGTGAAGATGGTTCTGGGGGTAAACTAATTAAATACATGCTGTTACCCTGTCCGTAGTTTGTTGAGGTGCAGGTCTTCTCTGGATTAAAGCGTTACCTAAGTAAATAAGTAAGAATTCAACCACTATTTGAGAAAGACTAGAACTTGATCAGACATATTGGAATAATTTCTGTGTGAACGACGCACGGTAACATTGAACATTTTTGTGGAATCTATATATATGTTTGGGTTTGGACTGTATCGACCTTACTTTCAAAATGCACGAAATACTCGTACTCTGTTCTTTATATAACTTCAAACAGAATTCTCTTCCTCAGCAAGTGCCGCAATAAATAAGCAATTTTAGGGTGCGTTAAATTCTTTATCCTTCCCCCTTTACTTTTGTTAATTGTCCGTAAAATGATTTTTTTCTAATTCATACATGCGTACCCACCGCACCGCTTGTAATTTCATCACTGTACTTTATGACCATGCTCCTTCCACGCTACTCCAAAAACATTCCTGTTGTTCCTGCACAAAACTTAAATTCCATTCCTTGTTTTCTAAATTACTCGAACGTGACAAAGTACGAATATTTCGGATTAACTCACTTACACTGTAGCCTCAGTACTTATAACAGCCCAAAATGCTCAACAGGGTGAATAGCTGAAGAAATGCACGAAGCAATAAAAGTACCTTCCCACTATGTAGCTCCGTACTGCACTCATATGTACATTGGCGCAATTGAAAAATACATTTTCGAAAAGTCTTTTAATCAAAAGCCATTAAGTTCAAAGTGGTTTGCGATTACTCACATCAATATTCAAATCACTCAAGCGGCTGGGATCCTTTTCTCACAGCTCACAACCCATTTGTCCCTCTAATTGAAAGGGAAAATCTCTTTAAGAAAAAAAAAGAAAGAAAAATTGTAAAAACTACGATTGGTACCCCCGACTCCGGAATCTACTTGACTCTGGCAAAGAGCAGCTACGAATCCGCCGCTGTAGGTACCCAAAGGCTATAGCACTAAACACTTCATCGATATGTTGATGGAGGAAGGCAACGATAGTGGAATTCTAATGCCAGATGGACGTCATTAACACACTTAAGATGCACTATTCCGCTCCGTATCCGTATCACTTCGGCAGCACTTATCAAAACATTCCCTGCAGCAGGGTACTCTCTTAGATACATTATCCAAGAGAATTCAAACGCAAACCAAATTCATGCAGTCTTGAATACACCCTCAACTTTGCTAAGGGCTGCCAGCGTGGTTATTCGACTACGGCTACAAATACGAATAACAGTCAAGCGTTAATCGTGAAATCTGAAACAATTTTTTGCTTTTCGTCTGTGCGCCTCTTACTTACACTTCGGGCTGCCTTTCCGCCATTAAACCGTCATCATGATCTTTGTGTTATTGTCCTCATCTTCAACCTTATCCTCATTCCAATTGCAATGCTCGTTCTTGTCCTCGTCATCCCAGGAAAGAAATTAAATGGAGGAGAGCGAGAGTATTCCCTAAGTGGACGAGGGTGACGCCCGAACTGATTATATTCGTAACTTCGGGCAAACACCGTTTGATCTTGGATAGAGGTTCCTTCGTGCATCCGTACCATGGATACGGTTCTGGGTTGTGTTGTGTTTGCGGGTAAAGAAAAAAATAATTGTGAATTCTAATCTCGTAAAAGCCAGCAGATGTTTTTAAAATTTCATTTGAGTCTCTCTTAATGTGCTGGTGCTGTTGCCGCCGCTGCCGTAGGTGGCCCAAGCTGAGGTTTCCTGAATAGAATTATGGTCTAAGATTTTTTTTTCCTTCTTTTTCGTTTTTTGTTTTTGTTTGTAATAGCTATAGCACATGCGAGCTGGTAGTTGAAATCCTGGCGCGTACAACAGACAAGATTTACAGAGTTTTTTTCCCCGAATTTTTAATTGGCCTTTTTTGATTACTGCTGCAGTTGTGGTTTGGGATGAAGTTAGACAGAATACGAGTAGTTTTAAAGAAATCCACGTAAAATCCTATTTTAAAAGCTCGAAGCACTTATTGAGCAAACTACGAGTAATTAATTCTCAATCAGACTTTCCACAAGTGTACAAAAGTGAACATACTCGTATCATAAAGGTACTCGTACGTGCCAAACTAATAAGCAAAAACGAATGCCTTTGTAAGGAGTATCAGAAAGTAACAGCCTTTACACGAACTGAGAGATTATTTAACCAACAAACGACTTAAGCAGTGGCCTGTGTCTCCGTTAAGGATTTACCATATATTGTAAATGTCTTTGTCCCTTAAATTACTTACTTCCTTTAAGTGGCGCTACAGTTCGGGGTGGACCTGGGCCTCAGTTAACAAGCTTCTCCAGCCAGCTCAATCCCTGGCTAGCTGCTTCCAGTTTCGCATGCTAAGTTGGTCCCCCTGAGGTCCCCTCCACTTGCGTGCGCCACCTGAGTCTTGGCCTTCCTCTACTGCGCTGTCCCTCGGGAGTGGATTCGAAGACTTTTCGGACCGGAGCATTGGTGTCCATGCGCTCTACATGACCCAGCCATCTCAGTCTTTGGATCTTCACTCTTCTGGCTAGGTCCATGTCGCTGTACAGTCCATACAGTTCGTCGTTGTATCTCCTCCTCCACTCACCGTCAATGCAGACGGGACCGAAGATCGCCCGAAGAATTTTTCTCTCGAAGCAACCAAAAACACCCTCACCCATTTTTGATAATGTCCATGCCTCTGCGCCATAGAGCAGGACTGGGATTATTAAAGTCTTATAAAGGGTGACTTTTGTTGTCCGAGAGAGGGCTTTGCTACTCAATTGCCTTCTTAGCCCAAAGAAACAGCGGTTGGCAAGAGCTATTCTTCGCTTGATCTCAGCGCTGGTGTCGTTGTCTGTATAGCAGAGCCTAGGTAGACAAAGTCTTTAACTAGCTCAAAGTTATATCTGTCGAGGGTGACGTTCTGCCCGAGACGTCGGTGTTGGTTGTCCTTTTTGCTTGACAGCATATACTTGGTCTTGCCCTCGTTGACCGCTAAACCAATTTTCGCTACTTCCATCTCAATACTCGCGAAAGCGCCACTGCGCCACTGACATTACGCTGCTTTCTCTCGATTATGTCAATATCGTCGGCGTATGCGAGTAGTTGGACGGACTTTTAAAAGAAAGTGCCTCTTGTGTTTGCTCGTGAGTTTTGCACTATTCTTTCAAGTCCGATGTTGAAAAAATAGCATGACAGCGCATCGCCTTGTCTAAATCCTTTGTGGACATCAAAGGTCTCGGTGAGATCTTTACCGACCTTGATGGAGCAGCGTGCATTCTCCATCGTCATCCTGCACAGACAAACGAGTTTGGCAGGGATGCCGAAACTAGACATTGCTCTGTATAGCACGTCTCTATAGATGCTGTCATACGCGGCCTAAAAATCGATGAATAGGTGGTGTGTATCGATCTGAAGCTCATGGGTCTTCACCAAGATCTGCCGTAGTGTGAATATCAGATCGATGCTGGACTTTCCTTACCTAAAGCCACACCGATATGGACCTATCAGGTTGTTGACGAACGGCTTCAGGCGTTCACACAATACGGCAGATAAGTTCTTATATGCGATGTTAAGGAGACTTCTGCCTCTGTAGTTGGCGCAGTTAAGAGGGTCTCCTTTCTTGAGTCCCTTAAAATGTTAGACTAAAATCTGCACATAAATAGGCCTATTACATGATAGTTCCCAAACCAACGAGGTCCACCTTTGGTAAATTTAACCACGAAAAATGCTCTGAGTATAGTTCAATATTTCCCTAGCATGCACCAATCGGAGATTGACAAAGGTGACAGCGTACATGCTGGTTAAGTAAACCTTTTTTGTTTTATTTAAGGGGCAAAAGTGCCGGTGTTTATACCGAAAATATGAGACCGATTCCGCCTTTTTGTACAAACAGTAGATTTGGAACCTTAGAGACTGCTGTGTCAAGCATAAATGTCAAAGTTCATAATAGCTGGCTCAGATGTTGGAGAGTTTCAGATTACTATTCCCGAGCGCTAGGATATATATATAAGTATAACCGATATATACATCCAGTTTTCTGGACGTTAAAACGTTCCAAACAGCCAACATTGACTCGGATCAACACCTTGTTGCAGATAAGAAGCAAATGTGGATTTCCCAAGCACCCGATCAAAGAAGAACTATGGTGAGAAGGTTGAAAAATTGCATTTGCAATAGACCGTCAGAACTTTCAAGGAACACGTATCCCGAAATATCTCAAAAATTTATATGCCGCCAGCATCAAGAACCGAAGACAAGTAGCATCGCTGCACACTTGCCAGCAGAAACTCAGTAATTGATGTGCTAGGTTAACCCGACCACCACCAACACATATCTGGTTTGGCGAAGGATACTAGCAAGCGCATGCAGTTAAACAAAAAGTGTACAGAGCGGTGCTGCAGTGATGGACTAGAGCCGCTCATGGACTATACGGGCAGAAGAGATGGGAAAAAGGGAAAAACATCGGCTTCACCAGAAGAAGAAAAAAGAGCACGCTTAGCGAATTGTCGAAGATAGTAGAATCACGTAGGTGCTGAGAATATGTAAAAATTTCTGTGCAAACTGTATAACGGCGAAGAAGGCCAACATCTAACTGTCACACAGAAAAGAACAGGAATATCCAAGTTGAAATAAAGAAAGCAACTCGACTTGACCTGCCCGGTACACAAAACCTTTCAACTGTACCAACTGTAGAAGTATAAATCCTCTTAAAAACCCATACAAGACCTAAATTTTAAGTCCTGAAACCACTTGTTAAAAGCCTGATTGGCCCCTATCAGTACTGTTTCAGATCAGGAAAGTCCAAAATCGATCAAATCTTCACCCGTAAGCAGATCCTGCGAAACATTTAAGAAGACCAAATCGATAACCACCATCTCTTCATCGATTTACAGAGTTTTGACATCCCTGCCATGTCCGTCAATCTTAAAAGACTAACGATGGAGAATGCTCAAAGCAGGTAGTGCCGAACTCATAAGCGCATATCGGGGTACAATCACTCAAAAATATGATAAACTGCTAGCGTACGCCGATGATATCAACATAGTAAGAAAAACGCAGTTGGCAGTTCGCTTGTATCGAAATAGAAGCTGCCGAAATGGGTTTAACGGTAACTGTGATAGTAAGCCAGTGTTAATTCTGGCAACACTCTTACCAACCGCTGTTTTTTGGGTTCAGAGAATGCAATTGAGTAGTAAGGCCATACCCATAGACACAAAGGAGTCCCTTTATAGGACCTTGATAGTCCCAGACCAAGTCTGTGGTGCTGACGCATGAACTCTTCCAGTCGCTTCGAGCGAAATGTCTTTCTTAAAATATTCGGCCCATTTGTGTTGATAGGAGGACGAACTATACGAGATGAACAACGGCATCGACTTAGTCAGAAAACTTCGCATCAGCCCCAGAAGATGACTAGGAAATATAGAACGAATGGACACCACTGCTTCAGTCCGCAGAGTTTTCCAATCTAACCCGGTGGGACTGCGTAAGCGAGGAAGCAGAAAAGGCCAGAACCAACTTGGAGTGCGCTACTTTGACAGTTAGCCACAGACCGGATTAACTGAAGAGCTATATCGAACTGTAGAGTAATTTCTATTGTTAGGGACTCAGGTCTTACAAGAACTTTTCTTAGCTATTTTTGAATGGAAAGTCGTAAGCAGAATACTTAGCCCAGAAATATGGTTGCTTGAACAGTCTCCATATTGCTGTGAAATGCGGAAAGAACTCCGCCTGTCTATTTCCTCTAACGCAAAGTGAGTAAATTATTCTTCCTTAGACCTCTTTCAACTATCTCTTTACTATAACAACTTTCAACTTCAAGTCAACGTAAGGCCCTGAGCCCATTATGTCCATCTTGTGACATAAAGAGGATATCCACCAATTAATTGACTTTCCTTTAATTAAATGGCATCAAGAATGGGAAGGATGTAGTGTGATACAGATATTAATTATAAATTGTGATACGAGTGTCACTTTCCACCGGAAACCTTTAACAAAAACCCAAACAAAAAAACAAACGTATCTCCTTTATAAGTTTAACGTAAGCAAAACAAACCTTACGAGTAATAAATAATTAACTCTCATCCTCAAAGTCCTTATGGACATTTTAGATTTCTGCAAAATGAATTTATAATTATCCTCATCCTAAAACGTTTGTCTGTATTTAAGGATAAGCCGGCTCGAATACAGTATAGAAGAGTGTGTACAAGCGTATACTATAGGTTTCCTTGTAAAAAGGACTTTTCCGGATAATCTTTATGGCTATATGTGTATGGATATATTGCTCTCAAAATGGAAATGAGGCAAGGACCAGATGATTTAAATGACAATTACCCTCCTTGTCATGATCTCCTTCCTATTCACTAGATTGAATGAGCATTCGTACAATAGGTTTCCTGGTGCAGGTAGGAAACTTAAAAGGGAAATCTCTATTACTTTCTGCTTAAGATCTAATCCTTAAGAGGGTATTGCTGGGATTCTTATTTCTTATATTCGTATTTATCGAAAATATCTACCAAGGATTGTATTGTGATTTTAATCAGATATCTCCAAGAAAGGACATCACCAAACAATTCTACCTGATGGATTTTTTTTTACGTCAATCGAAGAGTAAAGAGAATAAAAAAATGTATTTAAAAAAAGAGATATTTTTAGGACAGTTCTGTTTGGTTAGCTAAGTGAATGTGGTATCTTGAACTTTTGAATACAAATTCAAACAATAGACAGTTTTATTTGTATTCCCATGAATTTGTGTGTAATCCCGAATACGAGTATATTGCAAAATTCTTTGAAATGTAATGTGAAGAAACATGAGTATCAACTTACATCCAAAGGCATTTCGAAATTTTGTTCATATGATTGTATGATGTATGTTCTCATATAATTGTAATTAGTGATAGATTTTCGAGTAGTTATTATCTATTGATTCCTTCTGACCATATAAAATAATAAATATCTAGGATGCAATAGATACTTTAGGAAAATTACTGCTAATTATAAAGTCAGTACATTTTCTGTTGTAAACATTTCCGGAAAGACTACAGAAACTCATAGAAAGGACATTTTAAATGAGGAAATAAAAAATAATAATATCCGACTAGGAAAACCATGCTGAATAGAAGCTTGTATAGTAAAAAATAAAGCTCCTAAATTCAATAAATAAACGGACGAAGTCGGTATCATATTCTGACAAGAATCAAACTGATGAGCCCAACAATTATGGGTAAAAATGGACTCCTTCTTACTTTTCTGTGATCTTTTGTTTATCATAGAACGTCAATAATGGGCGTTAGTCATCTTCTTCGGTCTTTAATAATAATCTTAAGCTTTTCAAAATAATGTTCTCGAAAACGCCTATTCCACGCTTGCGGGAGTTCGCTTTTTCTACCGGCTGGATAAGCAATATAAAAGAAAATAGCCTTTCAACCTGGACGATGTAGACCAACAACTGCCTAACTGCCGTGCTGTTCAAAGCAGCAGACTATGGCTTAATAAGGAGAATACACCAACTTATCTGTGAAATATGGTCGGACGAAATATGCCTGATGAATGGAACCTCAGCATTGTTTGTCCTTTCTTCAAAAAATGAGACTCTATGAACTGCGCCACCTACAGAGGCATCAGCCTTCTTACCATCATCAACCAAATATTCATACCACGACAAATCTTGGAAAAAACCCATGAACTTCAGATCGACACACACCATCTATTCATCGATCGATTTTAAGGCCGCGTATGACAGCATCATAGAGGCGAGCTAAACAGAGCAATGTCTCGTCCGTCCGTGCCGGATGACAATAGAGAATGCACGCTACTCCATCAAGGTCGGTAAAGATCTCACCGAGACATTTGATGTCCAGAAAGGATTTAGACAAGGCGATGCACTGTCATGCGATTTCTTTAACATCACACTTAAAAGAATAGTGCAAATCCCACGCCCAAACACAAGAGGCACAATGTTTCAAAAGTCTGTTCAATTACTCGCATTCGCTGACGATGTCAAGTATATGCTGTCAGGCAACAAGGACACTCAACACCGAAGTCCCGGACTAGGACTTTGTCTACCTAGGCTTCGCTATAAATACAGACAACGACACCAACACTGACATCAAGCGAAGAATAACTCTTGCCAACCAACGCTGTTTCTTTGGGCTGAGAAGGCAATTGACTAATAAAGCCCTCTCCCGAACAACAGCTATATATACAAAGGGTTTTCCAATAAAGACTTGACTTTACTTCTTTTTTTTTTAAATAAAACGCAAACCATTTGAGATATTTCAAAAAATTTATTATCGGCTCGAAGTACAATCAAAACATTTATGAATGGAACTCGACTTCGTTCATATGGCCACCGCGGGCACGTTCGCAGCGGTCGATTCGTTGGACCCAATTTTCAACGACTCGGCCACACATTTCGGCCGAAACGGTCGCTATTTCACGTTCAATGTTGGCTCTGAGCTCTTCCAACGTCGTCGGCTTGTTGGCATAAACCAATGACTTAACGTAGGCCTAGAGAAAATAGTCAAGCGGCGTTAAATCGAACGAACGAGGCGGCCAATCGACTGGCCCATTTCTTGAGATAACACGCTCACCATACTTACTCTTCAATAAATCGATTGTAACGTGTGCTGTGTAGCTTGTGGCACCATCCTGTTGAAACCACATGTCGTCCAAGTCCATATTCTCCAATTCGGGGCAAAAATAATTGGTGATCATGGAGCGATAACGCTGACCATTCAGAGTAACGCCGTGAAATTGACTGATTTGGATCGTTTGCGTCCGTCTGAACGGCAGCGATATTTTCGACACTTCGACCAACCCGTTGTCTCACTGACACGGCAACATCATACAACGAATATGTAGACTCAAATTTTTGCACTAAACTTGTTATTGCCCTTCTACTAGGGCGAGAATTACGACCGAAAATTGGAATTAACGCTCTTAAAGTTGCAGTCACCGACTCCGAATTTCGGTAGAAAATTTTTATAATTTGCAGACGTTGCCCGTTCGTGTACTTTACCACGATGAGAATGTTGAGTTTACTGAATAAATTGACAGTGACAGTTTGATGATTAGTGAAAGAGTGCGTCCACAAATTTGTCAAATTTGCCAAGTCCTATTGGAAAACCCTATATAAGCAAACCTATCTACTGCATCTTTAATAATCTACTCTTTGAAGAAAGTGTGGGTTAAAACTTTTCTGATCTTTTTAATTATCGATACAAAATAGACTATTGGTGCTGAACAAATTATTTATCCATACTTAAGGAAGGTGGTTTACGTTTTTCATAAACTTTAGGTTACAACGAGTTTGGTTATGCCAGAGTAATAGTTGCTAGGTTAGAAATACTATCAAATTTCACGACCTTCTGCTCAACAACATTTAGGTCGGTTAGTGATCTTAAAGAACTAGTGGCGTTGTTCTTGGACTCGATTAGGTTTAGCTCTATTCCACAATGGTAATGTCAGCCAAAAATACATATCTTAGGTAAGACATAATTGTCAACTGCATTCCCCTGCTTCTTACTGAATTAATAAGCAGACTGCTGATTAATTAGTTAGATTCCTTATATATCGGATTGAAGTCCGTCCGAGGTAGGCACAGATCTATCTATTCTTTGTGTTCCTCGGACCTTTCCCTTGTTCAGATCTTGTCTAAAATAATAACTGATTCCACGCGAATACTAGAACTTGACAGCCACACACCTTAGACTTGCATTTAACTTCTCGCCCTGATAAGTACATTGTGGATGAGCTCTCGCCTCTAGGCTCGTCGGACAATTGTATCCTACAGCTAATTTCTGGAACACCGACAACCCAGTAAGAAAAAAAGATTCCTCAAGGAACTCTATGGCAATTGGAGCTAATTGGAATGGCCTTAATAACTTCTTAAGGAATTCGTTATCGTTATGTGCCCTCGGCGCCGCTGCCGATATAAAGACAAACATTATGTTACTTTTTAAAATGAGATCCTTTATCCCTCGTCGGATTAAGGGTATCAAACCAAACGAAAGGCATGATATGACTTCAGCTGGAACGAGGCTGCAAATGGTAGGACAAATTTTTTTTTGTTCTACAGGAACGACCCAACAGAGGAAGACAGACACTGCAACGCATATCACGTTGAAGTGTGTGGAGTTTGAACACGACCAAAATCTGAAGCAAATAATTCTAGTTTGTAATATCCCAAAGGAAGTAAAAACTTTTGGTCGTTTTTCAAAAACCTTTAAAAAACTGCTTCATCCTGCATCACAAAGTTCCTTTGAAATGACATTCTAGCTGCCTGCAAGGACAAGGCCAATTGTTTGCTGCACATGTTGGGGCTAGCTTAACACTTCCAGATTGAGCCGTTTCTCAACCTACACTTGAGTGAATCGAACATATACTGAGACGAACCCTCTTTCTCACTCGTGAAGTAGCAAGAGAACTTAAAGATCTTGACATATAAAACTGCGCTGGTTCAGATGGTATATTTACCTTTCGTTTCAAGAGATGTTGGGTTTTTAGATCCTGTGAAAACAGACCTGCAATAGCCACTACCACTCAGATTTTGCTTATAAGTTTCACTTCTATAATAAATTAGCAGTTACACCCGGGAAAAAGTGGCATGTTGGTACGGGCTGTGGAGTCCCAAAGGTGGTGGAGCTGAATTTCTATCATTTCCGCCCCTTTGACACGTTGAAAAGACAACTTCTTAATCGTTTGCTCATTGCATTATTCAATTCCATCGATTGTCGGTTGGGATTTTAAAAACGCAGGTGCTTAACATTCACGATCAGCTTTCTTATTTTTCCTTGAAGCCCAGTCGTAAATATATGTTGGGTTTTGGGTAGTGATCCTGCTGAAATGACAACTATTCAGAAAATTTAGAATTCAACGCATACATGGCTTTCCAAAGGAAAACTCCATGTAGCGTTGGATCCCTGGCTAGCAGCCTTCGCTGAGTTAATTCCAGTCCCTTTCCAAGTGCATACGCCAACGCAGTTAGAGTCTCCCTACATATACTGCAGTGTCCCATAGTTGCGATTTGTGAATCAAAGATCCTTCCTTGCAAGCGACGCCTCCCGAACAGATCGGGTTCCTCGTCATCTGCTCGTAAAAGTGGCATGGCCTATGCGCCAAATAATAGACTCAGCCGATAGCAAGGTCTACCAGGATGTCTGAACTTATGTGTTCACACTAAAACCCAGATGAATTATTTTTTCATTGTTCCCCATTTTTATTGATCACCATAATACTGCTGCGATACCCATAAATGCTCGACGGGTAGTTGCTGGTCTTATTCAATCATTTCTTTGTAATTGACATAGCCTTGGTATGGGCTTAAGTGTACTACTTACAGAGCTAATATCAAAGCTTCGGCGTATCTTCCGATGTTGACCGGATCAGAGAGTACATCTTGTATGTTTAATTCACGTGGATGGAAGCGACAGAACCTTGAAAGATCCTCTTTCGGTAGAATTTACAAATTTCGATCTACTCAGTTCTGTCATTTTTCCTCGGATTTGAATCGTGTTAAATGTTTTTCCTCTGCTGGTAGACATCACCAGCTGCTCCCAACTCAGCCCTCACCCTCAAGTCTGACGTGCGCGACATGCCAAATTTTGGCATCCATTGTCAAACCATTCGTTTTATGTTTGCTATTCCATATAAGAATTGGCATATCGTAGGTCGCTTTTCTGATAGGCTCTTTAGTCTTTTTGCAGCATTGCACCTGCTTCACCGTACTAGACGCTGGTAATGTATGATTGTGAGAATGGGTGGAGTGAGGCAGGATCGACAAAGGCTCTAGCATTGTTCTGTTACTGTAGCCGTCAGACGTTAGACTTTTTCATAATTTTCCCGGCAATGTACTTTAATTGATAGCCATATTCTTATCATTGGCAGAGCTAAGTGGTTGTCTGAGAGACAATGTTGGCCACTCGGGATGTGCTAACTTCATATAAGATTGAAAATATCGAATTTCGACTTGAAATAGACCATCACAAGTCTGTCGCATGTATGTCTGCTTCCAAATGTGCGCTCGCGCAATTTCTGATAGAATTTTTTAGAAATCAACATGCTAGTTCCCAGAAGCACTTTAATATGATGCTGACACACCTAACACAGTTGTTTTAACAAGACATATAGCCACCTTGGCGTTAATTTTCATTTGAGGTTACCGCCAGAAACTGAAACATATGATTGGTGAGTAGTTACTCTGATTATAAGTTATAAGTTTTGTGCTTTCGGCTATAGAAGTTAAGCCATGGTTGATTCAAACTTGTCGGACTATGTGTATAGTCATTTGGTAGATACCGCTCAGTTTCCGTTTCAAAATACTACGAATTGTCACTGAAGTGCCACAGGCTGACATTGAAATTATTGCTGTAACTCCTCTAACAATAGGATACGAACCCAGCCTGCACCGAAGTCGAAGACAGAATGATCAATTACACATGTATCGGCTATTGATTTTCGATTTTCTAACAGTGCCAGAGTTACCAGGATTTTTTTTTCATTAAAGCAATATTTTTTCTTGCTGATGTTTAGTGGTAGCTATAGTTGTAGTTGAGCCTAAGGGGTGGCTATATCCTACATCTTTCGCCAAAATAGCAACAAAAGAGATTGTAATAACACACATAATATCACCAAAACAGGTAGATGGCATCCCTATCGTAGTTATCTTTAGGAATTTCTGTCGGCAAATATGAATACCATAAACATAGTATCCCTTCTGAGCCTTCAAAGTGTTTATACATGTCATTGTGACCAGAATAAGAGGCAAACATTCCTCCCATCCCTGCACTGCAGAATTTTGTTATAGTAAAAAACAGGGATCTACTTATAAAAGGGTTTAATATTTAAGAACAACCGAAATAGGTCATATTCATTGGTAGCTTAAGTAAGTTCATGGTGATAACAGCTGCAAACAAGCACTTGAACGTTGTGGGAAAACTTTATTAAGAATGTTTATAAGCTGTGTGTATCAGGGCAGATCATTTCATGACCTGCTTATTCAATTTGAACACATTTAAAAGCATTCACTTGGATTCATCTGTTGTTGGTAAATTAAATTTCCTTCAAATTTCTATTTTCAGATTCCCTCCAAAAAGGCATTATCCCCCGATTATTTAAGAACATTTGAATTTTCTTAATCCACCCAATTTTATATTCCTTTTTAAAGGGATAAAAAACCGTCACCAATTACTTTACAATTTCCACACACAAATTTTTACAATCTCCTTCGTCTGCATCAGCATCATCCCGGCAGCAGTACAAAATCAGCACAATTCCCTACTCCAACCCCCCCCCCCCCTACCACCCACCGCCAACAACAACCCACTTAACAAAACAATCACAAGAAAGCACACTCTAATGAACCCGAAAGTGCTTGCCTTCCAAAAGGGCGCTCCATTGCCATCCTCAACAAGCACCAGACACCAGGCAACCAACCATTCCTAAAAGCAATGATAAATCCAGTTACCAGTTACCAACCGGATGATAGCTTAATCTCCGGAAATGTGGAACACGCTAAATCATAGGGAATTAACCTTGTTCGCTGTTGGAGCGGAACTAAAAGTCAAAACTCCCCCACCCAAACCCACCCCCATCCACACTCACAATATGGATCATTGCTGGGATGTGTTGTTGTGTGTTATATGTAGGACGGTTAAAAATATCTCCAGACGGGTGGGGGTTGCTCTTGTTTTTGTTTTTACTTAAGAGTTTTCCTTAGCATATTCTCCGTGGATGAATGCAGGTGCTTGTGAAGAAAACAAACGCTCGCGGAAGAGTTGGCTTTTTTATCAGACGTAAAGCTGCCAGCGCACAGCCGAAACCTGGTAAACAATCACAGGATTTAATTAAACCCACAGGACTGACTATACGTAACGTAGACTGCAGAGGATGTGAATGTATGTATTTGAACATTCCCGCCATTATACAGCCTGGTGGCACATGACCAGATACGTACATTTCTATGTGAGCTTGCGACTGAGGCGAATCCAAATGAGGAATGAAATGAGGTGTAACTAAGCATGTGCTTGTATCTTCACATATATAATTTCAGAGGGAGTTTGTACACAATTCATTCAGTGTGTTACGTACGAGTACTCACTCGTATGGGTACGAATGCACTTAAAATTTCAACTGTTGAAAGAGAATAAGTGGCGTTAGGACTAGAAATACGGGCAGATTGCAATAGACTGAAATGTTTGTTTGTCTCATTATTTTGTACTGAAATGTTGTGCGTAGTCTTTTGGGAGTACACAACTGGAAAAGCATGTCCTGGCACACCTTAAAAACTGAGATGGCGGGGGCTTAGTTAGGCAAAATGGCATAGAAACATTATTCGTACATGGACGGATTCAATTCCACCGGGAGGATATGTTGTTCTTACCAGACTGTGTGCGTGTCCATAATGGTACTTACATAATTCTGCGACACGTGGTGGCAATGGCTGAAATTACAACTAAACATGCTACAACAATACGATATGTACTATGATGGAAGAGTAGGGGCAAATATAATGGCGTTGTCTTAGATGTGCTTAAGAGACACTTTTTTTTTAAGTTTTTTGAAATATGTACTGGCATGTCAAATAAGTAAACAGATGGTACCATAGACTATGGCCTTGTCTTTTTGCTGGTTTTATCATTTTGTGTAAAGATTTTCTCCCGATGACCTATCATACTATATTTTGTTGACTATTAACAGCGCAAAGTAGAGAAGCTTTTAAAGAAACAAATATGTTGACATTCGAAGGTTTGCCATTGCCCATTACTTATTTAGTTGACTCTGCAGTTGGGTGTGAACGTGGGCCTCAAGTCACAAGCCTCTCCAGTCAGTCCGGTCTTAAGCTAACTGCCTCCAAGTTTTGTTTTGTTTGCTTAGGTCCCTTTCTTGCGCCTTAATCCATTGTGCGAGCTATAATAAGGTCTTCTTCTGGTGCACTGTCCCTCCGGGTTAGATCCGAAGACTACGGGCTTTACATGTCTAAGCCAAATAAGGCGACTGATGGCAGTTTTTTCACCAGACCGATGTTGCTGTACAGTTTGTCATTGAATCTTCCCCTTTAAATTCCGTCCAGGTTTGGCTAACATCGTGCATTCTGCGTGACAGAGGCATGTTGGGCTTCATCGCCGTTATACAGTCTACAGCACCGAAATATTGGGTTTACTTCTTCATCTCTATCTACATGGTTATGTACGGGTCATCTTGTTCACCACATTCTTTTAATTTCTTCGAACGCGCGCTTCTCATGCTCTTTCTTCTTCCTCCTGAGAAGCCGGTGTTCGTCTCTCCTCTTCCGCTCATAGAGCTCATGAGCAGCTCTGGGCCTTCTATGCAGCGCCGCGTTATATGCATCTTGCGTAGCTGCATGTGCTTGCCGGCATTCATCATCAAACCAGGGGTTTCGTTGTGGTGGTCGAGTGAAACCCAGCACATCAGAAGCGACATCTCTGATGGCGTGTTGTCAGTGTTTCCAATGGTCTTCGATGCTTGGTGCTGGTGGTATTGGACCTCGTAAGAGATTAAGAGACACTCGATCGGAAAAGGACTTGCCGATCTCTTGCGATTGTAGCCGTCTGATGTCGAATTTTCTCACAGCATAAGCTTGTCTTGGCGTAGTTTGGGATATCCGCAACCGTACCTTGGCTACAACAAGGTAATGGTCCGAGTCGATTTTGGCTCCTCGGAACGTACGGAAATCCATAATACTGGAGGAGTGTCTTGTGTCGATCGCAATGTGATCAATCTGGTTGACTGCTGATTGATCAGGAGTTCTCCAAGTCCCCTTGTGTATGTCGAGATATCCAGGAACACAACTTTTACGCCCTTCCGGAGCTATCTTTTCTTATTTTTGCCCCTGAAGATCACGAGCGGCTCTCGACCTTTTTTACAGCACTCCTGTATACGCTTTTTGCTTAGCAGCAAGTGCTTGTCGGTATTCTTCATAAAACCAGTTTCCACTAATTTTCGGTTCATGCTATTGGCCGTATAGTAATTCTTGAGATATTTCGAGACACGCGTTCCACGAAAATTCTAACGGTCGCTTGCGATTGCAGCTCTTCTAGACTAGTTCTTTTTTTCCTGTGGCTCTTGGGAAAACCACGTTCCCACATAGTCTACCACAAGGTGGTGATCCGAGTCAATGTCGGCTTCATGGAATGTACGGGCGTTGAGAATACTCAGACGTGATGCCGCACTAGCTATGACCTCATAGAGCCCTTAGAAACATTCTTTAATGGCATGGGCTCTGCCTTTCGTAGGAAAATGGGCGCTTATTTCGCTTATAACGGGTGATTCACTTTGACTTGTTATTTTTCAATTGGGCGTTTTTTAACAGATCACGCGTAACTGGCCTCGTAGTGTTGTATTATTCTTATTCAGTATTGTTTGACAAATCGTCATGGAAACTAACAACGTATCCAAATTATCCAACTGTATTATGAAAGTCAGCGTTTTGTGAAAAAATGTTTTTCGTGCGATTCAGGCAAGATAATGGTGTGCATTTTGCCTTTACCATCCGCAAATTCGAATCTCAGTGTACGTTACTGGATAATGTGCGACCGAATAGACCACATCCACCCCGTAGTGAGGAGAACATTGCGTCTGTGGCGGCGAGTATACCTGAAGAAAGTGAGCAATCGATTAGGTGCCGATCTCATGGGCTTTAAAAGATCTTGGTTTAAAGACTTACAAAATACAATTCGTTCAAGAATTGAGGCCGCCAGACTTGAATTCATGCTTAAATTTCAGTCAATGGGCTCTGCAACAGCTCAATGAAGATCCACAGTTTTAGCATCGAATTTTGTTCAGTGATGAATCCCACTTCTGACTATGTAAATAAACAAAATTTCCGTATTTGGGCAGACGAGCAACCCGAAGAATATGTCGAACTACCGCTACATCCACAAAAATGCACTGTTTAGTGTGGTTTATAGGCTGGTTGAATCGTCGCTCCGTATTTCTATCAAAATGAGGCCGGACCTTTTGCTGCCGGAAATTGAAGCTCGTGGTGTCGGCAACATTTGGTTCCAGCAAGACGAGGCTACGGCAAAAGTCTATGCCAATAAGCCAGCTACGTTCTAACATTACTCGCGTAATTCGGTAAATACCAGTCGCAAAGCTGGAAGCAGTGGTCTAAAATTGGACCTTCAGAATGGACCGTGTAGGGCGTAGTCACGGCCAACATTTACACGAAAAAGTATTTAAAAAGTAAATGCCAGATACTGTTCTTTAGGGCCATAATAAAGTTTCTACCATCCAAATTCATTTTATGTGTTTTACTTCAAATTAAAAAAAAAAAAAAACAAGTCTTACTAGCGAATTTAGGCTTGACATGTATTTTCATAAGACATTCGCTCACATGTAGTAACCTGGGGACATCTTGCCTTAATGTGCCACAAATGGCAAATCCGAATACAATACGCACTGATTCTTTCCCCTCTAGTTATCACTATAAAACACGAGCGCATCACACTTTCTCATCTTCCTTGGTGATGACCAATGGTGAGACCACTCCAAAAACCATATTAACAGTCACACGTTCGGGATGCATTGGCTTCCTTATGCCTACTACGAGCCGTAAATCCCTCAATTTTGGATGTTTACGTCATCGCCGAGATGGAAATGTGCCTCTCTGAAAAGATAATTTTTTTTTTTAGCAAAATTGTCGTCAATTTCGAACTGCTCTAAAGCCAGAACACAGAAGTCCGATATCTTTAGGCGAAATTCCTCTCAAGCTGCAATAGCTGAACTATTCTCCGTTGAGAGCACACGACGATACGAGTATTTCTTCAAAATGTTGTGTACACCAGCTGCAATTGGTGTATTTTTTTGACAGAAATTTCTTTTAAAAATTCGCTCTGTTTTTGCAGCATACCATCGTTTTGGAAGTAACGACAAAAAGTTGGACACAAAGCGAGTTTCTGAAGGCCTTGTTTGGGTACTGAGTGTTGAATGAGACATAACTCAAGTTTTAGTTAGTGTTAGTGTATCTGGTATTTAAGAGCGCTTCATTGGCATGTAACGGATGTCAACAATTTTGAATTACAGTGAGCACTATGTTGGGTTGAAGCTTGATTCTTGCCACATGACCATGTTTTAAGATCAAACGACTGCGAAATCACTCGTACTACAATGATTTATATGGGAGTAACTGCGCCAAAGTGTTGGTTTATTAAAATACTCTTATTGGGTCATCTAAAGTGGAATGATCGGGTTTTCTATCTCTAATCTCTCTACAAAAAAAGATCATTGTTATCGGTCAAAATTTGTTAAGATTTAACAGCCCTGAAATTGAAATACTCTCCCAGAAACTTGCTTTTTTAATATTCGATAGCCAAGCTGGATGTACGAGTATTTTTTTAGAATTATTTTCATATTTTCATGATTTCCTATGATAGATTCTTCCTCAATAACTCTACCATTTATGTTTATTTTGAGGGTAAGCTCATCGAATACAATACCTAATCAGCAAAGACTCTCGTTCGACATACATAGTTCGACATTTAACTCTTTTGGCAAAATCTATTTGCATAGTTTGCATTAGTACTTTTATATACATATATGCATTTGTATGTATGATTCCTGTTCAAATAAATGAAATTAATCAATTGGATTTGCCGAAGCGAAACATGTAGAGGATGAGAGTACGTCAAAAACAACACACAGGACAGGATAGTCACGGTTCACTCGACTGAGTGTGTAATCCTTATTAAAGCAATCAATTTATCTTGTTTGTGTAAGGAATGGGTCCTGTTGGAGGGTGGCAATGCAACGTTTTCAACAAGAACTGTCGTCCGGAGCTGTTTTCCACAGAATGGGTACTTATTGTCAATCTCTTTATTATTGCTTTCAATTTCATGTTTATTCAGATGGATTTGTTTTCGGGAAGAATAGATCGAAATGATATTCTTAATAAGTAGATAGAAGATATATGAGTACGATATTTGTATCTATTACAAATGCATTGAAAATGATAAATTATTTCTCTTAAAACTTGTTCAATTTCGCTACATAGATGCTTACGAGATTACAATGTATGAAAGCCAGAAATGGTTCCAGTTTTGTTAGAAGACAGCCCTAAAATCTTGGTTCCAATCGGCATTGTTGCTTAACCTATGTTTCTGAATTTCAAATATTCATCGCAATTTAACGTGGTCTTTCCCTCAAAATTCTAGGTAACTTTTGGAGCCACTTGCGAAGACCCAACTACATCTGCTTTCTCGATTAGATTTTTAATCTCACAGCAACCCATTTGGCTTCATCGTATCAGATGGCATGCATATAAGATCAGAGAAAAAGTACAGTCATTTAAAATAAAAAAAAACAGTCTTTAATATGAATGTCAAGAAGGTGGGCGGAAAACTCGTAAGCAATGCGCCTAGAGTAAAATAGGCGGTACAAGAGAAAGCACTTTCGAGTACTCTGCGAAAACTGGTCATCTATTAACACATGGATTATAAATGTTCATCTCATACCTGTTAAGATCCAAAAAAAACCCTCCTTGGAGACAAGCCTCTTGTAAATGTCCATGTTCATTACAATGCCAGACAGTAGACATGTTTATTACTAAGACATTTATTATCCAGGACTCATACTTTAATCTTTGTATACAGATAGGAATGGCTTTTATCACTACATGATTAAGCCAGCATCCTTATTCTCGTTAAGAGAACCACTTCAGTTTTGAAAGGGTTGAGTGATAGTCCATTTTCAGTACGCTAACATTATAGCAGATACTTGCGTCAGGCGGGAACGAAAGTATTGCTATTTCATCTGCATTTGCTTGAGTGGAGACATTAAAGCGAAAGTGTTAAGCAGAGAGTCGACCAGCATGCATCCTAGCAGAGAAAACAAGTCGCCTCAGCATTCACGTTCAAGCTTCTGTTTTATTGACAACAATATCAGATGGTTGAAAGGACCATCAATGTTGAGTTATGTGGTTACTTCTTCTTGTTGACTGCATCTGCGATTTTGCCAACTAGATTTCGAACTGCATCATCGCTGGAACCTCTGATTTGATTGACAAATTGCATTTTAGATAGGGGATGCATTTACAAGGAACCTTACGTACCGGCTCAACCATTCACTGTATGTCTTTCAAAATGTAGGAATGTAAGAATGACTGATTGAAATCGAGCCATTAATGTGAGGATAACCTTCTTCATATTCTTCGTGTAAAGGTTACCTTCGTTATTCACAAGGGAAGTTTTCAGTTCTCTTAAAAAATGTGCACAGATTGTGGGCGAAGAAAATTTAGGGAAGAAGAAAAGAGAAGATCCGATGTGTGTTGGTTTTAAATGTCTGCAAGTTATAATCACTGGGGAATAGCAAGTTCGATAGGGTGAGTTGTACGATAAAACGCAAAATCCACCAAATTTCCGTTCGAAAGTGGTCTTGAGGGTTTTCATGGTTCATGAGCATTTATAGCGACATGGGTATTACGGTTGAAGGTTTGAAGGGCAATTTATTACTGGTGGGGTACTGGTTGTAAAAATAGGGATAGAACAAGGAAACGCTAGGTAAGTGTTCAAGGTTTCCATCACCTATGATTTTTAGGCCACGCTTTCGAGAATTATATCTAGAAGGTACAAAGATTTTTGGGGACATCAGACCATATGAGGGCGTTGTACTACAACTTTGGTGTATTAAATGTCTTATTGAGGCCAGATTAGAGAGGGTGACATATTTCTTAGATCGCTTGTAGGCATTTTGTAGTGCTTGCAGATATTCCGAGGCAGGAAAGTTTTTCGCTTTCGATGAGGCAAGTGCTATTCATGGATAATGGCTGGGCACTTAAATTTCGCTTTATCTACAGCAGAGGGTATTGTGTTCTTGAAGCATTAAATTTCACTCTGTGGTAATATCCCATTTTTTAGCTTAGCATACGCTTCCATTCTCTTCCTACAGCCGAACAGCAGGAATGCGGGTCCGGTAATAAATTGAAAAGCAAAAAGTACTGTCGCCAGCAAAGGAATATATTGAGTGTCTGAGATAAAAGGGAGCCCTATGGCACACTGGCATTTATTTTAAGGATATAAGACTTGACACCGTTCAAGACAGCTTGAACTGGACGTTGGTTCAATTTTTCAGTGAGATAGGAAAGTTGGTGCAATGCGTCTGTAAAAGGATGGAGAAGAAAATTCTCCGTTTTAAAGAACGGGCTGGAGAAATGCTGTTCTCCATCTGATCTGAAAGAGTCCTGAAGGTTAGAAGTGGGGGAAAAGCTTTGGCAGCATGAACAAATATTTATTGAAAATGAAAGGCAGATATACTATCTGAAAGATAAAATATTCCAATGAGAATACCGTTTTTGATCATATCAGCAGCAGCAATTCCTCACCAATAAGCGTTCTCGTTCCCTACAGTTCCTTGGAGAATCTTTTTTTTCTTGCTGAGTGGTCAATGGTCTGACGATCCTAGAGGGGAAAGTACATCAACTTAGGCTGAAAACACACGGCTTACGTCATGACGTCTTTTGTTGACGAATGAGAAAACAATTAATTGATTGTTATGAGTAATACACACCAAATCGGACAAGACAAGAAGACATGTTCCGGCTGCTGTGTGTGGAAATGTAAATTGTATTTATTTCCTTGCAAAACAGAACGTCTTTCTCCGCTCCAGTGTGTTTTCAGCCCTAATTGAGTAAGAAGAAAATGTAAAAGTCCAGGGTGTCCAGTCCAGGTTTAGTATTTGCGTGTGCTCATTTGCAAGCAGGGTCAAGTTATTCTCGGCAGCGAACACCTCAACACATCGTCTTTTGGATGTTGTCTGTCCAGAATGTCATAGCCACTCAGAATTGCTTATACTGAAATCGCCCCAATAACTAAAGGGTTCTCCAATAAGGACTTAACAACTTTGTTGTTTAAATAAAACGCAAACCATTTGAGATATTTCAAAAAATTTATTATTTGCTTGAAGTACAATCAAAACATTTATGAATGGAACTCGACTTCGTTCATATGGCCACCGCGGGCACGTTCGCAGCGGTCGTTGGACCCAATTTTCAACGACTCGGCCACACATTTCGGCCGAAACGGCCGCTATTTCACGATCAATGTTGGCTCTGAGCTCTTCCAACGTCGTCGGCTTGTTGGCATAAACCAATGACTTAACGTAGGCCTAGAGAAAATAGTCAAGCGGCGTTAAATCGAACGAACGAGGCGGCCAATCGACTGGCCCATTTCTTGAGATAACACGCTCACCATACTTACTCTTCAATAAATCGATTGTAACGTGTGCTGTGTAGCTTGTGGCACCATCCTGTTGAAACCACATGTCGTCCAAGTCCATATTCTCCAATTCGGGGCAAAAATAATTGGTGATCATGGAGCGATAATGCTGACCATTCAAGGTAACGCCGTGAAATTGACTGATTTGGATCGTTTGCGTCCGTCTGAACGGCAGCGATATTTTCGACACTTCGACCAACCCGTTGTCTCACTGACACGGCAACATCATACAACGAATATGTAGACTCAAATTTTTGCTCTAAACTTGTTATTGCCCTTCTACTAGGGCGAGAATTACGACCGAAAATTGGAATTAACGCTCTTAAAGTTGCAGTCACCGACTCCGAATTTCGGTAGAAAATTTTTATAATTTGCAGACGTTGCTCGTTCGTGTACTTGACCACGATGAGAATGTTGAGTTTACTGAATAAATTGACAGTGACAGTTTGATGATGTCCAGTGTGGGGCTTTGGATAATTTACTTATGTTTGGAAAATGGACCACGATGTGCTGTGGTTTGGAAAGCTACATCACAACGCACATTAATGACGAGACCGCGGTGAGAAAAGAATAATGGTAGAAGTTCGTAGCCAGGTAGGATCAGCTTCGAGTTTTGAGTTGTGGGCGGGAATCTACCTGTGTTTCAGAAAGTCCCAAATAATATTTACCGACATAGACGTACGGAGAGATGTAATTGCTCCTAAGCCCGCGCATATTTGCTACATCCACTCTGAATTCTTGACAAACCTTCAAAAAAAGGACTATGTTAAGCAAAGCCATTAAGTGAAAATTCGTTAGTTCCTTCACACACTCGTATATTTATTTGTGTTAAATGTACAGTACATAATAATGCCAAAATAAGACTCTTTCTTGCATCCGAGTTGAGGAAACGTAAATATTGACCGAAATGATGCGTGTGTTAATTGGCTCATTTCCCAGGATCAATGCTCTCATTTTCAATAACCTTCCTGCGAATTAAAAAAAGGGAAACCTGTTTTTTTTTTCTGATCCTTTCAACATCGGACAAATAGATATTTTCAAAGGATCTTCACATAAATCATGTTGGCTAGATTTGTCTCTTCTTTCTCTTGTGTATTATTACCCGCATTCTGATTGGCGATAAGAACCGAAATTCGGGCTCAAATAATAAAATGAAGCAAAACTTAACGAAAATGCATCAGATTTTCAATCGTCTGAGTACCTACAACAGATTTCCCAACCGAAAGCCGATGAAATAGATTTCCTTTGTTCCATTTGACCGATGAAAAAATAACACCTGGCATGCATCAGGAGTTAACAGGAAACAACGCTAGGCGAGCACACATTTACCTGGACATCAAAAGTGACTTATCACGCTGTTACACAGAACGAAAAAATCTGCAGATGTTTTTTTTTATTTTTTTTTATTTTTTGATAAATTAACAGAACAGATAAAACACATTCCAATTGTAATAAATGAGAGGTGTGACAAAAGGACATTCATATTGTTACACCCATATGCAATTTCAATTGAGGCATTGCAGTATGGTTTACTCGTATTCTCTCGCAACATACTCGTAGAAGTATGAACTATGAGAATCAAAATCGACTGACTACGGTGTATTGAAAAAGGATGTTTGGTCTTTATCCTCCAAGTCTCCCGGTTATAGCCAAATGACAACTACTACTTGCTGAATAAGGTTAGGAGCCAAAAGTAACCTTTATTTGCTCGCTAAAGGCCATACCATATTCACATAAAAAATAAGTTACTGACAAGGAGATCGATAAAAAAAAAAGTAATAATAAACAATATAAATCGGTGTAAGTGTCCTTTTGTAATAAAATATAAAAGAGAATAAGAACGTAAAGAGGAGGATCATACTCGTATACAGTATCCCTTTGGCGAGTATTTGTCGTACATATTTGTCGCGGGCAGATCTGAGCCATTAACTGGATTCCATACGAATAAGGATGCCATGGTCATATTTTATACTGTACAGGATTTTGAAGGGATTTTTTTTACGGGACTCTTTGTAGCTATAAAATTTTTAAATTAAATCTTTTGTTACAAAGCGAATCGAATCGACGAATGAGGGTTTCATCCTCGTACGTACATACACGTACTTCTCGTACGTTAGATGCGCATGAGGTAAAGTGCAATTTGCCAAAAGATCGATTGTGCTCGTACAATAAACGAGGAATAAAAGTCCTTTGGTTAGGAGTATGGATTTTTGGGGGGTGTGCTTAGAACGCAAGCAATTAGGGAAAGAATTTCAGATTATTCGTATAAGGAGACATGTAAGATTTATGGACAATAATTTTGGGTTTCGCATCCGCTAAATGTGTAAATATAAAATTTTATGAGTTGAAAGATACTCGTACATCTGGTGGAGTGAAAACAACTGAAAGGAGTTGTGATGTTTTAAGGATATCGGACATTTTTACATACATAATTACATTAGTCATGGTAATTCAATTTTCATTCATTTTAGATCCTTTGAAGATTTTTTTCTCTTCCTTTTCAATTACTCGATTGAAGATACTCCCATGACTACTATGGGTTTTTTAAGGGTACCATGAACAGTCATGTTTCTATGTCACATGCTGTGAATGCCAGTTTTGTCTTTCAGTTTGTTATGGTAAGCCGTAGATACTCTGAAAAACAAATTTTTATGGTAAGTTCTTTGATCTAAGTTGCAATCTCATCAGTTTTTTAAAATGACCGTGCAAAGGAAGTGGGACTTAAAATGTACAGATTTTTATTTAATCTCAGTATCAAAACATTTTCATTTTTCGCTTTACAAATTGTATTTTATATAACATTCGTCGGAGCAAAAGTGAAAAGTACACTTTTTAAGGAGCTCAACAACCAAAGTCTTTTACAGCTTTTTCAGCAAAGACAACTATTTATTTATGGCAAATTTTTGTAAAAAACTTTTCGATAAAGATACCAATTGGAATTAATACAACATACACACATGCATATGTGACGAGATGTCCATCGATTCTTTAGAATATGAGGTTGGGATTGGGGTTATCTCCGCTTGGCACTTAGGTGTACGTCTTACTTACAAAAAATTAAATCATATGTCTTCCAAAAAGACACCAGTACCGTTTGGTCCTGGAGACATCCATGAAAATCCAACTACATTCCTTTCCAGATTTAGATTTTGGCCGAAGCTATGTGGACCACGAAAGTCGACATCGTGTTATGCCAGCAACAGAAGTTCTGGCGAGAAATCCATTTTTACGACCAGAAAGCCGACAGTGCCTTAGAGGTTCGCGACGCTACATGTTATCCAAGCCGACAGACACACACTAAGTTTAGATGGAAAATTTGCCTTTAAGCGCTGGATGAGTCAAACCAGTCTGAGAGAGAGAATAACCTTTCTTTTGACAGAATAGGCTGAATCCCTTTTTTTGCTGCGCCAAACGTTCATATTGGACGAGGTTCGGCATGTGTGCCAGAGCCAGGCTAGCAACGAAAATTATTCTAAGGATATCTAGTAGCTGGTGTTTAACTATTTATGCTGCATAGGCGTAGGTATATGCAATCGGTATCAGTTTTATTAAGACCACCAAACTCTAACAAGATTCTTAAATGTTTTTATCCTAAGATTTGTTATGACTTAACTATAGAGGTCCCCAAAACCTACATTTACTTTACGGTGATGTAAAGTCATGGATATGGTACGTAGAGAGCGACATTAACAAATACTATTCTCGAGTCCAAATCTGACAGATTTCCATACCACGTTGTATTTACTTACTACTTAGATGTCAGTTCAGTTCGGAGTGAACTACTTACTTACTTTAGGTGGCGCTACAGTCCGGGGTGGACCTGGGCCTCAGTCAACAAGCTTCTCCAGCCAGCTCGATCCCTGGCTAGCTGCCTCCAGTTTCGCACGTTAAGTTGGCTGAGGTCCTCTTCCACTTGCGTGCGCCACCTGAGTCTTGGCCTTCCTCTACTGCGCTGTCCCTCGGGGGCGGATTCGAAGACTTTTCGGACCGGAGCATTGGTGTCCATGCGCTCTACATGACCCAGCCATCTCAGTCTTTGGATCTTCACTCTTCTGGCTAGGTCCATGTCGCTGTACAGTCCATACAGTTCGTCGTTGTATCTCCTCCTCCACTCACCGTCAATGCAGACGGGACCGAAGATTGCCCGAAAAATTTTTCGGAGTGAACCCGACCATTAATTAACAATCCTCTCCAGATAACCAGGGCTTTAGCAAACTATGTCCAGTTACGACCTCCAAATTGGTCTAGGTCACCTTCTTTGTGCCACCTCAGGTGGGTCTTCCTCTACTACGTTGTCCCTCCGAGTAAGATTCGAAGACTTTGGGTGCTTTCACATGTTCCACATATACTAGATATCTCCTGCGGCTAATGCGCAGTTTTCTGTTTTCTAGGTCGATCTCGCTGTACCTACAGCTTGTAGAATTTGTCTTTGAATCTTCGTCTTCAAAACCTGTCAAAACAAACAGGACCGAACATTTTTCGAAATAATTTTTTTCTCGAAACGGCTGAGGATGTGCCTTGCACATGCCTTAATGCCAGAACGTCAGACTCTGATGATCAAGATCTTATACGGAGTCTCTGCAGTTTTTGGAAATAGGCCTTACTCAATTGCCTTTTTAGTCCAAAGAAAGAGCGGTTGGCAAGACTGATTCTTCATCTGACTGATTCAACATCTAATTCGTTGATGTTGTATGTCTCTTTTGTTGACAGCATATACTTAGTTTTGCACCCATTTAAAGCTAAACCCATTTTGGCAACTTCCGTTTCAATGCTAGCGGACGAGACTTTTGAAATATTGTTTCTCCAGTGTTTGCTTGTGAGATATGATGACTTTCACGAAGCTGAGAGCAGTCTCAATCATGCCGCACATGGGTAGGAGCTTGGCAGATATGCCAAAACTATGCATCTCGTGTTTGTTTTTTTTTTTTTGTAGTCTTTGTAAGTGTAAGGATTTTATCGTTTGTGGACTTCCTTGTTCTGAAACCGCACTGATATGGGCCAGTCAAACAGATAAGATCTCGTATACGATGCTGAGAAGGCTTATACCTCTAAATTTGGTGCACCTGATGGGAGCTCCACTCATCATGCATACACTCTTGTGCTCAGATTGAAGAAATGAGTTTGCGTATATTCTCCATAAAGGATTTCAGCTTAGATATTGATGTCCCCTTCTTTTTTTTGGTCAGGTGGACACAACTCAACATCGTGTAAGTTGAATTGTCTATTCTACAGGATGCAGCGAGATGCTGGGCTTCTTCGCCATTGAACAGTCTGTAGAATATGTTTTCAATTATTTTCGGTACCATATTTATTTGACTCTACTATAAGGTTCCTACAGGATCCTGTATGGGTCTTTATGTCTGGGCACGTCCTTTCTTACCCACTTGAAATACTTCCGTGCGTTATTCCAGGATAACAACTACAATTATCTTCGATCGTGCGCTTCTCATGCTCTTTTTTTTTATTTCGAGAATCCGACGTTCTTCCAATCTTACTGTTCGTATAGGTCACGAGGGACTGTCTTCCTTCGCTGCATAACTGCTTCTTAGGCTTCTGTTTAACATCATATGCTTGCTCGTATATATGCTTCGTTAAAACAGAGATTTCTTGAAGTTATTGAAAGATTTCGGGATACACGTTCCGGCGGTCCCTGCCATTGCAGCTTTTCTACGTTATACCTTCTTTTAGGTTCTTTAAGGTTTTGAACCGGTGGTGGTGGTTTGCTGTTGATACAATCGAACTTCGAGAATACTAAGAGGACGCCTTATGTCTTTTGCAATGTGATATATCTATGTTTGATTTAACGTTTATTGAAATAGGGTAACCATGTGCTTGCTTAATTGACATTTCATGCCGCAGCAAAGCCAGAAGCCTAAGTCCGTTCCAAGACGCACCATAGGATGTTAACATCATAGAATCAGCATAAGCGTTGGTTCTTTTCCCTAATCAGCATACGTTGCATACATGCGTTCTCTTCTTTTTTGGGGTTGATACTCGCGTGATACCTGTCAAGAGCCAGGCGTTATATTGTGGAAGAAAGTAATCTAGTGGCCAATACCATCTTGGCATAGACATATCATATGATATCCATGATGAACTCTGTCTGTATATTTTGTAAATGCGGATTCGAAGAAACTTCGAATATTTATGAACAAGCTCGAGTGGAAAAGTATCCGTAAATTATATGGAATACATAAGCCTTCTTGCGATAGTGTTGCAGGCCACAATATGACATATGGCGAATTCCACTCAGCAAAAAAGAACAGCAGGTATCAGTTGTATAACTAAATCTCCGAACTTAGTTCCATTCTGCAGTAAATACAACTTGAAAGATTTGTATTATTTTAGAATGCTTTCCAAAGAGATTGAATTTTATGCATTGTAGGCTCTTAGCCTAACCTAACATTAAACTATTCACTTGCTTGCATATTTGCAAACCCACAATCCAAATGAAAATCGAAATTTTCTAACAAAAACAGATTTCATTCGGTGAATGACAAAAGAGCACGAACAAACGAATGACAACCATTGTCATTTCTTTTTAACCTAATATACTCGCTAGAATATCACTTTTCTCTAATTAAAAGTTCGCTACAACCACCCACTGGTCACCAACCTCCGACCACAGAAATTGCCTGCTAACTTATCCGCAAATTAAAATACACATTCGAAAACCAAAGCCAAATCCCGCATAGTGCTTACATATTCATTGCATTTCATTGATTGAACTTAAATGGTGCTTCCCCAGAGAGCCCTTTGAATCCATTATTTAAGTCCTAAATCATCACGAATCCGCAACTCTTCATCATGGCAACTTTCAGTAAACTCTGCATGTCAACGTCAGTCAAACCGACTGGACTGATATGGCTAACCCCTATATATTCATAATATCCTTTTGCACTAGTAAGAGGATCTATAATACTCGGGTACTCGTAGAAGCTTGCAATCTGTTCACGTTAATAATGCACGCGGGCAGATAATTACGAAAATGTTGCAGTAAACCGCAATCGCGAATAGCATGAGTCCTCTACAATTATAACCACCAACCCATTCTAACCATTGAGGTGTACGAGCATCAGTATTAGTACAAGTATGAGTATGAGCACTTGCATTGATGCAGTAAACTTTTAACTATAGTTACTGAAACAAAAGCCAGTCGATCCTCCAAGTCCAGCCTCCTCCTTGGTGGTAAAACGAAATTCACCAATTGATGGCTATGGCAACAGTGTGGCTGTTGCGATACAAATTGCAAAGAAAAATAAAGAAAAATCACCCTCTGAATCGACTGGATGGCGGGGCGGCGACTTGCCTCTACAGGATGCACGCGATGCATCGTTACAGCGCCATTCTGTTTCAAGCAACCGTAGTTAAGGATCGTTCAGCTTTGAAAGTACACCTTTCCACCATTACCCATTTATATGGCGACGGCCTATTCATGCCAATTCTGGATTTGTTTTCAGATGCCTCAAAGGGTTGTTCAAATTAGTATGATATTGGCAATTATGCGTGACCACATCGTACAATAAACAAAGCTTCACCCTGTGTGTATTTATTTACCCTATTGACGGCAAAGGGGATGAGTTTTAGTCCTTCTCGGCAGAACAGTAGGAGCCTGTTTTGCTTTGTTTTGCTTTACCGGATGCAACGCACAGTGGGCGAACTGGTTTTGGCTGTGGTGTCGGCTTCCAGCGAAATTAATATGTTGCCGTAGTGCATAGCTTTGTTTCCTGTAAACTGAAACACAAAATGGTGAATATTCTCCGCGCGGGTGTTTAAGCAGAGTATTGTAATAATGAAATCTATTTATCCAAGCAATTTGGGGGTGGGTTGATAGATGCAGTCGTTTTAAATCAAGCTGATTAGCAGAGTGTGTTGATTATTGTGGAAGGTATCCTTTTTTTTGAATGCGCACAATTTGTACTCGTAAATGAGAATGAATGAATGTGGCTTGCATGGCTTTTGGATTAGCTAATTATGCTGGTGTGTGGTGCAGTCAAGGCTAATCGATATAAAACATATTGCCATCCTTTGGATTAAAGTTAAAGCAAACTACTTTGTCATCTTTGCTTTTGGATGATTTTATAATTTTTTATATTTCAACTTCTGAAGGAAATGACTTAAGACAGCAGAAAAATGCTTACTGAAATCTTCTGAAATGTACTGAGGCCTTCACATGCAGAATATCACGACATGCATAATATAAATGTCCACGAGTACTTTACAGGAAGCATGACAAACATTTTTTCGGAAAATATTTTAGTGAATTGTGATCCAGTAATTATAGGAATTAAATATTTACATATACAGTATGGCAAATAATATCTCGGACTGGCTCTCGAGATAATAATCGAAACACGATTTCTGTTTATTTTCGATGTTTTTATTAGAAATCTTATGCTCTTAATTTAATGCACTTGTTATATCGATAGTTATCCAAATGCCTGCTCCAGTTAATCCTTTTAACTTCAATTTCAATTTCGAGAACAAGGAGAAGTCGCATAATATCAAATCAGATAAATACGAAGGATTATTACACACACACATACACTTGCTTTCGACCCAAAAATCGACTTACGATGAGTGCATTAGAGGCCAACATGGTTTGGCCCACATCCCCGTGAAGAATGGTTCGAATAGTCTCTTTCGTCAATCTCAGTGAAGTATCGCAGTCTTCTGCAACGAAATTACATACTATTTGGATCATTTCAGGCATCCTAACCGAAGTTGACTTTCCTGTGTGTTTATTATCACAGTGTACTACTCAATGTACTACTCAAACAATCATCACAATACACTTGCTGCATCAATCGGAATATTTCTGATGAATTTTTACCAAGTTTGAGTGAAATTTTATGACCGCTCTTTGCCCCATATTGACATTCCAAAACCAAGTAAAAAGGTATTCTCAAAAAACAATTTTTATTAATTTTTATTATTTTTATTGAATGCTCGTGTCCGTGGTATTATTTACCACACTGTGTACCTTCATTTAGCATTTATAGACCAAATAAACTGGTTTTAAAAATCCAAGTTTTTTCCTCTAAACGTCGCTGCATACAGTTACACATTGTGTAATCGCTGAAAAAGCAAATCTTTAAGTGTTTTTTGATTCCTTATTAAAGCTAAATTGTCTAAACGCTTCTAGTTGAAATAGACTAAGCCTGTTTGGCAAAAAACGGGCTCACATGTGTGAGCCTAAAAATAGGAGTTTACTATATAGAACCTGTGTTTGAGTCGAATGCCACATTCCATCACAAAACACTCAAGAAAAAAGCATTCCTTTAATCTCTACTAACCAATCTTTCCAAAACTTTTACCAGAGTACAATCAAAGTATTTTTTCTCAGTAAACCTTATCGTTTAGACAAGCCATCCTTCAAAAAAAGTGTCATGTACCATGCCTAAATACACTTGTTACATCCTTGAGGCCATTTGTCCTTATTCAGCTCGGTCCATTATTGTGCTGACGCCAATTAAGTAAGTAAGCTAACAACGATCCCATTTAAGGGCGTTAGTCTCACAATTAACTACAAGCCAAAGTGATTTTTTGAGGCTATATTGGACCTTAATTGTGTATGCGTGTCGTTAAGTACATATGTTATATCATCTCTTGTTATAAAAAAATATTTCCTTCCACATTTGCCCAGTCATCAATCCTTCCCTAAGAAAGGCAAATCTTCTTCTCTCTACTCTTTAAGACCCATTGCATTTATGTCTTCTCTTTCCAAACCGACGCGTCATGAAATTTCTCTAGACGCTAAAATTTCGCAACTACGAGGCGTTCTGAACTTGATATTCAGTGCGTGAACGTGTTTCTGTTTAAGGGTTAAGCAAAGGTTTTCTCTGTACATTTAGAGAATAGTCATTTGGTTATGATTGCATTAGATAAAATGTTAATAAAACCAGATTGAGAAGCCAGTCGGCGTGCGAGTTAGTCAAAGCTTAGGCGCGTTTTTTAACAGAAGGTGGCTTTACGAGTTCAGCATGTTATATGGACAGAACAGCAACAGGAGTGCAAGCAAAAGCTCGACACAATTTGTTTTTAAAGTCCGGTACCACCAGAAGTATGATATTTTCATAAAAATTCGTTCCACTACAACCAGATCCGATGAACGGGACAAAATTGTATGTTTTAAAGGAGCCACCTCTGTAACAAGCTCCACGACTTCCGAAAACATTACTATTCTGTCAAAAGCGCCTGGAAAGTCTTCGATGCAACAAACTTTGTCCAAAGAAAGTTCTTAAGAAGGATGTTGCCCGCTCTGGCAACTCCTATTTATCATCGCCTCCACATATAGGGTGCAGTTAGCATCTGTTATTACGATTTATTCAGAAATATTTTCTTTAATTTACACCACTTATTATTCCTCTACGCCGTGTTGACTGTCTGAGTTACGTAGACTGTTAAAAAATGTATCGAAATCTTCGTCAATGCGCCTCATAACCGATATCAGGATCACCGCTTAATGTATACGACCTGATGGGCGTCAATCTGTCGACTTCCAGTGCTTCAACTATGACTGTACATGAATTGTGTTTATTTTTCTTATATGGACAAGTGTTAACCCCGACGGCTCCTGCACTTTCGCCTAAGGGCTTATAAAAAGGCCTGGCTTTCCAGATTGGAGGTTATATATTGTACTGGCCACGTAAAATTCTCACTGTTGCGAAACAACGAATATCCTCGGATGAGGACGGAAACCATGCAAACCGTAAAAACTTGTAACGCCTTCTGAATCTGCACTTGAATTTTCCAGCTTTGAACAGGAAGCATGCAAGTTAACATTCAGCGGAAACCTTTATATGCTACAAATCAGGTATCTCCGCAGCACCACGTAAAAGAATGAAAACACATACTATAAAGATTGCTTCATAACATACATTATCTATAGAAACGAGCTATACAGAGCCATGTTTAGCCTTGACATACCTGCCAAGCTCGTCAGATTATGCAAACAAATGATGTGTGTAAAACAATGATTTAGGCTAAATTGTGCGAAACTCACAAGTGAATGCGAATGATATAATAGTCCAAAGGTCTTTACAACTACACATATTGGCAGAAGCCAGCAACGAGTCACTGTTGCGTTCACTATTATCGAAGGAAGGGGCAATAACGTCACAATAATCAGCTAAAACTTGAGAGTAAGCAGAAACTTTCTATGCATCGACCACGGTATGTAATCTGATAGTGACATCTCATGAGAAATCACACAAAAAGTTTGTCTAGCCTGCAAAACCCTTATTATTTCAGTCCTTTCTTATGGTGCAGAGGGATGTACGTTAGCGATGGTGAATAAAGACATCATTGTTCGTTTTGAACGCAGAATTCCTTGAGTAATTTTTGGTATCATTTGCGTCGACAGCGCTTGAAAAATTAAGAGAGGACGTTCTATGAAATAAATTAAAATCGATCGCCAAAAATGGTTAGCGAATGTAAAGTAAATGAATACCAAGGATTTATTCCAAACAGTCATCGATTCCAACCCATAGGGACAACGCAGTAATACAAAACCTTACCAACAAGAAAATCATTGGAAACGATTGATATTGAAATTAAGATTTTCGTCAATCGATGTCATGCGAAGTGAGCATAAGATAAAGGGTGACCTCATGGGACTGATACGAGTAGTTTTTCCAATTGTTATGTTTCACCAAATATCAAAGTTGCCAATGACATCCATCTGTCAAAATATATAGAAAGGTTTGCAATTTCATAATGCATCGTTCCACACTTTCTGAATTTGCGGAAATCATTAAAAAATATCGAAACTCCGGTTCAGTTGTAAGTCCGCAACGTGAATTTCGTCGTGAAGTCAGTCGTCATCATGGCAATCCATCGCACCATGGATTTTGGATCTTAAACCACCAAGTATACAGAAATTGGTGCTAAATGAAGAAAACATACCCGTCCCAGCGGGTATTCAAAAGACCCAAAAATTTCAATTCCGCGTCGATCAGTTGAATTGGACATCGACAGATAGTAAACCCAGCTTATTTTGCGGTTGGATTTGGGCCTACATCCATAAAAGATTGTGCTGACGCAAGAATTGAAACGGGACGACTTTAGATAATCTACTGTTTTCCCTTATTGGGAACTATAAATTTTGGTCGAAGATCCGGATTTTGGCCAAAAAATCATCTTCTCAGACGAGGCCCACTGCAAACTCAGTGGTTCTGTCAACAAGCCATTATTGGAGCGAACACATTCCACAAGTGTCTATCCAAGCGTCAATGCATCCACAAATATTGACTAATTGGATGAGCGCTATTGCCGGAATTACGCCCGACATATTGAAAGGAGACGTCAAAAATTGGACCGCCCGCTTAAAGCACTGCCAGCAAAGCCAAGGGGCCATTTGAATGATGTGCTTTTCCACACATAATGGCATGAACGTAGCTTCAATACAAAGTCGGAATCAGTTTTATATTAATTTTTTTAATGTTTTCCCTATCGTTCTTATCTGGACACTTTAAAAAGAAGAAGAAAGATACGAGTAACGCTTTAAACTCATCTCAATATCAACCCTTCCCGAAAATCTGCCTTTTCACATAAAGATCCTTGTAACATTGCGGCATACATATGCACATAAATCAACAGTAATGTATCCATAACTATAGTATATGTGTGTGCATTAAGGGACACTCATTTCCTTTTACCCAGAACATTTTCTACTCGAATAAACCTTACATCGCGCTCTGAGAGAATTTCTATTTTCTTTTTTTACCAATTTTTCCAATTTCTGTTCAATTAAATGCCATTAAATCTCAACGTTCCCACCCAGTGCACCTGCAGTGTAAAACTTCGCTCCAATTACCTCCTCATAAATGAACACAATTTCCATTCATACATCCATCCATCCAAGCCAGGCATCCAATACACTATGGTTCCGCATGCACTAGTTGGCATTCAGTGCACGCGTTAAGTGAACGATTTGCCTTTGACATGGCGCCATATTGGACGTAATCGTTTTTGCACGCAATCCATTTTACTCTCGAGTGAAACCTTAAACTTTGACACTATATCGCAAATTGAACATTTTAAGGTTTTACTTTGTTGCATAACTTAACCAAGGCACTTGTTCGAGTACTTTTACGGAATCCAAATGGACTCTTTGCAAATTGTTTGTGACACCGAGCTCGTGGTTTCCTACGAATACATAGTAAATACACTGCAATCGGTGGAAATGTCATAACACAAATTGGTGATTTCAACTAATGTCACCTTTCATAAAGCCAGTCTAAATTGAATTTAAATATGAAATGAAATGTTAGGTTTGTTGCAGGACACATACTCAAATATACAAAAAGTCAAACTAAACGGCTTTGCTGTTTTATCGTTTCCAAAGGCAAACTCTATGCCACACAGTCAACTTTTGTTTCGAACATAAATCATCCCAACATAAGTATCTACTACCTAGTGCCCACTATAACCGCAAATCGTTTTCTTTTATTCCACACTTACCCTTTCACCGGTCGGGTATTATAATTTTCAATAAAAAAGAAACCTTTTGCCTCATTCTTGAGAAGATATGATTAACTTCCACATCGCCGAAAAATAATAAGGACCACCCAGCTCCAAGCAATCTTCTTTTCCTCGTAACCCTTTCGGAATTAGGCCGCCACCATGGTCTAATAGTAGCTTCCAAAAGGAGAATTTCAAATTTTGATAACGCCACTGACCCACAGTAAAAGAAAAAAAAACAAACTCATACTCGTAAATCATTTTTACGAGTAGACAGAGCTCTAAACCAACCCTAGGTAGTGAGGAAAATTAAAAATTTAACTTCAGAACTTCTTGATAACCTTGAGGTACTCGGGACGTTGTTGTTCGTGATTTTATGACTTGAACGCGGTGATATTTTCAATTTCGCTCTTCCGTTTTCGGTGACTCACTCCGACAGACAGTTCTCAAGTGGGAAGTGCTTTCTATGGAATTTTATTTTACTGTCTGCAATAAAACTCTAGGCGCCGCTAACCGACACCGGGAATCACCAGTACCGGCCGCGACGCCTACCTGTTGCCTGTTATTGGTAATCACCTGCAGTAAATGATATTGTGGCGAAAAGGCACCTATACTTAGGTAGGTACGAGTATAAACGTGTTTCTGAACTTATGTAAATGCATGCAAAGGTAGATACTCGTATCTAAGAAATGTATTGAATAATTCCTTCATTCTTAGAATAGCAAATTTTAGCAAGTCGAGTACGTGTTACGAGTACATACTCGTACAATACATATTTAGGAAGTGTTCTACGGGCTCATGTAACTTTTAATTTGTTTTTCCTTCCACAAACATGTGTCAAAATATTTGTTGTTTTTCCTTTCGATGTATGTATGTGTATTCGAAAAGTATATACAGTACGTTTGATAAGATCGTATACGGCAAAACTCGTCTCTGAAAACCGGTTTGGAAGTGGCATTTGCATTAGCAGATAAAAAAATACTTCTGCTAAGATGCTTTGAATACAAAAATTTAAAGAGTGTTCAATTTGTATCAGCGACGGAAGTATTTTAAAATGAATGTCGCCTTTGCATCACGTTATGAAGCAGTATTCTTGTGCACGCATCCAAAAGGACCGAAAATGTCATACGGAGCAGTTGCTAATACATGAAAAAGTCAAAAGCATTTGTTAGCAAGTGGGTGCACCGTTATTCCCAAGTTAAAATTGTGGATGATTTGTCGGATCGTGGGTCTACGCCAAAAACAACAAAAAAGCAGGACAAAATGATTCTACACGTTTTTGGAAAACAATCCGTTTCTATCGTTACGTGGAGGACAAGGGATTTTACGTAAAAAAGGTCTTAATGTGTGTTGTGATACGAGACGAAGACGGTTACTAGCTAATAATGTAAAATTGCGAATCACAGTAAAGAAACCACTACTGTTAAAAAAAACACGTAGAAAAACGACTCAGTTGGGCCAAGACGAATTTGGACAGAGATTGGAACAACGTTATTTTTTCGGATGAAGCTTCTTTTTGCGCATGGTCTCCTATCACTCATACCTGGTGTACACAATCCAATAAATTAATCCAGCGGACCATCAAACACCAGGCAAAGGTGCACGTTTGGGAATGCTTCTCAAAACAAGGATTTGGCAATTTGTTCATGTTTACAAATACTTTAAAAGCACCCAACATGGTCAAAATTTATAAGAAGGCTTTATTACTATCTGCCCAAAGGTGGTTTAATAGAAGGAATGAGAATTAATTACTGCAAGAAGATAATGACCCGAAACATCGCAGTCGTTTGTTCAGTGCGTGGAAACAAGAAAATGACGTCGATGTTTTAGATTGGCCATCGCAGTCGCCGGATGCAAATTCCATTGAAAATGTTTGGGCATCCATGAAGCTAAAGCTCCAAGGAAAGAGGATCTCGACGGTCAAACAATTATTACGAAAAAAACCAGTTTTATGGAGATCTTTGTCTCAAGATTATGCTATAAGATTAGTAGAAAGCATGCCTCGAAGACTCCAAGCAATTATTGATAATGGAGGAGAGTGGACAACATATGAATTGAAAAGCATTCACGTAAATACACAAAATAAACCAGTGCAATTGATTTTTTTTTTTTATTATTATAAGTTCTTCTTTAATTTTTGTCGTGTACGATGTTATCATACAGACTGTACCTACATACTTTTATATGATATTGGAAAAAAGGTCTATGTTCAGAAGTTATGGAAAATCTTTACAATTGAGAGAAATCGTCCTTTGTCGAAAATTCGAAAATTCGAAAACTTTGAATCACTAAAATTTTGAAGATGTTTTACGTAAGAAAGGCTCCTTTCCAAGTAAGAAATCTGTTCAAGATTGCGGTAAAGTCTATAGTTTTCTATTTTCGGTTGCTGAAGTTAGATTGTGAGTGAAGAAATTAAGCCGCAAAGTTGGTATTCACAAAAACATAGAATAGATGCTAAAGCACCTTTTAAAATCAACTCATCTCTGGACCTTATTGGAAGAACACCATTAGTCCAGCTTTGTGATTTTCAGTTAAGCTTTTCTTTGGGAATCGAACCTCTTTCCCTTAAGATCTCATGCATGTTCAACCGTAAAGTACTTTACGGACTGTGTGCTGTCTTAGTAATTCGTGACGTAGGCTTCTTATTTAGTTACTAAGATGGCACTACAGTCCGGGGTGAACTTGAGCCCCAATTAATAAGCCTCACCAGTTGTTGATTGAGCCCACATTCAACCTGTGAGCGCCACCTAGAGCGGGGTTTTTCTCTACTATGTTGTCAGTACGAGCTGGACTCAAAGACCATTCATGATGTAGAGTCTCAACATGCCCTATCCATTTAATGCGACTGAAGTTCACTGATCTAGCAAGGTCAATGTTACTGTACAGAGCGTAGAGTTCGCCGTTTAATCTACTCCTCTAAGCCACATAAATGCAAATCGGGCCAAAAATTAGTCGAAGAATTATGCGTTCAAAATACTGAAGGATATTTCTAACCACTTTCACTAACGTCAATGATTCTACACTAGAAAGAAGGACCTGCAAGATTTTATATAGGATCTCCTTAGTGATTTTAGATTACACTTTATTACTCATTAGCCCTTTTAGGCTGAAGAAACAGCGATTGGCATGTGAATTTTTTTGTTTAATTCTCGAAGAGATGTCATTAGCAACTTTAGAGTTGGGAACGAGGTAAACAAAGTTCTAACTACCTTAACTTTGTCTATTGTGGCCTTCTTAATCGATTCTTGTTGCTTCTCTTACTACTTGCGAATCTACTTGTTACAGTTGGCAGAGTTTTATCAAGAACAAGAATGTCTTCAGCATATACAGTTAGTTCTACAGACTTTTGGAAAATTGTGCCCCCGGTGTTCGCTTGTCAGTTCCGCTCAAATCTTCAAAATATGATGTTAAAGTAGTAACATCACAGTGCTTCATTACCGACTTCGACAGAGGAAGAGCGTTCTCAATCGTCATTCTGCACAGACATGGATATGGATGCCCAACTAGACATGATTCTACATAGCTCGACTTCATAAATGCTGTCATATGTGGCCTTTAAACCGATTAAAGGATGATGGGTCTGGATTTCGACTTCTTGAGCTTTTTCTAGAATCTGTAGTGTAAGTCGCTTTTGGACTTTACTGCTCTGAAACCGCAATGAAAGGGGCCAATCAATATTCAAAAAATCACTTGTAAGCCGTCGGTCTTGTAGCTTTCTAGGATTAAAGCTTAGGTATTGCTATTCTTACTTCTTCGTCTAATTTGCAGAATCAATTTTACCATGTTCTTAGTACCGACTGTGACTCTACTACTCGTATAAGGTTGCCTTTTTGCATATACAGTTGTTTGTATGTGTCCTGTTACTTTGACACATTCTTTAAGCTTATTGCTAAGACTTCCGTATAGTCTGTTTTTCTTTTCTGGCGGTTTTTTCTCATCCCTTTAGCTCGTAGCTCACAAGCGGCTCTCGTCGTTCGGTGCAGCACTTCTTTGTACATTCTTTGTTTAGCTACATGTTCTCGGCGGCATTCTTCACTAAACCAGGGTCTTCCTTGTGGTTGTCGGGTGAAACCCAACACATCGATACCCTAATAGCGTTGCCACTCGTCTCTGATACCTGAGGCTGGCGGTATAGGATTTGTTGAGCGATTTTGCACTCAGTGAAACTCTTCACTGTCTACACAAAAAGTTTTTCCATTTCCTTGGAACGATTTGTGATTTTATCAATAGCCTCTTGTTTTTCTCTCCATGTTTCTGCCTTAAGTCTCGTAGGCTTGTCGCGATTCTTTTCCACCCGAAAAAGTCTGGTCAGTGATTGTTCATAGAGTGCACAAGCCATTTATGTCTTTCTAAGAAACGCCGCATCGTCATTGAGTTAGTTAACTTTGTGTAATTATCTTTACTTTTTCTTAAATTTCATAAGAGAGACCAAGTAAAACTATTACTCGTATTTGTGGAAATTCTAAAGCGGTATTGGATCTGATGCCACTGATGTTTAACTTCTTATTCAGGTTGTAAGGGGTCAGACAAAAGATTGAGAGATACGCAGTAGCAAGGTCTCCGGCAACCGTGCAACATTAACTTTCTTTACAGTATTTATCTTTTGAGACGCGATCTGCGGCTAGTTATTAGACCGAACCCACATTGGCAGCTTCGAATGTTGAATGTTGACATTTGCAATACTGTATGAGTGCATTGTGTGGATTTCGTGAACAGCTGAAGGTTGTCAAAACCTCAATGATTCTTCGCTTTGGAAAATTCCGCTATCTTTTTTTTTTTTTTTTTGTTATATAATTTACGCGCGCCTCAACGGGGCTTATGATACCCTTTTACTGTCGCCCGGCACGGGCGGAATGATAGAAGGAGGAGAAAGGAAAGTTGTTGTGATGAAGTGGTTTGAAACTCAGGTGTGATTGGTTTCGATATTGACTTTCCAGGGGTGTTAACTTTCCGTCCGAATAGGACGGAGAGTTTTTCTTCACTCGGAATGTTGTGAATTTTAACGGTTGTTTTGTGCTGGAAACTAAACAACAGCCAAATCTACATGTCAGTGTTATGCCTTCACACGCAGATTTTTCTAGCTAAGTTCCAATTACACAAATGAAAAAGTTGTCATGAGTAGGATTCGAACCTTAAATGTCCGAGTGAGAAGCGATGGCTAGTACCACTACACCACGGCCACCCCCATGTAAAATGCACGTGTTCGACCAAGGATAAGAAGACTTAAGCAAAGTAAACTCCGTCCTTAACGGAGGCTCACCATACTTACTCTTCAATAAATCGATTGTAACGTGTGTTGTGTGGCTTGTGGCACCATCCTGTTGAAACCACATGTCGTCTAAATCCATATCTTCCAATTCGGGCCAAAAATAATCGGTGATCATGGCGCGATAACGCTGACCATTCACAGTAACTTGACGATAGTTATCGTCGACCAAACAGTTATTTTTTGTAGATGAAGTGATGATTCATGAAGCACATGTGGATTTTCACCCGACCAATAACGCATATTTTTCTTATTGACGAGCCCATTGAGCCAAATATGAGCTTCGTCACTGAAGATGATTTTGCGATGAAATTCACCATTTTGGCGCATCTTCTCCAGAACCCAATCGGAGAACGTACGTCGCTTCAAATGCTGCATCGGCTTTAATTCTTGAGTGAGCTTGATCTTGTACGGGTGTAAACCAAGATCCTTACGTAAAATACGCCATAATGTGGTCTGTGCTATGCCCAATTCTTGAGGACGTCTGGGAATTGACTGATTTGGATAGTTTGCTACGGATGCCTGAACGGCAGCGATATTTTCGACACTTCGACCAACCCGTTGTCTCACTGACACGGCAACATCACACAACGAATATGTAGACTCAAATTTTTGCACTAAACTTGTTATTGCCTGTCTACTAGGGCGAGAATTACGACCGAAAATTGGAATTAACGCTCTTAAAGTTGCAGTCACCGACTCCGAATTTCGGTGGGAAATTTTTATAATTTGCAGACGTTGCTCGTTCGTGTACGAGGGCGGGTCAATAAGTCCGTGACTTTTTGAATTTCTGACCTCTTTACTGAAACAGCAACACTGCTCCTGTCAAAAGGCATCTGTCTTGCCTAACTAACTAACTTGCTGCGTCAGTTAGTTTGTGTTTGACAGCTATTTTTATCAGACTACTCACTAATTTGAGGGGAAAATGGAAAAAAGTGAATTTCGTGTGCTTATTAAGCATTATTTCTTGCGAAAAAAACCATTACCGAGACCAAGGCTAAGCTTGATAAATACTATGGGGACTCTGTACCATCGATTTCAATGGTAAAAAAGTGGTTTACTGAATTTCGTTGTGGCCGTACAAGCACTGAAGATGCCGAACATCCTGGACGCCCAGTTGAGGTCTCTACACCCGAAACAATCGAAAAAATTCACGATATGGTGTTGGCCGACCGAAGATTGAAAGTGCGAGAGATTGTGGAAGCCGTAGGGATCTCGCATGGCTCAGTGGTTTCAATTTTGAATGATCACTTGGGCATGAGAAAGCTTTCCGCAAGATGGGTGCCGCGTTTGCTCACAGTCGACCACAAGCACATGTGCAGTTGCCATGGCAAAAATCCATGAATTGGGCTATGAATTGCTCCCTCATCCACCCTATTCTCCAGATTTGGCTCCGAGCGACTACTTCTTGTTCCCAAACCTGAGGAAATGGGTTGGTGGAAAAAGATTTGACTCCAATGATGAAGTCATCTCGCAAACAAAGGCCTATTTTGAGGACCTCGACAAATCATTTTTTTGGAAGGGATAAAAAAATTGGACAAGCGTTGGACAAAGTGTATAGAGCTCAAGGGAGACTACGTTGAAAAATAAAATTATTTTTTTATCAAAAAATCTGTGTTTTAATCCAAAAGTCACGGACTTATTGACCCGCCCTCGTACTTTACCAAGATGAAAATGTTGAGTTTACTGAATAAATTGACAGTGACAAATTAAATTCAAATTTGCCAAGTCCCTATTGAAAAACCCGATATTTCCAGGTAGTTAACTCCAACACACCACCAGTAACATGGAAACTCGTTCGAAAAGAACCTCAAATTCTGTTAAGTTTTGGCTACATATTTTCCGCATTGAAGACAGAATGATGGATACTTCCCGTTCTATTTTTTTGCTAAGGTTCAGTGCAATTTTAATTTCATATATAGGTGCCAGTAAGCCCAATATAAAGACATATGTACTATATATCATATCACAATCAATCGTTTCCCCTTCTCTTCCTTTGGGTATCTACCATTTTATATTTTGTATTCAATTAAGCCCGATTCCAACGGTTAATATCTTTGCTCTTTCTTAGACAGTTTTTATTCAAAATGCTAATTAAATGCAATCGACTGAGAGGACACTTCACCTCATTGCACACCAAAAATCAAATGTAATTGAATGCACTTAGCTCAAGGAGTTAACTGAAGCCTTCTTAAAATGCTTAAGCCTTCACAATTAAATTTTTATTAAATTTTCGCTAATGCAATTCACATTTCACAAAAACAGGGGTTCAACCGCTTTTAAAAAATATCCATCTAGTCGTACGCCCTGACAGACTTGTGTAAAGAAATAAAAAAATCGAGGAGATGTATTGAAAAATTCCAACCCCAAAGTACCCTTGTGAACGAAAGCCACTTGCAGGAAATATCCTTCGTCTCTTAATTACAAACGGCCTTATGTGTATTTAACGACAGTGCAACTGACAGTCCAAAATCAAAAATTCCGCACTGGATTAGGGACTACGGCTAGGGTTGATGGAAGAGGGTTTCATCTGATTCGACCACCCCAAGTCTGGCTGGGATTATGAGTGTTTTCTGGTTATTATTTGAGGATGACCAATCAATTTTTTTTTTCTGTCTACTCGTACTACAAGTATGTCCGCTTTGCCAATCTAAAGGCACCCTGCTGTTCGAAGCAATTTTCCTTTCCTCTTACTTATACACTCGTATCTTTTGGAACCCACCCTTTCTAGATTACGGATGACAGTTGAACAAAAAGCATCGAAGAGCAAATAAAAATGCTCATTGATTCGATTTGTTCAACGTGGTTTCCACTTTTATGGGGCATCTATCCAAATCTATTCTCCAGCAAATCCCTTGTTTGCCTTATTTTTTTCTTTGCTTTGGTTGCATATAAATCGATCGAAACTCAAGACCTTTGTCTTGGAGCACATATTGTATTGAAGTTGCATCATGTCGTGCAGTACATGTGTTTTTGCACTGCTGCACTGCATCATGGGTTGCTTGTACTCGTATTATCCATCTGTTACTTGTTACTGTGAGGGTGACAGGAGGACCACAAAGCCAGTGTCATATGGTTGACAGTAATACTTTTGCCTCAACATGTCCTTTGTGTTTCTATTGATTAATGAATTACCAAAATTTCATTGATTTGGACACGCAGGGTGAACAACTCATATTTACACAGCCCTTCCAGACAGCCTTTATCCTATATTCTTCATCCTTTATCCGGTGTCACATTGCGATTCACCTTTCTGCCAGAACATTATAATCAGACAAAAAAAAAAAAACAAAAAAAAAGGAATCTTGAAGGATGCAATTTTTTTGTCTTCCTGTTCGAGTATAGTTTTTTCCTGCTTACTCAGGAAAAAATTACCTCAAAAGGACCTCATGTGCTTCATGGTTTTTGATTCTGTTTACCAGTTTGCGTCATGAGAAATATGAGTAGAAGTGGCATATGGTTCCAATGCGGGAAGAGGCCTTTACAGTCTGGACCCGCATTAATATTTTCTGTTTACATTTGGCTAATGTTCGGTTTGCAAAATAAAAAAATCCTATTTCCTTTAAAAGTCAAAAGCCAACACAGTTACACAGCAACACAGGGGTGAATCTTAATTATGAATGGAAAAAAAAGTGTCGTCAGTCTGTTTGATTTAATTTGCACTGGAGAGGAGCTGGGCGTGGAACTCTGAGTGAATAAAAGATGATCCAGTGATGGGCTAAAGGTAAACATGGAAACTGAATAACCAGCTGAGACTACTACCCCTACAAAGGAATTGTTAATTTGTTAAATGCAGATGCAGAGATTTTTGAGGTCTGACAATCGATTTTCAATAAGCAAATCGATCACGGATGATAACTAAAGTGGCTTTTGTTTGATCTTAGGCATGTGCCAGTTGCGCAGATGCCAATAATTGCTTATCTTCAAGTTGTAATGATTTGAAATGAGAGTAGATACTGGCAGAGTGGAAAGTTGTTCCGTTTCAAAGATTATGCAGCCCGACCATCCCATTCAATCAAGCAAAAGGCCATACTCAGTTCAAACTATTTTCTAACCAGTTTTAGCCAGCTCTTAGGCTACATTGGCTAAATATTTTCCGACGTTTGTTGGCTACGTTGACGCTTAGAGTTTACTTTAGATACTGAATGGTTGAAATATGGTCAATATATGGTTGTTGCGGTGTTATGTGAACCACGATGAATTGCTATCCATCATACCCACCACTGTTAAATATGAGGCGACAAATGATAAAATTACAGGCAAAGGATATGGACTTAAAAATGTAAATCCTACAGTTCCAATCATCAGAAGTACTTGCCGGCCACCAGAGTTTCGAAAAGCTAATATGGTAGTCGAAAATCGTCAACTATACAAAGTTCGGATTTTTACAAACGTCTTACCTTTTCGTTCTTTCTATTATATTTTAATATATCCAATTACGTATGGCTAGAATCGTTTCCTCACAACGGAACTCAGTCTTACAAAAAGCACAAATCGGAGAGGTTGATACGTTTAATCTCGGCTCATCAAAATTCACTTAACACCGTTCGAAAACGATCATCAATCAGTTATCACTCTGTAGCTGGCGCAATTAAGAATTTACCTTCTTGGTGATCGTACGAATGGCTTTCCTTTTCTTGGTATATGTATTACCTTGATCAGAAAGTTCCCGGAATAATTGAATACGAGTTCGTTGTTGTAAATTGTAAAAAATCGCCAACACACACAGAGATAGATATACTCTTGGCTACGTAACTTTTGCAAATGCCAAGCAATTACGCTAAGATTGAGAAGGAATATCAACAACAGATGTACCAACTTAACAAAAAAAAAACAGAACTTAAATCGGAATAATGGGAGCGCCACACGGTGGTTATTTCGGGAACTTTCTGATCAAGGTAGTATGTAGGTAAATCGTTGAGATATACGAGTACAGACTTAGGTTGAACACCTCGTTATTTAGGACAAAGGTGTGATGATATTTTGAATTGAGAGATACACTTACTTTTCTTCGATCCTCAGTTTGAACAGAGTTTTCCGATCGTTTGCTCATTTTTAAGCTGGTCCACTATCAGATATCTAATGTAGACACTTCCGCAGATACGCGTACTTCATCACAATTGCCTTCATTTTTCCTCTATGCATCAATTATATCTTCAAACACTGTGATACATATGTTCAATGCTAAGGTTAAGCTATGTAGTCAAGCTTCATTGCTTACGAAAGCACTATCATCGGCGAAAAGAAGATATGTCCTTCCGGACTCACCAACATGCTACTTCATTAGGAAATCTTACCCGGCGTCGAGAAGCAATGGAATCTGAGCAATGATTAGTCAACTCAAACTTTAATTTGCTCTTAACTTAATTTTCTGTACGGTACAGTCTAGGGTATCTATATTTGAAATCCCTTCCATATAAGATCCTGAACTCTGTGTATGGTGACTTGTCAGATTATCGATTTAAGAATTGAGAATTTCTGATGTGGTACCTCATAATCGCTCAAACATTGCGTTTGTGTTGCTTTCAATTTTTTCCCAAGATGCCATTGTTGCTCTGGCCGTCTTTGTTCATGGCATTTACGAACAACGTTGCCTTATACTGGTGATGTATGCTGTTTGACTTAATTGAATTAGTCGTGTGTTATCCAAAACATCAGCTGCAGCGCGTCTGATAGTGATTTATGGCAATATCACAATTGATCTTGTGCTCTTGATGCTTGTAGATACTTTACAACACAAAATGTTTCGAGGGTCTTGATCAAGAATTAACTGGGTATCACGCTTTCCAGAATTTTGGCAAAATAAGATCCGTTAACTTGGTCAGTAAGGCAATATTCTATCACACACACCCCCTGTATCGTACTGCAATGGAAATTTTTACTTCACGAGGAAGTAAACGAAAAAACTCTATCTCTGCAATTGCTCGATTACTAAGCTTAATAGCTATCCTTGAGAACTTTTTTGTTGATAATAGTTCAATAGCATACAGTACACCGCCCTGGAAAAGAAACGTAATACAAATTAATACAGAGCTAGCTAAGTCTAAGAAGAAGAATACTCCTGTTGAGTTGTTCCAAATGCTACACCACGAGATGATAGAAAAAATCGGCCATGAACAAATCTTTTCATATACGAGTAGATGGATCACATAGTGTCAGCCATTCGTCTTATGCTGTAGTTAAATGGGAAATAAATGCACAAACACCCTCGATCTGGCAAGGAATTCTACCTAAAGAACCAGGCAGCTACACTGCAGAATTGGCAGCAATAAATACGGCTATATCTGTAGCACAAATTTATTCTGGAGTTAATATAATCCTGAGAGATAAGTTAAATACTCTTAAAGGCCTCAGAAATGAAACCAACAAATGCCCTACACTAGAACTTCTTAGAGGTAACCTAACAGTAGAGTTCACACTAGCATGGTTACAAGGGCATATTGGTATCAAAGGCAATGAAATTGCAGATCTTGAAGCCAAAGATGCTCTATCTTACCCACTGATTATTGAGTCCCCGAACTTCTACCAATTGACTTTACAAATATTCCGAACACAGCAGAAAGAGGAGCTTGCTGACAGCTTAGCAGGGAAGATTGCATAAGAATATTTCGAGTCAGAGTTGGAAAAACATCTCCACTAAACATCTTTACACTGGCGAGAACCCGGAAGTATGTGAACCCTGTCAGACTGAATTATCTATTTGGCGTATACTTGTCGAATGCCATCTATCACGTCAGATAGGAAAGTACACGTACTCGAATATCACAGCAATTAGCAAATATACAAACCCCCTTCAACGGTCCTGAAACCTTCTGCTGCATATCTAAACCAGCAGTAAATTTAGCCATCAAGCGGTGGGAGAACTCAAAATGCATCTCATACTAGGAGGAGACTCCAGGCCTAAGGCAGGCCAAACGAGCCATCCTACCTTCAATGAAAATGCTCACAAATGCCTGAATCTAAATCGTCATGATATCAGAAACCTAGTAGGATACCTTACAGGACACAACGGTTTAAGATATCACCTCAGCAAAATAGGACTGTGTCGACTCTGTCTCGAAGACGAAGAAACGGCTGAACACATTTTATGTGACTGTCCAGCCCTCAATGGAATCAGGCGGAACATCTTTCTCAGAGAACAACTCGATATCTCTGAAATAAGGGACTCCCCTGCTGGTAGAGTTCTTTTGAAACCTTGTTTGTAAAAATTGACTTTATTTTCCCCCCTTTACAACTTTAATGTTAACTAATATTTCATCAATTAAATTTGATCTTTATCAAAGACTTATGGTTTTATTACCAAGATGCCTTATTAAAATAATTTGTAAATTATTTGGCTAAATAAATAAATAAATAAATAAATATTTGGGATAAGAAAAATCAACATCGATCTCGTGCGTCGAGCATTGAAGTTGAAAGAATATAATGTATGAACGAGGAGCTCGAGGAAACAATATTTGGCAAGAATATATCAGTACATATCCGGCTAACATCGACGAATTAAGCCATGGTGTGTGTAGGTATTTGGCTTTGCTAAAGTATGTGACCAATGCTTTATAGATAATACGAATATTCAACCTGAATAACTGAATACACACATTTTTGTTTGCCGAAGTTGAGGCCCATTTTAACGCAAGGCGACCGCTGGTAGACATTACGTTCCACTTTTCCTTTTTCAACCGGGCTTGCGACTGACTATGCAAATTTTGAACTGGTCAAGCTAGCTTCCACATTTAATTTAAGAAGTTTGAATAATCTCGAGGCAATTGTTAGCCTTTACCACATCAGAAAGCAATCACCGAGCCTTTGACAACATCATTGCCCTTAATAAGTTTTTTAAAATTCAGTAGATTGCAGAAGATACCTACAAAAAAATTGTCAGTCAGCATCTGTTATGTAAGCTTAAATTGTCAGATATTCTATTCAATTGTCCTCTGATAATTACTCCCAGCTTGTTTATAAGACCAAGGCTTCCTATATATTTACGTGCCTTACAAAATCCTGAAATTCGTACAAGTGCTGGTATTTGTAACAGATACATATGTAAGTTCCTTGTAAATATCGAAACAAATTTTCGATATTTGTACTTTGGTTTGCTTCGATTTATTCAGAAGATAACCTGTACGCAGAGCATCCGAAATACAATCGACTTACGAGTAACAGTGAACACATTTGCAGACTACCTATAAAAATACACAGATGTCTCTCTCCCTGTTTCATTATTGGAGAAAAGTCCTCAAATCGACACTCAATCATGCGAGGACCTTGTGTCTCATAAACAGCATGTGTACTTCGGTACAAATACAACAAAATGTGGTGTGTGTAAATTAATAGACAGACTAACGACCCCATTGATAGACCTTTATCAAGAAAGATGCTGCCTTTCAAATAAGGATATGTATACGTATAGTACAATAAATTGAAGCAAATGCAATGATATGCACACCCTAGTCCTATTAGATATAATAGTTTCAATTCATCAATATATTTTTGTATATTTGAACGATACACTGGTGTGCTGTATACTTTGAAATGATGGTGTACATTGAAAGAGGCTTCCATAGGACGTAAGATAAGCTATTTCGAATACTTTCAGAGTTGCACGTAAAATTGAACTCAACAAGACGACATTTCCAAGGAATTCAATTCCTCTCGTAAAGACTAAACTTATGCGGCCGAGGAGGTAGTTGACTTTATCCTCCAAACTTATATATATTATTATATGTGTGTAGAACACTTGTGATGCTTTTACCATAATGAGAAAAGTTTCGTGATGTGTTATGACCTCTCATTATAGATATGAAGTATCTCACTAACCATAAGTACGAGTACCTATCAAACTACCTATGTATGTATGCGAGTTTGAAAGTAGGTATTTCTTGTGACATTTTTGTTTTTATTCCCAGGCAGACTACTACGAGTATGAGGATTACTTACCTATAAAATGAGAACCTTGTTTGTGGTTTTCGACATCAATACTTGTACTTTATTGCTTCCAAAGCAATTGAAGGCAGTTTATCTTAAACGTGGAAAATGACTCTATGAACTTAACTAAATAGACTAGACTACCTTCATCCGCCCTTGTCAATTATATACTGTTATGAAAACGGCAACACATGTGTCAATTCGGAAAATTCATTTTCATTTAATTTTAGAAGAGCCGACTTTAACAAACTTAAAAGCCTTATCAGCAACATTAACTTTGATTTTATTGCTGAAATAACAAACATCGATCTTGCCCCATCAACTTTCTATTCGCTAATTTTCTCCTGCTTTGCCCAATCGGTTCCATATTCCTTCCGAAGAGACTGCATGTCCACTCCTCCTTGGTATAACAAGGAGTTGCGCTCTCTCCGCAATAACAGAAACAAGCTGTGGCACAAATTCTTAAGCGATTTCGACTACACTAACTATCGATTTATATACAATCGTTTTTCTGGACTTTGTGAGTCCCTTTACCTCGAGTACCTTTACCGCATGCAATTTAGCTTAGTCTCGGACCCCAAACGCTTCTACCAGTTTGTTAATACCAAAAGAAAGTCTGACGGCTACCCATTTACTCTCAAATTGCTTAGTGAATCTTCTGCCGACCCAAAAGCCATTGCTAATTTCTTTGGATGTTATTTTAACAAATCCTTTTGTAGCAAAAAACCCGAACCCGATTCTAATTACTTTAGCTATATGAGAAACTGTCCAGAGACGTCATCCATTTCGTTAAATATAACAACATCTTTGGTTTCTGGAAACATTACCAAACTTAAAGATGATTTTTCATCCGGCCCTGATGGAATTTCGGCTATTGTAATCAAAAAGTGTCTAAGCCATCTCGGTCGTCCCCTCGCTGCCCTATTTATCTTGTCTGTTTCAACAGGTACTTTTCCCTTCCTATGGAAGTAATCTTATATCTTAGGTCGATAAATATAGGCCCATAGCAAAACTCTCTTCCATACCCAAACTGCTTCCGTACTGTAGACCTTCTATCTGCATAAACCAGCACGGTTTCATGAAAAGTAAATCCACCACCACTAACCCAACAGAGTTCGTTTCTAGGATGCTTTGTGCTTTAGAAGACGCTGATGAAGTCGATTCAATTTCCACAGATTTCAGCAAGGATTTCGATAAAATTTCCCATCAACTTATCATTTTCAAAATAAAGAAACTTGGGTTTTCCCCTCCGTTTTTGACATGGATCAAATCCTATTTAGAAGACCGAGAATACAGAGTCATCTTCAGATCCTTAATATCCAACCCCATTAAAGCAACATCTGGTGTCACTCAGGGTAGTCACCTTGGACCAATCATCTTTATCCTAACGATTAACGACATAAATCACGTTTTAACGAATTCTGATCTTTCTATTTTCGCTGACGACATGAGAATTTCCAAAGACATTTCAATGCCTTCTGACTCCCATTGCTTGCAAGATGACTTAAATAAGTATGGTGCAAGCAAAATTTTTTGGAACTTAATGTCAACAAATGCCGAGCGATAATCTATTCCTGCAAACGTCTTCCTCCGCCTCCAAAAAACTACTTTATCTACGATGAGCCTATTCCCTCCACTACCGAAGTAAGGGATCTAGGAATAATATGTGACAGGGAATTGAATTTCGATTCACATATTGACAGCATTATAAATAAAGCTAACTCTGCACTTGGCTTTATCAAACGCTGGTCAAAAGAATTTTCCAACCCCTACGTTACAGGGTCTCTGAACATTACTTTTGAAAGGCCCCTTCTGGAATATTGCAGCCAAGTTTGGTCACCCTATAAACAAATCCACATTCAAAGAATCGAAGCAATCCAACGCAGGTTTATCCGATTTGCACTTCGTGGTCTACCTTGGGCCGATCCATATGTATTACCTCCCTATGAACATAGGTTAAAACTAATTGGCATGCATACCCTAAAAAAAACGTTTTGAAGTCGCTGATATACCTTTTATACACCAGTTATCGACTGGAAACATCAACTGCCCGGGAATAACACAAAATATTTTATTCACTCCCAATCTCCGTAACCCAAGATCTGTCCCACTTCTCCTTATCCAAACTCACCGCACCAACTACGCCGAAGTCTTCGACCTAAATGGCAGCAAACATAAAATCAAAAAAGCCCTGCTGAATATATCACGCCCATAACATCTCCCCCGACTTATATTCTCCCTCGCCCCATTAGGTTAAGAATGTTTTTTTGTTAGTTATTAAGCCTAGGTTTAAGTTTCTGCTTGTTAATAAGTTAAATAAAGTTGTCCAGTCTAGACCCGGGCCAATAATAACAAAAATTATTTTCGCGAATTAAGATCATTGATTGAATACAATAGTATTCATGCTCAGTTTTGCCAATTCGTGATCATTGCAAATGAATTGTGTCATGTAGTAGATTTAGGTCTTACTTTAGGTGGCGCTACAGTCCGAGGTGGACCTGGGCCTCAGTCAACAAGCTTCTCCAGCCAGCTCGATCCCTGGCTAGCTGCCTCCAGTTTCGCACGCTAAGTTGGCTGAGGTCCTCTTCCACTTGCGTGCGCCACCTGAGTCTTGGCCTTCCTCTACTGCGCTGTCCCTCGGGGGCGGATTCGAAGACTTTTCGGACCGGAGCATTGGTGTCCATGCGCTCTACATGACCCAGCCATCTCAGTCTTTGGATCTTCACTCTTCTGGCTAGGTCCATGTCGCTGTACAGTCCATACAGTTCGCCGTTGTATCTCCTCCTCCACTCACCGTCAATGCAGACGGGACCGAAGATCGCCCGAAGAATTTTTCTCTCGAAGCAACCAAGAACACCCTCATCCATTTTTGATAATGTCCATGCCTCTGCGCCATAGAGCAGGACCGGGATTATTAAAGTCTTATAAAGGGCGACTTTTGTTGTCCGAGAGAGGGCTTTGATACTCAATTGCTTTCTTAACCCAAAGAAACAGCGGTTGGCAACGCTGGTCTCGTTGTCTGTATTTATATCGGAGCCTAGGTAGACAAAGTCCTTAACTACCTCAAAGTTATATCTGTCAAGGGTGACGTTCTGTCCGAGACGTCGGTGTTGGTTGTCCTTTTTGCTTGACAGCATATACTTGGTCTTGCCCTCATTGACCGCTAAACCCATTTTCGCCGCTTCCGTCTTAATACTCGCGAAAGCGCCACTGCGCCACTGACATCACGCTGATTTCTCCCGATTATGTCAATATCGTCGGCGTATGCGAGTAGTTGGACGGACTTTTGAAAAATAGTGCCTCTTGTGTTTGCTCGTGAGTTTAGCACTATTCTTTCAAGTACGATGTTGAAAAAAATCGCATGACAGCGCATCGCCTTGTCTAAATCCTTTCTGGACATCAAAGGTCTCGGTGAGATCTTTACCGACCTTGATGGAGCAGCGTGCATTCTCCATCGTCATCCTGCACAGACGGACGAGTTTGGCAGGGATGCCAAAAGTAGACATTGCTCTATATAGCTCGTCTCTATAGATGCTGTCATACGCGGCCTTAAAATCGATGAATAGGTGGTGGATATCGATCTGAAGCTCATGGGTCTTCTCCAAGATCTGCCGTAGTGTGAATATCTGGCCGGACTGGTGGTGGACTTTCCTGGCCTGAAGCCACACTGATATGGACCTATCAGGTTGTTGGCAAACGGCTTCAGGCGTTCACACAATACGGCGGATAAGATCTTATATGCGATGTTAAGGAGACTGATGCCTCTGTAGCTGGCGCAGTTCAGAGGGTCTCCTTTCTTGAGAATTGGACAAACAATGCTGAGGTTCCATTCATCGGGCATACTTTCATCCGACCATATTTTACAGATGAGTTGATGTATGCTCCTTACCAAGTCATCGCCTGCCGCTTTGAAGAGCTCGCCAGTCAGGCCATCCGCTCCAGCAGCTTTGTTGGACTTAAGCTTCGATATGGCTATCTTCACTTCATCCAGGTCGGGTGGACGGAATTGTTGGTCATCATCGTCCATGTTGAAAGGTTGATTCTGCCTGACAGTGGTATTTGGTCCGTCATCGCCGTTATACAGTCTGCAGAAATGATCTTTCCAAATCCTCAGCATCGACTGCGATTCTACTACGATGTTCCCTTGTTCATCTCTACAGGCTTCGGTTCGGGGTTTGTTTCCGCGGCATTTTTACCTTTTGGTAACACTTCATTCCTGGACTAGCATCTCTCAATTTCCTCGATCGCGCGCTTCTCATGCTCTTTCTTCTTCCTCCTGAGAAGCCGGTGCTCGTCTCTCCTCTTCCGCTCATAGAGCTCATGAGCAGCTCTGGTCTTTCTAAGCAGCGCCGCGTTATATGCATCTTGCTTAGCTGCATGTGCTTGCCGGGATTCATCATCGAAACAGGGGTCGTTGTGGTGGACGAGTGAAGCCCAGCACATCAGAAGCGTCATCTCTGATGGCGTTTTGGCAGTGTTTCCAATGGTCTTCGATGCTTGATGCTGGCGGCATTGGGCCTCTTAAGAGATTAAGAGACACTCGATCGGAAAGGACTTGGCGATCTCTTGCGATTGTAGCCGTCTGACGTCGAATTTTCTCACAGCATTAGTTTGTCTTGGCGTAGTTTGGGATATCCGCAACCGTACCTTGGCTACAACAAGGTAATGGTCCGAGTCGATGTTGGCTTCTCAGAACGTACGGACATCCATAATACTGCAGGAGTGTCTTGCGTCGATCGCAATGTGATCAATCTGGTTGACTGTTGATTGATCAGGAGTTCTCCAAGTCCCCTTGTGTATGTCGAGACGTGGGAACCGCGTGCTAGCCATGACAATGTTTCGCCCCGCCGCAAAGTCGATTAGCCTGAATCCGTTATCGGAGGTGGTGTTGTGCAGGCTATATTTTCCGATTGTTCTACCAAAGATACCCTCTCTTCCTAGCTTTGCATTAAAATCACCGAGGACAATTTTAATGTCATAGCTAGTAGATTTAGGTCACTTATTGAAATATACAAGCCGAACACGGTCTTAGTTCTTCCCAGTTTCTGCATTTAGAGAGGTAATGAGAGCCTGATGTTTTATGCTTTCAATCCATTAAGGCATGCGGTTAACCTCTTCTTTAAGCCCCTTCTTAAAAAATTTCAGTTTTTCTGGATCGTTTTGTGCTTAGATGTTCTCATAGCATCGCTGGCAGATGCCTACACTGTCACTTAACATTGTAGTGAGAGGGAAATCATTCGCCTTCTAGGGCTTCCCGACTAAGACTTCTTCTACATATTTTTCTGCTTTCAGAAAATAGCACAGTCGTTCATAGACCTCCGTGGTATAAAGACGTGATTCGGCTTCTTTTCTATAGTGAACTAAAAAAAAAAAATTTAGAAAAAAACAATTAGAGACTATTCTGGCAAGTGCTTCGGTAGCCCAGTGCGAGTGGTGCTGAACCGATAAACTTAGGGTCGTGGGTTCGACTCCCAATAAACAAAAGTTCTTTTTTTTTATTATTTAAATTAAAATACAAGAACATTACAGTGTAATAGTCAAGTGAGTTCGACGATGAGTGGAAGCGAGCGGTCCGCTATCCCAATAGCGGAACCAATCCATGACACGATGTCATCCGATGAACAGACTGTAGTAATACCAGTTTGTCGGACAACAAAAACAACAACAGCAGAGATAACGACGAAGAGGAGAAGGAAGCAAAAACCAACTCCCGATCTAGTTAAGCGCCCTTCCCTATCAGCTTCATCAGAAATGCTGCCTGGGGGAGTGAGGGAAGAGGCGCCCACGACATCAGCAAGAGCAGCACAGCGAAGACAAAAACCTCAAGACGAGTTCCCATATGTGTCTGATGGCGGAGAAGGTCGCTATATGGGAGATGAAAATAGCTTCGCATCTCTGGCTGGCTCTGAGTCAGATGACGAAGAGGACGAGGTTGAAGCGCTCAATAAGAGCATAAGACAGCTTCAGCAAAAAGTGCTTGTCATAAAAGAAAAACAAATGGCAAGACGAGAAAAGGAGCAGCAACAACAACTCCAGGCCTCTCAGCGGCAGTATACGGTGAGCGAAACCATACCGCAACAACAACAAGAACGGAAACAATCCTCCCTACAACAGACAAATAAAAAATCTACACAAGAGCCAACAAAGAAACTGGCACAACAACAACAAAAAAGCAAATCAATACAAAAACCACAACAACAAAAGCAGCAGCAACAGCAGCAGAAACAACAACAAAAACAGCAGCAGCAACAGAGCCAACAACAGGAGCAACAACAACGAAAGGTTAAACAAAGGATACCACCAATCAACACGTACAAAATGGAGCTTAGAGAAACCATTGATCTATGTAAGTCGGCCATAGGCAATAATTTTTTTGTTAAAAGATTAAATTTTGATAGGCACGCGATTCACTGTAACACAGTGGAGCGCTATCACAAGGTCAAAAGTTTGTTAAGGGATTCGACGACGGAGTTCTTCTCCTTCACACCGAAAGGTGAGAAGCCGCAAACAATGCTGCTGAGGGGGTTAGAACCGTCTACCGAGCCGGAGGAGCTTCTCGCACTGCTCAAAGAGAAAGAGTGCGAAGAGCTCAAATTCGTAGGAGTTAAGCCATTTGTTACAGCCAGAGCCAAACGGGAGAAACGGAAACTACCGTTCTTCCTGGTTCAGCTGACTCCCGATAGCAAACTGGATGGTCTAAGGAGCATTAAAGTCCTGGACTACCAGATTGTGTCATGGGAAAAAGTAAAACGGAGCGAAAACATTTTGCAATGCGTTCGCTGCCAGAGGTTCGGGCACGCCGCGTCGAACTGCGAAATGCAGCCTCGATGCGTTAAGTGCGGTAAGAACCACAAGTCTGAGGAATGCGCTCTAGGTAGGGATGGAGCATCAGAAAAAAGCCAACTCTCTTGTGTTTTATGTAAGAACACGGGACACACCGCAAACTATCGGGGTTGTCCTAAGTTCCAATACATAAAAAGAGTAAATCTGGCTCGACAGCAAAAGGTGGAAGTGAAGCGTCCACCTGTTCTACCACAAACACCAGCCGTTACTCCCCAGGTTACCTACGCCCAAATGGCGGCAGGTAGGGGAAATACGGCACAGCAAGCGAAGGTTGCTCCTCAGGCCCCAGCGCCTAGAGCACCGGAACCGGCAAATGACATGCTAGCTATCTTGCTCTCTATCCAGGGGCAGATGGCTCAGCTGCAACGTCAAATTACCGAGCAAGCTACGCGGGTAGATCAAATATACGCGCTGCTACCGAGCCTAACGCACCTTCAGTCGTAATGGGTACGTACATGGCGGAGCAAACCCTGAAGGTCCTTGCAGTGAATGTTAATTCACTGATTAGGATTGAGCGAAGAGCCACCCTGTTCAAGTTGCTTAAAGACCAAGCCCCTGATGTGCTTTTGGTTAGCGAAACTAAGCTAACTAAAAGACACAAAATGAGGCACAGAAGGTATAAAATTATGCGTAGAAATCGACCCAACTCCATACAAGGAGGAGGCGTTGCTATCTTCGTAAGAAAAGGTATACGTTTTAAAAGAATATACAGTCGTGTAGTGCGTAGGTTTCAGGTGCTAGAAGCATGCATCATGTATATCCCTCTCCGCAGTGGAAAGCGGTTATACATGGTGTCTGTTTATGCGCCTAAGGCTACTCAATCCACCCAATTCATCTCAGAGCTCGAGACACTTTTTCGATTCCTGAGACTGGAATTGGAGGAAAACTATTTCATTATCGGCGGAGATTTCAACGCCAAACACAGCGATTGGGGAAATAATACTCCAAACACTAGAGGGAACCTGCTATTCAATTGGTGGGGTCAGCACAGTGTGATGTACCGACTCGGCCTAAAGGCGACGGATAGTCCGTCGTTTCCTAGACACGGCTCCTATTTGGATATCCTGCTGTTTGACACACGAATACAACTGACAGGTACGAACCAACAAACTGTAAACTGTCTTCGCACTTTTGTGTATGACAGTGACCATTGCGGTCTTAGTACCGAAATAACCGTTCCGAACGAAAATGCGGAATTGGATGAGTATGTTCAAAGGCATTCCTACAACTATAGTAGAGTGCGTTGGACACACTTCTCCAGGACACTGACTAGAGCACTCTCCTCTAATTCGCTCTACCCACCGTCCAACAGAAATCTGTCAAACGAGGAGATTGACATGTATCTAAAACTAATGGACGAGACAATTAAACGGACTATGGACAAAACGATACCTCGGTATCAATACACTGACAACGAAGACTTATTCCGCAACGCAACTATTGACGCACTTCACCGACATAAAAGTAGACTACTCTCAAGACTTAAGACCTTGTACAGACAGTTTACTGACAGACATAACCCGGAGATTATGACATTAAAGTCGTCGATCAAAAACCTCCAAATATTAATAAAAGAAAATTACAGGTCTTCTGTAAGTTTGTATTGGAACAACAAAATTCGGGCTGTAAACACCAGCAACCCGAATATGTTCCCGCAAATAAATAAAATATTTCGGAGGAAAGATCAAGACGACCTTTCATGTCTTAAAATCGCCCGAACGACAGACAATGAACGCATACTTTCAGCAGCAGGCATAGATCCAAATGAGGCTATTGATGATGACAACTTCTTTGTGATCGAAGATCCGCAGGAAAAGGTCGAGGCTATAGGAGCGACTTTCCAGGAAGTGTACAAGGCGAATGACCCCATTGGCCTAAACCACGACTTGGAAAATCGAGTCCTTTTGCACAATTTCTATCTTCGAAATGAAATAGTGAACTGGCGAATCGAGAACTCGGGTTTTACCCAGTTCAGTGACGAGAATATGGCAAATAATGTCATCGCCAATGAAAGGGAGCAACCCCCGTTCATTTCGAAGGAAGAGCTTCAAACGATCTTCGACACAATAAGAAGTAAGAAATCAGTGGGAAAAGATGGAATACCGAACATTGTGCTTCGACATCTCCCACTAGAAGCGGTGGACATTTATACCACCCTGTTCAACAATGCAATGAATAATGCACATTATCCAGCGCATTGGAAAACTGCGGTGGTACATCCCATCCCCAAAAGGGATAAAGACACCTCCAATCCGGCGAATCTCCGGTCGATCAGTCTCCTTCCAAACATCAGTAAGGTTTTCGAAAAAGTCATCAATAGAGTCCTGACTAAATGGGTTGAGGATAGAAATATAGTTCCGGATAATCAATTCGGTTTCAAGGCGGGGCATGACGTCATTCATGCCGCGTCTAAACTGGTTTCCGATATCCAATGGAACAAAGCCAAGAAACAGTGCACGGGTGCCTGCCTGATTGACTTGGAAAAGGCCTTCGATACCGTATGGTTAGAGGGACTCTTCTACAAGTTGAACAGACTGGGCATTAGTAAACCACTGCTGTATATTCTTTTCAATATGCTTTCAGATAGACAGTTCATCGTGAAAAATGGCGATGTGACTTCTACTGGTACATTCAACATTAAAAACGGTCTACAACAAGGTGCGGTCAATTCGCCAATCCTTTTCAACATTTACACAAGTGATCTGATAGGTTCACTTCACCATGCCATAGCGTACGCAGACGACTTAATCGCGTACAGATCAGGTCCAAAGATCGAGGTTATAAACATTCTTTTGCAACGTGACTTCGATAAAATTAAACAATATTGCGACGACTGGAAGTTGAAGATCAACTTTCAGAAGTCGGAAACCATTCTGTTTAGGACGCCTCTGTCTGGGGCCTCTGCGGATACCAGAAAGAATTGGCGAAAGTTTCAGATCGTGGGACAACACGGGCAGCCACTTGCTTGTCGAAATGTAGTCAGATACCTTGGGGTCTGGCTAGATCAATATCTATATTTTAACAAACATATAGATGTTGCTCTGGCCAGAGCCAGAGGTGCTTTTGCCCTTACAAAGAGATTGTTTTATAACAGGCAACTCGATGCGACGGTAAAGGTGATCTGCTACATGGCCCTTATCCGGCCTATGCTTGTATTTGGTTGTCCCGTGTGGTTCAACGTGAGAGCAAGTCTTTTGGAAAAGATTCGGGTGTTTGAGAGGGCTTGCCTTAGGGCTTGTCTTCGCCTATACAGAACACCAGAGTCTGAGTACATAAAATTCTATCCTAACGAGGTCTTGTACAATAGGGCGAACCTAATACGAGTGGACAATTTTGTTATTAAGTTGATTCGAAGGCACATTGCAAGAGCAATGACCTCGTCGAATAACCTGATCTCGGGGGCTTACTACCCCAATAATATGTATCACGAGAGAGTTCGCTTTGATGGCTTTATTCCTCCAGAAGCGTTCCTCTACCTCGACAGAAAAGGTCTGATCCAGGATAGATTAGCGGTGCCGTTAATCTTCCACGTCGCTCGAACAGCTGCTGACAGGCGACTCAACTACGACAGAGACGTCGCACACGGCAGTGCGGAGCGTCTCCGGTTTAGTAGGGCGGTAGGGAGTCGTGACACTAGGGATGTTGCTCGGCAGCACCAACAATTTTGGTGGCTTGCGGAAGAAGGGGAGGCTCCTTTGTCGAATTCCTCGAATAATAGTTAGCTTCGTTAGGGAGCAGAGTCGGTCTGCCTTATTTTTAGTTATGGCCGGCTTACATAGATTTAAGTAGGATTAGGATAGCTTTAAGAAAAAAAAATAAATAAATAAATAAAAAAAAAAAAAAAAAATAAAAAAAAAATAAAAAAAAATAATAAAAAATAAAAAAACAGAGATGGGTGACTCTTATCTTAAATAAAAAATAATACTTACACAATAAAATAGTTTAAGTAGGCTAAGTAACTGTGTAATTTAGTTTGTAGGTAGCTATGTATAAGTTTTAGTCTCTAAGTTTTATAATAAGATTGCAAACAAGTCCATGTACTAAGTTTTTAAAATAAAATTCATTTTCTTAGTTTTAGTTTTAATTAATGTAAAAAAAAATAAAAAATAAAATACTGTAAGAAACGTCGAAAGGCATAGATTAAGTATTATGTTTAACCTAGAGTGCCCGAATGGGGCCAGTAAGTTACAATAAGATAGTTTTAAGTTATTTAAGCTAATTTTTAAGCGTTTTTTTGTCTAGCTTGTAAGAATTCCTGAATTGAATTAAATAAAAATGCATTAAAAATGAATGAAATGAATCAGAAAATAGCAAGATTGCCTTGAATGTAATTGATTTTTTTTGTTGGGGACTGTACGAATTATGTATGTAAACGTCTGCACTTGAAATGTTAGGAAACTTATCTTAGGGGACAACGTGGTCTCTACAACAAGCAGTTGTCCTTTTACCTTTTACAGCTCTTTTCACTGCTTTTTACATATCTTTCTATACATCGGTCTATTGTTGTCTATTTTTCAACATGCCTACTGCAAAGGAAAATCGGTGGAAAAAGGTCTACATTCACTGACTAGGCACATTGAACGATCTCTGTATTATAGAGAGTAGGTATACCGTGGCCGCGTTCCTAGACAAAGAAGATCCCTTAAACAACGTCAACACATCCGAAGTCCCAACTGCCCTGTCAACTCTGAAAGTTAATGATTCACATGGTGAGTTGATTAGTCTTGTGCTAAATAACAGGATTATCAACTCCAAACTGGAAGGGACATGCCGCAAGACGGTGTCCTTTTACCCCTTTTTTGAAACTTAGTGCTTGACGATGACGTTGCCATTAAACTGACCGTGTTCTCTCTTCAGGGAATATAAAAATCTAATAATAGACCTTCGCTAAATCCACGGTATCTCCTTAGAACAACATGTTTGACTTATTTTCGTTATGAACTAATTTGGATACACAATATTCCAGAAAGAGTAGAGAAATCTGCAGGAGTTTCATAAACTTGCAAAAAGGCTTCGCATTACCAACTGCCTATACATCGCATCTACTGAATGGTTATCTGGTACAGCATTATAAAATACCTTCACTCTTCCAAAAGAACTTTCTGACGTTCTTTGGTTTTTATAGATAACTAAATGCATTTACTCAAATTGCACTTTTTTTATGCCAAAGTCTTCGGAATATTTCAACACTTTATCGGAACACAAACGAATAAGAAGTGTTATTTTGTGATGTGATATAAAACTTATTTTTTTACAACATTTTTTTTTTGTATCTCAATCTCAAACTGATACCACCTTTCATCTTGGAATCATAAAAACATCATTCTCACCTGCGCTACTGTGCATAGATACAACTACCAGAACTGAACAGAAGCATCATCTTCAAAAGTGCACACCGAAATTCCATCCCAGATGACGCTGAGCACAAACAAATGTGAATGCGTAACCTTTCAATACCACGAGCTCTTAAATTGAAAAAAAAAAAGCGCACGACATATCGTAGCAATGCCCTGCTGTTCACATCCTCCGACCTCTACCCTAATTGTCGAATATTGTTTCGGTTCAGATGCGCGTCAATTTGCTATGGTCATGTACTCTGTCTGCTCAAAGGACTTTCAATTAAAATTGCCGACGAGAGAAGAATTAGCAGAACATCAGACAAAGGGATTTGCTAGACACTACCTCGCAACAGGACTGTGTAATTGCAATTTAACGGACGGCGGGCTATTTCAAAAATAAAAATCATTTTAATTAGGTGTATCCTTAAAAGTGGTGATTCAATAATTTCTGTCTTCTGAATTACGTGAATTCAGATTTAATTTGGCGCGCCATGAATCATGGAAGTAGACCAATGTCTCGGTTGGGCAAAAGTAGGTGGAACATCAAAAATGATAGGTTGACGGGTTGTTTTTGAAAGAATCTGAATTTCATGGTGCGTCGGCACATAATTAGCCCTTTTTAAAACTTTCTCTCAAATGACTCGCAGTCTAATAACAGACAAATCACTTTTTATGTTGTGAGAGTGGGCTTTGTAGTCAAGCAACATGTACGAATGTTTTAACATCAAATCAATCTTCTTACCACATAAGACACGGACGCAACTGCCGTTCGTCGGCGTGTGTTGGGCAGCCCTCATGTTCGTAGGTAACCGATTCTCTAGAGCTACATGTGTGAGCCTTACCGTACCATATGTCGAAATGGCTTAAATCGCAGCAAGCGATTTTAATTATCGATTGCCTGCCATACACAATTAACTTGTACCTTACATCGATTCCTACGTACGAGTATGATGAGAGGTCAATTCAGTCAACATGTATTCATAGGTATCCAATCCATCTCTCAAATCAACTCAAATCGAACGCCATATGATGATGACCATCGGCAATCAAGTTAAACACCAAATTACACCGTAAGGTTTCGTTCCATTGAGGTCACATAGTATCATAAGACCAGAGATTTGGGCCCACACTTCCTTCAGAAACTTCAGACTTCAGAGGCTATTGTTAAGCTTCAGACAATTGTGATCCATCATCAAATCGTCCAAGATTTTCAAATGTCAGGTCGAATGTTTGCTGCTACGAGTATCTAGCGAAACTACACACCATACCGTGAGTATAGAATAGGTTAGGTACTGCGATACTACGAGTATGATGTGTGGCAAAGATCGAAGTGATTATCTGCTTTTTGACCAATTTTAATGGGATGGTCCAAATCGGGGAGGTTCCATGGGTCATGATTGCATGTTGTTGGGAATCAAAACCGCAATTTCGGATCAGAAAATCATAGAAAACTTCAAAAATAAAAATAAAGATGATTTTCAGCTGCGTTGCCACTGTATAGATACATACATATGTTATGTACTCGTACCTACAAGGCCAATCAAGCACACAAGTCTATTGCGGCTGGCATATCATGGCCATGATGATAATGATGAGGATGATGTCGGTGATTATATCAAAATCGATAGGATGGATGTGGTGTGCCAGTGACGGGAGCAGCAAAAACAAAAAAACAGACACGAAGGAGGTAGTCCAAAGCAGAGGAAGAGAAGGTATCCGCACGTAGAGGCGTTATAAAGAGGACAACAAAAATTCATCAAAGGGAGCATATACATACATACATTTGTTGTCTAATATAATATGGGCATATTATCGGCATGTCTTACGCATTTGTCATTGCCAGATCAGGAGAATTTCTATCGATAATATAAATATAAGATACTTTGTGTTTTTAAAAGAAGAGATGGCTAGTAATTGGTTTACTGAAAATTAATCGGGAGCGTTTTGATTCCAGCGTAACAGGCCTCAACACCTCGAGTCGCTCCATATCTAAATGACAATTGCTACATCTAGTTCTTACTTATCTAATGAAGTACCCTCAGTGCCATCATAAAGCGACTTTTTTCATACAGGAGGACTTCATTTCTGTTTACAGATGAATCATGGGTGTAGATGTCCGCGGTGTTTCAGGCCGTTGCATGCGTAAGTGCAATATTCCAAAAGTATTGTTCGAAATCTTATACACAATCATATCATCTCCTTCATACTTGTAATTGATAAAAAAGCCAACTCGCTTTTCAGGTATTCACCACTCTCTCAACTTTAGCTTGTATCACTGAAACTGCAAGCACTGCGAAGAAGGTAGTATTTATAGTCGGTTGGGATGGCAAGTGAGACTATTGGATTCGTCTGTGCAATGAAAAATATTTCAATAAACACCCACTAACTCTGCCAAAAACATTCGGTAAGCATTTCTAGTAAGCTCGGGTTTCATATCGAGGAGGACAAATGAACGTATGTGGCGCTACAAATCTGGGTGAACTCGGAATACGAGCTCCACGAAGATTCTGTCGGTCTCTTGCGATTGTGGCTGTTCGACGTTATACCATCTCACAGTTGTTCTTCTCTGCTGTGGAACATGAGAAATCCGTATTCCCACCTTGGCTACAACAAAGTGATGATCCCAGTCAAAGTTGGCTGCCCAGAACATTAAGACATCCAGAATAACGTTATCAATTTTATTTAGCGTTTCGTGATATGTAAATCGCCTTGTCCCCTAAGTCAGTTGCCGAACGAGATGTCATGTAGGCTTTGCTAACCAACTGTCCCTTCAAAAATGTCCTCGTTTCCTACACTGACTTTCTAGTGTAGTCAGACACTGTTTTTGCAAGACTCTAGGAATAGTTGGTATCAAATTTATAGCGGCATTCACTTTGTACGACAAATCCTCCCACTGGGTCTCTCGACTTCATCGGATAGACCAAAATGTACTAGGTCGTACAGTGGGAACGCTCTTACGACGGTCGATCCGATCGGTCGTATGGAAGTTAAAATTTTTCAACTTTTCCACTTGGTCGGACGACGTGTTGTTGTGTGTGAACACTTGTCGAACGACCTCAGAGCATTTTTCATTTTCGTTTATGGTTCCAACGAGTGGGCATCAGCGCGGAAGAAATGGATGGAAAATTATGTCCATTTCAGATAAAAATTTTGTTTGTTTCTCTAATTCTCTTCATTCTCCAATATTTTATCTATCGCCCTTCCATGCTCATGCTTCGAAATTACCCTCACAAATAAGGTCTGACGACCGTGTTGTACAATATGAACGCAAGGCGGTTTTTGGTCGTCCGTTGGTTGTCGTACAATATGAACGCCGCTTATAGTAGTTTCCGTAGCCAGCTTGACCTCCACTCTGATGATGAATCTTTTCTTTCTTTCTTTCTATTGGTATTTATATCCTCTGAAACTATCTTTCAGTTAAAGGAACTTTAGCGGCTCATGCTAAAGTTTAAATTTATTTGGGCACTGACAGTCTTTTGACTCTGATGTGTAGACCTGATGCATCGTCTCAAATACGTGTGATTAAGTTTGTCAGTAGGATCCATTAAAAGTACAGATGGCTTTTGTCCACAAGGGGATTAAAAGGGCTCAATTTTCTATTTATCTTATTTAGCACGGATTCCTGTTTAAATATTAACAAAGCCGAAAATTGCCGGACAGATTTGTGTCAAGGAAAGGTGGTCAAATAGCTACGGATAGCTTCAAAATCAGCTAAGAATACGCAGCTACTGTCTTTGTGTACAGCAACAATCTTTTTACTTCCTTCCTCGTAAGAGAAAGGCATTCGCAAGTCTAGTGACAAAGAATCGCTTAATCCATTTCTTATATTATAAATCACTTCCTCACCAGAATGCAATGCTTTCCTGACCTCTAACGGATGTCTAAGTTCACCCAAACTGAACCCTATGAGGTTTAGAAGAGAAGTTGGAACTAAAAAGTCAGCAACAATTTTTGTTATTGCAAGGAAGCAAAAGTTATTTATTCCTCACTGACACATAACAGAACACATGGCCGTTGTTGGTGTCGTTTTCACAGAACATTTGCTCTACGAGGGTCCGGTTTAAGATTCCTACATGATTATGCATTCGTCGGTTCCCCGAAAAAATTCAATTTCTGATGTGGCCAATGGTTTCCTTCGCCTAAGACTGGCTCCATTGGATTTTTGCGGACATTCAATGAAAAGCCATTGGGACAAATAAGCAGTTTTTGTCAATTTAGCCATGCAATGTTAAACAAGTTATTGTTGTATACCTACATGACATGGTAAGTTGGAAGGTACGGGTAGTACTAGTCAATGGGTTTCCAGAAAGCTGAGCTAATACGAGAGAACTATGTATGTATGTTTAGATTTCATCCGTACAGAGTCAAAAATTATTCGCTCTAGTACAATAGTTACACTGCGATAAGAACTCAAAGTCAACACCAAGATTTAATTGTTTTCAAAATCCAAATTCTCATCCTTTATTCTATCTGGCAATTCCATTACCAAATTCTAATACCACTTCTCCTTCAGACTAGGATGAAACAAAGTACGGCTATCACAAAGGCATCTTCCAAAATTTATTACAAAAAAAAAAAAGAAAAAAGATAAAGATGCGTCTGGGCTATTGATTTAATCCCAAATGCATTGCATACGCCTGTATTTGTTCATCTTCTAACACTCACACTCCCGAAATTGTCGAAAACCGATGAAAACAATAAGAACAACGCACATTTGACCCATCCAGGCATCCGATCCGAACATCATGGATAATAAAATAGAAGAATTTACTCGTCATGAGGAGAAAAGAAAAAAATAAAACAGAAAAACAGAAAAACACAAAAAAAAAACAAAACGAATCCGAATCCGAAGCCATAGAAAACCGAATTGAGGGTGAAAAACAGAGAAGAAGAAGAGAAGTTACTAGCAAGGAAGACAGAGAGAAGCAATCGATTGCATCTAGATACGAACGTCGAAGGTTCCAAACAAATTTTCAGATTTGAATTCAGTTTTTGGCGGTCCTTCATGTTGGAAACAAAGTGCGTGTTTGCGTGCGTCTTCATCGTTCGTCTTCGGTGATAGTCAAGCGTTTTACGGCTAAATTTGTTTGTTGTTTTGTTTTCGGTTTTGTATACGATTGTCGATTGATTTATCATTTTGTATTAAAACGGCAAAAGATACTTTTGCGGGTAAATACATAGTTAGTTAGTTAGAAGTTAGTTGCTATTACTAGTATGTTAACTACACCAAAGAAGAAACCAGTTGCAATGAATAGCAAACGTGATTCGAAGGATATAACAAGTAATAGTGTCCGTATTGATACGAGTAGTATGAATGGTAGTGAAAAACGGGATTCTGTGATGATATTAGAAAATGGCACCCTTGAGGGTGCTATTCAAAGTGCAACCCCCTTTGTTGTAGAACCACCGACATGCGTATCAGTGCCAGAAATAGTGATTACGAGTACCTCTTCAAACGATGACAACTGTGATACCCTCATCCATAGTTCAAGTGAAGCTTTAGACGAAAATACAGCTCTACTGAATGATGAAGATGCCAATATCGATTCTGTTCTAAATCACTCCGGAAGTGATAGTACGAGTAATATTTTGGATACAAGCATTTACAGTGAATTGCAATTACCTCCAGTCACACAGCAATCACAAGTTGATGTCCTCAATACTAGTACTTGTTCGAGGGAGTCTCGTCAAAGCAAGAAATCTCGCAGAAGGTCAAAGAAATGCAACTCATTACAGAGACGGACTGCAGAAGCCTTTGCAAGTACTTTTCCACCTCAGTACACAGCTATCTTCATTGATCCAAGTGCCAATTCTGGAGGACTACTATCCACAAATCCGATAGAGCAAATTGCTGCAGCAGCAGCAGCAGCAAGCCCGTTTGTCGATAGACATCATCATCATCAAATAATGTCTGGCGTACCTTTAAGCGGCCACAGGTAATGATACCAATAATCATAATCGCTCCTTTCTCCCACTCATCTAGAATCGTCAGAGGAAAGGGCCTATTCCGACGAAATTCCTCTTTGTTGTTTTTATTCCTTAGGCATTTGCCGTCTTCCTTGAACCATAAATTCGAATACGGATAGTCGTAGAATGTAGAACATTTTCTTTTTATGGTTTCTTTCCTTTTCTCATTTGTTGTGTGTGCATGTGCTGAGTTGGGTTGGATACTCACTCGTAGTTGAATTTGAATGGTAGATGGTTTGTGCGCAGTCCGCCGGGTATACAAGGGACGATGGGGCAAGTGATGGAAATTATAAATTACAAGGAATTTTTTTTTTTACTTGTTTTTGGGGGGACCAATGTTAGATGGATTCTTTATTTGGGGGACTATTATTCGATGGTGACGGCATCCATTTCTGTTACATATCTAAGACCTGGAATTTACTAATTGGGTTCTTTGTCTTAGTTTTTGGATGTTTCTTTGGGGATGGACTGGAGCCCACGGAATGTACTAATAGGATATGGTTTGGTTTGGTTTGAAGTACCAATGGAATGCCGATGGTGATGTTGAGAATAGTATGTATCTGCACTAAATGCGGCCAGGAAAGAATTCGACTTAAGTGCTGTGCTTTGAATATTGGAATTCAAATTGCCCAATCAAGCATCTGTACACTAATCGAAAATGTATCTAATTTTGGGGCAGTTGGGGAGTGTTTGGTTTTTGTTATTTAGTAGAAATATTAAGGGTAAAAGTTTACTGAAAGTGAGAATCGGTTTTTTTTCCCCTTTTTCTGTCTATTATTTTCAATATAATTCATAGAGCCATATTCGGATCTTCATCGCCCTTTCATTTGCATTCCATTTAGTTGCGTTACTTCACCAAAACTTCGTCCGATTTATTTCAAGAGTAGCCAGACTAAACGCTGAAGTACTCGTATTCGAAATATTTGAATCCCCAAACTAAAAGTCCGGTCTCTTAAACGATCTTGAAAATGAATTTTTTGATCAACGGTGGAAGGAGCGTGTCACTTGCATTTGTAGCGACAGGAAAGCTGCGCTTAGAGCCTTGTTATAGCTTTTTACGACCTCCAAGTTACTTCGAAACTACACGGCACGGAATATAGTCACCTGGTCTGGGTTCCAAGTAACAATGGGTTCACCGGCAAGACTCAGAGGAGTGGTTTTCATATGTCCACAACTGCAGGTCTCATGACTCCAGATTGCCCGCGGAAAAACAAATGCTTCGAAATGTCTTTAAGAGGTCAGCGGCCTTTATGCTGTCCCTTAGCAGAAAGGACTGTAGGCTACTTAATGATGTTGTGAAGGAGCATTGCTGCTGGGAATAAGTGATACAACATGCTGCGACGCTTGTTGTGAAAGTAATAACTTTGTGTATATTCAGGCTGCAGGCAAAATTCTGTTGAGCATCAATCTTATAATTTTCAACGGCCTAATGCAAGTAAACTTTTAATTTAAATTTCAAATAATACTCGTATGTAGTTTCGGAAGCTGACCTTTGACTTTCTGGGTCATGCGCTGGGTTATGCTTCATTTTTTTTTAAGGACATGTATGCACCTGTCCTCTTGCCCTTCCCTGCCTCAAAATTACTCTGTTCCACTATATTTTTTAGTTGAAATGGACACAATGGACCAACCAACATACATTATATGTGATGTAGACTAGTATGTGATAGGCTTTTCCAAACACTTACTTAACTTCTTCTTCTTGGTCTCATAAAAGCTAATCGTCGAGAATTATTATATTAAGCAGCTGTGGACAGAATAGGGAACATAGGCACTTCAATTGAGGGTATAAGTTCTGCCTTCTTCGACATAGATGAATCTTTGCCTAAGTCGGCTGAAGATTGCATCGGATTAGCAGAGAATTTACAATCTTTCTTAGCAGAAGTACATTTTTTTTTTTTAAATTTCTTTGGATTTCGTACTCCATATTCAGCCTATTTGCTGACATGCGGCCTATTTATCGTCTCAAAATCTGGGGTTGGATCATACGAAAATCTAGGCTTGGTACCGAATACCACATCCACTTTTGCCAAAACTATGAACGAACTCTTTTACTCTGTTCTGCTATTGATTTTGCACGAATGAACATACGAGGGCGGGTCAATAAGTCCGTGACTTTTGGATTAAAACATAGATTTTTTGATAAAAAAATAATTTTATTTTTCAACGTAGTCTCCCTTGAGCTCTATACACTTTGTCCAACGCTTCTCCAATTTTTTTATCCCTTCCAAAAAAAATGATTTGTCGAGGTCCTCAAAATAGGCCTTTGTTTGCGAGATGACTTCATCATTGGAGTCAAATCTTTTTCCACCAAGCCATTTCTTCAGGTTTGGGAACAAGAAGTAGTCGCTTGGAGCCAAATCTGGAGAATAGGGTGGATGAGGGAGCAATTCATAGCCCAATTCATGGATTTTTGCCATGGCAACTGCACATGTGTGCACCCTTGCATTGTCTTGGTGGAAAAGAACTTTTTTTTTGGCCAAATGAGGTCGTTTTTTTTTCAAATCGTCATTGAATCGGTCCAATAAGTTGGCATAATATTCCCCATTGATTGTTCTTCCCTTTTGAAGGTAGTCAATGTGGATTATCCCGCGTGCATCCCAAAAAACAGTCGCCATAACTTTATTGGCTGACAAACCCACCTTGGCCTTCTTTGGCGCCGATTCACCCTTAGAAACCCACTGTTTTGACTGTTGTTTGTTCTCTGGTGTGTTGTGATGGATCCATGTTTCGTCCACGGTTACAAAACGGCGTAAAAACTCCTCCATATTGCGATTAAACAACGCCAAACCTTCCTGTGAAGTTGTTACACGATGGCGTTTGTGGTCGACTGTGAGCAAACGCGGCACCCATCTTGCGGAAAGCTTTCTCATGCCCAAGTGATCATTCAAAATTGAAACCACTGAGCCATGCGAGATCCCTACGGCTTCCACAATCTCTCGCACTTTCAATCTTCGGTCGGCCAACACCATATCGTGAATTTTTTCGATTGTTTCGGGTGTAGAGCTCAACACTGGGCGTCCAGGACGTTCGGCATCTTCAGTGCTTGTACGGCCACAACGAAATTCAGTAAACCACTTTTTTACCATTGAAATCGATGGTGCAGAGTCCCCATAGTATTTATCAAGCTTAGCCTTGGTCTCGGTAATGGTTTTTTTTCGCAAGAAATAATGCTTTATAAGCATTAAATAAATTTCGATCTATGAATGGCCTAAGCATTTGTTAGGACATGCCAATTATCCTTTTCATCGGTCTTATATGTGTCTGGTTTAAGGTACCAACTAATGGTAGCAGGTTGGGGTAATTTTATTAAACTACTTCCCATAGTTAAGTCAAAGACCTGTATATGTAGATATTCTATTCCGTTCAAAAGAAGCTTAGTACAAACCATAAGACAGATTCTATTCATTTGCCATTTGTATGTATGAGATGACTAACAAGCGATCTCTGTTTTTGAATATCAATTTCCTCACTGTCATTTCGAAATAATAGTGCTGCTTTAAGAAGCACAAAACATTTTATGACCAAACAAAGCGCCAGAGCGCTATTCAAATATGTATCCCCGAGGGTACAGAATCTATGTTTATTGTAAACAAAAAAAAACGAAAAGACTCCTTCCACATGTTATCCATATTCTGGTCATAGAGCCATGTGTGGTCATGTCCATCTTTTGGAAGAAGTCAAACAAACTGGTCAATGGCTTCCAAAATACACAAAGGCCATTTTTTGCCCTTTCCATATGCTTGTGGATACCACCTCCTTGAAAGATGTCATTTGAGACCAGAGAGGAAGTCCACTTCACTCAATTATTGTCCTCAAAAAAAAAAAAAAAACACAAATAAAAGGAACATGAGAGACGAGTTCAATGTTTGATGTTGGTGTGATGGACGATCTTAATTAATTCACTGGACCATTCATGATATGGAATATGAATGAACGAAAATGTTTGTTCCTTATTTTGTCAGGAGAAATATCAAGTTTCAGGGGTTGGACAATGCACTTTTAATAAAAATGGAAAGAAAGACGAAGCAACAGACAACAATATGGTGATAGAGCTTTCAGGAAGTTTGGAAAATGTGTCACAAAAAGAATGAATCTCTTGGCAATTTGAAACCGAATACCGACTTTTCAGTATTGAAGTCTCATTAAACTGATATGTTTCGAAAAAATAGTAAAAGAACAAAGGAGAATGTTGAAGAGTCAACCTAATTAGTTGCCCAACAGAAGTTTCTAAGTAGTGCTTAATAGACCGGCTAATAGTTTGCAGTGAATTGCGTTGTATTTTTAGCCTTGCAGTCTTGTTGACAAAGCAAAATACGAATTCTCTTTATACCTGGTCAGAGGTCTAGGAGTTTTAATATAACAGGCGAGCCAAAGTTTACACTATGTGAGCCTTAATACTGTATTATGAAGCAGAGACTAAGAACCGAATTAACAAATCAACAATCAACTGCGAGTAGCTCAAACAAGATGAGCGGGGAATCTATCAGATGTCATTTCCCGGTCGGTTATTCTGACTGACGCTCCATTAGAAATTCCATTGCATTAAATAAGTAATTTGTCTGGGCTAACAGTTGCGATTTCATTGCTAACACGAATAAGGTTAAGTTACTATTTTTCACAAGGAAATACAAATTCTCCGTTTCTAGCTATGATCATCAAGAGGATCCGATTTATTCTTATAAGGTAGTAGTAGTAGTAGTAGTAGTAGTAGGCTTTACCTAATTTTTTTTTTATTGTAAGAGAGAACTTAGACAGAATACTAATTCATTGCATCTACTCCTTGAATATTGGCTCAAATCAAATTTCTTAGTCTCTTATAAGAAAGTTGAGTAAACGCCTCTATGATAAAGTGCTACGGTGCCAGTACCCAGTATATCAGCGACAGTATCTACAACTTCATGCAGGGCAGACCAAGCGTATCTACATCGCTCTCAGAGGAAGAATCTTAGTGTCTTGTGTCACTTATGGCCATTAGGATGTCACCAGGCTGTTTGCAGTCTTTACTACTGAGCTCTGAACGATGTTGGAAGCATTTGTTTGATTTTTCTACATCCTGGTGAGTCATGTTATTCTCACAAGAAATCCAATTCTCAATGTCATAATCAAGGATGCGGGCGAAAAACAACTCTCTCGCCTTGCGTATTTGGTTCAACGGAAACCTCATTTCCTTTGATTCCATTGGGATCTGCTAACCCAAATGGTGAATTCCAACTACGTACATAGAAGCGCTGCATCCTCGCACTTACTTGGAAGAAGTGAATGAGTTCAACAACACCTGCTTGACTGTTGGTGCAGGGGCGCATATGATTCCTCTTCATCCATTCTACTAAGAGGACACACAACAAATTTTGCTGAAATTCCTAGATGATACTTGGGAGTATCAGCTTCATCTTAGAAAAGTAATGCCTGCTGCATAGTATATAGGTTTCGGAGCCAATCATGGAACGGAATTATTTTCAAAGTGCATATTAAATGAATAGTAAAGTCTGCAATTTGAGCAGAACTAATCACTCTACAGAAAAGTCCCTTCACACCAAAGCGGATCGTTCTTTACTTACATACTTTAGGTGGCGCTACAGCCTCAATCAACAAGCGTTGCTAGCTGCCTCCAGTTTCGCACGATAAGTTGGTTGAGGTCCCCTTCCACTGGCATGCGCCACCTGAGTCCGGTCTTCCTCTACTGCACTGTCCGTCGGCGGCAGATTCGAAGACTTTTCGGACCGGAGCATTGGTGTTCATCCCGCTCTACATGACCCAGCCATCTCAATCTGGATTTTCTCTCTTCTAGCTAGATCGATGTCGCTGTACAGTCCATACAGTTCTTCGTTGTAACACCTCCTCCACTCACTGTCAATACAGACGGGATCGAAAATCACTCGAAGAATTTTCTTTTCAAAGCAGCCAAGAGGACCCTCGTCCATTTTTGATAATATTTATGACTGTCCGCTACGGAGCAGGACTAGGATTATTACGGTCTTATAAATGGTGACTTTTGTTGTCCGAGAGAGCGCTTTGCTTCTCAAGTGCTTTCTTAGCCCAAAGAAGCAGCGACTGGCAAGGGTTATTCTGCGTTCGACCTCAGTGCTGATGTCGTTGTCTGAATTCATAGCGGAGCCTAGGTGGACAAAGTCCTTAACTACCTCAAAGTAATACTGGTCGACGGTGACGTTCTGTCGAGACGTCGGTGTTCAGTGTTCTTTTTTGCTTGACAGCATATACTTAGTCTTACCCTCATTGACCGCTAAACTTATTTTCGCCGCTTCCGTTTCAATGCTCGCGAAAGCGCCACTGACATCACGCTACTTTCTTTCGAATTTGTTAATGCCATCGGCGTATGCGAGTAATTGGACGGTCTCTTGTAAGATTGTGCCTCCTGTGTTTGCGTTTGAGTTTTGCATCGCCTTGTCTAAATCCTTTCTGGACATCACAGGTATCGGTGAAATCTTTACCGATCTTGATGGAGCAGCGTGCATTCTCCATCGTCGTCCTGCACATACGGACGAGTTTGGCAGGGATGCCAAAACTAGACATTGCTCTATATAGCTCCTCTCTATAGATGCTGTCATACGCGGCCTTAAAATCGAGTAATAGGTGGTGTGAATCGATCTGAAGCTCATGGGTCTTCTACAAGATCTGCCGTAGTGTGAATATTTGATCGATGGTGGACTTTCCTGGCTTGAAACCACACTGATATGGACCTATCGGCCTTTTATGGTTGTTAAATGCAGTACTGGCGTATTATCGTTTTTGTCTTATTGATCATGTCGCTTTAAAAACAACCCTGTGTCCCTGCTATAAACTTTACGTAAGTTTGGCAATTTTAACTCAACCTCGTTTATAAATATTCGCGTAACCTTCAAAGAGTAATGCCAAAATATATTCTGAAAGGCATAAAAACAATTATAAATATTCAAAAGCATAAGTAACGAGATGCTCTATGTAGTATCCTGAGAATTTAATTCCTTAATTTGCAGTGACATAACATAAATCACGTTCCAGAGTCATATGTTTGAATCATATTCTTCTTTTTTTTAGTTTAACTGTCACAGTATCCTTTATTGCACTAAGCTTTTAACAACCTCCCGAAATTATTTTGAGTGTGAATCCAAGTTAATGGTAGACGCATGTGTCCGCACCGTACACCGTACACCATTGTGTGAAGGAGCATTAGCGAATTGAAATTTGTCTTCCATCGGATGCCGGATTCAGGGTGATAAATTTGTCGAATTGAAAATTTCAATTTCACAAAAACCAGGTTAAGTGAAAAAAAGGTGAAAGAAAAGGACGCTGAAACCAGCACTCCGACACTAACACCGACAGTGACAGTTCGAGCTACAAACACATCGACAAGTTGATATTGATTTGATCCGCTCTAAAGGATTTACCATGCTCTGGTTCCTAGCAGTAGTAGCACCGTAAAGCGAATTTGGTAGCACCAGGCATTTGGAATGCGTGTCTGCTAATGCGATTTATGTTTTCTTTTACGACATCACCTTTTCAACTGCCGTTAAGACGCGCATGGCGACATCCACCTCAAGTCAATTTTTACGATCCTACTTCCACCATTAGGAGTGGACTTAACTTGACTCCAGTGTACATACGATGCAGACAAGATTTCGTATCAGCAGGGACCACCTCGTATCAAGTGATTTTCGTTCTCGGGGCTTTTACGAGCATTTCCATTTGTGGCAGTAACGAATTTTTATTTCAAATTTTATTCGACGCGACCTCTGTGTTCTCCGTAAAAAAAAAAAAAAAAATGTGACTACTCCAATCCAATCTATCGAGTATGGATACACAGTACGAGTACCAGAGCACACGTAGGTTAGGGATACATGAAACTTTTATACTTTCAAGTAATTATCGCATGCATACATCAGTGAAAACTACACCATCGGAGGTGCACCCCAATAAATCTGGAACGGCATCCATAGCCGGGTTAAGTCACTGCCCCCACAACTACAACTATTTCGTTGTTTTTTTTTTTCTTTGGTGAGCTGTTTTAATGGGCACTGGGTGTGAAAAGCATTAATAACTGACAGAGGAAAGGTCGAGAAAAGAAGGATTTTCAGTTTTATGTTTTACGAAATACATTTTTGAGGGAAGGGCATTCCTCGATGGTGTCTTCGTGTCTTCTGTGTGCAGCTCTGATTTACGGGTTTTGGCTAATTGATTTTTGAGTTCCTTTTGGGATATGTTTTGGTTTTTCCTCCTTTCAGTTTTTTACAAGGTGCTGAATGGAAGTGCTACTTCCGGCTATTGTTGGAGAAAATGATAACCACCATGAAAATAATTTACGAACTTCACATGTTAGCTGTGGTATTGGACAGATTTTCTTTGGCAGATACGTTGATTTCTACCATACATTGCCTGTCTTATAGAAAGCAATCTGACAACATTGATGGTAAAATTCCTTGACAAGGAAAAAGTAGACCTGACCTGTATTCGAGACCCCTTCAACGAAATGATTCTACAGAATGACAATATTAAGACGTTTTGTATGGAAATCGAACTTAAAACGAATTGATATCTGTAAATGGACTTGGACTAGCTTTAACTTAGTTGAATGGAATGCTATTAGGATTACGCCCGCATCCAAGCAGTACGTACATTCGTGTATGTGTCTCACGAAAGTAGACCTAATAGAGCAATGACAATCTGCTCGATGAAGAACTGGTTAGATTCGTGAAATGTATCTTCCTTTCAACTTAAATGGGTCGAATGAAATAAATTACAATCCAATAGATCTCGAGTGTATATGATTTTCTAAAGTAAATTATTTGAACCATCGTTCATTAAATGATTAAATTTTTAACGAAAGTGGGTTACTGCTTTATGAATCAAATGAAATGGGCATAGATCCTACGTTGATTGGACCGATCTTTTGGAGCCGAAAAAGGCCATAACATGCTTATGATATTGGGATCCATAAACAAACAGTGATGTTCTTGGATTATGCCTCTAATTTACGGTTTTGGGCCAATTTTAAAACCTTTTAGTTTTGCATAGCGTCGCTGCCTATGTACGTTGGTTTTAAATGTTCGTAGATTAAATTGACTAGGAAGAAGGAGTCCGGTAGGCCACTCCATTAGCGAGTTGTTTGGCTAAAGAATGAATGACGGTGTAAGGAGTACTTCCGAAGGTGAACTTGAGTGTAGACTGATGAGCGTTTATAGTGAGTCGAGTATTGCGATTAACATTTTAAACTTGGGGAACTGATAGCAGAAATAGCGATAGAAAAATGTAATGCAAGAGAGACCGTCGGTATTTTTGTCTGAGCAATATTGGTTTAACGTATGAGTCTTATGGCACGGGTTTGAATCGTACCTAGCACCCTAGGAGCACTCGGCTATTTGATGGCATTTTATCCCAATCTAATGCGAATAATTTCCATCTCACTCATTCAGTGTTTCAAAAGTCGATTTTGATAACAGCAAAAAAAATGTTGCTAGAAGCACTGAATTCCACTCTGTTGGAGGTTTTCCAATTAAATATGATGGCTCATATGAACTTATCATACGCCTCTGTTCCCATTCGGGAGACAAAGAATAGTATCATGAGTCCGGGAAGGATTATGAATAGCCGGGAATGATTTTATTTTCAAACATTGTACTGGATTAGAAGTGTCATACAAGAGATCATTACGGAAATTGAAAGCAGTATCGGAGTCAGAACGGAGTACTGCGGCATACCAGCATTTTGTGTGGATTTCAGATTTTAATTCTACCAAAGCAAGTTGAAGGTTATTTTCATTTCGAAAGCCTGCTGCTGAACTCTGAAAAACAGCTGTGAAATAGTTTGTCGTCATCACAGTAGTGCATACTTTGGTTCCACATTTTGATGAGACACGCCATAGAATCTTCTTCATTTCCACATTTTCTTTGCCAAAATTTACACTGATAGAAGACTTGTTCATTTCGAATCCGCCTTTAATTTTAGACATCACTCTGTCTTAATGTCTTATGTTGCGGAGCTATAAAGGTTCTTCTCATTAATAAGGGAAAATTGCCAGGAAATAATGCAGTAACTTAGAAACCAGTGATTTAAAACAGAATGTTCGTCCATGGCGATGGCGATTTTCAGAGTCTGAGTACGTTTCCTGGCTGGGTCACCAACAATTTTTTAAAATCGCCATCACCCTTTCGGCGGGCAATGGCAAACTCCAGAAAGTAAAAATGCCTAAGGAGTGCCGTTCGGACTCGGCGATAAACCGTAGGCCCCGCTCAGATGTGACAAAAGTGAGAACATGAGCAACACAAAAAAGAAAGTGTGTCAAGAAGCTAGGCCATGGCCCATACCGGGCTGCTAGCGCCACAGTGTTTTTTTTTTTTTGTTTTTTTTTCGTCCACTTGATATCACAAATTAATGGTTGGCTCATGGCTTAAAAAAAAATTCTTTTGGCATATGTATTCTTCTGTAAAAATGTGGCAACATATTGTAAGAGTTCGACCTACCATCAAGTGGACAGCGTTAATAATTTTCATATCCTCGTCGAAGGTTTTAAGAAATTGGGTGATAGGCATCTAGTTTGGAAGAAGGATGATTTCTATTCTTACCAACACAGCTGCAGAAGCCTGATGAAGCCCCTCATAAGACTCGAATGAACGATCATTACTAGGAACTACCAGGTCCTTTTTTTATATATATTAAAGTCAGACGTAAGGAGTTCTAAATTCCTTATTTTAAGAGGTGTAGAACTTTAAGTTAACGTACATACGAGTAATATGGAAGTCCAATCTTCACACACTCTTCGCAATAGATCAGGTTGCATTTCGGCAATAAGGCGTTGAATGTTGACCCCCAAGTGTTCAATTATTTCTAATTAATCGGCGTAGACATGTGACTTTACATAAAAAAAAGAATATAATCCAATAAAGTCAAATCCTCTTTTTCGTTAAATTAATCGTTTGTCAAATGTTCCTTTGAGTAAATAAATTGTATTGTGATGTGTGTGGCATTCGCCGCCGTCCTGCTGAAACCACATATCTGCACCATTAATGCCTTCCAATTGAGACAGGAAAAAGTTAGCAATCATGTCTCTATACCGCTCATCGTTGACTGTATTGTTATGACCATAATCGATTTTGAAGATATATGGACCAATGATTCCACCAGCCCATAAAGCCCACCAAACGGTCATTTTTTCTGGTTGGAATGGTGTTTATAGACAAAACCATTTAGCCGAAAGTGTGTTTTATCACTAAACAAAATTTTCAAATGAAATTGTGAATCAATAGCAATGTTTCTTTCGGCCCATTCACTGAATATACTGCGCGAACGATGATTGTGTGGCTTCAATTCCTAAAGTGGATGGATGCAAGTCTAATTATTGACCAAGATAATGAACTGGCAGATTTGGATCACTGTCAAATCAATCGCTTGTTGTGTGCGAACTGTACGACATCTTGTATTTTATCGTTTAAAGTAAACGTATTGTGAAAACGATTATTAGCACCATATTGCACGACGAGTTTCTGGAATTGAACTATTTTTCTAAAAAAAATAAAGAATTTGCAAACGTCGCTACGGCGTAAGTCTATTGCCAATTCAAACTTACCTCAAAACAACTGAAAACTATCAAATCGGCTGTCACAGACAACAGTCTTGCTACTCGTATCTTAAAGTTCTCCGCCTCTAACGAAAACACCCTTTATACGAGTACATTATATGTAAAGGGTCATACATTTTTCGATTTCGAAAGACACACACAGCGATACATTTTTGATGGAAATTTTAATTCATTATAAAGTTTGGACTTTGCCATTAATTGTGAAAAACAATTTCGTTCAAATGACCGCCTCGGAAAGATTCGCAGCATGCGATTCTTTTGAGGTAATTGTTAACCACTTTTTCAGCACATTTCGGGCGGTATCTCGGCGGCCATAACTTGAGTAATGTTGGTTTTTAATGCGTCTAGAGTTTGGCAACTAGTCGCGTAGGCACGATCTTTTGCGTAGCCCTACAGAAAAACGTGTCAAATAGCATGATCTTCGTGGCCAATTGACGCCGGAAACTTCTCACGCAATAATGCCATAATTGGTGGTGTTGTGGCGTTGTGAAAAGTCAGCAGGCTTCAATTGTTGCGTAAGTTGAGCTTTATAAGGACGGAGATGCAAATCCAAATGCAAAATATGACATAGCGAGGTGTACGACACGTTCAATTGCTGCGAACGCTGGGAAATCAATAAATTCGGATCATCAGCACCTTTGCACTTACAGCGGCAATATTGTCGACCATAATCATTTCGTAATGCGCGAAAAGTGGCTAGGGCTACGTTTGAATCACCACTTTTGTATTAAGTTTTAATAATCTTAACGCGTTGTTCGATTTGTAAGCGATCCATTATTGTAAATGGCAAACATTTAACTAATAGTATGACACTTCAAATGACAGCTGAGTTTGGCCGGTGTCAAATGCCAGGGTTACCAATTTGAAAATACGAAATGAATGACCCTATATACATCAGGATATTTGCTACGTCATTAGATGAACGTTGAGGATGAAAAAATATAAATTAAATTGATTCAAGTCGCTTGAAAATGTGATGTCAGAAAGGGCTTGTTAAAGATCATTTGTTACTTCTGGCATTGTAATCGGCAAGTACTAAAAAAACCCCTGAACACAGTTTAATATATTTTTAAACCTGATACCGCATCAACTTTGTCATGGTGGGTGGCAAGATTAGGACAGATGTTATCAGACATTTTACGATCTCTAACCGCAACATAACGTATCGAATGCCGATAGACGCTTAACGAGTTTGTCATAAGATGAACGACGAGGGACGAAGTGCGCTTATAGCAGCAAGTACCTATTGACGACTGATCTTATAAGTGGAAATGAAAAGAATTCTTTAAGTTTTTGTGTAGATAGATACTTTTTCTTGGTTCGTCGCCATTAGTGATTGACAATATTTCTTCCAGTAAATTTGAATTAAGCGGTATCTACAGACCACAAATTTTTCTGTTACTTCAGTGACTACTACTAGAAACTAAAATCTTTTTATGCGCAATTTGAAGAGTTTACTTGCAGACAGCTTTTTTCTCCACATTGCAAATATTTTTTGCTCACGAAAATCTTCATAGTTTGAGACTATTTGATGAGTTGGTTGTACCTACTTATTTTGTGACTCTTTGTTGCAATATGTAAAAAATTATTGAACCAGGGTACTAAAACGAAAGAAAAAATTGAAAGGATAAATCTAGTACCTAATATTGTTCGTTATCCTCTTACAGATTAATTTTAAGTTTGATCGTTGCAACATGATTTAGATTTCGCTCAAAGTATGATATTGTTATTCTACAGGTTTGTAAAGTTAGAGTATAATATTAGCATAAACCATTTTGGTTCCCACAAATTTCGAAATTTCTTTCCCAAAGCAACCAATCCTGCTTTTAATGGACAAATTCCAAATGAAGTTATAACACCCTATTGCCTGAGAGTTATTGTCACAGGCCCCGAGATTTTACGACTTCAAAACTGTTATTGAACGTGCATTTGATCACAAGAACACATTGCATAACAAGGTGTCATCTTGAATATATTTCAGAGAAGAAGATTTCCCACACATTCACAGACCATAACTCGTCCAACCAGAAGTAATAAATTAAAATATTTTGTCATGCAAACAAATCAAAGTCAATAATAATTGATGCCACCTGAGTTTTCTGGTTACGCATGATTTTCACGTCTCACTGCCATTATCCAAACTTGGAGCTCTAATAGCTATCTAGTCTTTATTTTTTGGTTTCATTGGTCATTGGTCACCATAAAAAGGTACTCACAACGGTCGCTATGCCAGTTCTATAACACTACGTCCAAGTGCGTTCATGAACAAATATAATTTTCTTTATTTACTTTCGTGCTCCAACTACAATTCCGACGATGGCAAAGCCAACGGTCTAACAAATAGGAGGTCTCTATTTTCCATTCTCTGCACTTAACCACACGTGAAGTGCTCAGATACATTTCCATTTGAATATAGAAATTGGCTCATTAAACTTCAATTCCCCTTGACAGAGAGAAAGGCAGAAATAGAGTCAACTCGAGGGGTGGGAGCCACTTGGCACTTGAAAATGTGGACACATTCTTAGAACAAAGCAACCGTCATCAATGCAGAGGCAGGAAGTAACGTTTGTTAATTACCTAATGTCCATCACAAAAATGATTACAAAGTACGCAACCGACAAAGACATACAGTCTTATACGAGTAGGGAATGTGTAAGAGTTTTTTTTTTTTTTTTTGTATCTAATTCCCTTTTGTGATGGAATAATTAGTCAAATTTGTGCTGGCAGATGGGAAAATGAAAATGCCAAAGAAGTGAGGGATTTAGTCAAAAGTGGATTCTTTTGTTAAACACCTTCTACGAGTTTTATGAGAGAGATCTTATTAATTGCTACTTGGTTACTCTGTGTCTGTGCATTATGTTGCATTCGACAGTTTTAAGTCTGAAGTCGAGATTTCAAAATGAGAAAATCTGCTGTTAAGCAGCTTAACTAAGTGAAGCCCAGGTCTTGGGAAAAATTATTCTATCATCAGAGCTTGTCTGTCGTTAGATGGTGTCTTTAGATTTAATCCCTCAACCATCGCATCGGTGTGCATGTGCACTCACATCACACCTAATGAGACCGACATATCACTCCACAGATCTACTTAGTGCGAGAGTATTCAAAGAACAGAACCTCTAACAGATCAATGAAATCTTTCTGTGAAAGACCTGTCCAAAAGGGGTGTCACTGAGGTGTTGATATGCATGTACCTCTATGATTGATTGGCGTTTTTGTTTCTACTCATATCTAACCTTGTTAAAAGCAGGCATTTTTCATGCCTATTATACGAGTAATTTTTTTTCTTTTCTTTTGTTGAACAAATAGCCGATTTGTTGTTGTTCTTGATAAAATCAGTCATTTGTAAACTTTCACAATTGTTTTGTCTACAACAGGTTTCAGAATTGAAAATGCTCAATTGAAGTAGGTCAATTAGACAAGTACGTTTACCATTTACATATAAAATACATAAGTGCGTATGAGTTTACCATGCCTACAAAGAAGTGAGCACTGGTACAGAAGGGGCAGAGTATCGTAAAAGTGTAGTTGCGTTAAGAGGACTAATTGAAATATCAATGTCAGTCATTTCACTCTCTCGGTTGTTTTTTATTTGTAAAATCAGAACATCGGATTGTTGATATGTGTCATGTGATATCAATCTTAAAGACTGGGGAAGTTAAGCTTTTGAAATAGATTGTGTAAGGTACTGAAAAAAAGAGATGTAAGCCGTACATAGAAGGCAGTGAGTATTTATCCGAATCTTTGCTTTGTATTAAGCTGCTTATGCGAAATTTATGAATTCTTGGAAATTTGTGAAATGTCGTCAATGTCATCTGGGTTGCCTTCAACATGCTCGTTATATAGCTCGGTCCTGAATATTCCCGGGGAATTCATTTCTCGCGGAATATATTTTCTCGAGAAAAAAATCTGGCATTCTTAATTCCGCGGGAGAGCAAAAAAAGGGAGAAGAACTTCGAATTTCGAAAATCAGTTGTTTTGCCGCTTTTTGACATTTCAAAGTGATTTTCAAATGAAGGAAAAAGTTGAATATTTAAATAAAATTCAATTAAAACGGGAAATTTTAGAGAAAAAAGCAGAAAAATGCATAGTATTGCATTCAGATTAGTAGCAGAAGAATAGGAGCAGAGTAATACACCACAAAGGCTCTTTAGAAGGGACCTGCGAGACTGCGCAAACCCTCTGAAGCTGCTTCAGACTTTGTAAGCACAAATTCATATTTAACATTTATTTTTCTAAGAACCGCATGTACAGTGTTGGCCAAAACTTCTTCTTCTTCTTATCCTTTTATTAACCCTTTCCTCGTTATACGAACTTATGCATAACGAGTTTCCCATTTTTACTGCATCGCTGCTGCTCCGCTTATGGGGTTGGCTAATGTCGCAGACCGCAGAACGCGTCAACATAATGCTCAGTCCTGGATCGCTTCAGTGGTTAGCCCCAGGCGTTGTTGCGCATTTGCCATCTGAGAAATCCAGGAATTCTTTTTCCGACCTGGTTTTCTTACAGTTGGAATGACCGTAGTTGATAGTGCCTTTTTAATCGGATTTTCCGCAGATCTTCTTTGAACGTGGCAATACCAGCTTATTCTATTCGCCTCAAGCTGTTCGGTTACCGAATTCTTTATATGTAGACTTCCTCTTATACGCGTAGATCTAATGCAATCGCGTTTAGTGACTCCACTAGACATCCTTAACATTTTCATTTCCGCTGCCGTCATTTTGTTTTTAAACGCTTCGTACATTGTCCAGCACTGTGAACCGTATATAAGAGCTGGTTTAACAACCGTGGTGTAGAGTTTCCCTTTAAGTGGAAATTTTCGGTCGCAAAAGATTCCCGAATTTTCCCGCCATTTCATCCATCCCACACTCACTCTGTGGTTTACGTCGTCGTCACATTTCGCTTCCATGTTAACGATTGATCCTAAGTACTTAAAGATAGTGCTTTTCGGAAGAACTATTCCGTCTAACATTATATCCGGAACAGGTCGCAACGGATGCGCAAATGGGCACGTCAAATGCTCCGTCTTTGAACGACTTATTTTAAACCCGTTTCTCTCTAGCGCATTTCTCCATGAATCTAAGGCGTTCTGTAAATCTTCGACGTTATCGCTAAGTATAACTGCGTCGTCAGCGAAGAGAATTGGCGTTACATTTGCTTCGCGCATGCAGTCTTTTAAAAGATCGTCGAATACTACGTTAAAGAGGAAAGGGCTAAGTACGCTTCCTTGATGCACTCCGACATTAACTGGAAATTCTCTCGTTAGTCCAGCAGAACTTTTAACCGCTCTGCCATGTGTAAATCCTTAGACGAATCTCGGTGCTTTTCCATTATTATTCGTAGGCTTTGGATAGCGTCCACCGTCGATCTTCCTTCAACAAATCCACACTGGCTATTATCGAGCTTTATTATTTGCCGAAGACGTTCGTTTAAGACTCTTTCGACGATTTTCATTGTGTGTGACATAAGCTTGATTGAACGGTAGTTGTTGCATTCTCGAGTGTCGCCTTTTCCTTTGTATAATGGAACCAAGAAGCTACTTCTCCATTGATTCGGCATCGGTTGTCCACATTTTAATTTATTTAAAAGTTTCGATAGCCAAACGCTGCCGATCCCCTCCATCTTCGACTAAAACTCTGATGGAACGCTGTCTGGTCCCGCCGCTTTCCCCCGCTTCATTTTCCAATTGCTATACTTATTTCTTCGATTGAAAAGTCCGAAACTTCCTCCTCGAATAGACCAGCTGTCGGCACGATATCACGTGGAAACTGTTTGTTAAGCAACTCCTTGCAGTATTCAAGCCACCGGTCACAAATTTCCTTTTCATTTGTTAATAAGCGACCGTCTGCGTTTTTGATGTATTTCGGTGTGGTTATTTCCATTGAATTTTTTCTCCTCTGTGCAGCGAGCTTAAAAATATTTGGCATTTTAGTATTGTACGACGTTTGAACTTCTTGGATAGCTTTTCTTCCATCTGCCGATCGTGAGGATATTTGTTCCAACTCCTGGTACAGGTTTTCCGCTGCTACCGCTCGAGTTCGAGCCAGGACTTTCTTTGCGATCTTTTTAAGACGCTCGTATTCAAGAGCCAGTCGAGCTTTTTCCATATCTTCGCTCCGATCGCATTTTGTCCACGCTTGGAATGCACTCTTCTTGTCGGCCACAGCTCGTTTGGTTTCGTCATTCCACCACCATGTTTCTTTGCCGACGTGATGGTATTTCGATATACTCCCCAGATGGGACTTTGCGAGTGTTATACATTCCTCGTGCATGCTGTTCCACAAAATTTGTACAAAAAGAACTGGACCTTGAGATCTCAAGTAAGACAATCCGGCGAAGAGCGCTTGATAGTGACTTAAAATCATATCGTCCTATAAAAAAGCCATTTATTTCTCTAAAAAATCGACGCGGGAGAATTGAGTTTGCAAATGCACACCTTAACTGGACCGTAACAAAATGGAAAACTGTACTTTTTTCTGACAAATCCAAATTCAATTTAAAGGGATCCGGTGCTTTTCATTCGGTATGGAGGCCGAAAGGCGAAAGCCTAAATCCACGATTCACCACGGGTACAGTTTAACACGGTGGTGGCAGTATTATTGTGCGGGGATGTTTTTCCAGTCATGGAGTGGATCCAATTCATAGGATTAGTGGTATAATGGATCGTTTCGTGTACCATGATATCCTTTAAAACGTCGTGCTTCCTTATGCTGAGGAGAATATGACAACTATCCTAAACATACCACTAAACTTGTGAAGGATTGGCTTAACGAAAGCGAAATAACTGCAATGAAGTGGCCAGCGCAATCCCCTGATCTCAACCCCATAGAGTGTCTGTGGGGAATTGTAGATCAAAGGATTGATCGCACAGAATGCAATAATTTTGACTCACTGCTACGACAAGCACAAACTGCCTGGAATAACATCCCAATGCATACTATTGACAATCTAATTGCCTCAATGCCTCGTCGATGTGCTGCGTTAGTCAAAAATAATTTATATGCCACTAAGTATTAGTTTCAAAAACTTTTTTGTGTAATTTGTTTATAAATTCGAAAATGTGCTTTAGTTTTGTCCACTTATTTTTCAATGGATTTTTAATTCTTCTATTTTATTAAAAATTAGATAAGATTTAACGTAAATTGAATAATTGAAAATCAAAGAGTGATATTTTGTGAAAAAGAAAATACAAAATAAGTCTTTTTTTATGTTCTTTACTTTTTTCCTATATGACCATTTTTCGTGCTATAGTTTTGGACAACACTGTATCTCCAGGTTTGGTGTTGCTCTTTTAAATCCTCCGCCAGAGACTTAAAAGTCTCGCCTTTATCTCGTTGTATTTTTATTTCCTCTGCAAGGGCATCGGAAGAAGAATAATTTTTGTCATTTTTAGCCGAAGTTCTCCTGGTTGCAGCTTTTTCTACGGTTTCAAACGCAATCCGCGAATGGCTCATTAGCACATTCTGAATGTGCGTTGGAGCTACGAGCCTTACGTTTATTGCAGTTTGTAGTCCAAATACGGTAGCAGTTACTCCTTCGACAGACTCCTTAATGCCTATGAGGTCATAAATCGCCTGCTCAAGGGTTGAACATTTTGTTCTTTTGGGATTTTAAATTTTGCGCTGCTTTTTGGCGGACATATTTTTTTTATTCTAAGACTTCACAATTACTCAAGATACTTTTTTCTACTCCGTGATATTTTTTACTGGTGGTCGCACTGAATTTTTTAGATTCGTTTCAACATTTTGCCAAAATTTCGCCATTTTCTCTGTATCGCCTTTATAAAATCTGCACGTATTGGCAGGATTAGCTTCCATCAGGCTTACAAGACGTTGGAGCTGGTGCTTGCTGGTTGTGTTCGACCTGAAATCAAGTATTTCACATACATTTTCGCGTGATTCTCCCTTCAATAATTTTCGAGAAAAGACGCCGCTTTCTCGCTATTTAAATACTAGTGATGCCGACTTTTTCCGCACGAAATAAAAAATCCCTCTTCGAACTTCCTATTCTCGGGAAAGGGAAAAGGAGATAATTTCCCGGGGAAATGCCATTGAAGAACATGAGAGAAGGGAAAAGAGAAAAAATTCCCGCGGAATTTCTGCTTAGAATCGGGCTAATAATTCAACTTAAATATCCACGAATCTATTACTGCCCGGACGAGTAACTATTAAAGGTTTATAGCTATCTACTATATAACGTTGTCAATCATGAGCTATCCGGTCAAAAAACTATTTAGATTGTGAAAGAGGGAAACTGTTGGGCCCTTGTTTATGCAGAAAACATGCCTTTGAGTTCTACTGGCAAATAACTAAATATTTTATGCACTTTACAAATCTATTTAGTATAAACCGGTAAGGCATATAGTATTTCTGAATATATGAAACCTGTAGTCTTGTTTTGTTGAAATAAGAACAGAATTGTGCTTCTCCTTATATAGACTTTACAGCAGCACTTCAGCTCGACTTAAAAGTGTCGTTCAGGCATAAGCTTTAGTGACACCGAATTGGTCATATTTATGCTAAAAAAATTAAATTTCATCTCTGTTTACTCTATCAGGTATCAAACTAGAATTTGTTAATAGCCAAACATATTCAACAACATATTAGCATATCCTGGATGATTCTATTTACATGAGAAAGAACCATCGGGAAAATGAGGACTACAATCTCAAATCACCCATTGCCAGTATCGTCTTCCGACCCTTTTTAATGAATGTAGGGTGTAGCAGTTTTGGGCCGGTCCTTATTAAACCTATGAACTCTTAATGGCTTGAAAAGGTGCAAATACATATCTGAAATGTTGGTCAAATGATTCGTAGTTTACCTGAAAGCATCAAATGGTACAGCGTCTCAATACTTCTGATAAATCGTTTACATTCATTTTATAGAAATGAGCATCATTGATAGCCTAATTGAACATGCTTGATACGGGTTGGCACTTGACCCAACCAAACTAATAGTATCCGTGTACTCTTACTTTGATGCCATGTTTTCTTTTGAGGTCCTTGGATCTGACAATGTACATATTTTCATGATCACATTCCTTTCCAGAATGGGGCGCACCTTAATTGGGGTTCAGTGCAAAAAAACTATTTCGTTCTGTACCTTTAGGGCTCATTTCAAATGCCTCAGCTCTGTGAAATGGAACAATCACCAGGACCAACATCTGCAACAACAGTGGCATGACTAAGTATTGATCGTATGACTAAAGCACCATCAAAACGTGGTGATTCACGTGACAGTATTTTGATTACCATTCGGGAAATGATAGATTAGAGTAGTATAAATTTCTATGAGTGAAACCGTGAGAGTAATGAAAATTTCCGCCGCTCTCTTGGACCTGTACTCAGTACATTCAACACCCCCGCCTACACCAACTCCAACACGATCGCCTCCAGTATTGCTAAAGGTGCTACCTCTGGCAACGCTGATATTAATTCATCAAAATATTGATCAGTCCAGTAAGTCTAATGAAACAATCACTACCTCATGTTTTATCGATTAGAGCCGAGTCACCAGGTCCAGTGGTCATGGTTCATCAAAATGAGAACAGCACTTCTCCATCGAGACCAACGACAATAGTTTCCCTTTCAGTTTCATCACCATCACCAACACCATCTGTCGAAGATTATTTTGCTAAAAAATTTGGCGACACATCCAGTAGAGAATTCGTTTAATTTGTTTTTTCTAGCGAGGTACCAAAAGCTTTAAGTACTCTAAACTGTTCATCCAATCATGGTCAAATGTGCGAGTTAGTGAGTGCATTCGATATTTATTTACTTTTATCAGTTACCTTCGTCCCGAATGGGAACATGAGATTGATTTTGAGAAAGCTACGGGTATTACTAGTTATCAGATAGCTCTCTCAAACAATCTGTTAATGGACTCGGTTTCGATCGTCTTCAAAACATCTAACAGCCAATGATATTTATTTTCCAATTTGAAGGGTTAATTAAATTAAATTAACACAAATTATGATTACTTGAGTTTGGTGAAGTGTATATAATGAACATATCCAACAAGTAACAAACAATGCAGAGGTATTAAGAATCATAAATTTCTAAAAATCTTGACTGCATTCTGATTCATTTGTTGAGTTATTTATTATCACTTGATCAAAGCATTCCTTCTTAACGGATGACGTGTTCCTACCTTAGAACATACTAACTTAGTAGGGCTTAGCAGTTGGCCGGAAAATCAACAATTTATAAAACTAGAGAATCCATTCCATTGCTTATGCCAACTTAAAGACTACAAGCAAATAAGAGACATAACTGCCGGGCTAATAATAGAATTCCGGATACTTTCTCCTAGCTTAATTGCGTTGCCCGTCAAATTCTGAAGAGAACTAAGCAATCAGATAGTGACACTTGTAAGCACTGCGTGAGACACACCAGAGGGCTCCTTTGATTTTCAGTCTTAAAAGAGTTGCCTGGCAGTCAACGCCAACAATAACGTCTAGGATTGTTCAGGCCTTAGAGAAGGCAATCTCTTGCCATGATTCAGTGAGCAAGTCGAGGTTAGTATGGCATCAGGCAAACAGTCAGTTAACATGTACCCTGTTGGCGAATGGCGAATGTCTTACGATAGTTCATCTTTAATCCCCAAAGTATTTAAAATCTGCATCATACTCGTATATAATGTTGCCTGTGTTAGTAATTACAATCAGGTACATTGAAGAAGGAATACTAATTCCTTCAAAGGTTTTCTTATTCTGTTGGTGTCAGCAGAGTGTGTGCCCCATTATGGTATGTCTATAAAGGATTGGTCTGTTTCAGCTAATCCCGATTACTTTTTTTGCTTTCGACTGTTTCTTCAGTTTTTTACTAACCTCATGTCTTCTGATCAACGAATCCTAACACATGGACATTAAAAAACGTAACTGAAAGCATCTGACTAATGAATCCGTGATCCCAGTCAATCTTACAAACCTCCCGCAGAAGCCATCTAGTTATTTTTTCGACAGTATGGCAGGTGATGTCTTCGCAATCTGCACCTCAGCCGCAGTCGGAAAGATTACGGTTGACCATAACAAAGCAGTATGCTTAATATTGATACCCCAAAAGGACAGAATCTACTTGAACGGCAATGAAGTAGAACAAATCAGACGTGTGGGAAGTATACCATATGTCGACAGAGTGCCTTGTCGTCGGCGAGGATGACATGTGTAATGATAAAATTGATCAAGAGTATAGGATGAATTCTGGACGTCAGAATTCGCTGAAGTTCAGTCTGACTAAGTTACCATAAAATATTGCGTGACGATAGGAAAAAAAATTTAAATAAAACAACAACAGTGTAAGATATAAAACTGATTCTAGCTTCATTTTGAAGCTACGTTCATGCCATTATATGTGGAATAGCACATCATTCAAATGGCCGTCTCGGCTTCGCTGGTAGTGCTTCAAACGGTCAGTCCAATTTTTGATGACTCTGTCCAATATTTGTGGCGTTATTCCGGCAATAGCGTGTCAAATGTTGTCCTCGAGCTCGTCCAAAATGCTAGCCCCAGAGGAAATAATCGAGTGGTATCGAACGATCTTAGTAAGATGACCCAGTCGCCAAATTTCTCCTTTCCATCCTCGAGCGTTGCGTCGCTTAAATGTCATGTAGGCCGGTCTCGCTGTAACCACAGCTCGGATATATCGATGTTGTCGAGCTCTGTTCACAGAAAGTCGGCTAACATAGCTCTATACCTGAGACCATTGACGGTGTATTTTGGCTTGGCCGAACATTTGTGAATTGTATTCGCTCCGATAACGGCAATTTTGGTTGTTGACATAGCCGCTGAGCCAAAAATGAGCCTTATCCGAAAAGTCGATCTCCTGCCAACACTTCTAGCGTTCAGTTAGCGAACTCACGCTGTTGTCTATGGTCGTCCGGCTTCTTGCGCGCCGAATCAACACTTCTGGCTCTTCTTCGACATTGGCCGCAACGGCGACTATGTTTTCTTTATTTCGTAACAATTTCTGTCTTATTGGTGGCTTAAGATCCAAAAGAGTGTACTCACGCTCAAACTTTTCCGACCGACCTCACGACGAAATTCAAGTTGCGTATTTACAACTGAACCGGAATGTCCATAATACCTCTTAATAATTTCCGCACTTTCGGCAAGCGTAAAGTGATGCATGATGAAATGGCAAACCCTACTGAATATATTGACAGCTGGATGTCATTGGTAACTTTGACAGGTGCTGAAGCATAACAATTGGAAAAACTATCGTTGCTATCTGGTTACCCTTCAATATAAAAGGATCAAGTTCTAAATTAATATTGGAAAGAATATCGGAACTTCTTTCCAATATTGCAACACCGCAGCTCTTGTCACTTCCCTGTCACTAAGATGAGTTCAAATTGAAGTAAATAAACGTATTTTGTTTTGTTAATGTGTGGAATCTTATAAACAAATACCACATAATTCTATAGAAGCAAAAAAATCCGATTTCGAAAATCTGACGAGGAAAATGTTTTCATCGCGAGCAAATATCTTTTACAAGCCCAGAAGTAAAATGAGTAATTACGAGGGCGGGTCAATAAGTCCGTGACTTTTGGATTAAAACACAGATTTTTTGATAAAAAAATAATTTTATTTTTCAACGTAGTCTCCCTTGTGCTCTATACACTTTGTCCAACGCTTCTCCAATTTTTTTATCCCTTCCAAAAAAAATGATTTGTCGAGGTCTTCAAAATAGGCCTTTGTTTGCGAGATGACTTCATCATTGGAGTCAAATCTTTTTCCACCAAGCCATTTCTTCAGGTTTGGGAACAAGAAGTAGTCACTCGGAGCCAAATCTGGAGAATAGGGTGGATGAGGGAGCAATTCATAGCCCAATTCATGGATTTTTGCCATGGCAACTGCACATGTGTGCACCCTTGCATTGTCTTGGTGGAAAAGAACTTTTTTCTTAGCCAAATGAGGTCGTTTTTTTTTCCAATCGTCATTGAATCGGTCCAATAAGTTAGCATAATATTCCCCATTGATTGTTCTTCCCTTTTGAAGGTAGTCAATGTGGATTATCCCGCGTGCATCCCAAAAAACAGTCGCCATAACTTTATTGGCTGACAAACCCACCTTGGCCTTCTTTGGCGCCGATTCACCCTTAGAAACCCACTGTTTTGACTGTTGTTTGTTCTCTGGTGTGTTGTGATGGATCCATGTTTCGTCCACGGTTACAAAACGGCGCAAAAATTCCTCCATATTGCGATTAAACAACGCCAAACCTTCCTGTGAAGTTGTTACACGATTGCGTTTGTGGTCGACTGTGAGCAAACGCGGCACCCATCTTGCGGAAAGCTTTCTCATGCCCAAGTGATCATTCAAAATTGAAACCACTGAGCCATGCGAGATCCCTTCGGCTTCCACAATCTCTCGCACTTTCAATCTTCGGTCGGCCAACACCATATCGTGAATTTTTTCGATTGTTTCGGGTGTAGAGACCTCAACTGGGCGTCCAGGACGTTCGGCATCTTCAGTGCTTGTACGGCCACAACGAAATTCAGTAAACCACTTTTTTACCATTGAAATCGATGGTGCAGAGTCCCCATAGTATTTATCAAGCTTAGCCTTGGTCTCGGTAATGGTTTTTTTTCGCAAGAAATAATGCTTAATAAGCACACGAAATTCACTTTTTTCCATTTTCTCCTCAAATTAGTGAGTAGTCTGATAAAAATAGCTGTCAAGCACAAACTAACTGACGCAGCAAGTTTAAATTTTGACAGGAGTCAACTGACAGATGCCTGTTGACAGGAGCAGTGTTGCTGTTTCAGTAAAGAGGTCAGAAATTCAAAAAGTCACGAACTTATTGACCCGCCCTCGTACATACGTAAATACACGTGTACGAGTACATATTACATATCCGAAAAAAAACCAAAAGAATAAATTTCAATTTAACCACGAGCTATCCGCATTTACTGTGTTTGATTCGTTAACCTCTGTTAGATAATAACCCCGATACGGTGGCATCTAAAGTATTATTTATGACTCTCAAGAGTATGCAAAGGACCAATCTCGGATGAATACATTTTCGTCGAAGGTGTGAGATTACATTCCCCTGAGATATTCTTTGTTAAAACTTCCGGTTTCTATACGGTACATATATATATATGTAGGCTGGCAAGCTAGACAACCCGTTTTTTTTTCTAATCGTCGGTCGACACAGAAGCAATTTATGTTTCCTACATGAAGGTATATTACAACGACCACCATGTACTCGTAGTCATTGGATAAGGGCTCATTATTTCTATCTCCGAGAATCCCCTATCTATATATCATAAAGCGTCCAACATCATTTCATCTCATCATCTGCATCAGTGACCACCAGTCCAGTCTCGCCCTGTTTGAAGGAAATCATTAAAATAAAATGCATCTGACCCTCCTTGATGATCACCATCAGTAAAGTACGAGTATATGTAGTAAACGCACGTACATGTACGGATACAGAGTATTCTGTCCAATATGCAGCATCCAGCATACACAATTCAACATCCAACATCCAACATCCAATTATGCGATGGACACAGGGTGTTTATCTTTCACACCGTGCGTGCATGTTCGCTACCATGATAATCGGATTTACTCGTAAACTCAGCCTAAATACTCTCTAGAGGGGGCTGCTGATGCATATTTTTCAAAGAATCACTTTAATTTCTCTGTTTCCAATTTTATGGTTGGGTCATTAAAATGCTTAAAGTGCTTACGAATTCGAATTCGAATACAAAGGATGGAATTCTTCCAAGAAAGCTTTGGTCTTCTCGCTTTCAATGTAAGCCGTCATAGAGATATTAAAATGCGCACAATAGAAGTGTTTATTACTATGGGGCTCGTAAAACGGAAACAAAGACATGCAACAGAACTAGGCTACAATTCAACCCGCTATCTCCATCACAACACCCTACTTGTAATACCTTATCCGTATGGTTCGGCATGTGAATGTCTGAAATATAAACAAAATAGGAGACCCATCAAAAACAGAAACAAAAAAAAAGGAAAAGAAATCATATTGAATCCAAAAACAGACATTTCGTCTTCGATAGAGAATTCAATTAAGTTGCTCTGACAATCTTCGAGTGCACCCTGGGGTGTTGATATACGAGTAAAGTGCGACCTTTCCGATGGCCTGCATTTTCAGATTGTTTTTCTTCTATTGCTGTGAGGGGAAGCACACCACCATCCAACAACTGAATGTTGTCTCATTGGTCCCCAATGATGTTGATGATTCTCCAGCAATGTTGCTTCAAAGCTATGGGGCTAATGACTTGCAGCAACAATTCGTTTTCTATCTTTCGTCGCAGGAAATTTATTAGCTTTAGGATTTTAGGAATAGTCAAATGGTTCTTATGTTACAAAGGCGAAAACTATTTTTAATACAAAAAAGCTGGAAACGTCATGTTTTGTGTTCGGTTTGGCTTAGTTTTCTAAATATCTAGTAATAAATGTGCACAGCTGCTTTTGAAATTTTGAAAAATGGGATTAGAGGAAATCACAGTGTCACTAGCGGACGATGTCGTCGTTCTTTTGAGAGGAAGTCTGTTGGATTTGATTTATTACCAGTGTTCGAAAATGATCATTTAGAAAGTTTATTACCATTGGACGAAAAAGATCAAAGTGGGTCAAGTTGGAAGTTTAAATTCTCAGTGTTCCAAAGGTGTTTAATGAGGCGTGTATTTATGGGCTTACATGCGAAATGGCAGTTTTATTCAGAGTAAGTAGATGTTAGAAACTTCAAACAAATTTCAATTGTGCGTTTAAACACCTGGTTTACCGCTTAACGATATCTGGCAGAAAGTGATTCTGTCTTGAACTAAAACAAAGATGATATGAAGGCCGTAGATCATAAAATTGTTTGTGGCGAGGTCACTCTTTTGGATTGCCTTATTCACTGTATTCATAAATGAATACATTCCTTTATTGATTTCATGTTATCGCCAGTTTGTGTTTGTTTATGTTTTTGCGATCGTACACTCAGCAGAACATCAAACTTAGATAACATGAGTATCAACAATGGATTGTTGCTGCGCTTCTCATATCTGAATTCAATATTTAAACATTTGATTACAACTTTAATCTTCCATATAACGAGATTACTTCAGTGTTGTATCATCGCCGAAATTAAGAAAACTCAAGTTCCCTTTCGAACTCCCCTTTGACTAATCGAACTGACAATCGATATTGCCGTGGGTTCTGTCTTGCTTTGAATATGAAATATCTTTTCGTTTACTACGGGATCATTAAGCTGAATGATAGTATTGAAAATGGTATGAAAGGAGCAGAGCCTTTGAGTCTGGGCTACTGATACGGACATTCTCAGCACCTCATCGGAGGAAAGTAAGGGAATCGTTTAAAAAGCACGTCCATGGGATATCTATAGGCAAAGTTGTAAATACTATAGTATACTATATACAATATAGTCCCCTTTTAGCTTGATACACTTATTCCAGCAATTTTCAAACTTCTTAATCCCGCGCGAAAAGTAATTTCCGGAAAGTCTGCAATATACTCATCCGTGTCGTCGATGATTTCTTCGCGTGAGCTGAATTTTTTACAGATGAGCCATCTTCTGAGGTTTGGGAAGAGATAATAGTCCGAGGGAGCCAAATCGGGAGAATACGGTGGCTGCGAAAACAATTGGAGCCGTAAGTCATTGATTTTAGCCGTGGTTGCGATGCTCTTATGCGCCGGCCCATTGTCTTACAAAAACAACATTTTTTGTCGCTTCATGTGAAGACGTTTTGCAGCGATTTCGGCCTTCAATTGCTCCAATAATGCACAGTAATAATCGCTCTTGATGGTGTTTCCTTTTTCAAGTAGTCCACGAATAGTATGCCATGACAATCCCAGAAAACCGACGCCATAACCTTTCATTCTGTTCTCTTGTGTGTAATGGTGGATCCAGGTTTCATCAACAGTTACCAATCGACGCCAAAAGTCCGCCCGATTCCGGATCAGTAAATCCAAACACACTTTCGAAGTGCTCCCGCATTCGTGTTTTTGGCCAGGAGTGAGCATGCGCGGCACCCAGCGGCAGGATAACTTTTTCATATGCAGAATATTGCCAAAAATATGGCGTGTGCGCTCAGTACTAATCTTTGTGGTATCTGCTAGCTCGCGCACCTTCACTTTCCGATCAGCCAACACCATTTTATGTATTTTTTTGACATTGTCTTCTGTAACCGCATCGCAACCGGAGGGCCTGCCGCTGCGGACTTGATCGGTAGTGGAGTTGCGACAACCACGAAACTTTCGAAACCAATATTTGACGGTGTAATCTGGCGGAGTATTAGCCCCATAATATTTATCCAACTTTTCCTTTGTTTCAACCGCCGTTTTGTCTCTTAAAAAAATAATGTTTTATGAGAGAATGAAAATCGTTTTTGTCCATACTCGACATGATGCCAAACACGTCAACAACAATCAGCTGTCAAAACAAAACTAAAGACAGGATCGCACTGAAATTTGGCATGTCTGCTTAAATATGAAGGGACTTCAAGGCACCATAACCTCTTTTGCAGGTAGCAGCGCATTCTGGCGATCAAGGAGGTTACACATTATGTGATTAAATTCTGCATGACATTCCTCATATAAGCTGTTAGCGTTCCATCAAATATGTTAACCATGCCCCAAGAAAAATAGCAATCATTTCCTCTTGTAGAATTGCACATGGAGACCACCTTTTCTATTTACTGTCAACGAGATTAACCACATTGCATTACGCCAAATGTACATTATAAGACTGTACGTATAGTGCATAAGCTATTCATAAAATTTGTGGCAGCAACTGTAAACATTTAACTTTCGCCAATACTTTACAAGGTCACTTTGCAACAGGCAGGTCATTCAAATCGTTAATGGTGTTTACTTAAGATGCGTCGGGCTGATTTGTACTGTAACAACGGTACGAAAAGGAGTGTTCAGTATTAGAAACATATCAAGCACTTCGTCAACTCATCTGAATGAGTTGTTTGTCTTATTGCCGAAATCTTCGCAACGTTAGACGACAAACAACAGGAAAACTGCTGTCTTAGTGTTTCGAAGAAAATGTAACCGGAGTTGAGGCTAGTTTTATAAAAGCCGCGAATTTGTCAGGAGTGTACAATAGCCTGGAACATTTTGAAATAGGATTTCCCCCTTATTCCCTACAATATTTAATTGTTGCAAGTATCGAAGGTTTTGGATTATCGTATGCACCGGACCTTCAAAACCAAAGGCGGTATACCCCAGAATTGTATGGCAAAGTTGTGTTCACCGATTAGGCTCACTTTTGGTCAGCCAAATCGTTATACTTTGAGTTGGAGTGTTAGTACATCTACAACTTATGTACTGCAGGGTGTAGTGACATCTTATTTCTTTTATAGTGAATTAGAAGCTCGCGTTACATATTTACCTAATATCCATTTGGTGAGGATACATTAAATAACATGGATAAGCCAGAAACACCAACACTGGAATAGAACATTAGGACAGGCTTGTATTTTTATTCATTTTTTTCCTGACTCTTTTTAAAGTCACATTATCACACTATTCAAAATGGTTTGACGATGTTTGACGTTCAAGATTATAATTTGGAATCACCACAATATCAGATGACGTTGGCACTCGTATTTCATTGCTGATTACTCGGACGACACTAATGCAGGACAAAACAGTAATCGAATTCCGAGGGTCCTTCTGTGGTCCTTCAATGTCTTTAAAATAGTCGTTTACAACTGTTATGAAGTCATTATTGGTTAAATAACGGTGCTCAGCCAGGAAAATTTTGAGTTATGGGAACAGACAAAAGTCCGATGGAGCCAAATCTGGCGAATAGGGTGGATGTTGTTGGACAAAAGCGCACATTTTTATTCAGAATTGAGTAAACTTGGCACCCATCTTGTGGAGAGCTTCCTCAAATCAAATTCTTTGTGTAAAATTGTGCGTACCCGTTCAGTTGAAAAACCTATGGCCTCAGCTTTTTCCGACACTTTCAATTGGCGGCCTTCCAATAGCATACCCTTAACTGGAGACAGTTTCGAACGGGGGTGATTTTTGACACTTGTTCTGCCAGGTTTGAACTATGCAGCACTATTCACTATCTGACTCTAAACTTCGTGTGTGTTAAGAAAAAAAAAAAAAAATTAAAACTGCCCTTTCTGGGCGAATCTAAGGAATTTTCACCCTACCCACGTTTAAAGAGACATGGGCAAAATGCTAAATAATGGATTTACCAAAAATTTCCGAATTTAAAGATTTATATACACCACCTTTACAGATACGAGTTCATTCTGTTGCGACCTGCTGGATTCTAACATTACTTTTAGTTCAGGCTTCTTAAAGTTGGACGTAAAAATGTTCCTTGATGCAAAAAAATAAACGACGTGAATCTTCATCTACATATTGCAGTGGCTAAGATCCCTTTGTTGCTAACAAATAGACAGAGATACTCTGGTACAATACATTTTTGAGTTTCAATCAGAGGGAGGGATATAATCGGTGAACTTTTTGACTTAGCATTTCCAATCATAAAAGGTAACTCTCATCACCCATTTATCTAATAAAAAATACAATTCGATCAAAACAGAATATTCTAAAGCAACTACTCGTAAAACTTAAATGTAACTGCCATTGCTTCAGTTCTATACATTTTATTTTCTGATTAATGTGATTCACTAGCCTTTTCTTAATAAATGAGAGAAAAAAGTCCTTACCTCGGTGGGCACATTGCATAATGCTGCAAATTATGGACTGCATTACTCGTAATCCCGTTTATAATGCAACAAATGCAACCCAAACAGAAAGGGCAAAAAGAGAGGACGATGAGCCGAATAATGCTACGATGTGAAAAAGTAGGGAAAAACATAAGAAACCCTCATATTGTCTAATGGAGCGGAAAAAAAAATTAATGGGATCCTTAAAATCTTCTATTCATCGAAGTAGATACCCGCAGATAATTCAAGGAAAACTGAGATCTTTGAAACGCCCATACACAGACGAACATTGAAATCACCGTTGTTGAATTTCTTATAGGTTACCCGAGACAATAATAGGTTGGGTTAGGTATCCCAAAAATAGAAAAACACTATTCAAGAACCCAACACCTGCTCGCACACAATCCCAATTTCCTTTCCTACGCCATTGTCCTGAACTCATGAACTCACATATCTTTTCTTTCTTATCTTTGATTTGGACATATCGTTTTTTTTTGTTTTTCTTCTCTGAAAACCTGGCCAGCATATGTTACACATTCGAGTGAATTTAATGGTTTACAGAACAAAAGAAATTTTGAAATATCTATTTGGAAAATTGTTTCTTAAAAAAACAAGAGAAAAAAAATTGAAGATAAATCTTTTCCCTTTTTGTATTGTAGATCGACACCCGAGGTGACTCCTTTACAGCGTGGATGCTTTCGCAAATGGTTCTCGCGTCCATCGCTGCCTTTTGTAATTGGAATTCTGGCTCTGGGTGGCGTAGCTTGCACCTTAGGCGGCATTGTATTGGGATCTACAGGACTCATAGAACACTCAACACAATACCTTAGTGCTGCCTTACTCATGATTGGAATTGGTGTTTCGCTTTTGGTGATATCAGGTGCAATTTGGAGATTGAGCATCCCGGACGAGGCAGATGAATGTCCGTGCTTTAGGCACATGGAAACTTGTCGTAATTGCAATAGTCCTTACTGTAATAATCGAATTTTACCCGGAAGTTATCATTTGTATCCAGAATTTCAGCATCGGCCACCACCACCATCGTATCTGACCAGTTTGAATGAGTGTGCTGTTGGGTAGGCTCAAAAACTCACTCTTTACTCTGTGAATTTTTGTAAAAATATTTTTTTTGTTTTTTTCATGCCAATTTCAGATTACTCTTCCATCGCGATATGACTGGTGCATTAGCTCAACATCCTCAATTCAGAATTAACACTCCACCGCCACTTTATCGATCCACAAACTCCTTAAGGTAATTTACTCGTATAATGAATTTTTATTTTCACCATTAACTAACTAAATCTTTATCTCTTCATAGTGTCTTTGTACCTCAAACAACTGCAGCAAATCCTGGTGATTCCCAAACAACTGCAGATACCCTGGTACCTACTGGTGCCTTGAATGTTTTCGAAAATCATGTTCCCAAGCAAATAACTTACCTGGAACTAGACTGATTTCGGACCAATTGTATAGATCACGGAGAGAGGCTCACATTTGACTCACATGTGTACATGACTGATATCCAAATACTTTCATACAAATTTCGTATTTATATCTGATTAGAGGAAATTGTATTTTATGAGTATAAGCTTTAATGTTGTCCTAAGCTTAAGTCAGGAAAGTTGAAAGGCGAATTATCTATTCGAAAGATGACGTTTTTCTTGTAAATATATAAAAGTATTGTCGCCATAACCTCATTATTTTCTATAAATAAAGTTAAGTTTATTTTTATAAATGTTTACTCAGAGATATTTGTACGAATATGTACTCCCTTAGCACTGTAAGAAAATAAAATAAATAAGTCTTATCAAAGAGTTCTAATATCGTTATTTAAATGGGCTGATGTCTAGAAGTACTTACGTTTACATTATCAGACAATTTCAATTATATCTGAATACCATATTTGTATACGAGTAGATAGAGTTGTATTCCCAGAAGTTTAATTATTCAATCAATGTGTCAGGAGTAGGTCTAACGCTTTTCGGCTAAGCAGTCAATCTCAGTAGAGGCACATTTAATGTGTGTTCAAAAGCGGATCTCAAAATGCAAAAAAACAACAAAAACATATCTTTGTCTGACTCTGTCAACATTGAGAAGTCTTCGGCCTTCGATTTAAGGTTACTTATACGGATTAACCAGGCCTTATCTTTTACAACGATTCCCGACCTTGTCGTGTTGTAGACACTCAGAATCGCTAGCACTTGTGATAATGATTCTTGCTTATGGGATAGTCGTTTGATGACCTGAACTAGATAGATGGGGTAGTTCAAAAACTGTTAAGAAAAGCGCAATGGGTTGCCTATATACATATATTCACTGGCACGTTGAGAAACATTTCCCGTGGCGGCACTTACATTTTCTCATTTTTTCCGCATCCACAACTGAAATATCTACCCAATCAATAGAGGTAGTGCGTGTTTCAAAGGTGGGCCTTGATGTATGATCCTGCTTTATAATGTTGGTTGTGGCTCGTGCAGTATGCGCTTTTGGTCTGTCCTGCTGGAGTCCTATACATTCAAGTCCTATTTCTTTCAATTGACGAATGAAAAATGCGTTGACTGTGGTTTTCTAGTGCTTACCATAAAAATGACAGCACCAAGCGCAGTTCTCAAAAAAAATGGTTCACTGACGAATTTTGAAATTCGGCGTTATTTCACGGCACTTATAGAAGAATTCGGCGTTTTTTCGCTCGGTGTTATTTCACGGCACCGCACTGACTCCTCATGCGCAAACAGCCCACCATGTAGCGACTTGAAGTGGATGTAATAGCTCCAGAACAGCAAGTGAGACGTGATTCACGGCCAGCACTCTTCAGTAAACGGACTGTCTTGTAAGTAGACATTTTTAACATTCTCATCAAAACGCGCCACAGAGACGTGCGTGCCACATCGTCTTATCGATGTCCACGAAGCCACTTCATTAACCACGACAGCAATATTCTGGCCCTAACGAAAGTTACGAGGACTTCCAAGGCTTGCTCCGTTACGTGTTATTTGAGTCTCTAAGATACTTTCGTCTTAACACCGTCCTGAAGTATAAGTAGAAGCAGAGTGAACATGAAAACGGGCACGAAATGCGCATAGTGGTATATTGCCATTCAAAACAATCCAAGCCCGAAAGACATTCTTTTTTTCAGGCAACTTAAATCATGTGGTTGAATTTTGAGAGTAGTCAGAGTAGTCATATTCGTGTGAGGGTTAAGTTCTTTAAAGATCAAAAACAAAGATGATACCCCAAAATCACTGACGCATTATTCAATGTTCTTCAGGGGTACAGCGCTTCATTGTCTATTCAATTTTTTGTCTGCCTCACAACAGAATTGACATTCGACGTTATTTCTACAATATTTTGGCATTTTCAGAAAAGGCCAATTTTCGGAGACTACCGTTCTCAGCCACACTGAACCCAGTTCTAACAAAGGGCTTGGGATATTATGTATATAATGCACAAGCATGCTTACTTTGATTTATGTAATAACCCGTGTTTTCAGTTAACCCACAAGCTACGTTGACAAACGAAACTACCGCATCTGAGGCATCGAAAATCTGCGAGTGCTTCAGAAGATGCTAGTGCACCTACTGTTTGGAGGGGTCTGTAAACCGGAGGTGTCATGGGGTCGTACTTTTTCAAAAATGAGCTCGGAAAAGCCATTAAAGTCAAAGGAGCGCGCTACCAAGATATGATAAACAATTTTTTCTGGACATTTTTTGGGGATATATGAAAAGCAAGGTATCTGACAACCATCTGCAAACTTGAAGTAAAGCTAACAAAAGACAAGCTGGATAAGATGAGATATCTAAGTTTTATACAAGTTTCTTCTACCCTTTACCTTACCCTTTTCAGTGGAAAAAAAGGTGAGAAATCACTCATGCGTTGTGTCACACTGATATGATATTTTAGTTCAGTATTATTTGACATTTTACTATGGAATAACTTAACCCGCCACAGTGCCTACTAATTATTCACCTGTTTCATAAAAATATGCGTTCTACAAGGAATATGCATTGTGAGCTAAGAGAGACTTATGGTCCACATAATCGGCCTACAAAACGCACAATACGCTATACTATCGAAAAGTTTGAAACTCAATTTTCACTATTCGATAATATGTTATCAACTAGATCACATCTATCGCAATGTGAAGAAATTATACGGGCGGAAGCGGAGAGTGTACGCGATGACATTGATAATCGATTCGCCGCCATTACCAACAGCTTGGTTTGGCCTATGGTGTAACCACTAGTTGATTACCCGATAAAATTGAATTTCTGGACTATTTTTTATTTAAAAAAAAAATGCTTCTGGAAGACTTTAAAGACAAAACCATAAGTTCTTCCAATTAGATTAAGTATTTGAGTGCGATCCTAGCAAAGAAACCCTTTGGAAGATTCATCTTTCTGGAAGAGTAAAGGAACTTTGACATAGACATAAACCCTATGTACGAGTATATTCGAAAGCTGACTCATGGATGATGGCCCTTTAGATCTGCAAATCTTCCTTAATATCAACTTTTTGGTGGAACAAGATTCAGAATTTGAACTCCAAAGAAAGCATCAGCGTTTTCCAAACATTTCCGGCTCTGATATTTACATCAAGGCCATTTAGGGAAGTGATGCAAAACATACGAGTACTTCTGCTTAGATTATATTGTGTGTTGACAGCCTTTTGACTATGGTAATATCGCCAAGCCATCTAATCCAATGAAATCAGCCGTGATATACCTAATCCTGGTGGCAATCAACTGTATTGATAGTCGGTGAAATATCCATCTAAGCAGAGTCTTGCCTTGCATCTCAGGTCACAATGAGGTTGCAGGAAGAAAAAATTCTATACCGGCATTAGGATGTTTTGCGATCGCTGTCGGAGATTCCATTAACAGTTGGGTTTGTTATGGACATGACGGCATAACTCTTCAAAAGGCTGGAAAATGCTTTCCGGTAACTCTAATAGGTGAGCTACATAGCAGACACATATTTCTCGGCGCGAAAGGCTACAGGTTGCTTATTGAAGTTGTTGTGGCCTACTACAATACTATTTTGCTATGCACCTTAATATGTGAAGCATACCTAAATAACACACTTTCTGTTCCCGTTGCACTGGGTGCTGGTACTTTAGGCATCTTATATTGAAGATTTTACTCATTTTTCTAGGTAGACTTTCTATTTAAAGTAAATATAATCTAAAATGAATAAAATGGATAGGTTCCTTGCCTTAGTGGCAGATGACACACGCCTCGGAACATGTAGGTTCGCATAAATGGACTAACTAATTTATCTCCCTATGTGAAATCAAATCAGCTTTCCGAAAAGTACTTTGCAATAGTTAATAAATAATTAGTAACTGTCACATGCTGATTTATGCTCATTCAGTTTTGGATAACACAGATATAGTCTTCTGAAATACCAGGTTTTCCATCAAAAACCACTGTCAAACCGATCACAGCTGCAATCACATCTCGGAAAATGTATCAGTACTCTCGCTTTAAAACGTGCGATTCAAGTTTTATCATTTTCTACAAATTGAATTTTACAAATTCAAAGCCAACCCAAACAAGTATCGCAACCCTCATTTGTAACATAGTGTCTCACCACCTCCGGCACTAAACATTGCTTTCAATCGATACCTATAAAAATGGTGATGATACTCTGACTTAGAGACATTTTCACATTTTCACATTTTCCCACATTTACCACATTCAAAGTCATTGACTGTTAAGTTTTAGAATGAAATTTTCAATTTTCAATATCATCCCCTTTCGATACCACAGGGTGAATTCTTACATCGTTGCGATACCTACTACCTACTCTGTAGATGTGAAAAACAAAAGCGACGCGCCGGTTGTCAATTAAAATTTGAAAATTCAACTCACGTTCGATATTTTACATTGAATTGTATGGAATATGGTTTCGGGGTATTTTCGGCTCAAGTATCGTGTATCCCTGAAGTTCGGGGTGATATTGTTTTAAATTCACTCTGATGTTCGAATGTTGTGTGTTGAATGATGCGCAACCATTACAAAAGTCGGAAAAGGCACTGTCAACATGGTGAGAATTGTTCTGCATTGCTCCATATTTCGCTGGAGTTATTCATTATCCACTATGAATTTTGTCATATAGGGTACAGTCTCGGTTTTAGACAAAAAATCACTTTTAAAAAAGACGCCGTTTTGAAAAAATATTTCGATATCGATTTAGAACTTGATACTGATTTAAAATAAAACTTCTTCTACGAGTACATAGTCCACATGACCTTGACGGGATTTCTCCCTTCGAATTCCTATACCCACCTTACAACTAGAATTCTCCAAAAAAAAACAGATTAACAAGTACAATCTTAAACATATGGCCGACACAATTAAATCAGTAGATATCTTTACTTCCGCATCGGCAAAGACACACTCTGCAACGCTACAACTGGCGTACAGCACCAAAACAAGAAAAGACTGCAGTCGAGACTAAAAATCTTAACGTGGAGGTCATGATACCGAAATCGTCCAACAAAAATCTCTAAATATTAATAGAGAAAATTACAGGGATTCTGTAGGCAATTCACCGGATGCGTTCTTGTAAAATTAAATATTTCGGGGAGAAAAGATCGATACGACCGCCTACATACATATATCTGAAGATAGTTCGGACGCAGAGCAATGGACAATATCAGTTAACAACAAGCATAGGCCTAAAAGAAGCTTACGGCCGAAGATTCGCAAGAGAAGAGAGAGGCTAGGAAGTAATTTTTCAGAAAGTGTACGAAGCGAATGATGCCATTGGCCGCAACCATAATCTGGGAAATCGATTTCTTTCCATAATACCTGCCTTCCAAATGATACGGAGAATTGGCGATTAGAGAATGGTAATTTATATCATCGCCTATGAGAAGACCGATTGAATATTTATTGTATGATACATTGTGTGATACATCCAATTCCAATCCGGTGAATTTCAAGTCGACACGTCTATTTCCGAGTATGGGTAAGGTCGTCAATAGAGTCTTCATTAAGTGGGCTGAGAACAAAAATATAGTTCCGGATAATCAGGGCAGTTTACGAGTATGCACTGCATAAATTGTTATCTGACATCCTGTAGAACAAAAGCGATATACAGTACTCAGGAGTCATGAATTTTGGTTTTGACGTCGTTTAGTTAAATAGACTTGTCCTAAAGGTAAGCAACTGCTGTACAAATGATTTTGTGAGCTCACTTCAACATGCCATTGCCCACGCAGGCGACCTGATCATATACTGAACTGATCAGGTTCTAATATCGAAATTAAAAACGTAAACTTGCGTGCGAAGACTGGATCTTGAAGTTTAAGAACGCATTTGTGTAGAACCTGAACGGATACCAGTCATACTATGATACTCCGTAACAGCATGGGCAGCCACTTGTTTTCGAAATCTAGTCAGATACCTCCAGATTCTTACTTACTTAGGTGGCGCTACGTTTTAATTAGCTACATCCAGTTGCGCGCTTCAAGTCAGTTAAGACCTCCTTCTACTTGAGTGCGGCTCGTAAGCTTCGAATTTCTGCGGCTTGGAGCATTGATGTCCATTTGCTCTACATATCGTAGCCATCTCGGGAGACTAAAGCATATTTTTCTGACAAGGCCTGTGTCGCTGAACAGCTCGTAAAAACTGGTGAAACTTCCGCACGCTATTCCTTGAAAACAACATCAGTATTTTTGACCAGGCGCTTCTCGTGCTCTCTTTTGCTGCTTTTGAAGAAGCCGATGTTTTTCCGTCTCTTCTGTTCATAGATTTAACGAGTGTCTCTCACGGGCTTTTTATTGCAATGGTCAGGCGAAACATACATGGGAGTTTTTGAGAGATCTCAGGCTCTGACGGTCTTTTGCGAAAACAGCTTGTTCTATGTACATTATAACTGCTCGCTGTAGACCTTCTTTGTTGATCAGCCTAGTAAATCCGAGTTCACACCATGGCTGCAATAAGTTGTTGATCCAAGTCAATGTTGGCTGACCTGGACATTTGGACGTCCAGAATAATGGAGACATGCGTTATACCTACGATCGATTTGATTTATCGTTTCGTGATCCGGAGAATTCCATGTGTATACTCAGATGAGGAAACCGTATACTTCCTATAATGAAATTTTCTTTCGTTGAAAAGTCAATAAAAATAAGTCCGTTGCAAGGCGTTGTGTATCTAGTATATCATTGTGTATAACAGGTTGCTGCTTCTCATATAAAAGGTGCACGATCAGAAAGGCTCTAACGATCACTTGCGACTGTGGCCATTCAACGATAAATTAACTCGTAGTATTTTCTTCTCGTCCTGCCGTTTTTAAATTCGAATTAAACTTTGGCTTCAATAAGGTAGTAGTTTGACCTGATGTTGGTCTCGCCGAATCTTTACACATCGCGAATCATAGAGCTGTGTCTTGCGATGATTGTTTGCGAACTGCTCAACATCGTCGACGGTTTTTTTGTCAAATGACCGCTAAGTCCCTCTGTTTATGTTTAAGTTTGCAAAACGAGTTTACAATATGAAGACGTTTCACCCCACCGACTAGAAAAAGTCCATAACCAAAGCTGATGTACATTTAGGTCATGTTTTGCACACGCGCCGCCAAAGACCTTCCATTTCTCAATTTGTTCTCAAATTGTTCTCAAAGTTCTAGGGATATTATTTGAACGCCTGATCGAGTAGTCCGTAGCGCGAATCTTATCCAATGTATTGCTTTTCTCCGTCGGAGTCTTGAGCGTATGGCAGGCTTAAATTGGCTAAATTTTCTTAAATGCGGCAATTATACATCGGGTCAGAAATCTGAACCTAAAGACTTCCTTTCATGACAAATTTACATTAAATTAGGCACAGCTTCTGTTCTTTATCCTTAATTTGCACGACCTATTCGATCAGACTTCTTGTATGGTGGTAATATTCGCATCCTAGAGGTCCAGGGCCTCAACTAATTGATCAGATGCATGTTAACTGATTAGGATCCGAATAATCTACGTGAACTGTAGAAATTCGAAAATCTCTGAAGCGAAATAAGCGTACTTAAGATACGAGGGTGGGTCAATAAGTCCGTGACTTTTTGAATTTCTGACCTCTTTACTGAAACAGCAACACTGCTCCTGTCAACAGGCAGCTGTCAGTTGACTCCTGTCAATATTTAAACTTGCTGCGTCAGTTAGTTTGTGTTTGACAGCTATTTTTATCAGTTTATCAGACTACTCACTAATTTGAGGAGAAAATGGAAAAAAGTGAATTTCGTGTGCTTATTAGGCATTATTTCTTGCGAAAAAAAACCATTACCGAGACCAAGGCTAAGCTTGATAAATACTATGGGGACTCTGCACCATCAATTTCAATGGTAAAAAAGTGGTTTACTGAATTTCGTTGTGGCCGTACAAGCACTGAAGATGCCGAACGTCCTGGACGCCCAGTTGAGGTTTCTACACCCGAAACAATCGAACAAATTCACGATATGGTGTTGGGCGACCGAAGATTGAAAGTGCGAGAGATTGTGGAAGCCGTAGGGATCTCGCATGGCTCAGTGGTTTCAATTTTGAATGATCACTTGGGCATGAGAAAGCTTTCCGCAAGATGGGTGCCGCGTTTGCTCACAGTCGACCACAAACGCAATCGTGTAACAACTTCACAGGAAGGTTTGGCGTTGTTTAATCGCAATATGGAGGAGTTTTTGCGCCGTTTTGTAACCTTGGACGAAACATGGATCCATCACAACACACCAGAGAACAAACAACAGTCAAAACAGTGGGTTTCTAAGGGTGAATCGGCGCCAAAGAAGGCCAAGGTGGGTTTGTCAGCCAATAAAATTATGGCGACTGTTTTTTTGGGATGCACGCGGGATAATCCACATTGACTACCTTCAAAAGGGAAGAACAATCAATGGGGAATATTATGCCAACTTATCGGACCGATTCAATGACGATTTGAAAAAAAAACGACCTCATTTGGCCAAGAAAAAAGTTCTTTTCCACCAAGACAATGCAAGGGTGCGTATATAGTAAACTTCTTCAAAGGTTAGATCCCAAAGCTATTTATCCGCCTTGATGCCAACACTTTACTTGGGCGACATAAGTAGTTCAAAACAAAGAAATTTAACAGAAAACATTTGTTTTTAGCTTATTAAAGTAAAGATCGCTGAAAAAACAGCCAAACAGCTTTGTTCTTGGTTTTAAAATGAACGAAGCTCTTCCCCCGTTTAAGAGAATAAATAAATTTTCGGATCTTAAGATACAAGCAAACTTATACCAAGGAGGTTAGATGGTTTCCTGATTTATATATCAGAAACGGTTGTACTTTGCAGGTCTCTCTCATTCACCAAATATGTTCAAGTATTTGACTGGAAAATTAAGCTTGGCCTGGTTTTTGAGTAAAAGTGAGTACACGCTGGCTACTTGAATTCCCAACTAAGGTATGCCAAAATATTGAGTTCCGATTGGGTTGAATTGGGTGTTTGGACTCAAATCGACTTATCAACCAAAACAAAACTCTCAAACAGCATGAAAAAGTAGGTATCCTGGTGCGGCTTACAGCAAGTCATGAACATACGAGTAGATGTGAAGCACGTACGTTAACTAAACTTTTAACCTCACTGAAAACTTAAAGTAATCTAACTATGTCGAAAGTATAGTTGAGTGCAGTCAACTTCATTTTAACTCATCTGCCGTGTATTTATCTCTTAACGCAGCTCCAAACTAGTATCAACTGCATCATCACTTCATAAACGTATAGACTGACCTTATCGAATTCGGTATATTACATCTCCCAATCATTGAATGGTCTTCTTTGAGCTGGAGGAACTGATATCAGTTTGTATATTACACAGATAGAGCTTAGAACAACCTACGTTGGTTGGTTGATTTCAATTCTTCTACATGTCAATAGCGTAACATATATCATCTTTTAAATCCACAACAAGCACTGTGTGTTTTTTGGAAGAACTTATTCCGATACATTTTACGAGTAACATCGGTACTAGGGAAGTTGGCTGAGTTCAACTTTCTGCAAAATGATTGAGCAACTTTGAGTAGGTGGGTAGATATGAGGATGTACTCGTATTATTTGCCTGAAACATGATATCGATCGACTTTTGTTTTGAAAACAAATTGACTTCCATGTCATAATGCGCATACATGGTAGTAAAGCTCTCAATGTATGCCCACCTTCTCTCTCCAAGTGGATATGTGTTCATTAAACCTTTATTCGAGGATATATTGTATAGTATGGCGATTTTATTTTTACTTATTTACATTTGCCTTTGGAGGGTGTAACGTTTGTAGGGAAATACAATACTTATGTATATTCGTATGAGTGTAACGATTCACCGTTAAGTACATTTATTGATTTTACAAATGACTTACTTGTACTGTAACTTTTGGTCATTTAAGTCTTGAAAACGAGAGACATGTTCCGGAATCAGCAGCACTTAAATTTGAACCTTTTGTATGTATTTCTTAATTTTGTATTTAGCCTTGGGGAATCCCTAACCTTTGCCTTGAAAATATTCGGCAATATCAGTCTAGCTTCGTTCAAGACAACATACAGCATTCAATTCGGTGAGCAATGCCTGACTTCGGGATTCCGCCAGGCTTGGATTCTCCTAGACGTGCACTAGATTTCAGATTGAAGATAGACACAGTTTCGCGAGCAGCCACCAATTTTTGTTGTGGCTACGAGTATTACGCGTTTTCCACATAACGATATCCACATGGAGATTTTGACAGTTATTGATCAATCAACTAATTCAGTTATTGATAGACCACTTTGCAATCGACGCTAGACACTCCTCCAGTCCGAATATTCCGACGAGCCAATATCGACTCAGATCATAAAATTGATGTAGCCAAGCTAATACCCTTAGAAAATTCGACGTCTAACGGCTACCGTAACTCTACCGTAATCTCGTTTTGCCGCCGATGTCAAGTAGATATCGAAGACTAGTGGCAACATTGCCATTGCATGACAAGCGCGCGGTCGAGGAAATTGACAGATGCTAGTCCCTGAATGAGAACTAAATACCACTGTCAGGCAGAATGAACCTTTCAACCTGCACCATATAGGCAAAGTGCTGAGACTGCCAGGCTCTTCAAAGAGCATACACTAACTCATCTCTAAAATATGGTCGGACAAAAGTATGCCCCATGAATCGAAATTCAGCATTGTTTGTCGGATCCACAAGAAAGGAGACCATTTGAACTGCGCCAACTATAAAAGGCATCAGTTTTCTCAACTCGCATACAAGAGCTTTTCTGCCGTATTGATGAACCAGTTCATCGACAACCTTATAGTCTGTTTCATAATATCGTACACGACAAAAATTAAAGAAGAACTTATAATAAACAAAAAAAATCTATTGTACTGGCTTATTTTTTCTATTTACATGAATGCTTTTCAATTAATATGTTGTCCACTCTCCTCCATTATCAATAATTGGTTGGAGTCTTCGAGGAATGCTTTCTATTAATCTTATAGCATAGTCCGGCGACTGTGATAGCCAATCTAAAACATCGACGTCATTTTCTTGTTTCCACGCACTGCACAAACAACTGCGATGTTTCGGGTCATTATCTTCTTGCAGTAACCAATTCTCATTCCATCTTTTAAACCACCTTTGGGCAGATGGTAAGTAATAAAGCCTTCTTATAAATTTTGACCATGTTGGGTGCTTTTAAAGTATTTGTAAACATGAACAAATTGCCAAATCCTTGTTTTGAGAAGCATTCCCAAACGTGCACCTTTGCCTGGTGTTTGATGGTCCGCTGGATTAATTTATTGGATTGTGTACATCAGGTATGAGTGATAGGAGGCCATGCCCAAAAAAGAAGCTTCATCCGGCAAAAATAGCGTTGTTCCAATCTCTGTCCAAATTCTTCTTGGCCCAACTGAGTCGTTTTTCTACGTGTTTTTTTTAACAGTAGTAGTTTCTTTATTGTGCTTCGCAATTTTACATTATTAGCTAGTAACCGTCTTCGTCTCGTATCACAACACACATTAAGACCTTTTTTACGTAAAATCCCTTGTCCTCCACGTAACGATAGAAACGGATTGTTTTCCAAAAACGCGTAGAATCATTTTGTCCTGCTTTTCTGTTGTTTTTGGCGTAGACCCACGATCCGGCAAATCATCCACATTTTAAGCTTGTGAATAACGGTGCACCCACTTGCTAGCAAATGCTTTTAACTTTTTCATGTATTTAGCAGCTGATCCGTATGACATTTTTAGTCCTTTTAGATGCGTGCACAAGAATACTGCTTCATAACGTGATGCAAACGCGACACTCATTTTAAAATGCTTCCGTCTCTGACAAAAATTGAACACTCTTTACATTTTTGTATTCAAAGCATCTTAGCAGAAGTATTTTTTTATCTGCTAATGCAAATGCCACTTCCAAACCGGTTTTCATAAACGAGTTTTGCCGTATACGATCTTATCAAACGGACGTAGATCTACAACAGTGTGGCTTCAGGCTAGGAAAGTCCACCATTCACCATATATTCACACTACGGCAGATCCTGGAGAAAAGCCACGAGCTTCTTCAGATCGATACACACCAACTATTCGTCGATTTTAAGGCCGCACCTAGAGACGAGCTATACAGACCTCCGTCTGTGCAGGATGACGATGGAGAATGCACGCTACTCCATCAAGGTCGGTAAAAGGCTCACCGAAATCTTTGATGTCAAAAATAGGATTTAGACAAGACATTGCCCCCAATGTTTTTAAAAATTCGTCAGTTTTCCTGTCTGATCTTCAGCTTCTTCGCAGAATTCTGTTGGTTTCACTCTAGTCAAAAAGGGTATCAGCGAGGTTTAGTTTTAGTTCCAGGAATAGGAGCCAGTCACACTGGACAAATCTGGTGAAAACGGTGTTATTAAGGTTTAAGTCTTAAATTTGTTTTAAAAAATCCACAAATTGATCTTTCACAAATTTGGCCGTTTCTCAGGAATTGGTTCTAGCAAACGTTTTAGTACAGCCAAGTAGTATTTTTCATTAGACGGATGTCTTGGAGTCGACTAAATTGTACCTGGGGTTTCGGCTCTTTTCTGCTGTTTAGTATGATGATTGCCGACTGATTTGCATGCCAAATTTGTAGGTCCATGTCTGTTATAAATGTGGAATCAGAATTGGAGCGATCCAGCGACATGCTATTTTCGTCATCATGTCTGTGGGGTACATAATTGAGCTTCATGAGTTCTTCACGCAGCCTCAGAACCATCGCCATTTCTTTTATTTCATAACTGTCACTAAAATATGATAGTCCTTTTGCTCCAGGTTGTAATTAAGCTTACTGTAGACTGCGCCTCTTCGATGCATTGCATTTCGGGTAACTCGCCTAATTTTGTAAAAAGGTCACACAAGGCGGAGTTTATAAGCGTGAAGACATAACACTCGTATGTATTAACGAGGACCTATCACGTAGTTGACAAAAATTGTAAAGCGGTAAAAAAGTGCGGCAGAATAGATATTTTATTAGGGAGAGTAACGACTCTACAGATGCCACAGAATAGATGCTTAGATGTTTTTCTCGAGCGATACTTTTTTGAAAAGCTCTGCCGGTTGGCCAACAGCACGGGCAGCCTTCTTTGGTTTAAGTCTCATTATATTTCCTTACTTCATCAAGATCAGATGGACGGACTTACTACTTGTTTTCGTGCAGGTTAAAAAGTTCGTTCTTCTTATCCTTATCCTTTTATTAACCCTTTCCTCGTTATACGAACTTATGCTTAACGAGTTTCCCATTTTTACTTACATCGCTGCTGCTCCGCTTATGGGGTTGGCTAATGTCGCAGACCGCAGAACGCGTCTACATAATGCTCGATCCTGGATCGCTTCAGTGGTTAGCCCCAGGCGTTGTTGCGCATTTGCCATCTGATAAATCCAGGAATTCTTTTTCCGACCTGGTTTTCTTACAGTTGGAATGACCGTAGTTGATAGTGCCTTTTTAATCGGATTTTCCGCAGATCTTCTTTGAACGTGGCAATACCAGCTTATTCTATTCGCCTCAAGCTTCTTTATATGTAGACTTCCTCTTATACGCGTAGACTTAATGCAATCGCGTTTAGTGACTCCACTAGACATCCTTAACATTTTCATTTCCGCTGCCGTCATTTTGTTTTTAAACGCTTCGTACATTATCTAGCACTGTGAACCGTATATAAGAGCTGGTCTAACAACCGTGGTGTAGAGTTTCCCCTTTAATTTAAGTGGAAATTTTCGGTCGCAAGAGATTCCCGAATTTTCCCGCCATTTCATCCATCCCACACTCACTCTGTGGTTTACGTCGTCGTCACATTTCGCTTCCATGTTAACGATTGATCCTAAGTACTTAAAGATAGTGCTTTTCGGAAGACCTATTCCGTCTAGCATTATATCCGGAACATGTCGCAACGGATGCGCAAATGGGCACGTCAAATGCTCCGTCTTTGAACGACTTATTTTAAACCCGTTTCTCTCTAGCGCATTTCTCCATGAATCTAAGGCGTTCTGTAAATCTTGGACGATATCGCTAAGTATAACTGCGTCGTCAGCGAAGAGAATTGGCGTTACATTTGCTTCGCGCATGCAGTCTTTTAAAAGATAGTCGAATACTACGTTAAAGAGGAAAGGGCTAAGTACGCTTCCTTGATGCACTCCGACATAAACTGGAAATTCTCTCGTTAGTCCAGCAGAGCTTTTGACCGCAGTTTTCACGTTTCCGTACATGTCTTGTATTATTCTAACATACGTTTCCGGTACGTTTTGAGACCTCAGCGCGGCCCATATGAGATCCCTAGGCACTCGATCGAATGCTTTCTCGAGGTCGATAAATACCATGTGTAAATCCTTAGACGAATCTCGGTGCTTTTCCATTATTATTCGCAGGCTTTGGATAGCGTCCACCGTCGATCTTCCTTCAACAAATCCACACTGGCTATTATCGAGCTTTATTATTTGCCGAAGACGTTCGTTTAAGACTCTTTCGACTTTTTTCATTGTATGTGACAAACGGTAGTTGTTGCATTCTCGAGTGTCGCCTTTTTCTTTGTATAATGGAACCAAGAAGCTACTTCTCCATTGATTCGGCATAGGTTGTCCACATTTTAATTTATTTAAAAGTTTCGATTGCCAAACGCTGCCGATCCCCTCCATCTTCAACCAAAACTCTGATGGAATGCTGTCTGGTCCCGCCGCTTCATTTTTCCAATTGCTATACTTATTTCTTCGATTGAAAAGTCCGAAACTTCCTCCTCGAATAGACCAGGTGTCGGCACGATATCACGTGGAAACTGTTTGTTAAGCAACTCCTTGCAGTATTCAAGCCACCGGTCACAAATTTCCTTTTCATTTGTTAGTAAGCGACCGTCTGCGTTTTTGATGTATTTCGGCGAGGTTATTTCCATTGAATTTTTTCGCCTATGTGCAGCGAGCTTAAAAATATTTGGCATTTTAGTACTGTACGACGTTTGAACTTCTTGGATAGCTTGTCTTCTATCCGCCGATCGTGAGGATATTTGTTCCAACTCCTGGTACAGGTTTTCCGCTTCTGCCGTTCGAGCCAGGACTTTCTTTGCGATCTTTTTAAGACGCTCGTATTCAAGAGCCAGTCGAGCTTTTTCGGTATCGTCGCTCCGATCGCATTTTGTCCACGCTTGGAATGCACTCTTCTTGTCGGCCACAGCTCGTTCCGCTTCGTTCCTTCGATAGATTATACCACCGGACTTTTGGCTTTCCAAACGATGCCCGTGTTTTCGGTGGTTCCGCTGTGAAAAATTCTGTAATGAGCAGACGGTGTTGGCTTACTAGCGATTCTCCAAGTATTACTTTACAGTCCTTAACACGGTTTCTCATCGACATTTTGCAGAGGTGATAATCTATTTGCGTTTCGTGGCCTCCGCTGCTATAGGTGATGAGATGTCGTTGATGTTTAATAAACATTGTATTTAAGACGGTTAAGCCGTACGCCCTACACGCTACAAAGATGTCTTCGCCAGCTGAATTTCTGGTTCCAAAGCCTTTACCGCCGTAGCAGTCCTCATAATCAACATTTGTTTCTCCGACGTGGCCATTTAAATCTCCGCCTACGAAGAGCATCTCATCGATAGGTATATTTCTAAGCAAATTACCGAACTCTGACCAAAATTTATCTTTTTCCGATTGGTCGCATCCATTTTGTGGGGCGTACGCGCTAACAATGTTCCACGTTTCATTGTGTATGACGAGTTTAACACTCATCAAGCGATCGCTTATTTTCAAGATACCAACCATGTTGTTTAGAAGATCCGCTGCAACAACGATTCCAACACCGTTTCGTCCATTGACCATTCCATGGTAGAACATCTTAAATGCCTTAGTTTTTAAATTTCGTTCTTCTAAGATGTAATCAACATTCGTATGTTAACAGTCTAAGAAATTTCTTTGAAGGGCAGCTCTATATGCTTTCTCTTTCTTTACATATGCGAATTGGCATTCATCGACAAACCACAAATCTCCGGGCGGTACCTCTGTTGGCTTTCTGTCAGCCTTAATACTTGGTTTCCGGATACTGGAGACACAATTTCAGCCTTCCTAGAAGTTGTAAGGATATCAGTACTTGTACCTTGGACAAAACTAAATTATGGTCGGATTCTTTGGTGATACTTTCTGATAGTATTCAACGTGCTGCGCTAGTGGAGGTATTGTGTTTATTTAATGCTTTTCATTAGATTATTTACTCACACTATGAATATGGAATTGCATAAATGTTTTTCGACATAAAATTAAGCTCTTATCTACATCCTTTCAAAGTGTATGCAGTCGTACTCGTTACTCGTACAGTACATACACTTCAGTATAAATTGAGGTATCAAGCGACAAACACTTCAAGGGTTATACTAACCTTACTACGATTAGACGGTGTGCAAGCTTCCTTGTATAGATTATCATCCAGACTGCAAATGCGAGTCGTGTAATCCCAATCCAAAATTTTACATAATTGACTCTGTTTAACATGCAGTGTCATTAATATGTGAACTGGAATATCCCATATCATCTCGAATTATGCATCTCTAATAGGTTAAGTAATTTATTGACAGTAGACGGGCAAATATCATAGTATTTACCCTGAGTCCAAATCATTCACCCGTCTAATATGGTATCACTATCACTATCGCTATCACGTAGGAAGCTTGAGGTGTCTGTGAATATTCACAACACGGATTTATGTAGATACTCGTACTCGTATTTAAGGCCAAATGTGCGTGATCTTATTGTCCGTAGGATGAGTTGAAGGATTAAATTGTCTTAATAGTTTGCTTACCTTGACATTCTTTTTATTGAGTAAACTCTCGCCCTTTTATTGCTGAGGGTCTATTAACCTTTATTCAAGCTGGGCCACACCGAATAAAGCCAACCCGTTTGTTGTTAAGTTTAACTTGTGGCAGTTAAGTCAAACACTGAACAGAAAGCATAACGAAAGATAAAAGTCATGTGTTTTATGGGGCGTATCAAGTGGAGGTGTACCACTATCAAAACACCCCATTTCCGGTGTTAGGCAACAGAAGTTTCTCAAGCAACGTGTCTTAGGCAAACCAATTTTCAAGAAAAACAAATTAAAATCCTCCGCTCCGTGACAGAGCACCCACCACCCTATACCGGAGGGCTCGAACATCAAATCACCATTTTCTTCCACACGGATACCCCCTTTATTCGAAGGGTTGCTCGGCAAATGGGTTGCAATGAGCAGGAACCTTCAAGGAATGGGTAACTCTAACTATATATAGGTGGTGGGTGGTACGAATAGATGGGGGTAGATGGAGGAGGTTGATTATTTAAATAAACCTCATTTCTATTGTCCGTGCGTCGTTATGGAATTTCTCGCTTTTGGAAGGGAAAAATCTTCTTCGCGTTGTTGGCGTTCTTATCTTTCGTCAAGTTTGTGGGTTCTTGGGTTTCTCAGTTCTGAGTTCTGAGTTCTGAGTTCTGAGTTCGAAGCCTTAACGTTGGCGGTTAGGTTTCGTTTCGCGTTGCTACTCTTGTGTTAACTTTTGAATTTCACAGACATTAATGCCGTGTTGGAAATGGAATTATATTGTCTCAGAAGCAGAATGAAATCTTTTTCTTCCTCTTGTTCGTGTTCTAGATCTTATACGTTTCATTTTCCTTTTATTTTCTTTTCTTTTCTTTACGGTTTTTGGTGCCTGTTCGTTATCATCGTGTCCCGAAGGCAGGATATTCGTAAGAAGGGGCGAACATAATTGAATTTATCAACACGTTTCTTTGTCTTCACAATGAATTACTCATCTTTCTCTTATCTCTGGCCCGCCCTATCTTTTGCTCTTCTTAAGGGGTGCTCGTATTTTTCTTCTTAAGCACTATTTGCTTTTGGAAGATGAACAAAAAAGAGTCGTCGTCGCCGTCGACAACGACAACGACATACCATATAGTACAGAGGCAACAACGGCGATGAAGATTGCGATGGCAATGGTGATGGCGATGAGTATTTGTATTTGTGCGCTTGAATTGAATTTTCACAAATTTCAATATTTGCACACGAAGTAGGTGGGCAGATTTTTTGGAGGATGATAAGATTTAATGGTGTATTATCTTGTCTTGTTGGACTAAGTACAGAGGGAAGCCAGCGAACAAATGGCATGGAGGGAAGACTTAAAAAGCAATTCAGTGACAAAGCTTCTGAAATGAAGGCTGGATGAATAGATTCTTAGCCCCATGGGACTGAGGTTGTTACTGCTTTAGGTTCCCCATTGTTATAACAAAGTTACTTACTTGGAGACTAATTGATAAAAATCGTTTAGCTTGTAAGCATTAAAATGTGCCTTAGTTCTTTGGGTAGGTATGCAGAGGTTGTTAACTTTAGATTGCTTTCTTATGTACACCGACTAGATAAGAGGGAATTATTTTTATTTGAAAATGACAAGATACACCAAACTTTATAAGAACTTAGGAGAAAATATCTAAAAATTATTACATTGTCCTTACGAAGGAAGATTTTAAACAGGAAAATGATATTTTAAAGTTTCTTGCTTCTGTCGGTTGCCTCCGAATTTGAAAATTTAAGTATTTTATCCAATTTTAATACAAATTTTTAGTTTGGACTGCTTTTTCGATATGTAAATCCTCCTACTTTCACCTTGGTATGTATTGAATGATAAGGATAAGTACTGAGTACTTGAATGTTGTGAACCCTTGAAAGGCAACTAGATCCAGTTTCTATTGACCAAGAGTACCAGAAAAATCCTGGCCCACTGAGTTGGGTCTTGTGTGTTGAATTTTCTAATCAGTTGTTGCAAAATAAAAAAAAATGAAAATGTTCAAGTATGCACATTGCACGTGGAATGTTTGGACCTTGTAAAGGTTATGCGCAGTCGCCATCAGCAGAGGCGGTAAAATTGTCTAAGGCAGATATCTCCGCCATTCATTCAGTGTCGTGGAATAGATTCGACATATACCACATTGACTACTATAGAGAACAAGAAACAGCATCTATTTGGGTTTGAATTTGTGGAAAACGTCGCCGTGAGTCAAGAAATCTTAAGCATTTGATCAAGGGTACATATATCAAACTCAGTTTCGATATGTTCCCACACCTCCATAGAATAAACAGACAATAAAACAAAATGCAATCTGTCGACGATCTATTCCCTCAGTATGGCGTTGAGACCAATTAAAGTTGTTATTTTGCCAAATTGGAAGAGGGGAGACCTTCGAGAAGGATAGTCACGAATTGAGCTATTTTACAACAGAAGATGACTTGATGGCTACCAAGCAGCGAAAAAATTTAGTTCTTAGTGAAGTGCCTGCCTTACCTCTCGGGGGTGGTCCCTGGTAACCGCAAAAGTAAACCCTTAGGATAGAACAACAAGGGCGTGCTTTGCCAATAGCAATATACTGGCATACGGGGGCAAAGGGCCAACAACTTTATACGGATGAGATTGTTATCAATGTGGCGAACCAACTAAAGGCTTCGGATATATTGTAGATACATAAATGGATTAACTGATTCCTGCAAATGTTTAAAGGACAACGACCATCAGATCTACAAGTGGAATGTTCGGACCCTTAACAGGTCGAGCAACAAGCAGAGGCTCTTGACTGCTATCATGCAGATATCACTGCCATTTTGGAAGAACGATGGGGTGGGCCGGACATGAAGATGATGAGAAAATGAAAATGAAACCAACATTGAAGTGGAAACCGCTTTATTGCAGCAAAGGTGCGAATTTCTCTAGCGGCAAAGCTCAGAAGAACAACTGTGAGAAGGCATAATGTAGAAAAGATGCAATACCAAGAGACCGCCATAATCTTCTTCTCGATCCGTCAACAATTTCTATGCCCTAAGCATCAAGTACTGAAGGCCAGTGTCATCGCCGCTAACATACTATCAGAGACGCCGCAACTGAAGTGCTGGGTTTCGTCCGACCACCGCTGAGATATCTCTAGTTTTAAGAATACCGCCGAGCACATGCACCTATAAAAGAAGAATACAAAGCAGCGAAGGACGAGAAGTGCTTCGGAGCTGTACGAGCAGTCCAGAAATGGGAAGTCCATCGGCTTCTCAGAAGAAGGAAAAAAGCACGAAAAACGCGCGGTCGATGATGTTGTGAGGTTGTACACCAGGGATAACATACTGAAGTTTTACGATCAGACAAAATGAACCTATCAAAGCAAGAAAATCGGTATAGAAAGCTGTCGAGATGAAGAGAGAAACCTTGTAGAAGAATCAGAGTCTGGTCTGAGAATCTGGAAAGATTATTTCTGCAGACTGTTGAACATTTCCGTCCCTTGAAAGCAGCAGGTGATAACTGGATATGGACAATAACTAATCTGGAAGATCACAAATAAAATCCTGCAGCAGAAGCCACAAATATAAGTTCAGCTGTCGGCGGAAGAAAAACAAAATTCAAATAAAAGCATGCTCGGCTCTGTTATCAATTACGATAACGACACCAGCGCGCAAGTCAAGCGCAGAACCTTAACTTCTTTGGGCTTAGAAAGTAATTGAATACTTAACTCCTCTTTCGAACAGCCAAAAAGCCAAGACTCAGTGCCGATTTACTGAGCAGAAGCGAAACGGATGAAAACGAACTCGGCGCTTCGAAAGAAACGATCTTCGATTAATTTTTGGTTTCATATACATCGACGGACAGTGAAAGACACGATTCAACAGAAAGCTCTACCAGCTATGTAGTGATGCCGGTCTTATCAGAATAGCTCGAATAACATAGCTTATATTGTTAGGAGATCTAGATAACAGTGTCCCAGCCCGAAAAGTGTTTGACTCCAATCCAGTAAAAGACGATCTTATCTTAGGTTGCGCATACAAGTGGACGGGACCCCAACGGCAGTTGCAACAAATAGCACTTCGGTGGAGAGGAATGTCACATGAGGCCTGATCTACCCCGGAATGAAGCGCTATCGAAGTCATAACGAACTAAGTAACTAAATTTAACCAGAAAATCACTTCCATCTTTCCTCGTATGCTCTTTTGAGTTGGATTTGGATACATGTTTATACTGTCGTGCTTACTTAACGTGGCGCTACAGTCCGCGGTGGACCTGGAACTCTGTTTCGTACGCTTGAGTGAGTGAGTCTCGGTCTTCCTCTACTGCGCTGTCCCTCGTGGTGGATTCGAAGACTTTTCGTACCGGAGCACTGATGTTCATCCGTTCTACATGACCCAGCCATCTCAGTCCTTGGATCTTCACTCTTCTGGCTAGGTCCATGTCGCTGTACAGTCCGTACAGTTCGTCCCTGTATCTCCTCCTCCACTCACCGTCAATGCAGACGGGACCGAAGATCGCCCGAAGAATTTTTCTCTCGAAGCAACCAAGAACACCGTCATACATTTTTGATAATGTCCATGCCTCTGCGCCATAGAGCAGGACCGGAATTATTAAGGTCTTATAAAGGGTGACTTTTTTTGTGCGAGAGAGGGGTTTACTAGTCAATTGCCTTCTTTGCCCAAAGAAGCAGGGATTGCCAAGAGTTATTCTTCGTTTGACCACAACGCTAGTGTCGTTGTCTGAATTCATAGCGAAGCATAGGTAGACAAAGTTCTTAACTACTTCTGTCGAAGTTGACGTTCTATCCGAGTTGTTGGTTTTCAGTGTCGTTTTTGCTTGCACTATTCTTTCAAGTATGATGTTGAAAAAATGATGTGATATTTTATGTGATTTTAAGAAGACTATAGTTGGCGCAGTTCAGAGGGTCTGCTATTTCATGATCGGACAAACGTCGGTAGAAGTATTCCAGAATATATACATGACAACTGTGGCTGCTAGGAATAGTCCACAAGAACTCGTGATGGTATGTTGAAGCTGGTTAGGAAGCTCTATTTGTTGGGCTTTAATTTGTTCACGAAGCTCCTGAAGTTCCATGATTTGAGTGCTGATATTGATCGCCTTATGACGAAGTGCTGCCAGGTGTGTCACATTGGGTAGGGTTATACTCGTATCTTGAAAAAATCTGGTTTCTGATAGCCGGATACTGCTTGTGTATATATGATGAGCTTGCAATCTTAGATAATCTTGCTTTACAACACAGGTTGGCTGAAGTTTCAATAAGCCAGTTCCGCTAATTGTGAGATGTGATGGTTGATTGTCACATACGAGTACTATGTTCAAAAGTGTTTCGTTGATTACAGCGTAGATCCATTGGTTTGTGTTTGGAATTTGTCGACCAGACTGGACTCGTTTCAACTACCCCTAATTGACATGTTGATAGCGACGGTCTATTATTAAGTAGATTGACTTCACACGAGCTGATAGTTGATCCCCGCCGATAGATTGGATGGGTTTGAGTGCATAGATACCTTTCATTTTTTATAATGGTGCATGATGAAATGTCGTCTTCGGATAACGGATAATACTCGTCTTGATGAGCGCTTACTGCAAGATATGTAGATGACGGTTGTATTGTGATAAGCGTATTGTTTGTAATTGCTGGAATCGGGATGATCTTATACATTGCGAATTCTTCACGTTCGATCAGTGGTAAACTGATTTTAAATATGACATGGTTGGTCGTGATTCGCCCTTCTACTGACATAGAGTTATATAGTCCCAGCATGTCGTTTAGCTCAACAGGAAAATGAAGTTCTGGTGGAAGGTGATTTTTAATTTTGATAGCTTCTTCCCTCAATTGGTGTGGTGAAATCAGTAAATAATTGGTTCTTCCGTGATGAGTGTCTGCGAGCACGGTGAAAATAGATGTTTGCGTCCACTGAATGTTGGTAATAAGCAATGTGGTGTAGATAGACCATGATGTAAAAAGCTGCTGAACCTTTGATATTCGTACTCGGTAATTTTTTTAATAATGCGAGCAGATGGTTTTCATTGACGTACACCTTGTCAATATCAGCGGACATTTGCTCAGCGTATCGAGAATCAAGCACTCCAAAGAGTATATTCGCAATGTTGCCAACAGCGTCCACAGCTCCTCTTTTAACCCTTTGTGATTTAGATTGAAGTTGAGTCCCAAGCAATTCGTTTTGATCTGTTAGCTGTTGATTGATGTACTGAACTTCTTGAACAACTTGAGCGCATGTGCTTTTTGACGTGATTTGGTTGCAAATATGCCGCATTATAGTGGTACTGTTTCTAAAGGATTGAAACTCTCTTCGGTATTGGTCAAGATTGTAATAGCTGACTAAATTCCATTGGTTAGTGACTAAGTTTACTGTTCCTTGATTAAAGAAGTGTATTCCTGGAGTTGACCCAAATTTCGTGATTTCCACAGTATTACTTCCCCTCTCGATTGGGACCAGTAAGTATGCCAGAAGCATAGTTAGCAATGGTGAACTCAACTTACGGACCTTCTTATGGGATGATTCAATTATTTTATCTGAAGGTCCGTCAGAATTTTTCGATTGATTCTCTCGTTTGCGATGTTGAGCGGTTATCGATGGCTGGTTCTGAATCAGATCGTTTGCTGCTGTTGATTCTTTCTCTATAGCAACTTCATCCTTGACAAGTGGAGCTAGTTTGTGTATTGGTCGCTTTATAACTCCCGATTTTGTACGAACATCTGCTACTCTGATGTGACCGTCAGCCCCGGGATATATCTTAACAATTCTGCCAAGTGGCCACTTCATAATCGGAACATTGTCTTCTTTGATGATGACCACCGTGCCGATTTCAACGTTTGTCGATGAAGTCTTCCATTTATTCCTGTGCTGTAGATCGTTTAGGTACTCCTGCGACCAGCGTTTCCAGAATTCTTCTTTGATGTGGGATACTAGCTTCCATCTGTTACTAAGACATCCTCGGAGGGGTTCCGCATGAGGATCAGCTAAAGGCCGTAGCCTCTATAAGAAAATGACCTGGAGTTAACGCAGTCAGGTCATTCGCATCGGTGGACATAGCGGTTAATGGCCTTAAATTTAGAATGGCTTCTGCATCTACACTTAAAGTACATAATTCCTCATATGTTAACGAAGTTGATGCGATTTTTTGCTGGAGCAGATGCTTTGCCGATTTAACTGCCGCTTCCCACAGACCTCCGAAATGAGGAGCTCTTGGGGGAATAAAATGGAACTCTATTGCCTTCGAGCTACAAGTGGTTGATAACTGGTCATGAGCCTAGGCTGAATATATGGTTGATTGTAGTTCAGTCAATTGATTCCTTGCGCCGATAAAGTTGGTGGCATTATCACAATAAAGATTTTTACAGTGCCCTCGGCGACCAATAAACCTCTTTAGTGCACCAATAAACGCGTCTGTGGATAAGTCGCTCACAACTTCAATATGTACGGCCTTCGTACTGAAACAGCAGAATATTGAAAGATAACTCTTTTGTGGACGACTTCCTCTCGATCGGTAATGAATCCAGATTGGGCCACAGAAACCTACTCCGCAATTGATGAACGGACGTGCTGGTTGCACTCTGTGTACTGGTAAGTTACCCATCTTCTGAGAGTACATCTTAGGCTTAGCCTTGATGCAGTGTGTGCATTGCTGGACGATTGATCGTGCTATATTCTTTCCCTTGATTGGCCAGAATCGTTGTCTAGTTATAGCTAATAAAGCTTGAGGTCCAACGTGCAAATTTTCGGTGTGTATGTCCGTCATCAACATTTTTGCATAGGGGTGGGCATAAGGTAACAATATTGGATGCTTTGCGTCATATGATAAATTGGCTGCTTGTAATCTGCCTCCCACACGTAACAGTCCTCCTTCATCCAGAAATACGGCAAGTCCAAGTAATGCGCTTTTTTTGTCCAGTTCCTGATATTTCTTAAGACGATTGATATCCGTATTGAATTCACCTTCTTGAACATATTTAAGTATAGTTTGAAGAGCATTGTCCAATTCTGTTACTGTCATTGGCCATGAATGACGAGAACGCTGCCGGTTTCTGCCACAATGTGATTGGTATGACCCACTTTTAATTAAATCAACAAATCTTAAGCAGTAAGCTATTATACACTGAAGTTTACGAAAAGAATTTGAATGGTTAATTTCTTCAATAAAGCTAAACGGTTTGGCGGTCACAATTAATAATGATGCCTTTTTTTTCTCAATGTCGGTTGAATGTGGATATTTGAATGGTGGCCATATGGATTCCTTGTAATGTAAGAAGGTGGGCCCGTAGAACCATAAATTGTGATTCCCTAGCTTTTCTGGGCTAATTCCCCTTGACAATACATCTGCTGGATTCTCGGCTGATTTGACGTGTCTCCATTGTGTGCTGCAAGAAAGACGCTGAATTGCTGCTATCCTCCGACCAACGAATGAAAGTCATGCGGTAAGCCTTTTGGGGACTAGATCTTCAGTCAAAAAAATATATAAAACAAAATATCGGAATGAGCTTGTCAGCGTTATCAATTTGGTCGAAGAAAAGCAAACTGATCGAAAAACCTAGCCATGAACCATCCTTATTCAGTCAGCTTTATAATAATCATACGACCAACTTGTCAACTCTCTTATCTGAATAAATTTACCAAGTTCAAAATAAAATAAGATTAGAGATGCACATGAAATGTTTCCTACAAAAACCAGTGGCTTTCACAGATTTAAATTAAGTGTAGATTTAGATACAAAAAAGACCCGCAATAATTATCAGCTAAAAGAGATTTATTCCTTTGAATTTCAGTCATCGAAAAAACCGTCAGGGAAGTAAATGAGATACAAGAAAAAATTCCAACCCTCCCTGTGTAAAAGAAATGTTTGCTTAAGCTTATGAAAATTTGCACTCCGTCAAATGAATTTTAACTTAATCCAAAGTCTGCAAATATGAGATAGTTTCACTTAAAAGAAAAAGAAAAAAAAAAAAACCTGGTGGCAAATGAGATTAAAACTTGTGTCCCACCCAGAGATAGCCACCTACTGAGAGTTCCGACAGCACGAGTAAACATCCATTCACGTTAATGAAAAAATGATAAATTTATTTTCAGTCAAAAACACAGTAGGTATATAGGGAAGAGATACATTTGAATTAAATGGGAAAATTTCAAGTAACACACGTTATTGGAGTATAGTATATTGAGATTCAATTTGCAAGGTCCCATGTGGTATGAGTATGCTGTACCTCCAGATAAATAGCTCGAACTCTTGGGAGCCCTTTTCTAATAGAAATTTGTTCTTTGTACATAGGAAAAATGTACATTAACATGTACGTAGCCTTAAAAAGAAGAACATGAAAAAATTTGACATCTCCAACTAATTAAAATAAGTAACTAACACAAATGAACTAGTAAATTAATGTTAATGTTGTTTTGGCCGATGATACATTTTTCACTCGGGTTTTTTTCGCAAATGATCTACTATCTTAATTGGCAACTACTCATGATATTCAAAATGCGAACAGTAAGAGAAGGGTATTTGACTATCCAAAATAACCAAGTTTTATGATAACAACGTAATTAAAATTGGTGGACAAGCCTCCGATGACCGAAACTGTAATGACTCGGTTTGATGGTTTTTAATGTGCCAAAAACAACTAGGAGGACGCGTACTACATAACAATTTGAAAAATTTGTTCAACAATAAAATATTACTTAGTAGTAGGGCACTTTTTACTAGTCCATCTGATTTCCTCTTCAATGCAACTTCCTGTCAGCCACCGGTCTTCGAACTATCAGGATCCGCATTGTACACGATGTCACAACTTCGCTCGGCTTCACATAATCACACCATTTGCAGTGCCCAGTGATCATGGGCAGGTGTTTATCAACCCATCTTTTCAAAAGGCGTCTGCTAGCTTCTGGGTCATTTGCAAATTTCTATGAAGCTGTATTCCTTGACTCATGTTCTCGATTAGAGATTTTGCGACGTCCGAGCTGTCCAGCAGTAAATACGTTGGCGTGAGAACTTCTTTCTCCTCGTCGCTGATCGGTATATACTCGTATGTAGGTCACGACCATTTCCACTATCAATAATGGCGCTCGTAGAGGCTAATTTGTACGATTTCGCGAGGGTAACACCTCATGGAGCGTATCTTTTACTGATCCTACCAACCGCTCCCAACTCAGGTGAGGTAAAGTCGGCAATATAAACTGCCACTTTATCAAAAGCGTTGTAAAGGTCTTCATCATTTGGTTTTGTTCCAACGAAGAGAGGCTTGTCTTGCTCTGCACCCATTGTCTGTCAAGATCTCAATCCGAGACTCCCGCCGCGAAATATATAAAACGAATATACTACCTTTTAACCGACCACTCTGATAGTTAGACAAGTTGATAGTATGCCATATACTTTTTCACATCTTCGTCGACCACGCGAATTTATCTGAAGTAGTTCACGCCAACATATGTAAATGGCCGGCAATAGAAGGCATACCATTCTTGGCAGTTATAGCAGTGACTATTCATATAAGCTTGGCAGCTATGCCGCAATCTGGTTAATATCGCTCTCAAGTTTGGTATTCGTTGGCGAATCTCGTTAACTTCCTACATTTTCGTCGTTGGCGTTGTGTCAGCTGTATTAATAATCGAGAACAACTAAGTTTGCTATTTACTCACTAGCTGCTAATATAAAAGCATTCCCTCTGATTCCGATCGAATCTCTTTCATTAGTCTTTGCAAACCATCACCATCAAGATATGGAGAAAGCTTATAAATGGTGCTTAACTTTTTTACGGTAGTTTCTTTCTACGGTAGTTCCTTTCGACGGCAAAGTAACTTCTTCGCTATATTCGTTTGCCTGTGGCTGCCTGATTCGATTTTCTGCGTACTTGCAGGACTCTCCCCAAACATGTGCACATTATATTACCTCAGCTGCTGTTTAGAGTTTTTTTTTCCAAGTTAAATAGCGTTCAGAGCCTATGGGCTTAAATGTTTTGTTCTCTGTATATTCATGAGTATGGTGGCCTAGATTGTGATCTTACCGCTCTTCTTCCGTCAATTTACAGCTCTATTTCTTCTGTTGAGGCTTCAGAACGCCATTCCGTTAAGTCATCGGCAGTTTTTGGAAAAGTCAGGTGTTATTTGTACTTTCATAGCCTCGTATACCATGTTCTCTGTGGGAGGGAGCACTCACCTCCAGTCAGTTAAATCCAAAATATAGGGTCGCGGAGGCACGACAACATTGATCGAGAGTCTAAACGAAATCTCTGCTTTAATATCTGTACCGAGTGAGAGTATATATTAGAGACCCCGCCAGTTTGGGGCTCCGCAGAAAGCAGCCTGCAGCTCCAATCGCTGAACGAACATCATCTGTGAGGCCGACACTCAAGTTTTGCACTTAGCAAAACGCTACTCAAAATACAAATTTCCATCGGAACATCTCAAATAACTTACGGCAACATATCTGCTTTCGCTGTCTTCAACGAAAGTGTGTTGGTCCGTAGTCAGGCATCAGTTAACACCTCGGTATATTCATTCCCGAAACTTCTGGCAACAAACAGAGCCACTGCAGCCTTCTGTTATGTTTATAACCTTAAAATGATTTATCCTATTTGCAGTCAGATCGTCATGTTTGTTGAAGGATAATTTGTGAGCAAATAACATAGATTATGAGAAGGCACAGTCGAGCGAATGTTGTCATCACCAGGCCTAGAACTTCTCTTCCGGTAGGTCGTTTTATTCCCAGTAATACATCTTTATTTTAATATCGTTTCGACCCTTTCAATATAAAGCAGTCGTCTAGGGTGGATGCCCAGTACTCTTTCTGTAATAGATTTAGTTTCTTCTTCGATCCAGAGAAAGCGTTGGTAGTCTTCTATAGAACAATGACAGAAGATGTTGATTTCTCTATACAAAATCATCTTCAGAGAGGAGGTTCATTTTCATTCTGATGGCTTTGTTAATCGTCAGAATTGTCAAATAGGGACTCTGGAAATTTACAGGTGATTGCTCCATAACACATGCATTCACGACGTGTTACTATTTCATGACATCGTTGGACCATTGTTCTTTGAAAATGCGGATAATCAGTTAATACAAGTTAATAGGGTGTGCTTTTAAGCATGCCATACAGTCCAAAAAGCAATTCAATTACTCCATAAGTCACTCTCTGGTCATTTTGTTTTTCGTTACGCGATCAAAAATGCCCCGCCAGATCATGCTTTCCATCAAAATTACTTCAGAATTACGACTTATAAATTAGATAATGATGTGTACCTACTATTAATGCGCCTTGTAATTTGCAAAACGAAAAAATCAATAGAAATGTGTACCTACATTCAAACAGCCCAACGTGAAATGGCCAAGACTGCAACGACACATTTGCTGTCGGCAAAAGTCTTTAATTGAACATATTGAATAGTTCATTGTAGATGAACCAAAATTTAGGTTATCCTCGCCATTTAACGGTCTGTTGAAGTAGATTGTCCATATCCTCAAATATGCCGCCCGAGCAGCATTAATTTGTCATCAAGAAGCCGAGAGCGCCACCTATGTGGAAAATCTTAAGCTGAATCTGAATCATCTAGATACATGTAGAAATAGTAAAATTAAATAGAAAAAAACAGTCCAGCCAGAAATTGGTATAGTTTTAGGCGCAAGCAAAATGTTTCTCAGAGGTTTGCGATTGTGTAAAAGAAAAATGTTAACTCAAGTTATTCTCTCGCTAACTATGTGTGTATTTGAATTCAACCTATAATGCTTTTCTTTCTGCGGATACATAACCTTTTAAGGGTAGTAACTCCTGCGCATTTAAGCCCAATATTTTTAGGCAGCACAAGTTAAGTGTGTCGCAATAGTTATGGATCTGCAGATAACCCTGCTTTGCTATGTTTTCTTAATCCTCAGGCATTCATAGAGGAAAGTTGAGAGAATTCTTGTGAAAAACTACGGCACTTTTGACAAAACCGAATTAAAAAATATGTTTTTGTTGGAAGTAATTTGTTATCGGCGTCATTAAATGTGAGCAGTCAACCATCTGCTAACATTATTTTGATACGGGCGGCACAAATTCTAAAGTAGAGCTCAGACCACGCACTGCCTATTTAAAACGAACGTTGAATGAATTCTTGCAAGTGTTGTGGAGATTTCAGAGCTATCCACAAAGGATACTCATTTAAGAGTAACAACAATTTGAAAAAAAATCTCCATTAACCATAATTTGTTAAAATAACTTAATCAATACAAGACAAGATGGAAATGTCCTTTCCCACTTAAGGATGCCACTCAACCCTTTCGGGAGGCAATTCGGCCAAAGTTATATAAATTATTTGTATTAGAATTTGCTTATGACTTCTCCAGTAGCATATGTATATCAGAAAAAAAAAAATTGGAAATATTGATAGGAGTGCCAGGTAGGTTGGTACGAATATGTTTCATACAGGATGCTTGGTGGTACAATGGTGTACCATTCGTCTTTTATAACAAAGCACTCATTATTACCTTAGTGATTTGATCTGCGAACAGCCTTTGGGGGGGGGGGGGGGGGGGAAATAGCAAACTCCCGAAAGTAAAATGGCCTACGAAAAAGCTTCTAAGGAGTGGCGTTCGGACTCGGCGATAAACCGTAGGCCCAGCTGAGATGTGACAAAAATGACAAACATGAGCAACACAAATGAGTGTAAAGAAGCTAAGCCATGGCCCATACCGGGCTGCCAGCGCCACAGTGTTTTTTTTTTTTTTTTTTTTTTTTTTTTTTTTTTTTTAATTTCGCTAGCGATGGTGGGTTCCATGGTCTTGCAACGTTTATTTTGGGTCTATCGTCGATGAATATTCAGCCGTTCGTTTGTATACTGCACAACGTGCATAAAGACAGAGTGTGGGCAAAATTTATGAACATTTCAAGAATTGACGATGAGCGATTGATAGATTCTTTTACAATGGGAATGAATTTCCCGTCAGCCGTGGTCCTACTAACATCTTCATATTGTACATTACATACTTGTAGAACTGGCTGCACGATCTATTTGTTTCATTGCTTTCCGGATCGGCAACTGTCATTTCTTCTTCCGAAACTTAGATTCCCTCGTTTCTGATAAATCGGCTGCGGTTAGTCGAAAAAATGTATCGCTGCCAGAAGAAGAGTTAGCTCCTCTTGAAATATCTTCTTCTTCCTTCATGAATCTTTCAATTTTTTAGTCCTACATCGAGGAATCAAATAAAAAGATAGATAAGTAGCGGGAAATGGACGATTATCCCTCTTGATAATAGTCACATCACATTTGGGTTCGAAGACCCCACCACCCTCATGAAATTTTTAATGCGACATCTTTCCATATTGCATCATCTTTACGGGAAGTAATCGAAGACTCTTTTGGTCGAAGCGTCTTCATGTCTATGCCATGTCAAGCGACTTATCCGAGAATTTTACCAAATCAAGAAATCTTTCCGTATAAAGCAGCCAACGATATCTTCATCTGCTTTTCTGTATGCGACTGCGCTATAGAGTACACAAAGTTTCCTTGGTGTTCCTTCAAAAGACCTTTTAACTCGATTACCTTCTCAGGCAGTTTGTTCGAACATAGGCCTTTATATGCGACCTTGAAAGGTTCCTTAAAAGGAGTTGTAGAATGTTTAGGCAATTGTTGATTAAGGCCTAGTCGGTGTTTCCAGAAGTTCTTATTGTAATGGACGTAATCTGGTGTATGCAATGCTAAGGCAACCCAGTTTAAAGAGTCAACTTTGGGTTCACTGGCTTTATAAACTAATTCCTGGTTGAATCTCTCTCCTAAGGCAACTACCAGGAAAATAACCGAGAAACAATAACTAATACCAATTCTCCCTCAAAATGTATGCTCCGTCGAATTGATTTCAATTTGATCCAAGGTCTACTAGGTAGGTGAAAAGTAACCTCCTTGGGAGTGAAAACAAATTTGTTTTTTAACCTTTCCGACCCATTGAGCCTCCCTCGGCCGCTTCGGAGCACTCGTACCGGCTTCAGTCCATTGCTGGGCATTCATTCTGTACTCTGATGTGCAATAGTGGATCCAGGTTTCATCAACAGTTACCAATCGACGCCAAAAGTCCGCCCGACTCCGCATCTGCAAGTCCAAACACTCTTTCGAAGTGCTCTCGCGTTCGTGTTTTTGGTCAGGAGTGAGCATGCGCGACACCCAGCGGCAGGATAACTTTTTCACATGCAGAATATTGCCCAAAATATGGCGTGTGCGCTCAGTACTAATCTTTGTGGTACTCGTATCTGCTAGCTCGCGCACCCTCACTTTCCGGTCAGCCAACACCATTTCATGTATTTTTTTGACATTGTCCTCTGTAACGGCATCGGAGGGCCTGCCGCTGCGGACTTGATCGGTAGTGGAGTTGCGGCCACCATGAAACTCTCAAAACCAATATTTGACGGTTTAATCTTTTGTTTCCTTCGCCGTTTTGCCTCTCAAAAAATAATGGTTTATGAGAGAATGAAAATCATTTTTGTCCATACTCAACATGATGCCAAACACGTCAACAACAATCAGCTGTCAAAACAAAACTAAGGACAGTATCGCACTGAAATTTGGCATGTCTGCCTAAATATGAATGGACTTCAAAGCACCATAACCTCTTTTGCAGTAGCAGCGCATTCTGGCGGTCAAGGAGGTTACTTTTCACCCCATCTAGTATAGTCGTGAAATTGCCAACCCACTAAGCACGCAAATGGAGCTTAAAGTGTCAGACACTTACTTACCATTTAACACGATGCTGACACTTCTTATAAAGCGTTCTCGATTATTTGATCTTAGGCCGCAATTTTTGTGAAATGTAAATATCTTTTCGAGAGAGTGTTCCCGTTCATGATCAACAGATTCTTACACTTCGATTACAGAAGCAAATATTCGTCATTTACTTGTCTTTCGAGGAATTTATATGTAATATAGTATTTAAGATCCATAAAACTGGACTGGGAAGATCAGCTTTCATAGAATTAAGAGCTGTTTGTATATGTTTTTCGCGAAATAGACCTCCGAAAGTGGGTGGTGCTGTCGACATCGTCAGCGTAATCCAGTAGTTGGTTCTGTATTTTTACTGCAGTATAAAATTGAACAAAATACAAAGTGTTTTCTTTTCAGAAAATCACTGCATGTTGTATTTCAATACTGCTCGGCACATTAGGAATTCCCGATTATGAGGTTGTCTCGGTACCCACAATGCTGTGGGTACTCTTATTTACAAAGTACACTGGATAGGATAGGATAGGGTCCCGTATACAACATTAAGCAAAGACACACTTTGGTTTTCTTCGCGAGAAATTATTGATATTTTAACATTTTGCAGATATGCTTCACATTAAAACATCTTCACCAAATCTGAAGCCTAATCTGAGACGTTGTTGATTCTTACTCTTTTCATAACCCCGCCGAGTCAATTTGGATTGAGCGGATGATAGATATTATTTGTCAGTTTGAAGATGAAATTAATTTTTTCCTGTCCTCATGGCAAGTTCCACTTAAAAACTGATCGTAAATGAGTTGAATAACCGTTTCCATCTCGTATGCAGCCGTCAACAGAGTATCTCAAACGCACAAGAAATAACACATTCACAATAACAAAAACAAGAAATAAAATTTATTTGTAGCAAAACAAAGAGAAGAAAGATCTATCAACACTTAATGGCAAAATGTCAAAATACACACATTCTATTGTTATATTTTGTGAAAAACGCATTTTGAGCTTGCAGTCTGCAAAGAGATTTGTAGAACGCCTTGCCTCCGGATGTATCTTCTGGACCACGAGGTCTTGGTTGAAAGTAACCCCGATTAAGGACATCTAAAAAGTACGAATCCCCATACGGATAGGCTTCTGTTGTATCAAGTCCAACACTTGCCAGAACGATGATTAAAAGAATAATACGAAACATGTTGATATCTCTATTGAATCGAACTAAGTAACTAATTCGAATGCGGAAATTCGGCTCCAAATAAATAGCTCTAGAATGAGAGTGATGATTCGATCGGTGACGCATTTGTCGCGCGACGATTTTATTTTATACGCAAATGATCTGCTATCTTTATGGCCAATTGGTCACGATTTTAAGTGGTGATTGGTGAAGGGTTACCCCCTGGGAATAAGAAAGACCGAACGTAGTTGATGTTGGTGTGGCATGACCATAAAAATAAGCTATTAATCAGTGTCTTCTACTATCAGCATTGCTTCCTAATAACTCAAACCAATTGTATTTTGTGTACGAACGCCTAAAGATATTGGAAAAGACATGATTAAGATACGTAATACTTCTGGTAGGTTTTTGTAGCGTGCGCTATGAAAAATTCATGGCATTCATTTATACTCACTTAAGAATTCTAACTTAACAGTAAATTTAAGATCTAATTTGATAGGAATATTAAGTGATAGTTCACCAAACGATTGGCAACGATTAGTATAAGGCCTCGTAGAAGTAGCATCTTCCGACAGGTGCTGGTTCCTTAAATGACGAGAATGAGCCTCTGCAGCCGAACATCTTGCAGCTAGGAATCTCACTAGAGGTTGCGAAGTGAAGGGGGCAAATGGCGAGTTTCCTGCGCCATTAACCAGGATTAGTGTCGGAAAAACAAAACAAGACCTTATCCAGGCTACTCCGACATATTTAGAGCTCAGGCCGGAAAGGATTTCCAGGACTTAGTCAGGGTCTTGGAAAAGAGATGGTGGCGGACGAGCCCTATAAGGGCCATCGGCAGCGCTCACATCCCGGAACGGGTTACTGGCTTCGGTGTAACCGACCCCTCGTCCTAGGGGCACTCAAAATGGAACTGGTCCTCCAGGTTGGGGGTTGTGCCGCCGGGGTAACTGCCCGGCCATTTAAAAAAGATTAAGTTACGAAGCATCAACAAGTCTCGGATATGGACGGATCTACTGTTGACAACCCACGCAAACGATTTAAGGACATTGAGCTTCGGATATGCACGTGGAATGTTAGATCCCTTAATAGACCACGTGCAGCCGAGCAACTAGCGGAGGCCCTAGACTGCTGCAAAGCAGACATAACCGCCATCCAAGAAATGCGATGGGATGGGCCGGACAAAAAGAAGATTAAAATACTGCGACATCTACTACGGCAATTGCTATCGACGGCAAAAGCAGCGCTTATTTGGATGCGGATTTGTTGTCGGAGGCAGACTAAGACGAGAAGTCCTCAGCTTCTGGCATGTGAGCGAGCGCCTCGTAGCAATCCGCTTCAAGGCTAAATTCGCCAACATAAGCCTTATATGCGCGCATGCCCCCACAGAGGAGAAAGATGACGACACCAAGGATGCCTTCTAAGAGCTCCTCAACAAGACCTACGAGCAATGCCCTAGCTATGACATTGAAATTGTCCTCGGTGATTTTAATGCAAAGCTAGGAAGAGAGGGTATCTTTGGTGGAACAATCGGAAAATATAGCCTGCACAACACCACCTCCGATAACGGATTCAGGCTAATCGACTTTGCGGCGGGGCGAAACATTGTCATGGCTAGCACGCGGTTCCCACATCTCGACATACACAAGGGGACCTGGAGAACTCCTGATCAGTCAACAGTCAACCAGATTGATCACATTGCGATCGACGCAAGACACTCCTCCAGTATTATGGATGTCCGTACGTTCCGAGGAGCCAACATCGACTCGGACCATTACCTTGTTGTAGCCAAGGTACGGTTGTGGATATCCCAAACTACGCCAAGACAAACTAATGCTGTGAGAAAATTCGACGTCAGATGGCTTCAATCGCAAGAGATCGCCAAGTCCTTTTCCGATCGAGTGTAATCGTTAATCTCTTAAGAGGTCCAATGCCGCCAGCATCAAGCATCGAAGACCATTGGAAACACTGCCAAAACGCCATCAGAGATGCCGCTTCTGATGTGCTGGGTTTCACTCGTCCACCACAACGAAACCCCTGGTTCGATGATGAATGCCGGCAAGCACATGCAGCTAAGCAAGATGCATATAACGCGGCGCTGCTTAGAAAGACCAGAGCTGCTCATGAGCCCTATGAGCGGAAAAGGAGAGACGAGCACCGGCTTCTCAGGAGGAAGAAGAAAGAGCATGAGAAGCGCGCGACCGAGGAAATTGAGAGATGCTACTCCAGGAATGAGGTTCGGAAGTTCTACTAAAAGGTAAAAATAACATGCCGCGGAAACAAACCCCGAACCGAAGCCTGTAGAGATGAACAAGGGAACATTGTAGTAGAATCGCAGTCGATGCTGAGGATTTGGAAAGATCATTTCTGCAGACTGTATAACGGCGATGACGGACCAAATACCGCTGTCAGGCAGAATCAACCTTTCAACCTGGACGATGATGACCAACAATTCCGTCCACCCGACCTGGATGAAGTGAAGATAGCCATATCGAAGCTTAAGTCCAACAAAGCTGCTGGAGCGGATGGCCTGACTGCCGAGCTCTTCAAAGCGGCAGGCGATGACTTGGTAAGGAGCATACACCAACTCATTTGTAAAATATGGTCGGACGAAAGTATCCCCGATGAATGGAACTTCGGCATTATTTGTCCGATCCTCAAGAAAAGAGACCCTCTGAACTGCGCCAACTACAGAGGCGTCAGTCTCAGTGTGGCTTCAGGCCAGGAAGGTCGACCAAATATTCTAGGACAGAAGATCACCTTTGACAGATATAACTTTGAGGTAGTTAAGGACTTTGTCTACCTAGGCTCTGCTATAAATACAGACAACGACACCAGCGCTGAGATCAAGCGAAGAATAACTCTTGCCAACCGCTGTTTCTTTGGGTTATGAAGGCAATTGAGTAGCAAAGCCCTCTCTCGGACAACAAAAGTCACCCTTTATAATACCTTAATAATCCCGGTTCTGCTCTATGGCGCAGAGGCATGGACATTATCAAAAATGGATGAGGGTGTTCTTGGTTGCTTCGATAGAAAAATTCTTCGGGCGATCTTCGGTCCCTTCTGCATTGACGGTGAGTGGAGGAGGAGATACAACTACGAACTGTATGGACTGTACAGCGACATGGACCTTGCCAGAAGAGTGAAGATCCAAAGACTGCGATGGCTGGGTCATGTAGAGTTCATGGACACCAATGCTCCGGTCCGAAAAGTCTTCGAATCCGCCCCCGAGGGACAGCGCAGTAGAGGAAGGCCAAGACTCAGGTGGCGCACGCAAGTGGAAGAGGACCTCAGCCAACTTAGCGTGCGAAACTGGAGACAGCTAGCCAGGGATCGAGCTGGCTGGAGAAGCTTGTTGACCGAGGCCCAGGTCCACCCCGGACTGTAGCGCCACCTAAAGGAAAGTTCACCAAAATTATATCATTATCAACATCAATAAAAGGTCTCAAGATTAATTCAATAAACGGGCTTATCGGATTTGTAATTCAGGCGGAAACACATGCCATGTGTGCGCAAGTCTCATCCTCCATAAAGGAATCAAGGGTGTCCCCATCGATATACTCAAGAACAGTCAAGCAGTCATTAAAGCATTAGGTCCTAACCTTGCACTGTTTCAATGCACGACACAATGCATAAACTACCTAGAAATGGTTCGGCTTATTATTCAATCGGCCCTGTGCTGTTCTGTACTATAATATCCCAAATTCAGTAATTAACGCAATAATAAGGTGTTGGGGGACTCCGTATCTTAGGGCTTCGCTAGACTACAAGTACCATCAATCTCTTTCACAAAAAATAATATAAAACCTCCTACAACTCAAAACAAATCGGGCACAGCCACCTTTGATAGCACCTATTCAAAATGTGCCATATTCAGGAAACTAAATGTCATTTTTGCATGGAAGACGAAGAAAGTACGAAACACATTTTATATGAATGCCTAGGTCTAAGTAGCTCTAAGGAACCGGAAGATATTTAAAGTTAAAAAGTCAAGCGCATTCGAAAATTTGGTATGTCTACCGAATAACTCGGCATAGCTTGAGCTCTGGAGCAAAAACGGTTTCATGTGTTCCATTGCACTTAGAAACTAAGCAACAATCTTAAAGAGAAAAACGGAATATTCGGCAGCGTTTCACATGCTCGTTCGTTTTCCTCCCGAAATCCGGTGTTCATTTCTCCTCTTCTGATCGTATAGCTTCGGACGCAGCTCTGGTTCTTCTATACATCGCCGCTTTGTATGCATCCTACTAAGCTGAATGTGTCTTGCCAAGACTTGTAGTGGTAGAGTGAAACCTAGCACATTAGGGGCGGCATATCTGATGGCTTTTGACAACGTTGCCACTGATTTTCGATATTTGATGCTGGCGGCAAAGGATCTCTTAAGAGAACGATTTGGCAATCTCTTGCAATCTCTCTAGCCATTAGACGTAAAGTTCTTCATATTATTAGCTTGTCTTGGCTACAACAAGGTAATGGTCCGTGTCATCGAGCCAACTTTGGGCTATCACCTTTAATTCAAAAGAAAAAACTTTAAAGTCCAATTCAAACTCTTTTATTGTAACTCAGCCAACAAAGCTGTAGTTCCCAAAAATGTAATAAGGCTGATGATGACGAAATGGTGCCTTGCAAGCAATGTAAAAGATTGAGGCACTATGCTTGTGCAAAGTTTAATCCTGACAAATACGATACTGCCACTCCTTGGTTCTGCGAGGATGTAAGGTGCAAAATTCCCGAAGATAGGGTCAACCAGGATTCGCCTGTAGTTGGTAATGACCAATCGTCTATGGCAGGGCATGATGATGGTATAATTTCTGTCGAACTCCTCATCAAAGCAGCTTCGGTGGCGCAAGCAGCGGTAGCTCAAAAGGACAGTGAGCTTGTAGCTCTTCGGAAAGAGATGGCTGAAATATGCAATTGGCCAAAGCATCACCAGTTCGCGAAGAGCCAGTGACAGAGGAACCGGAGACATTAAAATCAGAAGTACATAATTAAGGAGATGCTGAGGATGATTAAAAGGATTCAAGAAAATCATAACTCGTTGTTGGATAACATGTTCCCGCACAAGCAATTGAAACCACTTCGCAACGTCGCCTCCAAACCAACACCTCAGAATGATCCCCCTGTCCCCGATGCAGACATGGCAAAATTACTGACCATCTTGAACCGAAGTATGTGTAAGAGTTGCCGTCCTTTTCAGGTCCCGACCGGCGAGAGTGGTCATAAACGAAGAAGTTCATAAATCGACGACAGTTGAGGGTCGATTGAGTTGTAAAAAAAATGTTTCTCGTCTTCACAAGGCGTTACATGGCGAGGTATATCAACTAGTAAGCGATCGTCTCAAGTACTCGTCAGATGCAGATGGCATTATGAATTCCTTGAGAACGATTTTCAGCCGACATAATGTTTTAATTCACAATCTGACTGGCGAATTGTTGCATCCCCCACGATTTTCTTCAAAGTGCGACCCTAAACTGCGGTTTTGGGTGATAAAATGCAATGGCTTCGTGGCAGTTATAAAATCAATGAATAGAGAGGAAGATATGGACAGTGATTATGTTTTGACGCGTCTTGCCTGCAAGTTAGAATCTAGCCTTTATCAAGATTGGGTAGGACGCAAAGCGCTGAATCCACGTGCCAACCTTGCTGATTTCTCCAAATTCGTTATGGAAAAAATTGTCTTCCTATCTCCCAATCTGCTTAGTCATTCTGATTTACCTCAATCAATAAAACCTGTCAATTCGGTGAAATCTTCAAATCGTTTATTGACTCACAAACCAGTTTCATCACGTGTTTCATCAGTTGTGTGTGCGCATTTTGGCCAAAAACATCGACTGAGTTAGTGCCCAGAATTTAAAGACCTGTCTGCAGAACAAAGGATGAAGTTTGTTAAGGACAAAGGTATGTGTTTTTCTTGTCTTGATCCAGAATTGGAGATCATGTCGTCAAAGGTCAGTATGTGATATTCTTAGGTTTAGGTTTAGGTCGCCTTCACCCTCTATTGCACCAGGCAGCTGCACAGAATAACTCCACCATGAAAATTTCCGCTGGCCCCTTGGAGCCTCTAAACGTGAGGATTCTTCTCGTACTTCGTTAGAGATCTCGGGCGTTCACAATCGCAAACGTCATCATGTAAAAAATGTATACACAGTCAAGAACCTCCATCTGCCAAGTTAATCAATCGACGCTACTGACTTGAGGTTTTTTTTATCCACACCTGCGAGGCCTGCCTCTGTCATTCTTTGGATGGGGGTAATATCTTTTTTGCAGTAGTCTAGGGCCGCGTGTGACCTAACATTCCTCGTGCATATCCGAAGTTCATTGTCCTTAATTCGTTTTTATGGTTTTTCCTTATCCGATGCTTGTTGCTGCTTCGTAGCTTTCGTCATTTTGCCATGGCCGGACAGTTATTCCAATGGCACAACCCCCAATCTGAACGGTCAGTTCAATTATAAATATACCTAGGTCGAGAGTCGGCTAGATCGAAGCCAGAAACCCGTTCAGGAATGTGAGCGCTGAGCTACAAATCTGGGATTTTGCATGTTTTATCCTCGTTTCCTTCTTACATATTGTGAAAATTTATTATATCTTCTGGGAAAAATGGCTAAGATACCTCGGCACTTCATTTACAAATCCAAGTTTATCGTAAATACTCGTATTAACCAATCGCAATTCTGTCACTTAAAGCCAAAGACCCTTTAGAAAAAAATAATATCCATCAGCATACCCGCTAATAAAACTATGTGAACGATGCAATATTCTGGACGAATCGGCGCCGAAGAAGGCCTAGGTCTATCTGCCAGCCAATGTTTGCATGCCGACACATCGATAACACTCGAATAGAAAATATTATGCTAGCTTATTGGACCGATTCAACGACTATTTGAAGGAAAAATGTCCGTATTTGAATAAGATGCAGGAAGTGCTCTTCTATTGGATGTCATAACGAAATTTCATTAATTGGGCATAGAACTGCCCATAGTCTGAAGCAACCTTTGCATTAAGCCCCAACCTAAAGAAAGAAGAAATCATTGCTCAAACAGTTACCTATTTTAGGGACCAACAAATCATATTTTTTGACCAGGATCAACAAATTGTTTTTTTTTTCCCCCTTTTGTTATATGATTCGGACTACAAAGGCTATAAGAGCCATTTATCAAGCTTTTCTCTTAAGTTATATGCCTTAGCCTCAACAACCTATTTGAATACAGGGTTCTAATTAAATTGTGTTGAATAGAAGGCATACCAGGAGAACGAGTGCCTAATTAAACAAATTAAAATAGGGACGATAGAAGAAAGGAACCAGTACTGACCTATTACGTAAGAGTATCATATATAGTATGTCCTGTGCAGCACATTTTTTCAGCATTTTCCTGCGTGACAACATTTTTTTATTTCCTGAACGAACTGTCAAGAATTACTTCTTTCAACGTTAGTACATTTATTTCGGTTTCAATTCCACATATCCTGGAAACAAAGCCCACCAGAAACATCAGGATCTATCACGGCCTCCAGAGGTTCGGATTCATGATGATTCCTAAAATTTATTTGTGATTCTAATCACATTCTACATCAAAAGGAGAACTACGAGTAATACTGTTGCTATTGACTCAGGTCAAACCTTGGGTTACAAATTGATTCTTTCGAAGTTTTTGTTGTTCTTCTTAGTGCAAACACAAAAGCCTTTTTTAGAGATTTTATATCCTACGTACGAGCAACTTATATCTTCCAGATATAGGTAACTTTTGAGCCCCCTAGTGCTATATACAGAATCCAGCGCCTAATCCAATATCCTACTTGGTTCATTCCAGAGTTTTATTCAAACCATGGGGATGCCAATGTATTACTTAATGAAATTGAAAAACACAATCTAGCAAACAACACTTTTACAACATTCCTTCTGGCAAAGTGTACTTGAAAAACATTCCAGATCTACCGAGAAGCAAAAAAAAAAAAGCAGGCAGAGGAACAAGGAAATACCAACCAGAAGCGATCGTAACTTTTTCTAGGTCAAATAAAAAAAAGCCCCAGGGAATCACTTCATTTCAGAGGCAACAACCATTCCAAATATAGGTACCGTACCAAAAATCCACCGAATAAATGTATATAGTACGAGTACATACGAGTATATGACACCCCCTAACACTCAATGAAGGTTTTGGCTACATTCAAACAGTACAAACTTTTAGTGGGTGGCGATGTAAGTATCAGGATATTCCCAATTCAACTCCAACCAACAACGGGAGCAGGAAAAAAAAAAACAAAATATAGTATAAACCACAGCAGTGTTAGGATTTATTGTTATTGATCCCTTGAGTTTTGCAACGATAGTGGTTGTACTCGTAAACACATCACCCAATGGAAGGCAGTTAACTGCCGCCCATTTTTTCGTCGTCCCTTCTTCCGGTATTCCCGAAAGTCAAAGTTGCCTTATTTATTGAGATTGAAAGCTATACATCTTCTTCTTCGTCAGTTGAAAAATGGTAAAACACTGGCACTCGAACTTGAACACGAACTCATACCCTGTGATACACAGGAAGACACAGGAAGACACAGGAAGAAATTCCCGAACGTGCCCATTTTGACATGGGTCGTATATTTCAGGTTTTTTTTTCTTTTCACGGTCCAGCTAGACGTCGAAAAAGTTGCCTTTCTTTCGACTGATGTCTCCATTATTCTGATGATAATTGACATATCAAGATAAACTGGAGATTTTCAATAATTCCTTTGCCATCGGTCCGTGGATAAACTTTTGTCCCCTAATGCCTTTTAAGATTGACGTGTTTTCCCAAAAGTTTACCAATATCACTTGGAAACTACAATAGTCTTCCAAAATTATGTCAAATATTCACACGGAACGAACTGATAACATCAACTCCATACGTAGTCAGTTGCCACCGGTTTGTTTATTATGCGCACGGGAAACGGACAGTACAAATCTAGCGGTTGACATGAAGTTTTCAAGGAAAAACAAACGAAAATAATTTTTGTTGTTAAATTAAATGAGCAGAAACTAAATGAAGAGAGCAAATAAATTAGTCATTCTGGTCGCGTTCTCTGTTTATAGATGTTTGAGTACTTAGATACTTTAACCGGGTCTCGCTGTCAACTTAATTTATGAACGAATTTGAAGTTTTACGGGCTGTGAGATTTGCGTATTTACAGTGCAACAACGCACATTTTCGAATCGTAGTTTGTTATGTTATTCAAAAAAATTTCCGCGGCTGTGGGCAAACGGTTATGACGTGGGTATAGCCAAAAAACTAAGAGCGGTATGACGTGCTATTTCGTAAGAAGACAACAGAAAATTGTGTTCAGGCTTCCGCATTATAATCTACGCAGCGGCATATTTTAATTGTCATTTGATGAGAACCCACGCAATGTCTAGCATTTTAAATACTTTGTTATTAAGTAACTGATATTCGTTCAGAACTTTTGGATAAATAAGAATATGCCGCTGGAACAGAAGCCAAACGCGGAATATATATAATAAGCATTAGTCGTAGAACATCTGACTCCGAGGTTGACCTATATCTCAGTCAACAAGCATCTCCAGCAAACTCGATCTCTTTGCTAGTCAATTGCCTTCTTAGCACAGAGATGCAACGGTTGGCAGGAGTTATTCTTCGTTGCATCTCAGCGTTGGTGTGGTTGCTAAATTTTTAATCCTCATTTCTCTTGAGAGAGACGTCTGTATTGGGTGTACTTTCCTCTTGACAGCATATACGTAATTCTGTCTCATTACTCGAGAAAGCGCCACTGAAATCACGCCCTTTTCTTCCGAATTTATCAATATCATCGGCGTATGCGAGTAATTGGACATCGATCTCAAGCTCGTAGGTTTTCTCTAAGATCTGCGGAAGTGTGAATATTTGGTCGATGGTTGACCTTCTTGGCTTAAAGTCACACTTATGTTGAGCTATCAGGTTGTTGATGTTCATATTATATTGGATATATAACTTAATTCGTGCGGTTTTTTTTTCAAAATTTGAACGTTTATTTAAGAAAAATATGTACAATAGTATTATTCAAAGTATTGCCCATCTGAAGCTATGACTTTTTCCCATCTTTCTGGCAATTTGTGGATCCCATCCCAAAAGAACTGCGCAGGCTTGGCAGCCAAGAATGAATCAAGCCAATTTTTGATATTCTGCTCTGAAGTGAACCGTATTTCAGTGAGGGCGTTCTGCATCGACCGGAACAAATGGTAGTCAGAAGGGGCAAGGTCTGGGCTATAAGGCGGGTGGGGTAAGACTTCCCATCCACTGTTTTCCAAATAGTTCTTAACCAAAATAGCAACGTGGAGCCGAGCGTTATCATGATGGAAAATTTATGCCTCGTGTCTGGTCGCATATTCCGGGCGTTTTTCGGCTACTGTTCTCTTCAAACGGATTAATTATGTTCGGTAGCGTTGTCCATTGATGGTTTCATCCGGTTTTAGCAGCTCATAATACAGCACACCCATCTGATCCCACCAAATACAGAGCGTTACTTTCGCGCCATGGATATTCGGCTTTGCCGTTGATTTGGCAGGTTGGCCGGGTTTCACATATGATTTTTGCGCTTGGGGTTGTCGTAATAGATCCATTTTTCATCACCAGTAACAATCCGATGCAAAAATGACTTCCTTTTGTGGCGTTCCAGCAGCATTTCGGACATGCAAAACCGCCTTTCAACGTCTCTCGGCTTGAGTTCATGTGGACCCAATTTCCTTGCTTTTGAATATACCCAGCTGCTTTTAAACCACTTTTGGCACGTTCGCTCAGCTAGCACGAAGACTTTCGGCAGCAGTTTTCTTCATATTAAAGTAATGAAGAAGAACTCCCCGCAAACACACTTTTTAAGGCACGAAATTCGACGTATTTGAGTGAAAAAAAAATATCGTTCTTTACGCTTCAAATGAATGACATATACTGAAATGACATACAATGACAGTAGCTTTCCAATGCATGTTCCAATGAAATAATAACAATGGAATAATACAAGTTACGCCATCTCTTAGCAAACCGCACGAATTAAGTTATAGACCCAATACAACAGATAAGATCTTGTAAGTGATGTTAAGAAGTCTTATCCCTCTGAAGTTGGCGCAGTTCATGAGGTCTTCTTTTCTTGAGGATCGGACAAGCAATGCTGATGTTCCATTCATTGAGCATACTTTCGTCCGATCATATTTTACAGATGCGTTGGTGTATGCTCCTTATCAAGTCATCGCTTGCCGCTTTGAGGAGCTCGGCAGTCAGGCCGTCCACTCTAGCAGCTGTTTTGGACTTCAGCTTAGATATTGCTATTTTCACTTCATCCAAGTCGGATGGACGAAATTGTTGGTCTACATCGTTGAAGTTGAAAGGTTCACTTGATATTCGGCTCGTCATCGCATTATACAGTCTACAGAAATGCTCTTTCCAAGGCCTACGACTACGTCGAGTCGGCTACGACTCTAATGCGATGTTCCCCTGTTCGCCTCTACAGGCATCGGTTCGGAGTTTGTGTCCGTGGCATGTTTTTTTTTACCTTTTGGTAAAATTTCCAAATCTTATTCCTGGAGTAGCATCTTCACCGTATATCCTCGACCGTGCGCTTCTTGTTTTTTGCCTGAGAAGTCAGTGTATTCTCTTCCGCTCATAGAGCTCGGGAGCAGTTCTTATCTTTCTACGCAACATGGCTTTGTATACATCTTTCTTAGCTGCATGTGCTTGCCGGCATTCGTCATCAAACTAGGGAAACGGTATCTCTTATGGCTTTTTGGCAGTGCTGATATTGGTTTTCGATGCTTAATGCTGGCGGTAGTAGACCTCTTAAGAGGTTAGGAGAGACTCGAGAGATCGCGCAGGATATTTTCTTTTAATCTATTTTCTTCACACGGTGCTTTTGTTTCGCGCTGCTATTTGCCACGTTTACTGCTGCACGAACTCATTATCATATCAAGAGCTCATTTTCTGCGATGACTGATAGTCTATAGTCTGTAGCCTTTCAATGAATTAGCAGATGATTGGTATCGAGGTGAAGTTTCAGTATGTTTTCGAAGATGGATGGATCGAAGATGGATGATCCTACTTGTTTAACATACCTGAGGCTAGCATCATAGAAAGGTTGTCGTCGGTCAATAATGCTTCCTTGGTATTCTGTCGCCTGGAGTATTGACATTTGCATCTTGTCTATAGATACAACAGGTTAAATCTTTAAGTCGGTTTTGGCTTCTTGAAATATTCAAAGACTCAGCTCGATGTCTCATTGTAGGTATTTTGAAACTTCGCTCCATCAGGAACTTGATTAACCTGAGCCCAATTTCAGAGATGGTGACTATATTCCCAATCTGTCCTAACAAAGATGGTCTCATTTCCCAACTTAGCAGTAAATCATTAAAGATGATTTTAACGTCATGTTGAGCATATTTCGTATTTGCCTGGTCAAGGAGCTAGCAGAAGACTTCGAAATTTCTTGCCTAAGTCTTCCTCTGATGAAAAATCCACTTCTTTGTGACTGCAAAATCACATTTCTCCATCCTTCTTGCCCAATTCATCTCGTCGCGCACTTGTTAACGGCTTCAGGCCTCCGCTTATTGTTCCACTAGATTTGAACTCTTAAGTTCTATGGGGTCGTCAATAGTACGGTCATCCATATATAAAGTTAGTTCTTGCCTCACACTCCGCTTAACCGCTAGATCTTTTAGAATATAGTTCCAGTAACCCACTATGGGGTGCTGATGTTGGTTGACCTTACATTCTCCCAGGACCTACTGTACTCGTATGTCTACTATTAGGTTTCCATGCCTGGCTAGATAGGTTTCTTATCTCAATATCTTCGTCGCATTCATCACGATCACGTATTGTTCTGCATTATTTTTGTAGAAAAGTTGAAAGTTCTCCAAAGACTGTAGTTTCGCAAAATTCGGTGTTTCCACTTTGGCCAATAGCGTTGCATTACTTTGCTGATATGTGTTGTGAAACCAGGGTTTTCATTGTAAACGCTAAAAATAACTTATCGTACTGGTCCTCTAGCCTTTTCAAGTTTATTTCAGGCTTTTGCATCATAATTAGACGTTAGTGTAGTCTATCCTTATCCATATTTTAGAAATATGTATGTTTCGAATTATTGTCATAAAATTATTGTATACAGCGTGGGCGAAGGAAATTTAGGGAGAAAGAAAACAGAGACCCCGATGTTCGTTGATTTTAAATGTAAGCAAATTGTAATGATTAGGAAATAGAGCGCTCAGCAGGGCATTCCATAAGCGAGTTGTACGGCGCTTAGAAAAAATCTCGATATTTTAGAGAACATACGAAAGTGGAATTAGGAGTTAACTGGCGAAGATTCATAGCGAGACAGGTCTTTTGGTGAACCGTTTGAAGGGACGGAATGCCACTGGCTAATTTAGTGGAGCACTGATGGTGAAAATGGCGATAAAACAAGGTGAGACAGGAGACATTATGTCGGTTTTCTAGGCTGTAAGTTTTCTGTGTAATATTGGTATCACCTATAAGTTTTATCGCAGGGTTTTGAATCTTACCTAGAGAAAACGCAGAGGTCTTTGGGGCACGTTTAAAGATCAAGGTATGCTCGATGTCAGAGCGATTGGTCTGTGTTACGAGAATCATCATCCTGTGGATAAAGAAGAATAGATTTATGACCAAAAACACTTCATGTAAGTAGATCATCTTGTCTTTGCCTGATGTCCTAAGCAGTCAAAACGTGCCTAGATTTAAATTATACGAGGGTTGTCTGAAAAGTTTCCGACCAAACAATGATACAAGAAATTTTATCTCAAATTTTTTTTTTATTTTTCTACATAGTCTCTTTGTAACTCTACATACTTCTCCCAGCGGTGCTCCCAGCTCTCTAACCCGTCCAAATAGTACTTGGCGGTTTTCTCTGCAAAATAATTACGAAGGTGAATTATTTGACAAAAATCTCTATCCTCCGAGCATAGTTTTTAGATGAGGAAACAAAAAGAAGTCGCTTGGGGATAGATCTGGTGAATAAGGTGGATGGTCAAGCAGTTCCATCCGTAACTCATAGATTTTCGCCATGGCAACCACTGAGATGTGAAACGGAGCGTTGTCTTGGTCAAACCGGATTTACTTTTTTTGGAGCCGGCTCGCCCTTTGCAGTCCACTGTTCTGACTGAATTTTTATTTCGGGCGTATAATGGTGTATCCAAGTTTTCATCTACAGTAATTAATCGGCGCCAAAACTCGGATTTATTGCGCCTAAACTGCGCCAACAGAGCGTTGGAAATGTTGATTCGAACACGTATTTGGTCTAACGTAAGCAAAAGCGGCAGCCAACGCGCGGACAGCTTTCTCATGCCTAAATCTTGATTTAATATGTAACAAACACGTTCTTTGGACATTGTCATAACCTCCACTATCTCTCTCACTTTAATTCGGCGGTCGTCTACCACCATTTGGTGAACTACAGCAATGTTATCGTCAGTGGTTTCAGTTCTTGGGCGTCCAGAACGCCAGAACGTTATCATCTCCCAAACTCTTATGGCCACGTTTAATTTCAGCTGCCCAAAATTTCACTGTGGTAAATGATGGTGCAGAGTCCCGATACACAAAGTCCAACTCATTATTTATTTGCGTAGGCGTATTGCCTTTCAAAAACAAGAATTTAACAACAGCTCGATACCCAATTTCTTCCATTTTCACAAAAACACTCACATCGACTCACTCAAACGACTGTCAACTAAAAACTGTGCGTCCAAAATGATTGAAACTTCGGTAAGTAACTGTCGAAAGATGGACAACTAGCATTCATTAGTTTTTATTGACGAGTGCCGCTATCTTTACGTTGCAGTCGGACAATTTTTCAGACAACCTTCGTATATCTTGGAATTCATAAATATGTATATTTGCATCTTTTCCGCTTTACATCATGTCTACATCAAGATGATTGATTGATTCGGTTACAAATATTTAATAAACCTGCAATGTGAGTTGGAAAAACTCAGTTTTTATCAAAAACTGTTTGGAAAATAAAGCAGACCTACACCCCTTGTGGCACCTTTCAACACAAATCAGAATTAAGGCAATTTTTCTTTCGAAATTCTCTTCAACAAACCCCCATTCTTAAGGCAAACAACCCTATAATAACATCATTATCAGTAAATCACCCTCGCCTTTTACCTTAACCAAGCGAAAAAAAAAAAACAATTTCTTTGAACCATCCACATCCTCCCGTCATCAATCGCACAAACCATCCATCGTTCGACCAATCTCATAAACAGTTGTTATCAATCTCACACCACCCTTACTTTAATGTAGTGGCAGTGATGGTGGTGTTGGTTGGGATGGTGGCAGCAGAAATCTACCATTAAAAATCCGTTTTCACTTCATCGAGTCCTTTCGTCCGATCGTCCGTATCCACGCAAAGATGTTCAACTTTTGTCCATGTTGTATGAAACTTATTAGTCTGTCAATACCGTAGCTGTTAAGCTGATGCCGACTGCCTTGGTGCGGGTGGATTTTTGATATTAGCCATCAGCTTGAAAAAATTTCCATGGGTTATTGGTCTCCTCCTCCAGCATTATTTCAATCGCATCTGCTAACGGAATCAATTTTTGAAAATATTTTTTCAAATCTCTGATGAAATCCAAATGAGTTTTAGTAACAGTTTTTGTTTTTTTGAAACAAATTTCATTTAACATCATCATCAACCAGGGCAAAACCCTCCCCCGAGGATACTTTCCAGTTTTATTACTTTTCCTCTTTGACCTTAGTTTAGCGATTTAACCAACCCCAAGCCGTAAAATCGTAACGTATCCGTAAATACTTTTCGCTTTGCTTCTTAATTCGTCCTCCTGGCCTTATATCGCGCACGTGATGGGAGAGATTAATGTGCTTATATACACACACACACACTTTCGTATTACATCATGTGTGGCACTGTGGCAGTCATTAGCATTTTTATCGCCACTTTACTATACCGTTGTGTGTAATTAGTACCATCGCATTAAATTAGCTTTAGCTTTGCGGTAGTACGAGTTGGTGGCGTCCACCGCCACCCCACAGTATTTTTCTCTGGGAAAACTTCTTCTCCGATGGAACAAATCTTGGCTCGTTACACGAGCATCAACATTAAATTTTAAATTTCCAAGACTTTATTCAGAAAGTTAACTCTACCTAGGTAGGTAGTACTCGTATGGACTTTTAGAGTAGCTAGAGTAACCCATGTGCAGTCGGGAAGAGAATGACTGGTCCTTTCGTCAAGCTCAATTTCCATTAGAAGCGTGTATGCACTTTTCTTTAATAATTCCGCTTCCTTCAACGTGTGTAATGAGTTTCGTCGTTTCGTCATCATCGTTTTACTTCGACGTCCGCTTCTGCCCTATTCGGCTGCCATTGCCATTGTATGTGGCTATACTCGTATTCACAGAAAATCATCTTAAGGTTATGCCTCAAAGGTCCTACATATAGGATATCTGTGTTCCAGTAAAAACCGAGTTTAGTTAGAATTTTAAAGTTTGCCTGCGCCATATGAGTATGGTATACTGGCACTATCACCGGCACTGGTTCTGGGAATTTTCTTTGATACGAGTATGTATGTGCATACTCGTATATATATAGGTCGGTTGCTCACTAAAAGGATGAACAATGAAGGGAGTATGAAAACGAGCTTTCCAAGCCATACTATGACTTAATGGCTAAGGGCTGTTTTTAGAATGAAATTTCATCCTTTCATTGTTGTTGGCTGTACATACTCGTACTTGTATATTGTACAATATTTCCCTTTTTTCCTAGTTTTCGTTTCGTTTAAACCCATTTTCTCTTTCAATTTTCGCTTCCTAGTGCTCTTGATAGTTAAGGTAAAAGTATAATAGGTAAGTGGGTAGCTAGATAGTTATACTAAGAAGCATTCTTGTTCATCCGAATCGGGGGAATCGGGTCATGTGCACAGGAAACTATGGCATGGGGAGTTTTTTTTTACGAGCCCAACATAAGATTGAGTGCACAGCTTCGTGTGTTTTCGTCGTCATCGTCTAGTTGAGAGGCAAAAAAAAATTCATGCCGCAGAGTGATTAAGGTTGCAAGCTCTGTAACAGTGAATAATCATAGGGAGCTTATAAAGAATTCACCAGAAAATTATAAAGTAGTGGCACAAATGCAGCGCAAATTAAAGTGTTTTACTGTAGCCCACCCTATTAAGTGGCCAGCAGAGAATTGAAATGACTTTTCAAGGATACGAGTATCTACGAGTAGGTACATTCATTCCTGTGGGCCTCGTAAAGGCACTACGATATGCTGGGGTTTTAAAGTTTTCAGAAAAGCTTTTTTTTCCGATGCGTTTTCACAACCTTGTGAACTTCACTTTTCAAGACCTTTTCTGTCAATCAATTGATAGCAGCGATTTCTCTGTTGGAGGTCAATAAATGCACTCAAATCTCCGAGCATAAGGTATAGTATAATGCTTCCTTACTCACATGGTGTTTTAAACCCACGCTCTGATCTTGCTTTGTTTAAGAATAAAAGATTTTTTTAGAAAATTCTATCTGTTGCATAAAGAAGCCATCCACTGGCACCGCTGTTGTCAGTTTCTTGGCTTCGAAAGAACGATATGCCTGGGAATAGGGTAGTTTTCCGCCAAAATCATCCACCATAATAAGGTTATATCAGGACAGAAATTTTCAAGCTTAAATGCTACAATTTTTCGAAATTTACCATCTGCCCGATCCAAAACAAAGGAGATTCCCTGAACTCTGCTAACTATAAATGAATTGGTCTGCACAACATCGCATACTCGTATGTAATCCGGTCTGCAGGATTAAGTAAACGCCTAAGACAATTTGTCAATAGTTTAACTAGGCCCTGTCAGTGTAATTTTAAACCAAAAATTTCCACGGAGATGTAAGAAAAGACCAGGAGCCTTAAATCGATGTACAGCATCTCTTCATCGATCTTTTACCTCGTAGATGACATTGACATAATGGAAAGAATACAGCGAGCTCTAAATGGAACCTTTTACTTACTTACAGTCCGGGGTGGACCCGAACCTCAATCAATCAATCAGCTGCCTTGCGTTTCGCACGCTAAGCTGGCTGAGGTCCTCTTCCACTTGCCCTCGGTCTTAATGTACTGCACTGTCACACTTTTTTCGAACCGATGCATTGGTGCCCATTTGCTCTACATGACCCACCCATCTCAGTCGTAAGATGGGTGGCTAGGTCGATGTTGCCTTGCAGTCCGTTCAGTTCGTCGATGTACATTCTCTTCCAATCACCGGCAATACAGACGGGACCGAAGATTATTCAAAGAATTTTCATCTCAAAGCAGCCAAGAGCACCCTCATTCATTTTTGATAATGTCCATGCCTCTGCACCATAGAGCAGCGCTGGGATTAGTAAGGTCTTATTAAAATTACTTTTGTTGTTCTAGAGAGGGCTTTCCTTGTCATTTGGCTTCTTAGCCCAAAGAACCAGCGATTGGCAAGAGTTTTTCTTCATATGATCTCAGCATTGGTGTCATTGTTATTTTTCCTAGAATATTTGGTCGACCTTCCTGGCCTGAAGCCACACTGAGACTGACGCCTCTGTAGTTGGCGCAGTTCAGAGGGTCGCTTTTCTTGAGGATCGGACAAATAATGCTGAAGTTCCATTCATCGGGGATACTTCCGTCCGACCATATTTTACAGATGAGTTGGTGTATGCTTCTTACCAAGTTACCGCCTGCCGCTTTGAAGAGCTCGGCAGTCAGGCAGTCCGCTCCAGCAGCTTTGTTGGACTTAAGCTTCGATATAGCCTTCACTTCATCCAGGTCGGTTGGACGGAATTGTTTTTCATCAACGTCCAGGTTGAAAGGTTGATTCTGCTTGACAGTGGTATTTGTTTAGTCGTCGCCGTTATACAGTCTGCAGAAGTAATATTTCCATATCCTCAGCATCGACTGCGACTCTGCTACGATGCTCCCTTGTTCGTCTCTACAGGCTTCGGTTCGGGGTTTGTGTCTGTGGCATGTTTTTTTACCTTTTGGTAAAACTTCCGAATCTCATTCCTGGAGTAGCATCTCTCAATTTCCTCGACCGCGCGCTTCTCATGCTCTCTCTTTTTATCTGGCGTTCGGCTCTCCTCTTCTGCTCATAGAGCTCGTGAGCAGGTCTAGTCTTTTTTTGCAGTGCCGCATTGCGTGCTTTTTGCTAAGCTGCATAATGCTAGCCGGAATTCGTCATCAAACCAGGGGTTTCGTTGTGGTGGTCGAGTGAAACCCAGCATATCAGAAGCAGCATCTCTGATGGCCTTCTGGCAGTGTTGCCACTGCTCTTGGATGCTGGCGGCAAAAGTCCTCTTAAGATCGCAAAATATTTGATGATCTCTTGCGATTGAAGCCACCTGACGTCGAAATTCCTCACAAAGTTAGCCTGTCTTTGCGTTTTTCGGGGTATCCGCAACCGTGCCTTGGCTACAACAAGGTAATGGTATGTATCGATGTTGGCTCCTCAAAACGTTCGGACATCCATATCACTGGATTGGTGTCTGCGTCGATGGCAATGTGGTCAATCTGGTTGACTGTTGATTGATCAGAACCAGAAGCTCTCCAGGTCCATTTGAGAATATCGAAATGTGGGAAGCTCATGCTAGCAACGACTATGTTTCGCCCTGCCACAAGCTCGATCGCCGAGGACAATTTTATCGTCATAACTAGTGCATTGCTCCAACAGCCCCTTGTGAGGGAGTGCGAGCATATAAGCTAATTTTGATAAATTTAACTCTGGTACGAATTGCTACGAGGCGCTGCCCGGAATCTCAAGACTTCTTGCCTAAATTCGTCTTCCTCCATCCCATCGCATTTCTTAAATGGAGGTAATGTATGCTTTGCAACAGTCTAGATCATCCGATAGTTGTTCGGCTGCACGTGACCTGCACGAACTTAACATTCTACATGCATACCCGAAGTTTGTTGTCCTTAATTCGTTTTCCTGGGCTGTCAACAGTAGATCGGTCGTATCCTAGCCTGGTTATTGCTTCGTAACTTTCAAGTTTTTCCTAAACTAGGCAGTTATGCCGGAGACACAACCATCAATCTGGATGGCCAGTGAGAATCCATTTCTGAATTAAGTTAAAATTCATGTTGGAATGTTGAAATCTGTTTACTTGTCCAGAAACCTAAGAAATGTTTTTTGGTTTTATGCGATCATTAAAAGTAATTTTAAAATATTCTGGCTTCATCGGCTAGGTGTAGGTAGAGTCCTTAACTGAATGGAGGTATCTTCAAAAGAGTTCCCATAGTCTTTGTCATGATTTTCAAACAATACATAGAAGCTTAATTGAGTGTAACTTAGAAATCAACGCACCCAAATCACCTGGAAATGGGATAATGTTTGCTTTACAGTTCAGAGGAAATAAACCAAATCCAGGTTAATCTGAACGATATATCGTTACTGGCTGTCAACATCTGGTATTTGACATAAATTGCCTAAGTCTCAAAATCACCATCTGAAGTACCTTCCACCACCAGAGAAGATAAAGAACCAAAAAGTTGTTCTTCCCTTAATGACTTTCATCAGGATCACACCTTCATGTTACAACAGCGGAGGTTCTACGTTGTTTTTCGTTACACTCCATCGCCACAAACCTCTTGACTAACCCAGGTGTTAACATTTTCCAACCTAACAACCCCCAAAACATTTACCCAAAAAGGAACTTTCAATACAACTTTAGCTTCAACTTTTTTCAATAGCCAAAGTAGTAGTACCATACCAACTAAAAGCCAACAGAATCAAGAATACAAGCAAAAAGGGATAAACTCTCAGCAACCATCTACTCGTACGCCAACGGTGACAGCAATAGCGACAAAGGCTAAAGAACTTTTAACTTAAAAGGATATCACCCATATAGAATGGGTATGAGTACAGTGTTGGTGAAAAGGACCACCCTTAGTGCTTAGGAGTTTTAAAAACATGAAAACAAAAACTCTTCCATTGCTTGGATAAAACTTTTACCATGGCACGCCCAATTCTTGCACGAAAAACTTAAACTTAATTATTGACTAGACCAGGTGTATGTAAAGCGAAAGTATCTATGTCGAAGTCATTGTTTAAACCGTCATTTACGTGCTGTTCTAGTGAACCTTGTAAGAACAAGTTTACGTAATGCACTTGATTATGCACTTCCTACTATAGGTATATCGCTGGGATATGTATTTATAACATGACAGGGCCTAAACAACTCTGTTTTTATCCTAGTTCTCCCCAAAGTCAGTGTTGTACAAGGGACTGCAGATATCTAGTGATGGAAAATTCTTTTAAATCGATTAATATTCAGCAGAAGCAAGTTGTCAACTAATTGATTTTTCTTGTAATTTCCAAAGTGGTTACTGAATAATTGATATCGCGATAACGTCGCATAAAGTCGCACTACGATGCCCATGCCCATGCCCATGGCCACGTCATCAGTACACCATCTCGCCATCTAAGCGACATAGAATGATGGAGAAAGTTTTCGTCCTGTCTGATGTCAGTGCGCCTTACGACACTATGACTACTACTACTGAAATAGAAGACGCTTCACAGACCAAGTTTAACTATGAGGATGAAAAAAATAGCAAAGTATCCCCAAATTGTCCCATCAACTTTCCGGATAAAAAAGTTTCAATACGATCTTTCGAGAGTCCCCATTTCCATTTCTATTCGTATTTACCGACTAAAGGGGAGGTTAATGAATTTTGTATTCCCGCCAATGATGGTTCTGGGTAGTCGTCAACTACATAGTGTACCGAGGCTGCTCTTTAAATTTGTAAGATGTTTATTCTTAGACGAAAGACAAATATCTTACATAATCCCGAAATCCAGAAGGAGAGCTTGCAGTAATTAAAACCTTCAAACGAAAGGAACAAAAAAAATGAAAAAAAGAGGATAAAACGACGCTCGAGGGTGTCTCAAGTGTTAGTGGTCGTATTCGTAACTCTGTTTTCGTCTTCGTGGACATGGAAGGATACGCTGTGCGCTTGAAAAAGTTATGAAGTGCTATTACATGAGATGGCAGCTGAATTTCTAAAGACAGTGTCATTCTGCCAGGAGGCAAACAGTGGGGATATTTAATCATTGCTGGCGTACGTTTTTTTTTTTTTTTTCGAAAGGACAATCAAAGTATATCGCCTGTGTAATTGACTCTTAACAGCAGATGAACTTCAAGTAACGACAAACAACGAAGTCAAAGAAGACGAAAGAATGAAATCGAATTAAATTGTTGATGTGCACGGAATACAAATTTGATCAGACATACATTTGCGACGTGAAAGGCACTTTGGTTTCTGGTGTATGGTGTGCGGTTCATTTGTTTAAAACTGAGAACAAACTGCACTCCTTACTTTCAAGATAGAAAGCTTGGAGTTGTAAGACATTTAGAAAAAGTTATAGCGATCATATGTGATATATAGAGTGCTTTCAAGAGTTCAGGCTGCTGCGCTACAGCCGCAGCTCTGCTGCAAATTTTTTTTTTACTTTTTCTCCAAATATTCTCTCGTCTGCAGCTTAAAATTTGAACAGTCGGCTGCGCTGAACTGAAAGACTCATAGGTAACTTCTGTCAAAATAAACGAAAGACGTCATTAAAATTAATATTATTAAATTCTCTTTTAGGGCTTTTGTCTCTATCTCGAAACAAAAGCCAACATTACAGAAACTACGATCTTTGTTTAAGTTGTTTATGTTGTGCAGCCAGAGCAGCCAGAAAAAATTGCTGCAGGAAATGCGCAGCGCTGCCGTTACTATCGGAATATTTGAAAGCAAGGATGCACGTAGGCGCCTTTAAGTCTGAATATTTGAACAGTCAGCTGCCCTATCTGTGCAGCCGGCTGAATTCTTGAAATCACCCATAGAATAGAACAGGTTAAATCAGAATCTGCTATGAACGTGCAGCAGTCGACAGTGCTAATTTTTAAATAGAGCAGATGATTGTGCAATTAAAACATTTAACCTCCTATTACTGATGAAGCACAAAAGGGAGGATTTAGCTGCGAAAGCACCCTTAAATTACAAAGTAGGCATGATGCATTGAAAAGCATAAACAAATTATTTTTGACTCGAATATCGAATTATTGGCATCAACAACTGCTTACATGCAATCAGATAGCTAGAGAACGTCTTAGATTCAGCGTCTGTTTTGTTATAGATCTGTCTATCAGCTCGTGATCGATCACTTTGTCAAAATACTCATTAAGGCTGAATTCTGCGACAAAGAGTGTTTCTGCTAGCTCCTTGTCAAAACAAATGGGCAGTGTCGTAAGTCGATTAAGGTTATTCTCATGCTACAATATGAAAAGAGACATTTTTGGTTTCACAATCGTAAAATCAAGGCCTACATACACTAAATCTGGAAACGAAATTGTTCTCGCCTGATAATAAAAGAAAACATCAAATCAAATTGATCATGTAGTTATCGACGCAGGATACCTTTCTAGCATTAAGCATGTCCAAAAAATTCGGTAAATTTAAGCTCGAGCTTAAAAAAAAGGAGCCGATCAACATGTTGCGGTTACATTTTCCATTCACTGTAACTGTCTCTCCAGTCTCATCTTCGAAAAAGTACGGGCTAATAATTCCGCCAACCTATAATCCGCAACCGAATGATTGGTTATTCATGAATCTCGTATGAGTTTTCCGGTCCACAATTTTGACAATTTTGCTTATACATATTGTTGACGAACCTGGCATCACTTGCCAACCTGAAGCAGGCCAGCCAACCAGGGAGATGGATGTGGAACACCAAATATGAATGTGGAACCTATTATTGTCCAACACCAAAAGCCAAGACCTTGGGCTGACCTTCTTTCACCATCACGATTGAAGAGGAAGAAGTTTATTTTTTTATCCAATTACAGTCTGAAGGATTAGAAGTAGAAACGTAGAAATATTGAACTGAGACACATTTGTAAGAATTTTACTCATATAAATACATGTAAATAAAGTTGTAAATTTTTAGGGAATTTTAGTCCGATATCAACGATATCCGACAAATAAAGATCAAGGCTTAAAATGTGTGTTTTACTTCAACACATATACGAGTACTTACCCATCCATTGATAATTTTTTTTTCCCTATTATCACTCCACTTGGGAGCAAAGGGCTTCCACATGGCATCTCCATCTCACTCGGTTGGTTGCAGTTATCTTTACACTGTTCCAAGTGAGGTTGAGTTTTCCTAGTTGTAGGAGTATCAGTCGTCTCCGGGTGTTCTTGGGACGGCCTCTGGAGGGTTCTACTCTAACGCCATTCTGGTAATGCTGTCGGCTTTTTCCCTGATGGTATGTCCGATCCATTTCCTTTCTTGTCATTTCCTAAAGATCCACGTTCCTGATGATGTTTGGCCAGAATATTCGACATATGGTACGAAGAAATTTTTTGTATGATGTTTTTGGAAATCAACCAGGTTTCGCTGCCATATATCAGTACTGATTTGATACATGAGTTGAATATTCTGAGCTTCGTGTTTCTGGAAATCTGGGAACTACTCCATATAGGTCGTAATTGGCCGAATGCTGCTCGTGCTTTACGAAGTCTGTTCCATTGATAACAATCTAATTCAATGAAAACTTCAACCTTAAGCAATTGAATTACACTAGCTCACCTTTTATGACTGCTTAAGGTTTACAGCTTACCATCGCCGAAAACCCGCCCTAAAACCAGACTGTTTGGGATAAAGCAATTAGCAACATTTACATATTTTATTGTCTGATTAATTAAGAGTTTTTCAATAACTTTTGATTGGCATACAAAGATGCTGATGGGCTTATAACCGCCCGGATAAATTGAAATAACTTTAGCCATTTTCAATAATTGGGGAAAAATTAAATAGCGATACAATGAATTATATGATTACAAATAAGTGATACAATAAATTTTACAAACCGAATTGGGATTCTTTCGTCTGAAAAGACCTCGAAAGTGTTGAATGTCGATCCGCATTGACTATGATAATAATAAAGAAGGAAACTTCTATTCACTCCATCGAGTTCTACACTAAGAAAGTAGCTTTTTACTTGGTTAGAATGAAGGCAATTGTCACAGGTGGAGATACCAATATTTCCTAAATCAAGCGCGGCTATCCCATATCACAATTTTCCAGAATTATTTTGAGCAAGGGCAAAATCAATTAAATTACCAGTTGCAAAATTGCAACAAGACGGTGAGTTATTTGAAAATACTCGTAAGATTTATTTAAATTTCATTATTAAGGAAAGTAACAAATTTTTCAAGTACATTAAATGCTTTATTTGTTCGTCTTTTCGGGCCGTTAATACAGTTAGTGAGAGCTCTCACATTTACCTCTGGTTCTTCTAAATATGCGTAATAAGTAGTGCCGCATCGTTTTGTTCTTAAAAAATTATGTAAAGTACAAGTTTTTTTACAATTAAGTTGGCAGTTTTAACGTTAACTTCAATAGGTCTAAGGTATACTCTCCATTTGTTGGCTAAGATTCCAAAGGCATTTTCAACTACTCGTCTTGCTCTGGAAAGCGTTTCATTATACTTTTTCGTACGGTTGTCTGTTCTAGACTGCCTATAAGGAAGAAGAAGAGGAAGTGCCTCATCTCCTATGAAACCATAATGACAAACTTCATTTTGCCTCGAGATATTTTGTGCTTCTGGAATATTCATTGAACTATGTTCAAATCTTCCACCCATTATTGAAGCTTTAAAAATTCCACAGTCACTGTTTTAACCGTATTCCCCAGTCTGATATTCGCGGCCAACAATCGCTACCTATAAGAACAATTGAAAATTTTTTGAGGTAGCAGAAATAATTAGAGAAGCTATTTTGTGGGCACTTTACACTCACGTAAATGCAATTAGGGAACTTCCATAAACCTTCAAATCCTTTGGCAGACTTCTCCCACACTTGCTTAGAAGGTTCAGGCATATACACGCGTTGCATTCGCATACATATTGTTTTGTAAACTTCGTTTACTATCTGCCCAACTGTTGAAAATCCTACGCGATAATTGTGTCCTATTACAGAAAATGAATCGCCAGCCGCAAGAAATCTGTAAATGGAAAAATCTTTGAGATATATATGACAAAATTCTGAGAAGTACTAAAACGAAAACAGGTCAAGCCAAAAACTGTAGCAGTTGGCACTGGGCAGCAGCATTTTAAGGCGTACCCGGTATTTGCAGAAACCGTTTCAAAAATTTACAGACACCAACTTTGATGATTCTACAAATAAGCGCAATGAGGATGACCCAGTCTTAGAATTACTAGATTTTCCAGCATCATCATCAGAATCATTAAGTAGAGGTAGACAAATATTGGTAGAAGACCCTTTTGCCTCGACCGCAATCACTGCACAACAACGACATGACTCTAGCACACCAAAAAAATGTGAGACCCAAAAAAAGGAAAACAACCAAGATGTGTTAAAAAAAACAAAGACACCGGGATGTGGACTCTACTGAGTTAATATTTTTGGGCTATGCTAAAACTGTCAAGTCTTTTTCGGTTGAGTGGCAAGCTATCACGAAAATGCAAATAGCCAAAATTATAATGGAACAAGAGCTACAACATTTAGAAAAGATATACTCGTAATGCTCTTCGTCACAATTTTATGAAGAATTCGGACCATCTACAAGTACCTCTGCTGTACTAAGCACATCGAATTATTCACCTTCCGAAAACATCCAAATTTCTGGATTGGTAAAAAATTCATGCTTACACATCATCATTTAATCCTTAAAAACGGGTAAAAACGTTTCGCGCTTGGTGTGAATGGGTAGTAGTTTCCACTACCGCTTCTGCTCCCGTTCCCGCGTTTCACTTTGGTTTGAGCAATTATTAAGAGGGGAGATACATATTGACTAGTGAATTTTAGTCAATTTTGATAAATTTTTTTTTTTAAATAATTCATTCGATGTTTTTGAAGCTTGGCGTTGCCCATAGACAACATTTGTCGGGAATGGTATATTTTTTTTTACTAAGCCAATATATTTTTTTATGCATATTTAAGTTCTCTGTTTATTTACTCTCATGTAGGCGATGGCGATGGCGATGGCGATGGCGCGATAGTTAGCTCATTGGACTTTCACGCAGAGAGTCTGGTTTCGATTCCTGGCTGGGTCACCAACAATTTTTCAAATCGCCATCACCCTTGCCTACGAAAAGCTTCTAAGGAGTGGCGTTCGGACTCGGCGATAAACCGTAGGCCCCGCTCAGATGTGACAAAAATGACAACATGAGCAACACAAATGAGTGTCAAGAAGCTAGGACATGGCCCATACCGGGCCGCCAGCACCACAGTCCTTTTTGTTTTTTTGTAGGCTAATAATATTATTTTTAAATGTATGATTATATATTTTATTTATTTTCATGTATGGAAAGACGTCGCAATTAGAAAATTTGGATCGAGGGTATCCTGTCTTGCAAAGTGTGCATCTGCCTTTTGAGCCCCATTGAATCCAATATTCGGTTCTGTCATATCCTAGAGCCTAAGGAGGATCCGCGACATACATCCCTCCAGATTTTGGGGTTGAAGAGTCTGAAAGAGCTAGTGATGTTGGACCTGTGGAATGTGGAGACACATCATTTGCGCCAAAACTAAATATAAGCTGAGGTGGACGTCCTCTCTTTCTTGAAGAAACTTCATTTCTACATCGAAGCAGTTCGTGAGCAATGGTTAGTTGAAAATTGATAAGAGACATGTGCCTTTTTTCATTGTGGGTACACTTCGAGTCTCTACGGTATAGAAGTCAACTATTAACTACCGCCATATTTATACACCAGAAAACAATGCGCATGTACCATTTACTGGAACGATGATTGAACTTATAAAGCTCCAACAGCATGTCCGATAGATCAACTCCACACGTGTGTTTATTGTAGCACTCTGTAGCACTCTTCAATCGCCAGACGTGTAATTTGTAAATTTTTTTTGTCCTTTCTGCTCCATCGAGTGCATCGAGTGATTGGTTGGTCTGTTATATAATTTGATGTCAATTGGACACTTTTTTTGTCGTACCAGCGGCAGACAATCAAATTATGTGAGGTCTCAACCTTAGAATCGTGAGATCCTCGACCTTCTTTAGCCAGATTCTTTTCACTCTTGAAGCCACAATGTTACGAATCGTTCCGACTGCGATGATGCCTCTTTCTTTTAAAGCAACCACTACACTTACGGACGTGAACCAGTTGTCAAAAAATAGTTTAGTTTGAAGTTCTGATTTTTAGGGATATTAGAAGTCAAACAATGTTGGAGGACATTCAAAGCCCAAATGAATTACAAGTCCCTTCACCTACATAGAGGCTAGAAAACATTTTGAAACACCATTTAAGTGGCTTTTTCACTAGGTACTGTTTCTGGCTATGTTGGCCTGCAGGATAAATGTTTTTTTTGTATGATTAAAATATAAATGTAAGTAACTACTATATATACCTTTAAAAGAAATCATTTGCTCGTCTTCGCGCTGATACTCCTCCTGCTGCAGTGCATAGTATGTTTCTTTAATTTATGTCAGTAACGGGTGGATTTTGTACAATTTGTCGTAACTATCCGCACCTTTTTAAGGTTGCTTAGATTTGTCATTTACATGAATATTACTTTTTATTTTTTCAAACCTTTTCCATGGCACTGAATCGGCGACTGCAGGCAACCAAAAGCTTGAAGACCATGCCATTCGCCATACAGGTATTTCGACCACACCCAGGTACAGCAAAATCCCTTTAAAATGTTTAATTTGGCTAGCATGGCACTTGAGTTCCTCTCCATTCTTTTGTAAAGCATAAATGTTAGTTTCAGTACAGATTTTCTTTAAAATCGCTTCGTCAAAATACATAGAAAAGTATGTTATTGGTTCCTTTGTTTCATTTATTTCATTTTCATTCAAATTATTTCTTCTCAAACTCAAAGTATCCGGATTAATCTTTTCAAAAGCCTCCTGCTCACTTTCAGCTAAAATTGTTGGTTCATTCTGTTCGCATTCACGCAACTTCAGAAATTCATTCTCCAATGTTTCGCCTTTAGCAATAACATTCTCCATTGCTTTCTCAATAAAATTTTCCAATATCTCACGTGTATCGCTGTCTCTTCCATTTTCCTCATAAATCTTCGGAGTTATCCCAATCAAATTGACAAATTTCTTCAATTTTTGTTAAGCCTCTGGATCGCATGTCCAAATAATGAAAGCGGTTTTAAAATTTGTTTACCACTCAGGACCAATGTTGTCACTGACTTTGGAAAATTCCTGAGGCACAACTCAACTGTTTTCATTTAAAATTTTTTTTTTTATTTATTGACTCACCTTTTCCCCCCTAAGCTCTACGTTTATAGACCCGGAAATGGATTTTGAAAATCGGATGAGAGTTGCATTTTTAGAAGTTCCCAAATGAAAATACGGTGCTGGCTACAAACCTGAGAAAATAATGAACTTTTCTTGAATTGTTTCAATTTGGATTTTGTCAAGGCTATTTATGACTTATGTTTTAAGAAGAGGTATGGCTACCAAACTAATAAAATAACTAAGTCAATTCTAGAATCCATATAACGAACAAATTGGTCCAGAACTTGCCCATGCTGCTCGCTTAAATACTCGATCATACCTACTCGTAGTTCATCGACTTTCTTTGAATTAAATAAGACATGAATATCCAGCTTCTTCAATAATGAAATCATAAAATCTCACACTTCCCAACAAAATGTGCATGTTCCACATTTTGTAACAGATAACCGCCATTTCCTTATAATTTAAGTAGACCCAATCTATATAATAAAGAAGCCTTCTTTACTGACTTTTTTTAAAATATAACATACACGTACATCCTTATCTGCATACGAATCCAATTCTATAGAAAAAAAAACCCTCCAGTGGTAATTTGACCCGGCTGCCACTTTAATTCACCAAAAAATCGGCTCATGCAGATAGGGAAGGGATAAATAAAAAACCATTTGCTTGAGCCCATCAAACCTATTCCTATCCATACGAACGCATACATACTCGTACATGTAATAAAAACCAGGCTCACCCCCTTCCGTTGAAGAAATGGAAAAATAAGATGAGTTATGACATAGAAAGGGATTAAGCCGCCCCACCCACAGAATTGAACTTTTAATGGACACTCAACGAAGAGTCTGAATATGACATAACCAAGTTAAGGTAATAAAATTATATGAAGGACGCGTGGCTAAGTGCCATTTAGGGCTACGCACAACCACCCTTCTAACCAGATATTCGTAGATACGAACATTTGTTTGTCGCTTCATGTCGGTGTCATAGTACAAAAAAACTTCTTCGATTTGTGAATACTAGATCGTATGAATAAAGCCTTCCGTTTTTCCCGAGGGCATGAACAGGATTTACTCGTACCAGCTCTTCTTCCTTTAGTCCATTCGAATCAAAATAAATCTAATCACAGAACTACTCAACCTAATTGAACGCATTTAGCGCGTTACAAGGGGGTTTGCTCGTACTTACTTGTCTGCCCACAATCAGCATTTCCTTGTTATGTTGGCTGCTTTTTTGGGGGATGAAATGAAAATTTATTCATTCATACGTCTTTCAAAAAAAAAACAGGGATGGGTATTTGAGGTGCTTCAGAGACCGCACATAAATACCAACCCCTAACGAGCAGCGATGCTGTGAAGAGATTTGTGTATTTGTGCTCACCTCCCCAACCCGCACATGGTCAATAATTAGTGTGATAAATGGAATAGCTGCCGATGGCGGAAGCTGGAGTTGAATTTCAACCAGACTCTGAAGCTTTTGCCATATCTCGTATGTCTCGTTCGTATTTCTTGTCACCCTGTTAACCCTCTGAATTATTATTGTTCTAAGGTGAGGTTTAATTAAGCAGAATGAGTGTGGGGATTTAAACGGAACTTGGAATGGTTGGGTGGTTTCCGCGCGGAAAATTAATGTCTGGCTCACCGCTTCTCACACTAGGCAGACTTGTTGGGTGCTAATTGGTGAACATTTTCCGGAGTTGTACCCTTATGCGGTATTTTATCAGTCACTCGCCCCTGCGGCCTTCCGTTTTTATATGCGCGGGAAATGCAAACGCCTTCCGCTTTTTGTACAAAATTTATGGATTCAATTAAAACTTTTGCCATTCGGTGTTCGCCAGCGTTGTCGTTGTCGTTGATGTTGATGTTGCTGTTGAAATTGATGTTGTTGTACCTATAGTATGGTAAAGTGCTAATGACGTTGATTTTCGGAAATGGGAATAGCAATGGAGCGCAATGGTAAAATATCAAATAAAAGGGGTTGTTGCAAGTTTCCTTGATTGAGGCTTGCTTTTCGTTGACAATTAGAAATCAGAAATGAGCTCGTTAAGTGTTCAATGGGTCATGATGAAGGAAGTAGTTTGAGCGTTTCTTCAAACAAAAGTTCTGATTTATGGCAGACAAAATTAAGCGGAATCATACTGATTGCCGGTCATCGATCAGTGTTGCTGCATTATTTTGATTATAATTACACTTGAGACAAATGAGAATAACATCTCTCATCATACGATTATAGCGATTAAGTCAAATGTAATAGAAATTGTGAGTGATTTGCATTGATGTTGATTATCTTTATTGAACATAATATTTTGATATTGGGCTTGTAAACAAACTAATCGCTAGTCCTTGGTTTTGGTAAGAGGAAACCCTTTTAACTATTGCACATAATCGTAGTCTTAAAGTCTTCAATTAATTTTGTATCTTTTACGTGCTCCGATGATGAATACATTGAAAACTTCTTTCATGGATCATGGTCCCCATTCTTAAGCCAGTTTTTCAGTGTAAAAGTTACACAACCGCTGTTGAAGCTTTAAACACATTAAACTAGCTCCTTACAGACTGGAGCGTATGGGATGTGGCAGAAGCCATCGACGTAGTTTGCCCATATCTCAAAGCTAGAAGCCCAGATAACAATAAGATAGCATAATATTCATATGGTCTGTTGGTATGTACCTAATTTATTCAAACTATCGGATGGAATGGATAAATAGTCAACCCAATGCCTAAGAGGTAAAGAAGAAAACGTGATGCGATATTACATTTTTTCTACATGTCTGACAATTCATGGATTCCACAAATCGGTAGGTCAAATCGATCACAGCATTTTCTGCCGTCCGCAGCGATTTGGCCTTGCAGTTGATGTTGATCTTTTATGCTTAGGATTCTCAAAATATATACACTTCTCATCGCCAGTCACAAATCGACGGACCATTTTGCAAGTGGTTTTTCAGTTCTCCTGCTGCCTTTCATTCATATGAAACCCATCCTTCCATCTGCTTGATCTTTTTTTCGTAGGAAGACAGCTTCTCGTGGCACATATATTTATTCCGCGAATTGTTGCTGGGTTTGAGTATCATCTTCACCGAACAATGTGTGCAATTCGCCGTTTTCTATCTTTTGCACTGGTCTTCCACGTTCTTCGTTTATCACAACAAAATCACGACTTTTGAATTTAACACACCCGTCAAGGTACTGTGATTAGAGAATACTCACCGTAATCTTCTATAAGCATTCGATGTGATTCTGCAGCAGTTTTCTTCAAAAAGTAACAGAGAATCAATGTTGTCTGCAAATCGTGGTTTCTATGCATAAGATTCGACATTAAAAATGTTAAAAATGTTGTACGAAACTCACATTGTTGTTAGTTGAAAATCTTTGTTAGATATCAACTAAGAAATGGCGCCAATGACACAATTTGATGGTAACTACACTAACAGCTAGGGAAATCTGTGGACGAATTCCAGTATTATTGTATTTTCACTGAACTGGAAACTTAATCTTTCAGTCACTAGTATCTTTAGGTTTTTACCAAAAAAGATCACAAAGTTCGCTTGCATAAATTCCTACAATTACTCACCCTAAGACACAGAAGAAAGTATGCAACGAAACATTTTTCGTCTGTCGGGTTGCAATACCAGCTTCAACTTTCTCTTACAACCATCAATAAGTAGAGCAACATCAAGGTCTTTCAGAATTAAAGTTTTGAGCTGAGTTGCCGACTAATCTCTACTTAGGTGTAACAAAAAAAAATGGAATGAATGGGACGCTATCATACATTCCCCCTTTCCCCCCCAAATCTGCACGGAAGTCCTCTGGGTTCATTATATGGTCTAAATACGGTAGAAATATGTTTACTTCCTTCTTCGTCACCAACGCCAATCATTTCAAAAAAAAAAACTATTGACTTGAGACCCCTAAATCCCGACTTTGTTTTCTGATTCTTGGCGTGAACTAAAAACAAACATTTTTTGGCACTTTGACTTGCTTAAAGGATAAATTTTGGGACAAAACTTAATGGTTTGAACCCAAGATAATTCAGGTGAAATGTTCACTCAGACCAAAATAAATTCCCAGAACTCGGAAATTTCGCCGAGGGTCTGGGTAGTGAAAGTGGCAGACTTGAGAGTATGGTAGAGCGGTCTAGCGGAGCTTCAAAACATGGTTACACACTTCAGCTAAGTAGCGGAGCGGTGTACATATACACCAATCATTCGGCCCCCTAGAACCGACTGGATGAGACGTATGAATTTGTGTGTGAATGGTATATGGTCTGAGTGAACATATTTAAAATCAGGGCACCACTTCTTTGTTGACCGTAGAGAACGAAAGAGGTCTCTTAGATCAGAGTAAAGAAAAGGTTTGTAGAAAAACAAAAAAAAACCGTAAAAGGATTGAAGGAAAGGAAAACAGGACATGATAAGGGACCGGGACGTCGGAGAAACGGAAAGCAGCAAAAATAGGAGAAGTACTTTTTTCGTGATTTTGGTAGAGAGCCCCCGGTTGACTTTCGCCCACGCAAAAAAAAAAAAGTTTACTTATGTGAGACACCCCCCCCTAAGTTAGATAATTGTTTAATCGTTTGGGAAGTTGAAAGTTTCGTCCGATAGTTTCAACTGCCGTTACTTTCTCGTTCCATTAACTGTTCTGGTACCGCTCACGCAATTGTTACCTCTTAAGTTCGAAGCAATAAATAACCATCTTTCCTTCTACTTATTTTTGTGGTGAACTGATTTTTTTTGTTTCCGTGCCTTTCGAAGTTTTCGCAATTCCTTATCAAAAAGATTGCGTGGCGCCTATATTTCGTTACTTCCTTGTTTTACTTTTTTAACCATAAGTCCACGCCTAGCTGAACAGCCGAAAGTGAGAAATTCTGCAACAATTGTCTTACCCCAATTGATAGTTTGTTTGTTGACATATTGTATTTCACCGTGTCGTTGTCATTTGCATTCTGTCTTTTCTTCAAATGCCGTAGTCGCTTCTGTAATGACACTTTTGGTGTGAACGATAATTTTCGCATACCATGATTTTTTGGCCAAAATCCGAATCTCCGGCCAACATTTCCAGCGCCCATTTAGCGAACTCACGGCGTTGTCTATAGTCTTACCGCTGCAGCACAATCTTATACAGATGTACGCCCAATTCCAACCGCAAAATAAGCCGGATTGACTCTCTGGCGATGCTCAATTCATCTGATCGGAGCCGAATCGATATTTCTGGATCTTCTTCGATACAGTGGCAATGTCTATTTCATTTCGCACCACTCTGTCTCGTTGTACGACGAATTGCCTGCACGCCGAAGCCATGATGACAAACGACCTCACGATGAAATTCACGTTGGGTATTTAAAACTCAGCCGGAAAGTCGATCGAATGCTGTCAAAATACAGCTGGATGTCATTGGTAACTTTGCTGCTAAAACATTACAATTGGAACCTATTTTTCCTATCTCATTGAAGTTATTCTAACATGCAATAATTTTTTTGTGGAAGTACATTGTTATGTGTCGTCTATGCTTAATACTAGGTGGGGTGAAATCCTCCTTGACCGTCGTAATGCGCTGCTACTGCCAAAAAGGTAATGGTGCCTTGAAGCCGTTCATATTTAGGCAGACATGCCAAATTTCAGTGCGATACTGTCTTTAGTTTTGTTTTGACAGCTGATTGTTGTTGACGTGTTTGGCATCATGTTGAGCATCATATGAGTAAAAACGATTTTCGTTCTCTCATAAAACATTATTTTTTGAAAGGCAAAACGGCGAAGGAAACAAAAGAAAAGTTGGATAAATATTATGGGGCTAATGCTGCGTCAGATTACACCATCAAAAAAAGAGGACAATGTCAAAAAAATGCATGAAATGGTGTTGGCTGACCGGAAAGTAAAGGCGCGAGCAAGCAGATACCACAAAGATTAGTACTGAGCACACACGCCATATTTTGGGCAATATTCTGCATATAAAAAAGTTATCCTGCCGCTGGGTGCCGCGCATGCACACTGCTGACCAAAAACACGAACGCGAGAGCACTTCGAAAGAGTGTTTGGACTTGCTGATGCGGAATCGGGCGGACTTTTGGCGTCGATTGGTAACTATTGATAAAACCTGAATCCACTATTACACATTAGAGAACAGAATGAGTGCCCGGCAATGGACTGAAGCCGGCACGAGTGCTCCGAGGCCCCCGAGGGAGGCTCAATGGGTCGGAAAGGTTAAGGCGTCGGTTTTCTGGGATTTTCATGGCATACTCTTCGTGGACTACCTTCAAAAAAAAAAAAACCATCAACAGGGAGTATGACTGTGCATTAATGTAGCGATTGAAGGTCGAAATCGCTGCAATACGGCCTCACATGAAGCGAAAAAAAATTTGTTTTTGCAAGACAATGCGCCGGCGCATAAAAGCATCGCAACCACGGCTAAAATCAATGACTTACGGCTCCAATTGCTGTCGCATCCACCGTATTCGCCCGATTTGGCTCCCTCGTACTATTATCTCTTCCGAAACCTCAAAAGATGGCTCATCTGTAAAAAATTTAGCTCACGCGAGGAAATCATCGACGCCACGGATGAGTATATTGCAGACCTTCCGGAAATTACTTTTCGGGCAGTTGGAAAATTGCTGGAATAAGTGTATCAAGCTAAAAGGGGACTGTATTGAATAAAATAAAAATAAAAATTTGTTTTCATTCCCAAGGTTACTTTTCACCCCACCTAGTTAATAGCGCATTGAGTTTAGTTATGCCGAATTCATCCTTTTAAATTTCCTATGCCGAAAAATATATCCTCCGTGGATGTTTTATGTACAAGGTCATCAAAGGAAGACCTGAATTTGAATCTTTCCGATCGCTCACTTCTTACTCGTGGTGGAAACTTTCAATATTCCAAGTTTCACATCCAATTATTGGTTTTTTTTGCCATTAAATGGTCTCTTATTTTAATACACTCACGAACTTGTCTTCGAGTTCAGTTTATAGGATGACGATGACTCGTTTTTATTTTGTTCCGTTCTCTATCACTTGGGTAAGGATAAACTTCAATTTGATCGTGTTCTAAAATTGGAAGAAGCTTCTCCTCTACAGCCTACGTATGTCGCTACATAAATTATTATATGGTTTACGAGTATTATGTACGGAATCAAAAATTACTATTCGTTCCTAATGATGATGTCGATGACCGGTTGGATTTTTTCTTCCGCAGTTGCAATTAGGAGAGCACCATGCTTCAAAAATTTACATTTAAGATTGCATTCACTCAACATTTTGTAACTCCTCTGTAACAAAGCAAATGAACCTTCTCAAAGATTCAAAAGGTTCCTTTGAATGACTGTGGCAAAAAATTTCAATAGTTGTCCAAATGAAAAAGGAGTGACAACAGCTGATATCCCATTCAGATACTCCTTGGATGAATTCCCTGTAAGATCATCTCTGACTTCCTGCGCAAACTTTCAGCTTGTTTGCATTTTTTTCTCTCTACTCTCCACTTCACTCCAGATCCGTTGCCGTTTTAACTTTTATGTATTCTAAACTTTCATTAAGTTTCTATCATTAAAACTTGGCGACTTATTGTGTTTCGTCCTATCCCATTCGTAAATTAAGCACTAACCCAACATGAACAAAAAATAAATGAAATATAAAAAAGAAACTCCTCTGCAAAGGATGAAGGAAACGAACTCATAGAAAGAAGACGCAGAAATATACGTCATTTCGCAGAAAGCTAGTATTTTATTTATACGAAAAGTTTTCTTCTCCACTGCTTCGAGTAAAAACTTTGCTTGGGCCCCCATCAGCAGAGTGTCAGAGTTATCCGGTGCGGATGCAATGAGTGGAGGGGCCGAATGATAAAGACAAAATCTTTCCAAAGCAAATAGTAACTACTTTTGGTTGTTACTGAAAATGAGAGATTTGCGAAACTACTCGTATATAGTCGGATACAAGCTTATCCCAGGACATAATGTCCTGCAACATTGCCAAACACCAAGTACACCATCCCTAAGTAGCAAATCAACTAAATTATCCAAATATTTACTTAATTTATGGCCGAGAAAGTGTAATAACTTCTTTTTCGTTTGGTCCTTCTTCTTCTTTTTTTTTTTTGTTTCTCTCTCTCTGTTATTTTTGGCTTTCCAAGGATCAAGAATATGTACGAGTATACAAAATGTATTGCGTAGTACCTACCATTGAATGTGTCCACGTTCAAGAGCTGGCACGGTTGGATGCTGTTGAAGTACTTGGAAATATATCTATAATAAAGTTTTATATGCCAGCAGCTTATGATGATGTTATGAAGGTAATTTAGTGACAGGATATTGCTAAGAGGAGTTTTCAAAGTGCTTTAGGGGAATCGAGTGCTGATAAGGGTCATCGAGTGTATAGTAGACTTGGGGAGAGAGTCCTTGTACATTAAATTAAATTGTAAACAAGAAACTGGGACAGAGACGATTTTCTATGGGCTTACATGCTGACTTGTGTGAAAGTTAATTTACCCGATGTGATGATAAACTCAGTGACAGTCAATGGATTTAAGACGAAATCGACCAATATGAGTCTGAAATGAACAAATGGTGGTCCAAATGGATAAATACATTTGCAAGGTTGTAAGAATTTAGTGCAAATCGACAGTAACTCAGGTTTATAGGTCTATTACCATTACAAATAGACAGGATGGTCGACTAAATGACCAAGGATTATTACCAACTGCACTCGTGTTGATAAAAAGGTCGTTATTTGAACACTTCGTGATCGTTTGTGCAGAGAATTATGGTCTAGATTAGTCCTAACGAACAATTGTGAAATTTTATTTACAAACTCAGGGTTTAAATACAAATGCTTATCGAGGACTTGTTCAATATTTTGGAATAGATTTCGTACCATTTGAACGCTACATAACATTAGGCAAATAATTGAAATGAGACTTTTGCGTTGCGAAGAAAATCTTGTGCAGCTGAGAACAGTGATAATGAAGATGTCAGTTCGCAAGGGTGCAAAGGCACTTAGGCTTTATTATTTCACAACTTGCAACATTTTGCAAAGAGATCTTAGTATAATCCCGGATCGTAGCATGCATCGGACACTCACAAAAGAGTATGAAATCAATTGAAAGATGCTCTGGAATCTGGTAAAAATATTAGGTTATGAAGCCTCATCGCTCAACGGATAGGTCAATAAGTGAAATTGTCGTACTAAGATTGAGAAGAGTCCGCAAGTGTCTCTTCATATTCCTGAAGATATCTGTATTACGTGTATGCTGGTGGCACCATCGGTCAAAATTTCTTACAAATGTTTAAACAGTTTGCCTTACAATACAATGGTGAGCGATATAGAACGATGATCAAAATTCCGTGGTGCGCCAATATGGGTGAACATGTGGCTCGACAGCAAAGCAATGCATACTGTGACCAATACAATCAATTTCTTAAAATTAAAGTTTGGCGAGAAAGTGACTTCCAGATTGAGGTATGTGAGCTGGCGACCAAAAACTTGCAATCGAAGGCTGCCCAATTATTTTCTGTTGGGGTGCGTGAAATCGCTATGCAACGACGGAAGCTTTGGAAGACATGAAGCGGCGACAATTGACTGTATACGAGTATATTACCTCCTAGGTCTTAAGAGCTACTAGTTCGAATTGATCTCAGTATAGGTTTTGTGAGGTTTTATGTTATTTTTTTATTTAAAGATATGATCGTTAAGCATCATTGAATGATATCGATGAATCAACGAATACCTTGAGTGAGTCTTTCGTGATGTGTAAACCTTTATATATGCAGGCAAATTGGGTCATCGGAAGCACTCGTAACTTCATACTAACACAGGTACAGCCGACGAAAATAAATATTAGGACACAAACAAAGCCCTCTGATACAAATCGTAGCCACGTACATCACCCATGCTAGTTAAGGTCGACTGTATAAGACGTCTTAGTTTTAAGGTGTTTATACGAGTTTCGCGTCACAATTAGTCTAATATATGAGCATGCATCAATTGCCGATAAGGCCATCTCATCTCTGGGACAAAACAAATGCTTAATTTGCTGAGTTGGGTTAAAATCGTCCTTGATAAATATTTCTTGCAGGGCACCACTACCCAAGACGATGGATTCTGACTTATCAACTTCAGTTCTAGGTGAAATATCATCGCACAGATTTTCAGATATGAGTAATTTACATTCGCCAACATTAATAAGATTGTGGTAAACGAACTCCCAGGCTTGGATGTCTGAAAGTTCTGAAAGGACCATTTCCTTTATTGTGTTTAAGACACAAATATGGATATCCATAGCGTCGCTAAGTAGAAGAAGTAGTGTTTAGTGTCTTAGGTAGTAGCCTGTGACAAGGCTGCCAGGAATGCCAAATTCCAAATGCGAAGCATGTAAATTGACGATGAACGCCGACTTAGGATTAGTTCCAAATGACGGTTAGGTTAGGTGAACAACGTATGAAGTGAATCCGAAAGTTCTTCTTCTTCTTCCTATCCTTTTATTAACCCTTTCCTCGTAATACGAACTTATGCGTAACGAGTTTCCCATTTTTACTGCATCACTGCTGCTCCGCTTATGGGGTTGGCTAATGTCGCAGACCGCGTCTACATAATGCTCTGTCCTGGATCGTATATAAGTGCTGGTCTAACAACCGTGGTGTAGAGTTTCCCCTTTAATTTAAGTGGAAATTTTGGGTCGCAAAAAGTTTCGGAATTTTTCCGCCATTTCATTCACTCCACCATCCACTTAGTACTTAAAGATAGTACTTTTCGGAAGAACTATTCCGTCTAACATTATATCCGGAACAGGTCGCAACGGATGCGCAAATAGGCACGTCAAATGCTCCGTCTTTGAACGACTTATTTTAAACCCGTTTCTCTCTAGCGCATTTTTCCATGAATCTTAGGCGTTCTGCAAATCTTTGACATTATCGTTAAGTATAACTGCGTCTTCAGCGAAGAGAATTGGCGTTACATTTGCTTCGCGCATGCAGTCTTTTAAAAGATAGTCGAATACTACGTTAAAGAGGAAACGGCTAAGTACGCTTCCTTGATGCACTCCGACATTAACTGGAAATTCTCTCGTTAGTCCAGCAGAGCTTTTAACCGCAGTTTTCACGTTTCCGTACATGTCTTGTATTATTCTAACATACGTTTCCGGTACGTTTTGAGACCTAAGCGCGGCCCATATGAGATCCCTAGGCACTCGATCGAATGCTTTCTCGAGGTCGATAAATACCATGTGTAAATCCTTAGACGAATCTCGGTGCTTTTCCATTATTATTCGTAGGCTTTGGATAGCGTCCACCGTCGATCTTCCTTCAACAAATCCACACTGGCTATTATCGAGCTTTATTATTTGCCGAAGACGTTCGTTTAAGACTCTTTCGACGATTTTCATTATGTGTGACATAAGCTTGCTTGAACGGTAGTTTTTGCATTCTCGAGTGTCGCCTTTTCTTTTGTATAATGGAACCAAGAAGCTACTTCTCCATTGATTCGACAAAGGTTGTCCACATTTTAATTTATTTAATAGTTTCGATAGCCATTCGCTGCCGATTCCCTCCATCTTCGACCAAAACTCTGATGGAATGCTGTCTGGTCCCGCCGCTTTCCCCCGCTTCATTTTTCCGATTGCTATACTTATTTCTTCGATTGAAAAGTCCGAAACTTCCTCCTCGAATAGACCAGCTGTCGGCACGATATCACGTGGAAACTGTTTGTTAAGCAACTCCTTGCAGTATTCAAGCCACCGGTCACAAATTTCCTTTTCATTTGTTAATAAGCGTCCGAAAGTTATTTGGAGAAAGCCTTAAATGACTACGGATCAAAACAAAAAGAATATAAGAAGGGAATTTGGACTGCCTTAACTGAGTCAAAAGCAGTGCTTCATGCTCTTAACTCATCACTTAGGTAACCTGATCAAAATCAGCATGTATCCAGGAAGTTTCATCAAAGCTGCAAGTGAGTTGAGTAACACAACACGTAGTAACTTGCACCTGTCAACAGTTGTGGTGACAACAGCAATACGCAGTTGCTTCGTCTGATGGCTACAATTCTTCTGGTACCGATAATATACCTAGTTATGCTTCGATAAGGTGTACATTCTATAGAAATATGTGTAACCGGGACTGAATCTATTCAAACAACACAAATCAATTAATCATCAACATATATTAGGCTCGTTCAAAATAGGCTGCATTTGAAGCGGTATCTAAATTTTTTCCAAAAAATCGTTGATTCATCCATTTTTTATACCTATAGGCATATTTCGGGATCCTTCAGTTCTCCTTCCTTCCTTCTAAAATTGGAAAAAATTATGTTTGTAAAATACGGTGATTGCTCGATCATATTGGTTGCGTTTTTGGTCAAAAAGGCGCTCGCAGTGATGGATTTGTGAGATGGTGCATTATCGTATAACGAAATCCTGGAGTTCTTTTTGGTCTTTTTCGGTGGATACTCTGACTCAAATGCTTCATCAAGCTTAAATAATATTGTTTAGTCACTGTTTTATCCACCGGGGCAACAACAACACGAATATAAAAGAAAAACAGTGAGCGTTCCCGCTTTAGATGAGTTTTCATAAACTCTTTCTGTTCTCGATATTATTATACTAAGACCCCATATGCTTACTCTAACCTTTTTAATGCTTCCTAATAACAAAGTGGAACTGGTCCTCCAGGTTGGGGGTTGTGCCGCCCGGGTAACTGCCCGGCCATTTAAAAAAAAATTAAATTACGAAGCATCAACAAGCCTCGGATACGGACGGATCTACTGTTGACAACCCACGCAAACGATTTAAGGACAATGAGCTTCGGATATGCACGTGGAATGTTAGATCCCTTAATAGACCACGTGCAGCCGAGCAACTAGCGGAGGCCCTAGACTGCTGCAAAGCAGACATAACCGCCATCCAAGAAATACGATGGGATGGGCCGGACAAAAAGTAGATAAAAAACTGCGACATCTACTACGGCAATTGCTATCGACGGCAAAAGCAGCGCTTATTTGGATGCGGATTTGTTGTCGGAGGCAGACTAAGACGAGAAGTCCTCAGCTTCCGGCATATGAGCGAGCGCCTCGTAGCAATCCGCATCAAGGCTAAATTCGCCAACATAAGCCTCATATGCGCACATGCCCCCACAGAAGAGAAAGATGACGACACCAAGGATGCCTTCTACGAGCTCCTCAACAAGACCTACGAGCAATGCCCTAGCTATGACATTAAAATTGTCCTCGGTGATTTTAATGCAAAGCTAGGAAGAGAAGGTATCTTTGGTGGAACAATCGGAAAATATAGCCTGCACAACACCACCTCCGATAATGGATTCAGGCTAATCGACTTTGCGGCGGGGCGAAACATTGTCGTGGCTAGCACGCGGTTCCCACATCTCGACATACACAAGGGGACTTGGAGAACTCCTAATCAATCAACAGTTAACCAGATTGATCACATTGCGATCGACGCAAGACACTCCTCCAGCATTATGGATGTCCGTACGTTCCGAGGAGCCAACATCGACTCGGACCATTACCTTGTTGTAGCCAAGGTACGGTTGCGGATATCCCAAACTACGCCAAGACAAACTAATGCTGTGAGAAAATTCGACGTCAGACGGCTGCAATCGCAAGAGATCGCCAAGTCCTTCTCCGATCGAGTGTCTCTTAATCTCTTAAGAGGTCCAATGCCGCCAGCATCAAGCATCGAAGACCATTGGAAACACTGCCAAAACGCCATCAGAGATGCCGCTTCTGATGTGCTGGGTTTCACTCGTCCACCACAACGAAACCCCAGGTTCGATGATGAATGCCGGAAAGCACATGCAGCTAAGCAAGATGCATATAACGCGGCGCTGCTTAGAAAGACCAGAGCTGCTCATGAGCCCTATGAGCGGAAAAGGAGAGACGAGCACCGGCTTCTCAGGAGGAAGAAGAAAGAGCATGAGAAGCGCGCGACCGAGGAAATTGAGAGATGCTACTCCAGGAATGAGGTTCGGAAGTTTTACCAAAAGGTAAAAATAACATGCCGCGAAAACAAACCCCGAACCGAAGCCTGTAGAGATGAACAAGGGAACATCGTAGTAGAATCGCAGTCGATGCTGAGGATTTGGATCATTTCTGCAGACTGTATAACGGCGATGACGGACCAAATACCGCTGTCAGGCAGAATCAACCTTTCAACCTGGACGATGATGACCAACAATTCCGTCCACCCGACCTGGATGAAGTGAAGATAGCCATATCGAAGCTTAAGTCCAACAAAGCTGCTGGAGCGGATGGCCTGAGTGCCGAGCTCTTCAAAGCGGCAGGCGATGACTTGGTAAGGAGCATACACCAACTCATCTGTAAAATATAGCCAGACGAAAGTATGCCCGATGAATGGAACCTCAGCATTGTTTGTCCAATTCTCAAGAAAGGAGACCTTCTGAACTGCGCCAACTACAGAGGCATCAGTCTCCTTAACATCGCATATAAGATCTTATCCGCCGTATTGTGTGAACGCCTGAAGCCGTTCGTCAACAACCTGATAGGTCCATATCAGTGTGGCTTCAGGCCAGGAAAGTCCACCATCGACCAGATATTTACACTACGGCAGATCTTGGAGAAGACCCATGAGCTTCAGATCGATTCACACCACCTATTCATCAGTAGAAAAGGCAATCGATTGCAATGCGCCATTGCTACGTACTAAAGTCTTCGTAAGAAACAGAATATAATGCGACACTGGCTGTGGAATTGATGACATACCACGGGCACTATCGCTCTATAGATATGCAACTTATAACTGAATCGCTTACTCATATTTCTGCGAAAGTCTGAGAATTTCCAGTGTAGCAAATATACAAGGAGTACAATATTCTAATTTGTTGTATTTTAACAAAGGCATCGTGCTGTTGACAATGTACTAATAAGAATAACTGCGACCAAGATCAAAATGTAACTTATATATCTGCGAATGTGTTATAACAGAATCGTGCCAATTCACAAAACGAAACCGATTCTGAAAAACTTCAAGCCGAACGAGAGAATAAGTTTTGCCATGTACAACAAAGCTTGTGGTTAAATCTGGTCAAAAAAGCTAGCAGAAACAAACATAATTTCATCGCAAACTTAAAAAGACAGGAAATCTTGGCTGTGATGTGTATAGCTCGTTCAATAGTGTCACTCTTTTTAAGAGACACTTGTCACTCCATTTGAAATATTAAAATATAAATTAAAAGTCTTATGTAGACCAGATCGTTTGTTAGGTTTTGAATCAGAATCTCCATGTCACGTGCTTAATCTCAAGCTATATTAATACGTGCTTCAATAAACATATGTATTCTAACTTGTTTCTGGTTCCTCACTATAAGAAATATATGCCAAACTGCTCGACATACATCACATATCCACTTGCACACGCAGCTCTTGTTATGGGAAGCATCATCATGGCCTATTAAAGCTGTAATCCACGTACGTACCAATATATGTTTTATTATTAAGCTCTTTCAAGATCTCTGTTGATTTTAACCCTTTTTCTATGTCTATATATGATTTCAACGGATCAAAATTCCCTTTTATTCTCTGTGTTCCTGCTAAAATGAATATTTATGAGTGCAGTTTTACTTTCAATTTCGAATGCGCTGCCTTCATCTGGACGACCACTTTTTCCACACCCAACCCAAACACTATCCAACAATCCTTGGTCGCTATAAAAACTAATCAGTTAAAAGCTTACTATACATTGCACGTTACGATTAGGTTGGAAAAAGAAAACACACACTCCACACTTTGCACTATCTTCTAAATTTGCAAACGACTCTACGGATACACTCCAAATTGTTGACCAAAAGGCAAAACGGATCTGTGGCAGGACTGCCAAAAAAACGGTCATGGGTGCGGTTATTGGCACATAGGAACGGAACGGCATCACACCGCCTGCATCCTGGGTATTAGTCCTGCTGCTAACGACGGCGGTGGCGGCAAATGTGTACGAGTACACAAAAACTTCACCAAATTTGCCCAAATTTGTCTGCAGAAAGTTGATATCTTCATTTGTGCAAATTGCACCTATGAAATATACGAGTATGTACATATGTACTCACTTCTACAGCAAGGAGTAAAGTCTCCTATCTATAAGTCACTACACGAGTGTATATGTATGCAAACATAAGAACGCTTTGTTTACTCTCCTTTGTAACAGTCCAATGAATCTGCCGAGGATTTCATACCGCTTTGCTCCGTCGGTTGATGTTGTGTGACTAAATACGTGTCTTCAAAAATGAGTTTGGAACTGGTAAAATGAAAAAAAAAAAAATAGGAGATGCAAAAATCCAAAGACATGAATGTACTCACAGATAAATTTTTTTTTCCTTTGGTTATTGTTGTTTGTAATGTGAGTGTGTGCCGAAAGAATCCCGAAGGATGCAAGAGAGATGCCATTGCGACTAAACCGAGTTTTTGCAGTTGAATAAATTTTTAGCCCTTTCATGCGGAATCGGAACGTGTATGCATTCCGTCTGAAGTGCCTTGCAATGTCGAAGATACGAGTACTTGTATTGGATTGAATTGGATTTGAATGGGATTGGATATGAAGCCAGGCGAAGAATATTGACTTTGTTTTGCTCTTTTAGCGGATTTTGCTTTGTCTGTTTGAAGAGGTGGTAATCGGCTTCGATGTGGGCGCATTAGCAAATCAAAGAAGTTAATCAAATCAGAGTGATTTAAGAAACAGTCTTGAATGTGAATAAATTTATAAACCTGGTTGAGTTATCTGTGAACCTTTGTGTTATTACCATAAACTGAACTGAAATATTAAAGGTAAGTATAAGTCCTTCCTTTACCCTATTCTTGCATACATTTGCCCCCTGTTTGTAAACTTAGACCGTCTCTTCGATTGTACGTAGAAGAATCTGAGTAACAATTTGTGGAAATTAGGAGCTCCTGCCGGGCATTTATATGGCACAGACACGAATTAAAATATTCGTGTCAGGACCCGACTTTGAAAGAACAGGTCAAAGATTTTAGCTAAACAACTCATTACGGTAACGTAACAATGACATAATATACAATACACATGTATGTAGGCATGTACGTTCAATAAACCAGGAGGCGACCTGTCGGATACAGGGATGCCTGCTAGAAGTTTCAAACGAAAATGTTCGAAACGTTTTGTTACTAAAAGGAATCAAACTCTTGGATAATATCGAACGGGTATCGAATATCAGCAGCCGAATAATGGTCGCGACAAAACAGAAGTTAAATGCACGGTGAAAATAACTCAAAGCTCGAAGTTGGTAAAAACCACAGCATTCTTCAAATTCTGTCTAATTTTTACGTTGTTTACAAGCAACACCTGTTATGAAAATGTTCACCAGGTTATTTAAGAGTGTGGGCATGACCTGCAATAAAGCTGCACAGCAGCCAAAATTTTTGGCAATGATATGATACTATGACCTGCGAAACAATGATGACCAAAAAATAGCTTAACTGGTTCAGCGTTGAAGCGCTATATCAGCGATTTAGACAAAAAGTACCTTTTGATCCTGTGCAGAGGAATAAGAGCAGAAGCACAAATCAACAAACTCGTTTATGTTTGAACCAGATCCTACGACAAAATGGATTCTACCATCCAAATGGATTCTACTTGCATCCAGTTTCGCACGGTAAGTTAGCTGAGGTCCTCTTAGATTTGCGTCCGCCGCCTGAGTCGTAGTCTTCCTCTACTACACTCTCTTGGGGACGGATTCGAAGACTTTTCCGATAGCCATCTTACCCGTTGGAAATTCATTTTCCTGGCTAGGTTGCTATAGGTGTGTAGACGGGACCCTCATCCATTTTTGATAATGTCCATGTCTCTCCGCCATAGAGCAGGACTTGGATTATTAAGGTCTTATATAGGGTAACTTTGGTTGTCCGAGAGAGGGCTTTACTAGTCAATTGCCTTCTTAGCCCAAAGAAGCAGCGATTAGCAAGATTTATTCTTCGTTTGATCTTAGCACTGGTGTCGATGTCTGAATTCATAACGGAACCTAGGTAGACAAAGTCCTAAACTACTTCAAAGTTATATCTGTCGAAGGTGACGTTCTGTCCGAGACGTCGGTGTTGGTTGTCCTTTTTGCTTGACAGCATATACTTGGTCTTGCCCTCATTGACCGCTAAACCCATTTACGCCGCATCCGTCTCAATACTCGCGAAAGCGCCACTGACATCACGCTGTTTTCTCCCGATTATGTCAATATCGTCGGCGTATGCGAGTAGTTGGACGGACTTTTGAAAGATAGTGCCTCTTGTGTTTGCTCGTGAGTTTTGCACTATTCTTTCAAGTACGATGTTGAAAAAATCGCACGACAGCGCATCGCCTTGTCTAAATCCTTTTTGGACATCAAAGGTCTCGGTGAGATCTTTACCGACCTTGATGGAGCAGCGTGCATTCTCCATCGTCATCCTGCACAGACGGACGAGTTTGGCAGGGATGCCGAAACTAGACATTGCTCTGTATAGCTCGCCTCTATAGATGCTGTCATACGCGGCCTTAAAATCGATGAATAGGTGGTGTGTATCGATCTGAAGCTCATGGGTCTTCTCCAAGATCTGCCGTAGTGTGAATATCTGGTCGATGGTGGACTTTCCTGGCCTGAAGCCACATTGATATGGACCTATCAGGTTGTTGACGAACGGCTTCAGGCGTTCACACAATACGGCGGAAAAGATCTTGTATGCGATGCTAAGGAGACTGATGCCTCTGTAGTTGGCGCAGTTCAGAGTGTCTCCTTTCCTGAGGATCGGCCAAACAATGTTGAGGTTCCATTCATCGGGTATTATTTCGTTCGATCATATTATTAAAATGAGTTAGTGTATGCTCTTTACCAAACCATCGCCTGCCTCCTTAAGGAGTTTGGCAGTTAGGCCATACGCTCCAGCGTATCCAACTTTGTTGGACTTAGATCTAGATATGGTAATCTTCACTTCCTCTAGATCAGTTGGACGGAATTGGTATTCTATATTCTGCAAGTTTAAAGGTTAATTCTGCCTAACGGTGGTACTTGGTTCGTCACTGCCATTATACAGTCTACAGAAATATTTTTCCAAATCCTCAGCATCAACTGCGGCTTTGCTATGATGTTCCATTGTTCGTTTCCATAGGTTTCGCTTCGGGGTCTGTATCGGTGGCATATTTTCATTAACTTTGGCAAAACTTCCGAATCTTAGTCCTGTAGTAGGATCTCAAATTTTCTCAACCGCTCGCTTCCCATGCTTCTTGGTATTCCTTCCGAGAAGTCGATATTCGTGTCTCCTCTACTGCTGGTAGAACTCGTAAGCAGGAAAAGGAGTTGGCGACGTTTTGCGATTGTAGCCGTCTATCGTCGAAATTTCTCACAGTTTCAGTTTGTTTTGGGGCTGGGATCTCCACAACCGAATCTTAGCTACAACAAGATAATTGTCCCCATATGAATATCGAGATGTAGGAACCTCGTGCTAGCAACGACCATGTTTCGCCCTGCCACTTAGTTGATTGGCCTAAATCTGTTATCAGAGGTGGTGTCGTGCAGGCTATATCTTCGACAGTAATACCAAAAATGCCCTCTCTTCCTAGCTTTGTATTAAAATCACCAAGGACAGGGCACTGTTCCAAATTCTATTACCCACTCCTGAAGTACCATAGCCTATGATGAATGTCAAAGATTGGATTTTTATGAACTGATATATGCAGCTGAAACCGAGGAAATGTTTATGTTTATTGTTTATGTTTATTATTAAATATTTTAACAGCATTTATAGTAGACTTTACATCATCTATAAGTAATAAATGGAAGTTTAAAATAGATAAACATTACTATGCTACATTATATTTTAATTTAAACTAACTTAACATTCGTTAAACAAACAGCGAATATAAGAAATAAAAATAAAAATAAAAATTGAAATTACAATGGAAAGAATTAAATTAAAATGCAAATAATTTACTCAAAATGGTATTTTCTGAATTTATGTGGTACCTGCAATGTGCCGAAAGAGGATATCACCAAAATTGTTCGCGTTATAGAGTCTTCTGACGCTTAGGGGGAGGGAATTCCAGAGGCGAATGGCATGCACAAAAAACTGTTGTTGCGAGACCTGGTTTGTAACACGGGGCAGAATCAAGCTCAAGGAACGATGTAATTGTGAAAAGCGTAATTTTTCATATAAATATTGAGGCTGTTCGGTGGTTAAGATCTTGTGCAAATACTTGACTGCACAAAAGTCTAGATACTTGTCTAGTGAGCAACCAAAAATATTTTTAGCGTAGGCGGAAACATGGTCAGAACGCTTAAGTCCATAAACGTAACGAGTAACATTGTTGAATGCAACCTGGAGACTTCGATTAATAAGTGCCCCGTTGCAACAAAAAACTTCACAACTATAAGATATAAGTGGAAGAAGTAGCGTCTTTGCCAACATTAGTCTAGTGTTCAATGGCGTATAGCTCCGCGACAGGAAAAGATTTCTGAGGCATCCATAAATTTTCCCGATTACCGTTCGAATATGATCATCCCAATGCAAAGTTGTATTGAACCAAACGTCTAAGTTTATTGACAAAACCTAATTGTGAATCCCCAAGATATATGTTAGGGAAGCATGTGGTTTTCAGATTATTTGTGCTTATGCCTAGGCATTTGGTTTTATTTGGATTAAGCAATAGGAAACATTCTTCAGACCTGGTGAGAGCTTTTCTCAAATCTTCATTGTGTTTGTAGGCCGCATCCTCAACCAAACCGAAATCACTATTAACATACAGCTGTGCATCATCTGCGTACATGTGTACCGACGAATTTTGAACGACTGTTGGAAGGTCGTTTATAAAGATTGTGAAGAGTAGTGGACCCAAAATAGATCCTTGGGGGACACCCGCTGAAGTTGCAGCAAAAGTAGATTGGCAGTTGTTTAAGAAAACAGCTTGCTTGCGACCTGAGAGGTAAGAACGGAAGAAGAGAGTCCAAAAGACGTGCAAAGTTTACTAACGAGAAGTCCGTGATTACCTGTGTCAAATGCCTTGGAGAAGTCTAGAAACATCAGAAAAGTGAAATGGTCATTATCGCTCGCTACCCTTATATCATCCGCTACCTTAAGTAATGCTGAAGTGCAGCTGTGGTATTGCCTAGACCCAGATTGATGCGGACAGAGCCGGTTGTTACGTTGCAGATGAGCTGACATTTGAAAGTGAATAGACTTTACCAAGACTTTTGACAAATACGGAAGGATTGCAATGAGTCGGTACTCTGCAGGCGAGTTACTAGTTGCTTTCTTTTTAAGCACTGGGACTATTTTTGCGGCTTTCCAAGATACTGGAAACGGTGATGTCATCACTATAGTGTTGAAAATGTGTGTTAGCGCTGGAAGAATGTACGGCAGAATAATTTTTATAAAATGGGGATGGATTCCATCAAAACCAACAGCTTTTGATTTTATTTTAAGAATGGCCCTTACAACATCAGTTTGTCCAATTCTATTAAATTCAAATGAACCCTGTGGTGGTGATGATGATCGATGGTATTTTAACAAACTCACTATTTAACTGGTTTGGATCAATGTTATCAATCATAGAGTTTGTTTTAGAAATAATACCAAATTGGCGCAGATTCTTCCATAGGGTTTTTTTTGGGGAAGTTGATGATTTAAATGCTCGCTAAAGAAACGGCGCTTTGCCTGCTTGATTTGCGCACAGACAAATTTTCTCAAATTCTTGAAACGTTCAAAAAATTCCGGAAGTCGAAAAGACTTCCATTTCCTATACGCTGCATCTCTTTGATTTCTCAGCCTATGGATTCTGATGTAAACCACGGATTATTTTTATATCTTACGAGCTTCGTTTTTAACGGAACATACATGTCAAAAAGCTGAGTAACCAGACCCTGAAAATAATCTACTTGAACATCAGGAGAAACCTCTGAGAATATTGGTTGCCAGTTAACACCCAGTAAGTCATGTTCAAGCAAATCCGGTTTAAGATTCCTAAAGTCTCTAAAGGACTGCCTTAATTGTTGTTTACTGATTCCAAAGACAAATGAAGCAAAAATCAGGTCATGTGTCGAGAATGCGGAAGCAGAGACTTGGCTGTAAAAAGTATTTTGACTATTGCTTGCAAAAAATACATCAAGAAGGATACTGCATGATCTGGTAAAATGTGTCGGTGTAGATGAGTTAAGGAGATCTAAATTTAAAGTTTTCATGGACTGAGTTAAAGAAACCGAGTTTTCGGAATTCAGTATGTTGCAATTCAAATCGCCACACACTATCGTTTTCCAAAAAGAAAAGGAATTATTTTCTAAAAATCTGTAGAGCGGCGAAATATCGATGTGACTTTTAGGTCTGTAAACAACACCAAGTAAACATTTTGTCCTTTCACTCGAAAGCTCAATGAAACAATACTCAAACAAGCTGCCGGGAGGTGAGGTAGAGATAAGTTTTACGGTCAATGTTATTGTGATGCGCACATAAATTGCTACCCCCCACCTGTTCGGTTTTTCCTATCGGCACGGAAGATGTTGTATCCAGCCGCGGAGTATACGTTATCTGGAATATTCGGGTCAACCCATGTTTCGAAAACGCAGATTACATCAACATCTGAACCAACAAACAGGCTCCTAAATTTATAAATTTTCCCGGCCAAACTCTGAGCATTGATATGGCATATTTTTAGGCCAGCATATTGTGCACACAAGATGTTTATAAGCACACGCAGTTTATCATACGCACCATCGCCACTGGAAGAGACACTTCTTACATCTCCCATCAGTGAAAATTAGAAAATCATGCACCCAAAGTACGAGTAAGAAAGCACTAAACGCAGAACAAATGGCAAAACTCAAATTGCTAACAGGCATAAGATACAAATACAGAAAATACTCGTACTTACAAGTTATTAGAAGTGAAAATGAGAAATCAAAAAGAAGTTTATGTAGCATCATACGTAACGGCAGCAGCAAGAGAATCCAAGCGTTGAATACTGTCGACCAAAAAAGCTCCTCCATTAGATGTTTGACGTGCATATACTCGTCCGCCTCGCGTAAAAACAGAAAACAGCTGTTTTAGCTTCTTCAGTTCGTGAGCTTTCCGAAAAATGCCAATATTTGGCACAGTGACGCTTTCGTTGACAGAGATCAGCTTGTCAGATTGGAGTCGAAGTTGATGTAAACAAATGCGCTTTTTGGTTTTCCGATATGTGGCATTGGCAGAACGAAGTACGCTGATCTGCAACCGACGAAAATTTAATTATGATGGCGGAATTGCCCGAGATTCCTTTAGGTTTTGTTCTAAAGATTTCCTTCGACAGAGGCGCAGGTCTACATTCGATGGCAGTGCAAAGTCGGCTGAATATACTATTGAGGTCTTCACCAGCGGTCATTGGTACACCATGAAGAATAGCGTCACTACACAGTTTGTCGCGCTCCATGGAATCGATTTTATTTTGTAGCGTTGAGATTTCATTAGCTAGTTCGGAGCACAAGACCGACTCAGAGGTTTGCTCGAGGACTTCAATTCGCACGGTCAACGCAGAGATAGATTTGTTGACATCATTGAAGCGGTGGTTGAAATCTGCAACGGTTGCATCCAATTTTGCCAACAATGTCTTATGCATGTCTTTCAATGAAGATTTCAATTCGGAGTTCAAGTCTACAAGTTTTCCCATGAGCCGCATCTCAAATGTTTTGCCGGGTTTGTCATCTTTTGCAGTGTTTGGTGTTTGGGGCTTACTTTTTGTCAAAAATCTTGTCTCTGGTCTAAATGGCAGTTCTGTCATTTTGGTTAACAATTAGCGCACAAAGAAGCAACGGTTGAATAAAGTAAGACCGACAAAGTTTGTGTAAAAATGCAAAAAAAACTATCGCGAGTTATGATGAAAACTGATGATTTAGTTCTTGAAAACGCTGTTTTGTTGTATGCGTTAAGACTTTCTTTGGAAAAATTGGTAATTTATTAACAGAACGAACTTGAAACAATTGCTGCGACAAAATGAAGTGTTTACCTTCCACTAACTGTCATGGCGAATGCAGTTTCAATGCTTCGATGCTTGGAAATAAAATAAGATCAATCTTGGCTTTTAGTCGGACATCTGTGATTGTAGAAACCCATCTTGGAGCTCTGGCTGTAAGGAGCTTTATATCAAATTTTAGAGACAAAGAGCATGTGGTATACTTAATCGGATGAACCGCGGAGACACAGTGTGTTTCTACAGTCAAACAAACGTTAGCACTATAAAAGGGAAAGACACAGGCCCCAAATGGGTGTATTTGATAAACTGCAGTACGGTTTCTATGAGATTTAACATTTTCGAAGTAAACCGCTGAAGGAATCGAGATGTGCTATTTGTTGCATTAAGGGTGACAAAAACGTAGCACGTAGCATCTAGATAAGACCATAGAATGCAACGAAGCTGACAACTGCCATATCATCCTTCTGTTACTTTTAGGTAACAAGGTTGCTGACTAAGTTGTTCAACGCCATTTATTCAATCACTTCGCCAAATAGATCAAGCAACAGTTGCATTTGCGTCAACGACCCCCGAATTTATATTTCAAAATGAAAAGGCAATAACTCAATGACCAACCAAATCGGAAGAGAATTTCAGCACGTTTCCGTTATAATACTTAACGTCAATGATACAATTAATGACTGCCATATCTCACAGTTTAAGGAAATAGCACCACAGCCTTCCAATCCCAGTCAGCCAAGGCGGAAGAGAAATAAAGGACAAAAACCGAAACCGAGAAGAAAAAACCGTTCGGTAACTTTTAATTCCTTATTTCCAATGCCTGACATCGGCTATTGTTTATGTTCAGGAAAGGCAAAGCAAAACAAAGAAAAGCATTCTTCCAGTCAATGGCGTTATTAATGCTTCCTTAACTGTCAAACCGCCACAGAATGGCATCCCAAATCAATCATTAATGTAATTCTTGTCGAGAGCAAGCCCCAAAAGTACCACTAGGGGTATCGGCAAGCGAGGCGCCCGGTTTCGCATGGTCGACGATTTCCGAATTCAGGGATCTAAGGACCCAAACGGATGTCACACAAAAAGATTAATGGAGTCATGTTCAACATATAAATGTATGGAGTCGTCTTGTTCTTCTTCTTCGTCATTCGGTAAGAGAAAAGTGGAAGCGGATGTTTAACAAAATTTTGGAATAAAAGGGTAAAGAAGGTGGTGGCGGTAGAATAAAGATCCGCCCCACAATGCGCTCATTAATCAAACCCCAAAAAGAGAGAAGCGTCACGCAACCCCACATTTCAACAAAGAATTCAACCAGAGTTGTTCAAACTTACGAATACTAAGCTGCAGAAGTTGGAGGATGATGTACGGTGCTGCGACGTTAGCATTGGGTGGTGAGGTAGAGAATTCCTTTCCTGGTAGCTGTATACGAGTATGTCTGAGGCAAATCCAGTCCTTTGCTCCTGACCAAAAGCGTAAAATATTTTGCTGACATTGAGCAATTGAAGAAGAGATTCCAGGATCAAGGACCCAAGAATTTATCTCTTTTATATTTATTTAAGTGTGCCTCGTCCTTTGCTAACAGCCAACAGCCAACAGCAATCCGAATCTCGTTTGACATGATGTTTGCCTGAAGCTCCATCCAAAGGATATGGGAGGATTAAATATATTTGTCTTCGTGTGCCTTTTTTTCTCAGCATCTTTCCCCTCCCTTCTTGGGTCTGATAAATGTCAGTGTGTTAACACATATGTTATTCCCTAGAAAACAGATTAGCCGAGTTTTTTTTGGTTTTGTTTCGTTGAATGGGAAAGGGAGTTGCCCCCCTTTGATAAGGGATATAACTCCACCCTCGTCAAAATCACAGCAATGCACACAGAGAGACGTATTACTTCCGTCTCGCTGTCATTTCAAAATAGAGCCAATATGATGGCGATGCGACAACGACGACAACGATGACAACAACGACAACGACGACAACAACGGCAATGGCAATCTAGGACAATGTTCCTGGTGGAGTTGTGAAAACTTTTCAAATAAATCCGTCAATTGTTTTCAGGATTTAAATTGTAAAATTTAGGGAAAAAACTTTCGTCAATGCAATTTTCTGCAGGTTGCATTGTTCGGGGGCAAACTTCGAAACAATTGCTTACAACTTTGATGAATGCAATTGGCATTAGCCGCGGGTCCCGTGTTATCTCGGTTGCTCTTGTCAAACCTAAATCTCATCCCCGTTTTGTTGTACAACTATTTTATGGTATTTTTTTTTTTAGGTCAGAAAATAACAAATTTGTACTTTAATTGAACCCAGAGGGTTGAACGGAAGGAGACGAGCAAATATGCAAACGAATGGTCGAATAGGAGGAATATTTCGGGAGAAAGGGAAAAGAATCATTCGGTGAAAGTTTTTCAATTAAGGTTCTAGAAACTATTAGACACAGTTAAATGCAGCTTTTGGAAGGAAATTGTGTGCCATGGCATTCAGGGATTTTGACTCCGATTCTGACTGCGACTGCGGCTACAGAAAGTAAAAAGTTTTGTCTATTCTGTTTACAATTACTAAGCTTTGGTCAAGTGGAAGTGTGGGTTGGTAAACGAACCGAGTTCACTTAACCCATTAAAGCCGGAATAGTTTTAAGAGTTCTCCAACGATAGTTTGTTGGCTTTACATGTTGTTTTGGGAAGTATTGTTGGGAGCAATTTTCAATTCTTGTAGTCAGCTTGTATTGCACGAGTAACTTTCGGTTTTGAACTTTTCCCTACAAAATAGGAAAAGAAAATTCTGGTTGATGAGAAAGAATGTGCTTCTAGACATGTGGCAGGTGATGAAAGTGGGCTAGTAAATTGTATTCTTGTATTTAATAGTTAAACTTAGACTGTAAGATCTTCCCTAATTTTAAGGCAAAGGTCCGTGGTCAAAGGCTCTATGTCAGTGGTGAATAATTTCTGAACGCTTCCCAATTTTTATGTCATCTTTGGCACTTGTGAAGTGGACACATGTACAATTTTAACAATGGATAGTTACATGCTAGAACAACGAATTAAAGTTATTCAAACTTATTATGAAAATGCTCGGTTTTTATGTATCGTTCAATTCGTGATCTTTTTGTTAATAAATTGTTGTGGTTGTTCCGATAAAGTGGAAGCTTTACTGAGAACCGAACCGACTTAGGGATAAAGATTGTGGGGGAGTGGCACTATACATAAAAATTGAATTCAGATGCAGAATTGTCAAGCAATCCACTGAAAATGATGAGGCTGAGTTCGTATTTGTGGAAATCTCCAGCAAGGAGACCAATCTTTTAGTGGGCACATTCTATATGGGCCCAGACGTAGCTTGCTTCACACATATACGAAATATTCTAGATGAGTTGGGTCCACTATATCCTAAAATTGTTGTTTGTGGTAATCTTAATTTGGACACGCTAGCTAGCAAAAATAGAGCCTTCATCGATATGATTGACTCACTAGGTTTCCACACACTATTTTCCAAATAAATTGATGTTTTCCTTCTATCGCAATGCGAGCTAATAGACCACTATGATCTATCCTGGCCTTTCTCACCTTACCTTATTTGTTCTGTGTGAATGTTGTTCCCCCTAGGGGTAGAAGCCTTGTTCAATAATATCGTCACTTTCCGTCAGTCAATGTATTGTCCTTACTTCATGATATCCATGGTCTCAACTGGTCACATATTTATTGCACATCAAATGTTAATGAACAAGTTTCTGTTTTTAATAAGCATATTGACTTTCTTTTTAACAAGCATGTATCGGGTTTTCCAATAGGGACTTGACAACTTTAAATTCAATTTGTGAACGCACTCTTTCACTAATCATCCAACTGTTACTGTCAATTTATTCAGTAAACTCAACGTTTTCATCATGGTAAAGTACACGATCGAGCAACGTCTGCAAATTATAAAAATTTTCCACCGAAATCCAGAGGCGGTGACTGCAACTTTAAGGGCGTAAATTCCAATTTTCGATCGTAATTCTCGCCCTAGTAGACAAGTAATAACAAGTTTAGTGCAAAATTTTGAGTCTACATATTCGTTGTGTGGTGTTGCCGTTGGGTTGGTCGAAGTTTGGAAAATATCGCTGCCGTTCAGGCGTCCGTAGCAAACGATCCAAATCAGTCAATTCCACGGCATTCTCAAGAATTGGGTATCGCTCAGACCACATTATGGCGTGTTTTGCGATTTAACGCCGCTTGGCTATTTTCTGTGGGGCTATGTTAAGTCATTGGTATATGCCAACAAGCCGACGACGTTGGAAGAGCTCAGAGCCAACAGTGAACGCGAAATAAAGGCCGTTTCGGCCGAAATGTGTGGCCGAGTCGTTGAATATTGGGTCCAACGAATCGATCGCTGCAAACGTGCCCGCGATGGCCATATGAACGAGGTCGAGTTCCATTCATAAATGTTTTGATTGTACTTCAAGCCGATAATAAAGTTTTTGAAATATTTCAAATAGCTTGCGTTTTATTAAAAAAACAAAAAGTGAAGTCAAGTCCTTATTGGAAAACCGTTTACCTGTGAAAACCAAAAGAATAAACAATGTTAATTTGTCGTGGTTCACGTCAGAAATAAAAAAGAAAATAAAAGAACGCGACGCTCTGTACTATAGATGGCGTCGATACAGATGTCGCGTAAAGCACGATGATTTTAAGAAAATGCGTTATTCAGTAACCTTGTTAATATAATATAATAGTTGAAGACAGTACTGTGAAACATAGTCTCATACTAACCAGTGGACATCTGCCTTCTGGAAAACGATTCGTGATGTCGGTATTAGTTCTCGCAATGAGTCTGTTTTAGCACATTTTGATGTCAATGACCTGAACAGAAAATTGTTAATTTCTGCTCACAAGCAAACTCGATTGACTTTTCCATTTTTGAACGCAATACCACGAATCCAACTCATCACAATGTGTGGATGAAAGCTGTGCTGTGGATATTATTCTCTCCATCCGATCAAAAGCAGTGGGGCTAGATAGACGATAATTAAAATGTTCTTGCCTGCCATTAGCAAACACATTACACATATTTATAATAGGTACTATCATGACCACCAGTGTATTTCCCAACGATTGGAAAAATGGAAAAATACTACCAATCCCCAAGCCGTCTTCGCCAAATAAAAATGCATTTAGGCCAACTACAATTCTTCCATTTCTGAACAAAGCCTTCGAAAAAATTTTAAGCAAACAAATGAAAGAAATAAAGCTCATAACGAATTTTCAATCATGGTTCAAAAGAAAGCATAACTGCATTACTGCCTTACTTAAGGTTAGTGATGATATACGTTCTGGTTTCGATAGGGGCTTGATGTCCGTACGTGTTTTTCTTGATTTCTCAAAAACATTTGACTCAGTTAACCACGAAATTTTGCTATTTAAACTCAGGGGTCAATTAGCTTTTGAAAACTCCATCTGTCAGCTCATTACATTTTACCTTCATAACCGAACTCAAACAGTTTTCTGGGAAGGTAAATTCTCAACAAGTCTGAATGTCGTATAAGCTGTGCCTCAGGGCTCCGTTCTTGGTCCGCTCTTATTCATACTTTTTATAAATGACATATCGAAGTGTATTAAAAGGTGCGAGCATCATATTTATGCAGATGATGTACAGATTTTGAAAAACTTCAAGAAAACTGAAGAATTGTCTGCAATGAATGAGTTGAATGGAGATATCAATGCCGTCTACACCTGATCCAAACTAAATGATTTAAACCTAAATCCGTCAAAAACCAAAGCTACGTCCTTCAATAGAACCTCTGTTGATATTACTTCGTCCCCTCTTCAAATTGATAATACTACCATCGACTTTCTGAAATAATTCAAAAATCTAAGTATCTTCTTTAACCCAGATAACCCTGAATTATTTTTCAGAAATATTTTCATTTTTTTAACTATATTTTATGTTTGGCTTCTAAGTGAAGAAAATAAATTCATATTTTCAAATTTCCTTGAATAGTTACGCCGGATTCGAAGATCCTTTCAGAAGGACGTTAGGGTTATCCGCTATCAAGCTATCCATATTGGAGTTCCACATAAAATAATTAAAAAATTGGTTAAAAAAATTTATTACACGTTTTTGGTATTATAGTTAACAAAACAAGAAACATGGAGAGCGCAGTGTCACTTTACACATATTATTGTGCACTTATTTGAACACTTTCTGCATTTCAATTGTTTTTTTTTGTCATTGGTTCAACTGGCAAATCATTTACCTAGTGATCCAGTCCATCATATCGAGAATCTGTTGCTCTCTGCTCAGAAGATCTCCCTTTAGCAGTGACCACCCTCTTGTTTGTTTCTAAAATAGACGTAGCTATGCTTCTTCTAAAGCCCAGGTGATCTAGTTTACCCCCATCCTCCTTGAAGAAATGCCAAGCCTTTTGTTCAGCCACGTCTACCATGTATGTTATAAGATTAAAATATCACTTTTTACCCCGGATAAAAACTCGATAAAGAGATTTATTCTTATCTGCACAATCTACTCCTCCCATACCACTGTTGCAGCCAAAGAAAAGCTTCGATCCATCTAGAAGGTTGTGGCACAGCTATTTTTTCCCCCATTTCTCTTGAGTATCTTGCCACAGCGTTTATTGGGGTAGCCCTGTCAAAATTTAACAACACTAGAGTACAGTCATGAGAATTACCAGTAGTATTCGAAGGTTCAGGTTGACCAAACTGGGGTGTGGGAGCATTCCATACAGTTACAACTGCATCAGCATGCAGTTGCGATCCAGGTAGATGATCAAAAGTTGGGAACTCTTTAGCACCAGAGTCTTCATCCGTGACATTTCCATGTGCATTCATAGAAGGCAAAGCTAAAATCTCAATGTTTTCGGGATCTGCTTCGTCGTCTTTCTCAAGACAACAAAGAATATCATTCAGGGCCAAGCCTTTCCTAAAACACATGAAAACACTGGTTACCCCTAACATCCTTCTAGAAAGTTTTGGAAATGTTTGCCGTTGCTGAGAATAACCCAAATAAATTCTTCTCAAATAGCACTGAGCTAGGCATGAAACATCATAACTAGTAACCCATCAAACAAGTTCTAGACTCCTCAGAACAATTTAATAAAAGTTTTACTTCGCCTTTATAAGTACGATCTGTAGGTTTTTCCATTGCTTTGAACAAATCACACAATTTGTATTGCAAAAAAACAAAAGAATCAAAAATAACACAAATAACACCGTGAATACGTTCTTTGATGTTTTAAAATAGATGACAAACCATTGAAATGTCAAAATGAATGATCGAATGGCCACAAGATAGTGTTAAGGTCTCAATAGTATCCGATCCTTCTAGAAGGTGGTCAGTGTTATCTGGGTTAATGAGTGTCTAAATTGGAAAACTCATGTAAACCACATTGTTTCTAAAATATATGGGGTATTCTCCGTGCATTAAGTCCCACCCAGCAATATCTACCTATCAACGTTAAATTGAAGCTAAATAAGGCATATGTTTTGCCTATTATCCTTTATGGATGTGAAATCTTCTCGAACCTGGACTCTGTATCTACCAGAAAGCTAAATGTCGCCTTTAACAACTGTGCCATGATGTCTTTAACATCCATCACTGCGATCACATTTCTCCCTATGTAAAACGAATCATTGGCTGCTCCTTAACCACGCTGTTAAGAACTCGTACTGCCCTCGCTTTGTTTAAGATTATAAGGAGTATAACACCATATTACCTATACTCTAAACTAAGCTTTGTGCAATCCGAAAGGACATTCAACTTAATACCGCCAAGACACAGATATTTAAGAAGTAGCCGCCAGTTTTTTATATATGCAATTCATCTATGAAATCAACTCACTCCAAGCTTAAAAAGGCTGAACACAGAGAATCGTTCTAGAAAGGAATTATTTGAATTCTTAAGAAGCAGCATTTAACCTGACATTTACTGACTCACTTTTCTACTTTCTTTTTCCTTCATAATCTTTCCTTTTTCTATATATTATTTATCTATTTTCTGTAAGTCTTTCTATTTTTAATTTATTTTTCCATTTGTATAACATCTTAAACTATACATTTGTATGCATTGTTATTTTTAATTATATTTGATATTATACTATGAAACCTGTACAAATAGAACTTAATATTGTACAGAGATTAATTCATAAATAAAAAAAATAAATAACTAAATGAACATTGCTGCTGTAGCACAAAGGGTTCGCTGTGGAACTTTCAACAATCTCTGGCATAAGACATTCATGCTTAGACTGTTTGGCATATTTAAAATAATATTTGCCATTTGCATCCTTACAAAGTCCAATTAACACAAGAATTGAAACAAAACTTTCGTCAATTGGTTGTTAGAACATGATGCTGGTCTTTTACGCAAAATCATCTTGGATTGATTCTTCAACAAACAAAATGTTCGCAGCTGGAGAGAAGAATATTCTCGAATTATTCCAGCAAATAATTATATTCACAAAAACGTACTGCTCTCCATTCTATAGGAGCCTATGAGAAGCAAAGCTATTTTCCGAATAGGATTTGATATTTAAGTGCATACATGGAACATCTATTAAAAAACAAAAATATAAGCATCATTAGAAGGAATTAAGAACGATTGGAAAACAAATTTAAATAAAACAACAAGAGTGTGAGATATAAAATCGATTCAGACTTTAATTGGAAGCTACGTTCAAGCCAGGCCGCCTTGGCTTCGGTTTTTTTTCCTGACGTGCGGCTTTATTCCAGCAATAGCGTGTCGAATTTTGGCCTCGAGCTCGCCCGAAGTGGTAAGCTTGTTAGCGTAAACTAAGCACTTGACATAGTCCCGGAGAAAATCGAGTGGTGTCAAATCGCATGTTCGCTTCGGCCAACTGATAATTCGCTAAGATGTTTTGCCAAATTTCTTCATCACAAGATGATTTATTGGCCAAATACCGGATCTCCGGCCAACATTTCCAGCGCCCAATTAGCCAACTCACGGTACAATTTCATATGAATGTAGGCCCAAATCTAACCGCAAAATAAGCCGGGTTGACTCTCTAGCTATGCTCAACTCAGCTGATCGGTCCCGAATCGACATTCCTGGGTCTTCTTTAACACGGGCCACGACGGCGGCTATTTTTTCTTCATATCGCACTAATCTCTGTCCAGTTGGTGGCTCAATGTCTAAAAGAGTGTACTCACGTTCAAACTTTTTCATGGATTGCCTGCACACTGAAGACATGATGACGACCGACCTCACGACGAAATTCACGTTGCGTACTTACAACTGAGCTAGAAATTCGATAATATTTTTATATAATATTTGGAAAACGATGCATGATGAAATGGCAGACCTTACTGAATATTTTAACCGCTGGGTGTCATTGGTAACTTCGACAGCTGCTGAAACATAACAATTGGAAGAAAAACAATCATTGGTATCGGATCATCCAGTGCAGTGGTTTGACAAAGAATGTCATAAGGCAGGGAAAACTTCTTTCTAATCCCAAGCAGGTTTTATGGCTGGATACTCTTCAATCCATTTTTCGTACTGAAAACCATAACACTCCGCTTTACTTCTTTTTTGTTGAATTTATGGCAGCGTTTGATACTGTAAATCAAAAAGCGATTTCTTAAAAGTTGTCGTACATGGGCTTAACGTGGATTTTTGCTTTGTTGCAAATATTTCTGTTTGGAATGTTGAAGAACTTTCAGATTTTTTCAAAACGATATCACAAGGATGAATATGCGAGAATTCTCTTTAATGGACTACTACTGGCAAGTACCCTGGAAGTACCTACTACAGCTAATGATAAGCAGATATCAGGCATATTGCGTTCTGTGTAATTTGGTTGTAAATCTTTCTAAATCGAACGTTATGACTTTTAGGAAAAGCGGAGGGAGGCGAAGTAGAAAACAAATTAGGAATACGATGGTGAATCAATTTGAGATCTTGAAATATCTGGTGATGAAGAATAGAAAATGCAACTCTAAAATCTGATATCAAAAGTGGCATAGCTCATGAAAACTACGTCCAGCAAGCTTCGGTATTTGTATAGAATGACATGTGAAAAGAACTACCTCCGAGATTAATACAGCGATAAAATAGGAAGCATACTCAAGTTGAGGGGAGAAACTTTTCAGCTTAATTACATTTCACAAAGATATGACATTGCTCTCTTTTATGTAACCTGAAAGAAAGTGAAGATATTAAATGATCCGCACCTTCAAACCAATAACCGTAACACCCGTCTCGCTATGAATGAATATCAGTACAACTTCAAACCCACTTTCGGACGTATTCTGAAATATTAAAAGCCAACGTACATCGATACATCGGAACCCTTCTTTCTTTTCTCCCTAAATTTCGATGGTCCGCGCTGTGTGCAAACATTTACAAGGTGCTAATAATCTCTTGAGCGCGATCTCATTATAAAAAATCTGATAAGGATATAAAGTATTAGTAATTACTTAAGCATTGCCCATTATTAACAGTCTTACAAATCAGATCGATTGAAAAATAAGTGCTTAACGGTGTTGTCACTACACTTTCGGCAAGCAAAAGCGGGGATCACTTACTCGGATTACTTGCATTAGGGAAAAGCAAGCTCATCATTATCTCATTTCCCACAGCTTTCCAACAGCGTTTCAAAAAAGCCTTTTTTTACCATCATTACCAGCTTCACATTTTTGTTTGGAACAGGAGCTATACAGCCACATCGACCTAGTTAGTGCGTCGGCCAAGACATGCAGAACGAAAAGACACCAATGATCCGGTACGTAGTGTTTTCAAATCTTACTCAGAGTGATAACGCAGCAAAGAAAAACCTCACATTAGGTGGCGCGCATAAGTTGAAGGCACGACTTGGAGTGAACTAGTTAAAGCCATATATGAAGGCATGATCATGCAAACCTCCGCTTTATCGCCTTGCTTCTTACACGCCGACGAACAAATGAATGAGAAGTCAAGAGTCTGAGCAGAAGAAGGACTGTTCATTGAATTGGAAAAGTTCTCTAAAAAATTCGGATCAACTCAACTTTTTAGGCTGACAAAGTAAATTGAAACAAAAAAAACACCGGCTTTAACGGAATGTAGGTGGGTATGCTTTGGTATGAATCACGGGAGGAATTAATTGCTGATTACCTCTGCATAATCTATCTACACACAGAAAACGATTATATGACAGCCGTGATATACTCGTATAGTTGTTAACTGTCGATGCAGCTTGCATACGGCGTTGCCATCCCCATTCCTATGACAATGAACAAAGGAGTGATGGACACCTGAAGATCGCGGCTTATTTGACCAATTTTCGGTATATTTTTTAAATGCTGTGTGAATTTCGTCGTCCTGCACCATGTTGGCGAACAATTAAGCATTTAGCTGAGCATCTCTTGGATACACACAAGGCATCGTCAACAGAGGCTGACTCCCTATTGCTCGTCCGACAATGCATATCACAGCTGTCGGCGAGGACGACCGAGAGTGTCCACAGACATCGACGAGACAACGATGCATGGAAATTGGAATCAGCAGATGTTCGATGAGTCGAAATTTGTTGAAAGACCTGAAAATGTTGCCTTATAATGTGTCAACCGTTCACTAAATGCTCTGCTAAGCCTGATGGAAGAAGACGATGATTTCTTATCTAAAATCATAATGAGCTACTTAAGTGAATAAATAAAGTGTGCGTTTCTAGGGCACGGAGAATCTAAATGTAATGCGCGAAGAGCCATTACATCCCCTCAAAGTAACTATTTAAGAACGAAAACTCCTGGTGGGTTGGTAATACCCCAAAAATTTGTTTTTAAGAAGCTTTATCAATAGAACCAGAACCAGAACCAGAAGCGATATATTGAAAAACCACTGTCGCACCTCCCGGCAGAAGAAGAACCTACTAAGCTGCGAGAACAAAAAATACGCATAACCATAAACTGGGCTGTTGAACTTGAGATAAAAAAAAACACTGTGGCGCTGGCAGCCCGGTATGGGCCATGGCCTAGCTTCTTGACACTCTTTGTGTTGCTCATGTTGTCATTTTTGTCACATCTGCGCGGGGCCGAGTCCGAACGGCACTCCTTAGAAGCTTTTTCGTAGGCAATTTTACTTTCGGGAGTTTGCCATTGCCCGCCGAAAGGGTGATGGCGATTTGAAAAATTGTTGGTGACCTAGGAATCGAACCCAGACTGTCTGCGTGATAGTCCAATGAGCTAACTATCGCGCCATTGCCATCGCCGTACTTGTACTTGAGATCAATTGCCAAAAATAGGGAATACTTTGCAAATGTCAAACACTCTCCCTCTGACGAAATTGACTAGCAACATCTCCTGCAATGTTAACGACAAACCCTTTCCCTTGTAACCAATTTCAGATGAGGTTTCCAGAGTCACAACTCCCACTTGCAGGTAATAAAATTGACAATTTACCTTCCCACAAAAAAGCAAGTGCAAACAACAGACTTCAGTTTTATTGCAACCCTGGGGCGCCAAATTTGCATGCATTTTTAAACGTCTGTAGGTACGAGTAGTTGCTGTCCTACTTCTCTCTACACCAAACATCTGCTCACTTTGTTGCAATAACCTCAAACACATCGCGAATGGCAATAGCAATTCATCGAACTTTGTTTTTTTTTTCTTTGTTCTGAGTTTCATGCATTTTCATTTTGTTTGAGATACGTGAATTGTTCCCTGGGAAAGAGTTTTTTGATAAATGAACATAACCGATCAATAGAAGCAGCACGCGACACAGGATATTGTGTTTCCGATTGCAACATACTCGTAACACCCGTAGTCGTACATAACATAGTTGTGTAAATTTTGTTTCCACAAAAGCTTTTGAACTATTGAAGGGAAATCGACAAGAGGTGAAGGTGAGTTAAAGTTGACTAGCTCGTATATATCTTTGCCCGAATTGAACCCTTAGCATTCCTATCTTTCTGTACGGCTTTCCAACATTAAGTGTAACGAGTGCAAGAGTTTCATCATAAAACTTTATTCGACGGTTCAAATGGAGCCATAAAGAGACTTGGCATATCTGCTGCAAACATTCGCATTTCTGCGTAACGTTACGAACATCCTCGTAACTGTTTTCCTTTCGTTAGATCTTATATTTTGGTTGTTTTTTTTTCCACTCATTCTCATCCTTTTCCTGGATTTTATGAAGTTGTAAAAGATTCTGCGACGATAAATCCTGTTTATTTGTGGTAAAACGTGAGTTTTTACCACCGTGTCGGTCGTACGAGCAACGCCTGACATCCTCCATCCATGCATTTGAAGAATTCTACTCGTAGATACTCGTACTTGCCATCGATGGGTGATGTTGGTTGGTGGTGATGTTAATGCTGACGCTGATGTCCTTTTATTAATGTTTCGCTTTCTTTTTCTTTTTTTTTTCTATTTCACAGCCACACGATTTATGATGTTTGCCAGGAAGGATATCAAAAGGGATATGGCCGACAAACACGCAAAGTAATGTTGTAGCAAGAGATGATAAAAGACAGCTTGAAGATAAAATGAATAAAGAGCAAGGCGCAAGGCAAATACCTTAATTATCCAATTTCAGGTTGATGGAGTCACGATGTTCCAGTAAAATTACTCCTTTTACAAGGATCAGGCGCATGTAAGCGTTTTGTTGCCGTTGAACCAATTAGTTTTTACTGCAAAGGGTTGAAAGATGAGCATTTAGGTGTTTCAGCGTTAGCCGTTTGGATAACATCAATTTTTACGAGCTTAAATGGGGAGGCAGTCAACAGCAAATCGACCTCAAACCAGACCTTAACCACCATTCTATGGCTTGTTATCTTCAATGAAACAAAATCACAGAATTGAATCAGTAAATTTGCATTCAGTTAACTGAGTTCTGTGCTTGGAACTCAGTCACCCCATCACAGATCACAGATACGAATTACGAATACCTACTCACTCTCACACCCGTCTCTAACTTTCTGTTGTAATGATTTATTCATTAATCTCATTTGAATTTGATGCCATAAATATTAATGTCCTCCGATACGGAACATATAGGTACATGCATACATACGAGCACTCCAATGTATGGATACAAATGAAAGTCATCCTTCGCCTGATTCCCCTGCATATAGGATATGGGGACGTTGCTGTCTTATTAGGGTATGCGGAAAATACTTGCTTATCAATGTTGTGATTGTGATATGAGTCAGGTGGTTGCGTTGGCATTGACACAAGGTCGGTTTCGTCTCGCATATCCTTTTCACTTTTCAAAACAGCAATAGAGATATCATCATGAGGATTTCTCTTCACTTGTCAGTTGGTTTGTTGCCTTGTCCTTATGCTGAAAACTTTATGGTTGCAAACAAATTTAATTTGCATAACAAACACGACTCACCCAAACACACATACGAGTACAAACGAGCGAGGATGTCTAAAAAGCCTTTTTGGAAGGAGTTGGTGTACCATATGAAGGAGATCAGGACTGATGTGATGTGTCGGCCTAGTAGAGAGAAGAGAAAGTACCCGTAGTGACGATGTGGACTTTTTTTTTTTTTTTTTTGCCATGTCGACTGGGTTTTCGGTACTCCACAGGGGGTAATGACTGCCATCGGTTTCTTGGTGATTGGCTGTGTTGGCGAACTGGGTAGATGCGGTAACGAAAGTCGGTCTGAAAAGCGGAAAAGCCATAAAATCTGAAAGGGATGTGGCTAATTTTGCATATTGAAATAAAGCCCTCTGTAGGGTGAATTCTACTCTTGAGTCTGTGAGCAATTACTTTGTAATTGAATGCAGATCCTGGAAACGCTTGCAAATTTAATATTCTCATATAGTGTGTGATATTTATGAGTTGATTCAGTTAGTAGATACATGTATGGCTATGTAGTTTGTGGGAAGAACAGGGTTTTTTAAGAATTTTGAAACAAATTTTTTGAGTTTCAATATGCAGGAGTATCCCAAGTAAGCCGCGTAGATAACTCATGGACGTATCGAAGCAAGTATGATCTAAGTCGATAATGAGAAAATTGAAATAGCTTAACCTCGATGGAGTTGCAATAAAAGCAAAAATTTCTGTTCACTTACGAGTAAGTTGTTGGGTGTCGTTGTACTAAAAATGCTCGTACTAGATTTAAAAAATTGTTTGTAATTCAAATATACGAGTATATGAAAGGGATACATTTTGCTTTTATTAATTTGAAGATCAACATTCTTGGTCTTTTGTTCATTGATTATACCTTAGTTCTATAGCAATGGATCTCTGGTGTCAGCTCATCATATTTATGTTGATTTGATATGTAGTTTGAGAAGACTTGCAGGCTAATGAGTATCCTGGCTAGTCAGTTCCATGTTGCCAAGGCACGGACAGTCCAGACTTAAAAAAAAAAAATTTTCTTGCTCCCTAATGTAGGGGTGATACAAAGTGGTGCTTTAGTTCTATTCTCAAAAAAAGCAAATCAAATAGTTATATAATAAAGTCTGCCCCAGATATATTTAAAAGCATTTTTCTAGTCGCCGTCAATACTCTCAGGAGTAAGTTGCTTATTACTTCTGAATTTGTTGCGAAGTAGTCAATTAATTGTTGACAACCTTGGGTATCCCTTAGCCAGCCGGTGTAAATCTGAGTATCCTGCTATCGGTGCAGTGCGCATCAAGAGCATCGAAGAGCATCTCATCGATAGGCGGAGATTTAAATGGCCACGTCGGAGAAACAAATGTTGATTATGAGGACTGCCACGGCGGTAAAGGCTTTGGAACCACAAATTCAGCTGGCGAAGACATCCTTGTAGCGTGTAGGGCGTACGGCTTAACGGTCTTAAATACAATGTTTATTAAACATCAACGACATCTCATCACCTATAGCAGCGGAGGCCACGAAATGCAAATAGATTATCACCTCTGCAAAATGTCGATGAGAAACCCTGTTAAGGACTGTAAAGTAATACTTGGAGAATCGCTAGTAAGCCAACACCGTCTGCTCATTACAGAATTTTTTACAGCGGAACCACCGAAAACACGGGCATCGTTTGGAAAGCCAAAAATCCGGTGGTATAATCTATCGAAGGAACGAAGCGCAAGATTTATCGCACTGGCTAAAGAAGTACTTCAAAATATAAATGGTATAGCAGACTCACTTAGCCCGCAAGAAATATGAAACAGCATGCACGAGGAATGCATAACACTCGCAAAGTCCCATCTGGGGACTATATCGAAATACCATCACGTCGGCAAAGAAACATGGTGGTGGAATGACGAAACCAAACGAGCTGTGGCCGACAAGAAGAGTGCATTCCAAGCGTGGACAAAATGCGATCGGAGCGACGATATCGAAAAAGCTCGACTGGCTCTTGAATACGAGCGTCTTAAAAAAATTGCAAAGAAAGTCCTGGCTCGAACTCGAGCGGAGAAGGGGAAAACCTGTACCAGGAGTTGGAACAAATATCCTCACGATCGGCGGATAGAAGACAAGCTATCCAAGAAGTTCAAACGTCGCACAATACTAAAATGCCAAATATTTTTAAGCTCGCTGCACAGAGGAGAAAAAATTCAATGGAAATAACCTCGCCGAAATACATCAAAAACGCAGACGGTCGCTTATTAACAAATGAAAAGGAAATTTGTGACCGGTGGCTTGAATACTGCAAGGAGTTGCTTAACAAACAGTTTCCACGTGATATCGTGCTGACAGCTGGTCTATTCGAGGAGGAAGTTTCGGACTTTTCAACCGAAGAAATAAGTATAGCAATTGGAAAAATGAAGCGGGGGAAAGCGGCGGGACCAGACAGCATTCCATCAGAGTTTTGGTCGAAGATGGAGGGGATCGGCAGCGTTTGGCTATCGAAACTTTTAAATAAATTAAAATGTGGACAATCCATGCCGAATCAATGGAGAAGTAGCTTCTTGGTTCCATTATACAAAGGAAAAGGCGACACTCGAGAATGCAACAACTACCGTTCAATCAAGCTTATGTCACACACAATGAAAATCGTCGAAAGAGTCTTAAACGAACGTCTTCGGCAAATAATAAAGCTCGATAACAGCCAGTGTGGATTTGTTGAAGGAAGATCGACGGTGGACGCTATCCAAAGCCTACGAATAATAATGGAAAAGCACCGAGATTCGTCTAAGGATTTACACATGATATTTATCGACATCGAGAAAGCATTCGATCGAGTGCCTTGGGATCTCATATGGGCCGCGCTGAGGTCTCAAAACGTACCGGAAACGTATGTTAGAATAATAAAAAGCTGAACGATATTGAGCTCAGCTCTGCTGGACTAAGGAAAGAATTTCCAGTTAATGTCGGAGTGCATCAAGGAAGCGTACTTAGCCCTTTCCTCTTTAACGTAGTATTCGACTATCTTTTAAAAAACTGCATGCGCGAAGCAAATGTAACGCCAATTCTCTTCGCTGACGACGCAGTTATACTTAGCGATAACGTCGAAGATTTACAGAACGCCTTAGATTCATGGAGAAATGCGCTAGAGAGAAACGGGTTTAAAATAAGTCGTTCAAAGACGGAGCATTTGACGTGCCCATTTGCGCATCCGTTGCGACCTGTTCCGGATATAATGTTAGACGGAATAGTTCTTCCGAAAAGCACTATCTTTAAGTATTAGGATCAATCGTTAACATGGAAGCGAAATGTGACGACGACGTAAACCACAGAGTGAGTGTGGGATGGATGAAATGGCGGGAAAATTCGGGAATCTTTTGCGACCGAAAATTTCCACTTAAATTAAAGGGGAAACTCTACACCACGGTTGTTAGACCAGCTCTTATATACGGTTCACAGTGCTGGACAATGTACGAAGCGTTTAAAAACAAAATGACGGCAGCGGAAATGAAAATGTTAAGGATGTCTAGTGGAGTCACTAAACGCGACTGCATTAGATCTACGCGTATAAGAGGAAGTCTACATATAAAGAATTCGGTAACCGAACAGCTTGAGGCGAATAGAATAAGTTGGTATTGCCACGTTCAAAGAAGATCAGCGGAAAATCCGGTTAAAAAGGCACTATCAACTACGGTCACTCAAACTGTAAGAAAACGAGGTCGGAAAAAGAATTCCTGGATATCTCAGATGGCAAATGCGCAACAACGTCTGGGGTTAACCACTGAAGCGATCCAGGACCGAGCATTATGTAGACGTGCTCTCGGTCTGCGACATTAGCCAACCCCATAAGCGGAGCAGCAGCGATGCAGTAAAAATGGGAAACTCGTTACGCATAAGTTCGTATAACGAGGAAAGGGTTAATAAAAGAATAAGAAGAAGAAGGTGCAGTGCGCAGACGCATAGTAGATACCACATGATCCCTCTCTATTCCTATGCTCGCCAGTATAATTCTGACAGCGCCTCGTCTCACTTATGGTAAAAGTGATAAACCTGGAACCTTAAGTTACCGAAAAGTCGAGATTTAGCTATGTAGGTGGTAGTTCTTGTACTTTTAGTGATCAAGCGGTTGACTTGAAAACTCATTAAAGGTCCCCCAGATGTCATCAATATGGTCCACGCTGGGAAGTTTCAATATTCGATGATGCGCTCTACAATTCCTAGTGGTGTCTGACGACCAACGACTCAAGTAATGTTGGCCTCCAAATCCTCATACGTCGACGGCTTATCCATGTAGAAATGAACTGTCCATCAAATTGTTCTCGCAATAAAGCCATTATTTTACGGGCTATGTGTCAAGTGGCGATGTTTTGTTGAAACCAACCAGATCACGGGCTTCAATTTCAGGTAGCAAATAATCCATTATCATGATACGATCCATGGCGTCATTCTCATTCACATTCGTCATGGCCCAATATGCACCAATGAATTAACCAGTGGATAAAGTACATCAACCCCTTGTTTTCTTTCGATGTAATGATCATGAACCTCATCGCATTGTTCCGCATCTCATTAACGGCTATTTTGCTTACTGATCAGCCGGAAATGAGCCTCATCGGTGATCAAAAAAGTGTCGGTTGAAGATTTTAAAGATCCCATCTACTGAAACGGAAACGATTCGGAAGATTGCCCGGCTTTAGTTTTTGCACGAATTGAATTCTGAATGCTTTTCAACAAAGATCCTCACATAAAATACGATAAGTTTTTGCAAACGACAAGCTTAGCTGTTGTCAACGTCATGGGTCAACGTCATCGCGTACAATCTTCGCTACTGCCGCTATATTTTCTTCACTTCATGCTACACTTGATCGATTTGGAAAATTTGGTTTTAAGCTTTTCAATGGTGTTGTGTGTTCGGAAGGGCGGTTACATGGACCATAAGTTGCTTGAACGGAACGAAATACATTCCTCGTAGTACGCTAATTGTGGGTATAAAGATGAATAATTTGTAGACGCCATGCGAGGCTAAGTTTTTTCACAATAAAATGTTAAAAAACACTGAACAAAAATACCATATCAGTGTGACACGATGTATGCGTGATATGTCATGAAATCCTCACTGGAAAAAAGTACCTCGCAAAGAATCATCTTCTATAATGCCAACCAAGTGCCCGTCTATATCCGAAGAGCGTTTTATCTTTGACATTATTGAAATCATTTAATTCATTAAGCCACCGATTAAACAATACTTGTTCTGTTTTAAAGTGGTAAACGAGAATCCCCAACCTTAGCAATTTTTGAAAAGAAAAACTCCTAAGAGGCGCTACGTATAGTGAAGCAAGTGTGAATCAGCATTCACTACCAAACTATGTTTCTCTTGAGCACATTACATGTCGTTTGTCATTAGTTACCGATCTAAAGAGGAAGACGAGGAAATGGAGTCCATAAATAGTAGCATCAAAGTGCTGGAAGAAAGAATACTAGCCATTAAAGAAAGGCAAATAGTAAGAAGGAAGTGGGAAAGCCAAGAGCAATCCCAACAGCAACAGCACACGCAACTAGCTCAAAAGCAGACCCAACAACAACACCAAACAAATTCCATAACACAAGTTCTTAAAGAACACCAACAACAACTTAAGAACCACCAGCAAAAACAACAAGAGCAGCCACAACAACGGCTACAGCAAAAACAGCAGCAGCCACAACAAAGACATCAGCATCAGAAATAACAACTGCAGCAAACAAAGCAACAGCAGCAGAAACAACAGCAGCAGAGACAGTAACTGAAACCATAACAGCTGAAAAAACCGCAGCAGCAGCAGAAGAAGAAGGAGAAGGTGCCTCCTATCAACATCTACAAACTTGAGGTAAATGCTACCAAGGACCTATGTAAGTTGGTCATTGGTAATAATTTTAACATTAAAAGATTGGGGAACGATCGCCATGCCATCCACTGTAATACAGTGGAGGGCTACGCGAAAAGTATAGAAAATAAATATTCCTAAACAAAATAATAATGAAGTCGAAAGACATAGGTATAAGAATTTAGTAGCTTAGAGTGCCTGTGTGGGGCCAGTAAGTTAGTATAAGATTGTAAAGTAATTGTAAGCTAGCATTTAAGCATTTTCTGTTAGAATGTAAGAAGTAATGATGAGTAAAATAAAATGCATTTAAAACTAAAACTAACTAACTTGTCATTAGTTACAGAAGCCAATAATTGTTGCTTCTTCCTTAAAGATAGCCTTATCGGCAGGACGACTAAAGAAAGTATTATTTGAGAGTTTAGCTGCACCCCATGTCTTCTTCTGCTCACATTCCTGTCTTTCCCTCTTCTGTTCTTTTCATTTCACTTTTTTAAATATTTTTTTATTACAAGTTAATATATGTATATGCATGTCATACATATTCATACATGATGTTATTGTCTACAGATAATTCAAAGTCTTAACTTACAAAAAGAATAATAAATCGATTGTTGTCCCTCGTAAATATGTTAGAACATATCTTTAATCGGCTTCGGTTGCATCGGTTAATAAATTACCATCGAAAAGAGCCTTATAGATTAACTTCACCACTTGTTTTGTTTTTTTTACCAGACTAAGGATTTAGGAGCACAAACGACGTAAATATTAAGCGCAGTGGAGCCGGGAAAATGCTCAAGGAAACCAATAGCGACCTGACTATGTCCCGTCCCTCTGATCTAGAAAAACTAAGGGCAGAAATGTCAATGCTCTTTGTGCCGGTTAAGCTATTTAATGCATATGGAAATATCCTTGTTACTACTCGTAACATATTCATTTCATTCAATAAGAATTATGGCAAAGGGAAACATTCCCGAATCATGTCATTGTTCTCCGATCCACAAGAAAGGAGATTCTTTTGATTGCGGCGACTTAAGAGGATACGGACCCTAAATACTGGCTACTACATCTTTTCTGTCTTAAAATGTAAGCATCTGAAAGCATCTATGATTGGTTGGTTAGACAATACTACAGCGCGCCCGGTAAAGTCCATCATCGATTCAAAGTCTTGTATGTATAGATAAGAGCTGTACAAAGCTGCTTCAACAAGAACTCCAAGAAAGCCAGGTCAAGTTCAGCGCGTGACCCCTTTTTTTAACATCGCCCTAGACAGAATCGTGCAAAATAGACTGGCCAACAATAGACGCACGATCATTCTCAAGTGTCCATAATTCCTTGGTTATGAAGATGAGTACTACACGCTGCCACTGGAAAAAGACACACACTAGAGTCAGCTTGTCCAGAGGGTCACCATTGCAGTTATAACTTGAAGCTAGCTAAGTAGTTCATCTGACTTGGCTTCGCAATTAGAGCGATAACATCGAAGCAGAAATGAGACGAAGAATTATTGATGCCAACCGGCGCTTATTTGGCCCAGGGGCCAGTTGAGTAACAGACCACATCTATCATTCCAGTCTTGCTGTAATCGCGCAAAGACTTGGAATTTGTCGAAATCTGAGTATCAAGCCCTTGGCCATTTTGAGAAAATGGTACTGCGTTTGATTTTCGGTTCCATTTGTATTGAAGCAGATTTGAAAAGGTGAGACGACTCAACGCGAAAGTTCATGGGGACCAAAATTCAGAAATTCAGTCAGGTTAAGCTTTGGTTTTTTTAGTGGTGGATTAAGTCCCATTGGTATGGAATATTGACTTATTGTCGCCTATTCAGCGGGGATAGGGCTCAAATCAACATAAATGAGTTTGGTATGCTTGTGGCACAAAATACCACCTGGATCAAAAAGTTCCAGAAAATTCAATATACAAGTTTATTCATCCAAATCTATATTGTCTCCTTGAAATTAATCCCCATCGACTGCAACACACTTATGCCAGCGCTTGATCCAATCTTCGAAACATTTTTTATGTTCGGGTTTCGGTATGTCCATCAGAGCTTCCTGCGATTTTTCCATTACTTCCTTTCGGCTGCTGAAACGCATTCCCCGTAATGGCTTTAAAGTCGATTGAACAGAAAGAATAATACTCTTTGTTTACTGTTTGGCCTTCCGGCAAAAATTCATGATGCACTACACCGTTGTAATCCATGAAAACCGTGAGCATTGCCTTCTTTTTTGACTGAAAACGACGTGATTGACTCACGACCACTTTTGCTTGAACCGCTCGTGCCACTGGTAAACAACCGTTTTCCTTAGAGAATCGTTGCCGAAGCACTTTTCCAACCTTTCCAACATTCGCGCAACATTAAATCCGTTTTTTACGCAAAACTTAATACAAGTCCGTTGTTGTACATTTAAATTCATTTCTAAAATTGTAAAAAATCGCCAACACACACAGAGATGATGTACTCTTGGCTACGCGAAACTTTTGCAAGTGTCAAGCTATGAGGCTAAGATTTAGAAGGAATATCAACAACAAATGTACCAACTTAACAACAAAAAAAAAACAGAACTAAAATCGAAACAATGGGAGCGCCACACGGGAACTTTTTAATCAAGGTGGTATTCAAAGGCAAAGATATTTGATTTACGTGTCAGACTTGATTTTATCGAGAAATCAAAATGCGGCTTAGCCGTTTCAATTTCCTTTTTCTGAAAACTTTACACGAGTATACCAAACTCTGCCTACGAGTATTACACTGTTGTGAAGTTCCCTTATTAAAGATGGCTTTTACGTAAGACAATATCTCGTACGCTTTGATTTACTTTATTGTGCTCGACAATGGCAAATCTTTCTGAATGCAAAGCCAAATTAAAAAAATGTATCTGCAGCAATTTTTGTGTATTGTGAAGGATCCAATCCTCCTCGGAGATAAGGCTCCCACCGTTTTAATCTCAGAAAATCGTACAATCTCTTGGAACTAAATGACTTCCTTCAATTGAAATCAACTTGTCTAACTGGAAGAGGCAATTTCAATTTGAAAATGTTTGAAAAGATACAGAATATGAACAATGAGGGAAGGAAGAAGTTTTTTTTTTTTTCTTTGTGACTAAAGCAGAGACCAGAAATTGTTTGCCTGCTGCCATTCACAAGCAATTTGTAGAATTCATTCGGTTCCTTAGGCCAAAACGTACTTGAACTAATCCTTTTTGGAGCTACTCGCATTTGTGTATGTGTCCGATTGAGTAATCACACTTGGATCCATTTGAAGCTTGAATGCTCTTTAAGCTTTCGAATACATTCAATTACACAGCACTTTGTGTGCTGACTGGCAGTTCGACGTAGTCTATATTGACGTCGTCATTTCGTCGTTTGATGATAAATTCAATTAAATAATCGCAGTTCAATGATTTTAATTATATTCCCTTCACCCTGAGAGTTGAGTGCCATTGATTTGATACACTAGATGCAGGATAGCTTAATCCGTTTGCCTCCCTTTTACAGGAAAGCCACTGTGGGGTCTTGCGGAAAGGATTACAACATTTAGTGCGTTTCTGCCTGATGTTGCCATTGCCGTCATTGCTACTTCAAAATGAAATGGCAATTAATGAAATTACAATGAGCTTAGGCTGGCGTTTAATTAATGGGGGGGCCGCTTTGTTCTTTGTTTTGTGCGTCAAACGGGTAAGTGGCATTTGTGGTTTTGGTTTCATTATGGGTACAACACATCAAAGGATTTTACATAAATGATGGGCACCAGTCTGCCTTTCGATGGCAGTTGAGATACTTAATGTGGTGTTACTAAGGAGACAGTCAATTAGGCATCATGGTTGAGAATTTGTAAGCTTTCCGCTGCATATCGCACTTGTGAGCTAATTTGAAAGAGCGAATTCAAAAGGATTTTATTTGAAGTTCAAGTAGGTACTTTTGTCGAATCTTATCTGTTGACTGAGGGTTTATTTTTTGTAGAAAAAAAAAAAATTGATTTCGGTGAACATACAGTGTAAGAAACAATTTGACGGGTATGTGTATGATGTATACAATACACTTGGTAGGTGCCGAAGTAAAACATTGAGTCGAGATACTTTCGTTACTTAGTTAAATTGAAAATTTCCTCAGAATCTACATTGGAAAATCGTGCTAATGAGTCACTTGCAATCACATTTTTATATTTTATGGTCTGCATAAATTGACAGGTGACTTAATTTTTCATGACAGTAGGGATACTCAAACTAAGACGAACAGAATTGTTAGGTTTAATTCCCGGCAACTGTCAGCCGTTGCCAAGAATTAAAGATAACTGCGAATTTTCACTTTCCCCTTTAATTTAAGTGGAAATTTTCGGTCGCAAAAGATTCCCGAATTTTCCCGCCATTTCATCCATCCCACACTCACTCTGTGGTTTACGTCGTCGTTACATTTCGCTTCCATGTTAACGATTGATCCTAAGTACTCAAAGATAGTGCTTTCGGAAGAACTATTCCGTCTAACATTATATCCGGAACAGGTCGCAACGGATGCGCAAATGGGCACGTCAAATGCTCCGTCTTTGAACGACTTATTTTAAACCCGTTTCTCTCTAGCGCATTTCTCCATGAATCTAAGGCGTTCTGTAAATCTTCGACGTTATCGCTAAGTATAACTGCGTCGTCAGCGAAGAGAATCGGCGTTACATTTGCTTCGCGCATGCAGTCTTTTAAAAGATAGTCGAATACTACGTTAAAGAGGAAAGGGCTAAGTACGCTTCCTTGATGCACTCCGACATTAACTGGAAATTCTCTCGTTAGTCCAGCAGAGCTTTTTACCGCAGTTTTCACGTTTCCGTACATGTCTTGTATTATTCTAACATACGTTTCCGGTACGTTTTGAGACCTCAGCGCGGCCCATATGAGATCCCTAGGCACTCGATCGAATGCTTTCTCGAGGTCGATAAATACCATGTGTAAATCCTTAGACGAATCTCGGTGCTTTTCCATTATTATTCGTAGGCTTTGGATAGCGTCCACTGTCGATCTTCCTTCAACAAATCCACACTGGCTATTATCGAGCTTTATTATTTGCCGAAGACGTTCGTTTAAGACTCTTTCGACGATTTTCATTGTGTGTGACATAAGCTTGATTGAACGGTAGTTGTTGTATTCTCGAGTGTCGCCTTTTCCTTTGTATAATGGAACCAAGAAGCTACTTCTCCATTGATTCGGCATCGGTTGTCCACATTTTAATTTATTTAAAAGTTTCGATAGCCAAACGCTGCCGATCCCCTCCATCTTCGACCAAAACTCTGATGGAACGCTGTCTGGTCCCGCCGCTTTCCCCCGCTTCATTTTCCAATTGCTATACTTATTTCTTCGATTGAAAAGTCCGAAACTTCCTCCTCGAATAGACCAGCTGTCGGCACGATATCACGTGGAAACTGTTTGTTAAGCAACTCCTTGCAGTATTCAAGCCACCGGTCACAAATTTCCTTTTCATTTGTTAATAGGCGACCGTCTGCGTTTTTGATGTATTTCGGCGAGGTTATTTCCATTGAATTTTTTCTCCTCTGTGCAGCGAGCTTAAAAATATTTGGCATTTTAGTACTGTACGACGTTTGAACTTCTTGGATAGCTTGTCTTCTATCCGCCGATCGTGAGGATATTTGTTCCAACTCCTGGTACAGGTTTTCCGCTTCTGCCGCTCCCCAGATGGGACTTTGCGAGTGTTATGCATTCCTCGTACATGCTGTTCCACATTTCTTGCGGGCTAAGTGAGTCTGCTATACCATTTATATTTTGAAGTACTTCTTTAGCCAGTGCGATAAATCTTGCGCTTCGTTCCTTCGATAGATTATACCACCGGATTTTTGGCTTTCCAAACGATGCCCGTGTTTTCGGTGGTTCCGCTGTTAAAAATTCTGTAATGAGCAGACGGTGTTGGCTTACTAGCGATTCTCCAAGTATTACTTTACAGTCCTTAACACGGTTTCTCATCGACATTTTGCAGAGGTGATAATCTATTTGCGTTTCGTGGCCTCCGCTGCTATAGGTGATGAGATGTCGTTGATGTTTAATAAACATTGTATTTAAGACGGTTAAGCCGTACGCCCTACACGCTACAAGGATGTCTTCGCCAGCTGAATTTCTGGCTCTAAAGCCTTTACCGCCGTGGCAGTCCTCATAATCAACATTTGTTTCTCCGACGTGGCCATTTAAATCTCCGCCTACGAAGAGCATCTCATCGATAGGTATATTTCTAAGCAAATTACCAAACTCTGACCAAAATGTATCTTTTTCCGATTGGTCGCATCCATTTTGTAGAGCTTACGCGCTAACAATGTTCCACGTTTCATTGTGTATGAAGAGTTTAACACTCATTAAGCGGTCGCTTATTTTCAAGATACCAACGATGTTGTTTAGAAGATCCGCTGCAACAACGATTCCAACACCGTTTCGTCCATTGACCGCATTGACCGTTCCATGGTAGAACATCTTAAATGCCTTAGTTTTTAAATCTAGAAAACGCGTTTATTTTCCTGTATTACACCACTTCGTTTCCTGTACGCACAGGATTTGTAGAGTTCTGCGACGCATAATCGCTTCCAGTTCTAAACTTTTTGAGGTCATCGATCCGACGTTCCAACTTGCAAACCGAAGTTTATGAAAATATTTTGGAAACTTCATTTTGCCCGCCCCCGGAATCCGTCGGGCTCTGACACAAGCACTTCTGCTTGCTCTGGGATCACCCGAGTGCGTTGCAACCGTGGTGCCCAGCGGGGTAGTGCTATTAATTGCGATCATTTCCATGAAGTTTAAAGTTTGAGTGGTTTGACACTTGTATGCCCATTTCGAATTGATTGACTGTTCTTTTACCCCACCGGTAGTCTCCAGACGTGGGAACCCACTGATTGCATACAAACTTGTGGGAAAGTTTTAAGGTGTTAAAGTGTCACAGGCTCATTTTTGGTGTCATAGTTGCCTGTATATGATTGGTGTCCCATTTAGTCGCCTCTTACGACAAGCTGGGACGCACTGCGGCACTATTCTTTATCCGATGCCGCACGGCAACCACGTGATTTTCTGTTAAATCACGAAACCGAACGAAAGAGGAATACAAAAAATACCGAACTGGAAAAAAAAGGAAAGTCTTCCCCGACAAAAGACAACAAAGCAAAAAACACGGGAGGAAAATAAAAGATTTTTTTTTCTCACAACGTTATAAAGCTCCGTTGGAGCTCGACGATTTATTAAAATTGGAAATTAACGACACACTCGTCGATAGAGTGACCCGCTATTTCAAAGTCCCAAACGCACAAAGAAACAATTTTTAACGGGTCACGTGTCTCGTCTTATCTCGAGATTTTTACGCACGCGCGGTCCTACCGCTTCCTGTGATAACTGGGAACTCCACTGAGCGAGTTTATGAGAGTTTGTGGATACTAGCTATGCCCTAGGCATTGGAAATAAATGGGAAAATTGCGAGAAGCTATATTTCTCCTATTGCTGATCCCCGGGTAATTTTCCCCCAACGAACTACTCAAAATTGCAAAACAAAACCAACGCGAAGGAGAAAGAAAGTCTGATCGAAGTTAAATGGAGTGTTGGAAAGAAGGAGGAAGGTTGTGTGGGTTAAATCCTGATCTGATTATACCCCGATCTAGCCATTCTCTAAATCGCCGCCCCAAACAAAGCGAAGTATATGTGCCTCTGTGCTAATTTACCCCGGGTCCCTACTTACTCCGCTTGATCGGCGTTCAGATTTGGGGGGAATGGGGGGACCGACCAATAGCGGGTCATTCCTTACAATTATGTCTTTTATTTGTTATTTTTGTTTGGTTGCATGTTATGGGCCTTTCTGCCCGCCTGATATGTTGTTATGCTTTTTGTTCTATTTTGTTATTGTTATTGTTTATATTATTGTTGTTGTTTGTTATTTTATTATTATTATTATTTGTTGTCGCTGGTTGTTGTTATTGTTTGTGGTTACTGTTGTTGTTCTTGTTTATGTTTGTATATTCCCTCGTTAGAGGCTGTCGCGTTACTTGGCCGTCCGCTACAGCCTTTGCTACTCCCTTGGTGCTTCATCGGTGGGGTGCTGGCTTCAAAGGGGTCGTCGTCCCTTCACCCATCGAACCGAGTTTGATACGACATTGGGATGTGTCTTATTGTACTGGCCGTCCGCCTGCACACCACCGTCGCTCCCTCGTTGGGGGTGTAGCTATAAAAGGGATCGTCATCTCTTCCCCCTTGAACATTTTAATGTTAGCATCCACATCGATTACGAGATGTGATGCTTCTTTTCTCCTCAAGCCTTTGTAATGTCTGGCTTTCGTTTGGGTGTAAGCTCCAGGGATCGTCCTCCCCCATTCGCCATCATCGTGTTGGGGTGTCTGTCCAGTCTGATATTGCCCGTTGCGAGTCGCCCGTGTAGCCTACGACTTCAGCAGGGTATTTGGTGTCTCAAGGCGCTTCCTATAGCTTGCCTCTATAAATGCTGTCATATAGTCCTTCAAATGGATAAAAGTTTATATTGGTCAATCTAGAGTAATTGGGTGCTGTCACCAATAGGCATCTACCAGATGATGCTTCAGGCATTTATACAATTTAATATGCATGATCTTGTACTCGATTTTGAAGAGATTGACCTATATGGCAGTCACAGTTAAGAGGTATCCTTTCTTGTCGAACGATGTTGAGGTTATGCTTAACTGGAGATATTTCTGCTTTGCTTTATTTGGGGCGGGGGTCTTAAATACTGCTTACATAGCCAAACTAAATCCTTTTCCTACTTTCCAATATCCTAAGCACCGATTGTGGTTTTTGAACCTTGTTTGTCCCTGCTTGTACTCTTCATCAAATCGTAAGCTTCATACACTAGAATTGTGAGGTTAAGCCCAGCGCATCAACTGCGGGATTTTTGACGCGTTCTTGGCATCAATGCCACTAGTTTTCAACACTTATTGCAGGTTGCAAGGCCATTGGATAGATTAGAGCATCTGATTGGCAAATGTTCCCCAGATTTGTTATGGTGATAACTATTCAACATTAGATGTCATTGCAGTTTATCTCCTGTGACTCTTAAGACCTAGGCTACGATTGAGTAATATTCTGCAATGGCCGCGTGGAATATTAAGATACATTAACAATGTAGTTGGAGTAAACCGAGTACCACCCCGGAATAAAGACAATCGCATGGGTTCGGTAAGAAAACGTGGTTTCGTCTAAGCCGATAGTGGTTTTTAATGTTCCCGTTCAAATAACGATTTTAAGTTGGGATGGTAAGGATTGTTCACATGCTTTGTCGAACATCTCGTAGAAACATTACTTGTCAGTCTTTTCCTCCTTTGGTGGAGTAGGGGCATTTCAGGTTGAATTTGGTTAATCAAGCCCTGCCAGTGCTCATTCGTGCCAAAAGCGAACGACTAGTTAACCCTTGATTTTCCGGAGTCAGTTACCCGATGCGGTTATTCAATAACTGCCCGTGACTCAAAGAAATCGTCAAAGAAACCGGAATAAACAGTTTGCCATGCTGGTTCACTCAGTGCTCATATTGCAATCAACAACTGAGCGGCACAAAAAAGGTGGTTCAGCAATAGGTGTATAATTTGTTTTTTTTTTCAATAAAACGATCGATTGTTAAAATATCTCAAAACTCTTATTTCTTTAAAAAGAAGACACATGGGGATTATTTATAGAGCACAATATCTCTCAAATGACCGTCTACGCCTCTGCAAGCACACTCATCCTTTTCTCGAAATTTTAAATCAATCTTTCACATTATATCGGTTATAGCGGCTTGTGTGTTCGCTTTCAGAGTTGGGATTGTTTTCGGATGGGTTTTCAGGTGATTGTTTTTAATATAGCTTCAAGGAAAGAAGTTGTTGGGTCGCATGATATAAGCGACCAAATGGTGTCTCTGAAACGCGGAACTATGCGGTCGTGCGCAATCACTCAATTGTATCCCCACTTGCTTAGCATGTAGCTCCATTTTGTTAAGCATGAAGGTCGCCTGTATCATTATTCTAGTGCATCGGTCCATAAACTACGTCAAACAATTACTCATTCCGGGTGCATTGGCATCTCTTGAATCACTTATGGATTTTCGGTGCACCAGATGTGGCAATTTAGCCCAGCCTCATATTTCACATATTGGATTTCATACAAAAACAATAATTTCTTAAAAAGACTAATTTCAGAACGCATGTTACGTAGGACCCCACTTGAGATCATACGGTACTGCTGATGATCGGTGTTAATTGGACCTAGTTCGCATTAAGAGCCTAATCTTGCGTAAAAAGTCGGTGCAGTGCAGCTATAGAGGAGCCAAAGTTTCTGAGAACGATAACGATTGAAGGTGTTTGGATCATTTTGCGATATTTTGCATTGCTGCGGAGCAAACACGGAAATTGTTAATTATGTTGCGCACACATGTCCCGGAAGGCATGATTAGGTCCAAGATTTGCACGAGTTGCTCGCATCGTTCGCAATTGAACGTGACTCTACGCAATAACAATCGACAATTTGGACAATTTCCAGAAGAAGTTTTTTGAATTAAAGATGACGTCTTTTATAATTTACCAACCTTGCGTGCATCAGTTGTGACATAGCAGGCCTTTTAAATTCTACATCTCCTATTGATACCCCCGCAATTATCCGAAACTGATCCAAGAAAAAGAGCAATCAAAGAAGGGTCCCTTTTCTTCAACTTAAACTGTAAATCATTGGGTTGCTGCGGCCATAAAAGGTTTTCAAACAAAATGTTGTTTATCAAATAATCTGTCATTGTCCCCCTGTCATTGTAAGAAAACGTGGTTTCGTCTAAGCCGATAGTGGTTTTTAATGTTCCCGTTCAAATAACGATTTTAAGTTGGGATGGTAAGGATTGTTCACATGCTTTGTCGAACATCTCGTAGAAACATTACTTGTCAGTCTTTTCCTCCTTTGGTGGAGTAGGGGCATTTCAGGTTGAATTTGGTTAATCAAGCCCTGCCAGTGCTCATTCGTGCCAAAAGCGAACGACTAGTTAACCCTTGATTTTCCGGAGTCAGTTACCCGATGCGGTTATTCAATAACTGCCCGTGACTCAAAGAAATCGTCAAAGAAACCGGAATAAACAGTTTGCCATGCTGGTTCACTCAGTGCTCATATTGCAATCAACAACTGAGCGGCACAAAAAAGGTGGTTCAGCAATAGGTGTATAATTTGTTTTTTTTTTCAATAAAACGATCGATTGTTAAAATATCTCAAAACTCTTATTTCTTTAAAAAGAAGACACATGGGGATTATTTATAGAGCACAATATCTCTCAAATGACCGTCTACGCCTCTGCAAGCACACTCATCCTTTTCTCGAAATTTTAAATCAATCTTTCACATTATATCGGTTATAGCGGCTTGTGTGTTCGCTTTCAGAGTTGGGATTGTTTTCGGATGGGTTTTCAGGTGATTGTTTTTAATATAGCTTCAAGGAAAGAAGTTGTTGGGTCGCATGATATAAGCGACCAAATGGTGTCTCTGAAACGCGGAACTATGCGGTCGTGCGCAATCACTCAATTGTATCCCCACTTGCTTAGCATGTAGCTCCATTTTGTTAAGCATGAAGGTCGCCTGTATCATTATTCTAGTGCATCGGTCCATAAACTACGTCAAACAATTACTCATTCCGGGTGCATTGGCATCTCTTGAATCACTTATGGATTTTCGGTGCACCAGATGTGGCAATTTAGCCCAGCCTCATATTTCACATATTGGATTTCATACAAAAACAATAATTTCTTAAAAAGACTAATTTCAGAACGCATGTTACGTAGGACCCCACTTGAGATCATACGGTACTGCTGATGATCGGTGTTAATTGGACCTAGTTCGCATTAAGAGCCTAATCTTGCGTAAAAAGTCGGTGCAGTGCAGCTATAGAGGAGCCAAAGTTTCTGAGAACGATAACGATTGAAGGTGTTTGGATCATTTTGCGATATTTTGCATTGCTGCGGAGCAAACACGGAAATTGTTAATTATGTTGCGCACACATGTCCCGGAAGGCATGATTAGGTCCAAGATTTGCACGAGTTGCTCGCATCGTTCGCAATTGAACGTGACTCTACGCAATAACAATCGACAATTTGGACAATTTCCAGAAGAAGTTTTTTGAATTAAAGATGACGTCTTTTATAATTTACCAACCTTGCGTGCATCAGTTGTGACATAGCAGGCCTTTTAAATTCTACATCTCCTATTGATACCCCCGCAATTATCCGAAACTGATCCAAGAAAAAGAGCAATCAAAGAAGGGTCCCTTTTCTTCAACTTAAACTGTAAATCATTGGGTTGCTGCGGCCATAAAAGGTTTTCAAACAAAATGTTGTTTATCAAATAATCTGTCATTGTCCCCCTGCAAGCAAATGTACTGTCATTATGCATAAAAACTTGAGCAGCAAGAACTTCAGCCTGTCGATTATGAACAGCATTTGCCAGTACCGAGAACTTAAAAGAAAAATCGTTTTAAGCGATGATGCACATTTCCATCTTCAAGGCTTAGAAAATCCAAGAATGATTGTAGAAAATCCTTTGCCACTATTATCAATGAGTTCTTCATTTGTATTAGTTTGCCACACAAATATCAAAAGAATTTTCCAAAAAAAAGTTTCCGGGCCAAGTCATTTCTCGACATGATGATCGAAATTGGCCAACATGCTTTCAATGCCTCCCAATCAATTCAAGTACTCAAAGCCAACATCTGTTCTCTAGTCGGGGCCCCCGTTCAATTATCAAGGCTTCTTCCATCAGTGACGTTGTCTAATAAAAAGCAGAGGTAGGGTAAAACTGGACTTATCATAAACATCATCAGACCTTTCGCCGCTGATGGTTGCTACGATTTGTCCAGATACAAGTTGCAGGTCATAGGTACCGTGGGAGTTAGGAGCCCCCCTTGTTGATGTGGGTCCCCTTGTGGGAGCATCACGGTGGCTGTGGTTTTAACCTACAATAAAACGAAGGGAGGGTTCCCTGCTAGGGCCAAATACCCGTAGTGGAGTTACTGAAAATGCTGGGTAATGAGACCCTAAGACCAGTAAGAGGTTTCAGGTGGGCCTCGACTCATACCAAGGGTGGAGCTGTGCCCTCAACACAGTTCCGCATTGGTATTATTTCAAGTAGCCCATAAGCGATGGCAAGGAATATCCTTGCCCTCATGAATGTATGGGCATCCCGTGAACTTAAGTCTCCACGGCAGGTATTCACGTTAAACACAAGACACATCTTTTCGTTAGTCGATTAAATAGTTTCGAACAACAAGTTTTCCCTAATACATGTATATTAACTGAACTGGTATCTTTTGAGACCAAAACATCTTACCTCCAGCCATTATTTCACTGATATACAAAAATGAGCCGAGGCTTCAATTGTATTGCATTTTGGTCGCTACGGACATTTTAAATCAATAAGTTTGGGTGTTGAATAAATGATGTGATGAAGGTGGATAGTTTCCTTCAAACAATACTTTATATTTTACCTACATCAATCAAAAATAGCCGATGACTTTACCTTATCCCACCATCCTCCACCCACACTCTACTATATTTTTCCCCTATTATCATAGATTGGGTAGCAAATATACCCAGTTGCAAAAAAAATAAATAAGATTGGAAAGGTTGTGGTTGCGAACCACATGAATAGAAAGCTATATCCATCAATCTTTCTATGCTCCTTTTTCATTCTTCTTCTTACACACATTTCAATAGATAGAGCATTAGAGGATATAACTTCTTGCCGCATACGATGTTTGCACATCCATCTAGATATCCACCTCTCAATTCCCATTGAACTTTCGGATTATTATTGTGAAATGTATGACCATGCACATAGAGAGAGAAGCAGGCAAACTTTCCTCAACGACCCCTAATTCTGAAGGATTGGTGAGAGTTGAAACTTGCATACCGCAATATTTGTAGGCTTCATTGGTTACCAGTACTGCACCATTGCACTACATTGACCTGTGCCTGTGCGTTCTATATTCTCTACTATGTGCAATGGAAAAAGGATAATGCAATACGAGTATTTTTTGAAGTAACATAAACTGATAATGGGAAAACTTTGACCGACAGTCACACAGGAAGGGATAATGATGTTCAAGTTTTCCCTAAGTTGTGAGAGTGAAATCATCTGATAACGATGAGAACATTGCGGCATGCACCAACTGAATGGAAGGGACAATAAACTTGTCCACTTTCTTCAATTCAATCTAGAGAAATGCATAATTTACTCGTTCATCATAAATTTAAATTAGAACTGTCAACCACAAGTTGAGGAAAAGTTTATTGAAGCTGCACTCACGCATGCTGTTGGATGCAATAGTTGGAACTTTATACGAATAGAAAATAACTTTCTGCTTTCTGCGGGATTCGAGAGCAATGCTAATGACTTTGGAATGAAATGATTCTTTTTGCTCACGGGAAAGTTTACATCTGTTATCTATTGTTGAATCTATTGTTGAATCTATTGTTGAATCGATTTGCATATTGTCTTCTTTTAACAGGGACAGATAGTTGAATAAAACAACAAAAGCTGCCAAACAATAAGACAAAGGCGGTAGTAGAAGTAAGTACAAGAGGAGGTCGTGGCACCGAAGCAAATCTAAATTGTATGACTGAATGTTTAAGGTATTAAATTTCGATGAAAAGTTTAGCTAGGACTTCATTAGAGTAAGTGTGTACATGGACTTGATATGGATACAAAATAACATGACCTGAAGCTTGGCAATAGCCATACTAATCAAAAATGCACCGTTAAAAGCAAAAGAACACCGCGCGCCTTTGAACAAAACATTCTTCAGTACAGTGCAGAGAGGAAATAAAAATACACACAGTGCGGGTATCACACCCCTCACACTTCTGGCCGTATTAGTATTGCTTCCCCTCGTTCATTGTTGATGCAACCTACAACGATTTGTCAACGCCACAATTTTCACTTCGAAGCTTTGCTAAGCATAACTATGACAATACTATAACAAAAACGGCGCTACAGTCCGGAGTGGACCTGGGCTTCAGTCAACAAGCTTCTCCAGCCAGCTCGATCTCTGGCTAGCTACCTCCAGTTTCGCACGCTTAGTTGGCTGAAGTCCCCTTCCACTTGCGTGCGCCACCTGAGTCTTGGCCTTCCTCTACTGCGCTGTCCTTCGGGAACGGATTCGAAGACTTTTCGGACCGGAGCATTGGTGCCCATGCGCTCTACATGACCCAGCCATCTCAGTCTTTGGATCTGGCTAGGTCCATGTCGCTGTACACTCCGTACAGTTCGTCGTTGTATCTTCTCCGCCACTCACCGTCCATACAGACGGGACCGAAGATTTTTTTCTCACAAAGCAACCAAGAACACCCTCATTCCTTTTTGATAATGTCCATGTCTCTGCGCCGTAGAGCAGGACCGGAATTATTAACGTCTTATAAAAAGTGACCTTTGTTGTCCGAGAGAGGGCTTTGCTACTCAATTGCCTTCTTAGCCCAAAGAAACAGCGGTTGGCAAGAGCTATTCTTCGCTTGATCTCAGCACTGATGTCGTTGTCTGTATTTATAACGGAGCCAAGGTAGACAAAGTCCTTAACTACCGCAAAGTCATATCCGTCGAGGGTGACGTTCTGCCCGAGTCGTCGGTGTTGGTTGTCCTTTTTGTTTGACAGCATATACTTGGTCTTGCCCTCATTGACCGCTAAACCCATTTTCGCCACTTCCGTCTAAATACTCGCGAAAGCGCCACTGACATCACGCTGCTTTCTCCCGATTATGTCAATATAGTTGGCGTATGCGAGTAGTTGGACGGGCTTTTGAAAGATAGTAGCTCTTGTATTTGCTCGTGAGTTTTGCACTATTCTTTCAAGTACGATGTTGAAAAAATCGCATGACAGCGCATCGCCTTGCCTAAATCCTTTCTGGACATCAAAGGTCTCGGTGAGATCTTTATCGACCTTGATGGAGCAGCGTGCATTCTCCATCGTCATCATGCACAGACGGACGAGTTTGGCACGGATGCCGAAACTAGACATTGCTCTGTATAGCTATCATACGCGGCCTTAAAATCCATAAATAGATGGTGTGTAGCTATCTGAAGCTCATGGGTTTTCTCCAAGATCTGCCATAGTGTGAATATTTGCTCGATGGTGGACTGAAACCACACTGATATGGATCAGGTTGTTGACGAAAGGCTTCAGGCCTTCATATGCGATGTTAATAAGACTGATGCCTCTGAAGTTGGCGCAGTTCAGAGGGTCTCCCTTCTTGAGGATCGGAAAAACAATGCTGAGGTTCCATTCATCGGGCATACTTTCGTCCGACCATATTTTACAGATGAGTTAGTGTATGCTCCTCACCAAGTCATCGCCTGCCGCTTTGAAGAGCTTGGTAGTCAGGCCGCCCGCTCCAGCAGCTTTGTTGGAAATAAGCTTAGATATCGCTATTTTCACTTCATCCAAGTCGGATGGACGAAATTGTTGGTCTACATCGTTCAAGTTGAAAGGTTCACTCGATATTCGGCTCGTCATCGCCATTATACAGTCTGCAGAAATGGTCTTTCTAAATCCTCAGCATCGACTGCGATTCTACTACGATGTTCCCTTGTTCATCTCTGCAGGCTTCGGTTCGGGGTTTGTCTCCGTGGCATGTTATTTTTACCTTTTGGTAAAACTTCCGAACCTCATTCCTGGAGTACCATCTCTCAATTTCCTCCTTCAGCAGGATTGGACCAAGGCCAACTGGTGTAGAATTCTGTTCACCGATGAGTTCAGGCTTTGTTTACGCTCACTAGATGGGCGCAGCAGAGTGTGGAGACGGCCAGGTGAGAGATACTCTTCAGTAACAGTAATTCAGAGGGAACATTTTTGGGAAGGTTCCGTCATGATATGGGCAGGAATTTCGATATCCAGAAAAACCGAGTCATGCGTTGTCTAAGGATCGATAAACTCGAGCTACTACATCAGCACTATCTTGCTTGGAATATGTTGTTCCCTTCGCCCCATTCATTGGACACAACTTTTTGCTGATGCAGGACAATGCCCGACCGCACGTGGCCAGGTGCGTTACGGAGTATTTACAAGAGATAGAAATCGACACAATGGATTGGCCTGCAATAAGTCCGGATGTGAATCCCATTGAACACGTTTGGCACCTACTAAGGAGAAAGATAAGGATGCGATCTGCTTTCCAGAGATACTCAGGAGCCTGAGAACCATCAAAATTATAAATGCGTGCCCATATTTGAAGGTAGTTTTCTATGAATTTGATGGTTTAGATAATGGTTAGAAGGCTTCCAATAGTGTCCTAAAATCTTCACCAAGAGTTCCTGGATTCTTTAGGTATAACAAAGTTGTCGACTTATGACAGGGTTGCATCATATCTCTATCATTGCTATCTATAGGGAGTCAGAATTAATGCTCCATTTTTAATCTTTTGCCATACAAAATCTTCTCAAATTTTTGTAACAGAATAAGCATCATACACAAAACTTTTTTATATAAACGACAGTTCATTAAGCTGATACATTTAATAGTGGGTTTATAACTTAATTCGTGCGGTTTGCTAAGAGATGGCGTAAGTTGTATTATTCCATTGGAACATGCGTTGGAAAGCTACTGTCATTGTACGTCATTTCAGTATTTGTCATTCATTTGAAGCGTTAACAACAATAATTTTTTTTCACTCAAATATGTCGAACTTTGTGCCTGAAAAAGTGTTTTTACGGGGAGTTCTTCTTCATTACTTTAATATGAAGAAAACTGCTGCCGAAAGTCATCTTATTTTGGTGGAAGTTTATGGTGAACATGCGCTAGCTGAGCGAACGTGCCAAAAGTGGTTTGCACGGTTTAAAAGTGGTAATTTTGGCTTGGAAGACGATGAACGTCTTGGGCAACCAAAAAAGCTTGAAGATGAAGAACTGGAAGCATTACTCTATGAAGATTGTTGCCAAACACAAGAAGAACTCGCAGAATCTTTGGGTGTCACTCAAGCAGCCATTTCAAAACGTTTAGAAGCAGCTGGATATATCGAGAGACGTCGAAAAGCGGTTTTGCATGTCCGAAATGCTGTTGGAACGCCACAAAAGGAAGTCATTTTTGCATCGGATTGTTACTGGTGATGAAAAATGGATCTCTTACGACAACCCCAAGCGCAAAAATCATATGTGAAACCCGGCCAACCAGCCAAATCAACGGCAAGGCCGAATATCCATGGCGCGAAGGTAATGCTCTGTATTTGGTGGGATCAGATGGGTGTGCTGTATTAAGAGCTGCTAAAATCGGGTGAAACCATCAATGGACAACGCTACCGAACACAATTAATCCGTTTGAAGAGAACAGTAGCCGAAAAACGCCCGGAATATGCGACCAGACACGAGGCAATAATTTTCCATCATGACAACGCTCGGCCCCACGTTACTATTCCGGTTAAGAACTATTTTGAAAACAGTGGATGGGAAGTCTTACCCCACCCGCCTTATAGCCCAGACCTTGCCCCTTCTGACCTTCTGACTACCATTTGTTCCTGTCGATGCAGAACGCCCTCACTGAAATACGGTTCACATCAGGGCAGAATATCAAAAATTGGCTTGATTCATTCTTGGCTGCCAAGCCGGCGCAGTTCTTTTGGGATGGGATCCACAAATTGCCAGAAAGATGGGAAAAAGTCATAGCTTCAGATGGGCAATACTTTGAATTATACTATTGTACATGTTTTTTTAAAAAATAAACTTTCAAATTTTGAAAAAACAAACCGCAATACCCAATATTAAAACTAAATCGCCGGTAGTAAAAAGGAGTTGTATCAGTTGTATAACCTTCATCACAAGGTTTTCAATATATAAAAACGGAAGAGACTTTGACATCAAGCAGATTTAACCGATTTCGAGTATCTTGACTCATAAAAAAAAAACTTATTCAAAGAAACTTCACAAGAAGACTACTTATCTGAAGCCCTGCAGAAAATTTTCGTATGGCAAAAAAATTAATTCTCATTGAGGGCAACTTTTCATTTAGGATATATAGATAGGCTTTGAAAGCACTGATGATTTCAAAAGTATAGTGATTTTAGTTGGGACACTCAAAGGCTCTCTGTACAATTATGGGACTCCAACAATATAATGTTCCCTAGAACCTATGTCTACATTCAAGGAGTAAATGGCATGAAACAAAATTAAACCGAGAGGAGTATTTCCAAGGCATCTGATTTGTTTATGCCATAGAAGGATGCCATAGATAAAATATTTAATCAAAATCAAAAACATTCTTAAGATACTCATACATCAGTCTATGAAAATAGTTTTTACTCTTCGACTCAAACCACAACTCTCCAGAAACCCTCAATCGATATTGTCTACTATATGTTCCGTGGATATCGCTATCAACTTAGCTCATTCACATTTATACTGTAAATAAAAATAAAAGTCCTTATCGTTTACCTTATAGTCTGAAATATTTTTAATATAATATTTCATTGCGAATATAAATGAAAGCCAAAAACGTCTTTTGCCTTTCACCTGAAATATAATATTCGTACATGCCATACCAACAAAGTTACGAGTATCTGCATTTTTGTCATATTCTTTCAACTACATAGGTACATAACCGAAATATGAGTATCTACTCGTATTCGTTTCAATCCTGCATAAGGATATGCAAACTAAAAATCAATTTCAGAGGATATGACATGGAAAAGGAATTTACTTGAGACTTCAAATCCCTTTCCCTGTCTTTTCCGCTGAAGCATAGCTATTTCATCCATCTTCAACCATCTCTTTGCCATCTTATTATAATCTTTACCTTGTTTGTTGTTGCTACATAACAGAAAAAAAAAAAAAAAAAAAACTTCTTTACTAAATTCACCAAGAGCTAATAAAAAAAAAAGGTGAAGAAAAAAATAAAAAGAATTTCCATACTGAAGAATAGCGTCTCAACTTGACGGTTCGTTGATTCTTGGACCGAAATTCACTTTCCTCTCAAGGATATCTAACAAAGTTGACAAAGTTGAAAGCGACGCGACGGCTGAGTGTGGTATTTGGGGGTGAAACTTCTGCTCCTACTCGATTATTCGTAACTTTTTGCAGATTTTTGGATGAGATCCAAATTCACTAGGATGTCATCCTTTGAATTTATTTGAAAGATTATAAGGATCGTCGGTTCGTTGAAGAGGAGGATTATTATAAAGATGTAAGAACAAGTGCCTGAATACTAGTCCTTTAGTTTACAGAGCCAATGGAGATTTTATTGCAATACCTCCTGCGGATTCCTGTGGTCTACGGTTCCTGAATGGATTCCACTTACAAGAGGTCAATTAACTTTGTTTAGTGAAACGATGTTATAGTACGAATCTATCAGTCTTTATTTGGTTCTTACTCGTATATAAGTGAATAAATTAAAAATCATAACTGCGTAAGTGCAGGGTCGTCTTCATGCTATGTCCTCCTTCATTGCAAGGATCATGTGTTCAATTCTTCGTTTGCTGGTAATTTTCCACGTTACATAAGAAACCGATGTTATGAAGAAGCCCATTCCTATAAAAGATGTCACATTCAGAACCTATATTATTGTATATGAAAGGAATAGGAATATGTGTGCACTCACCAACTAGTAAGACTGCCTCGGATGCTTGATTGTTAAGTGTCTTCGAAACCACACAAAGTAACACGAATCCACAGAGCAGCGAAAACGATCCAATAATAGCTGAGAATGTGATAATGACCAGGATGGGGTCCTTAAAAGGTTGTCCCGCAGCCCTACACCAAGAGTTCTCCTGCATACTGCAAGGTGAAACCATCAAATTAATATTGGAGCACTACTCGTATTCGTATATGCGTAAATAATTGCATACCTAGGAGGCAACATAATTGTGTACTCCTAAACCGTACCAAACTCACTGACACAAAAATCTAGACTGTCGGCAAGCACCCGGATTCCACATCATCCCCATCTCAATCCCAATCCAAAGTGACACAGACACTCTAGTTTCTAAATTTAGCTCCGCTGATTGGGAGTCGTACTTCGCGTATTCAAAAATAGACGGGAAGCGGTCGTGCGCCAACCACCAAAAACAAATCTCAGCCCAAGGCAGATCCAAATAGCTTCCAACACATATGAACAGAGACAGACAGACACAATTGCTGGGTCGGCGTTGTAATTGAGCGCGTTTCCTGAACTGCACTCAACAGTTTCCGTTTGCTCGATGAGCATTGTAAACGGGCAGAGGAGTTGCAGTCATTGCAGATACTAACATGCTGGTGGTGATGGTGGGTTTAGAAAATTGGGGGAAACTTTGATTAGTCTGTTGTGGTATTTTTAGATGCCCTTTCAAGGGAAGCCCATTAAATGCATCGACAAAGCGAGATAACCCAAGCTATAGTACATTGATGAGGCAGATGAGTAATTCAGTGTGTTCAATGCAATCGTTAGCCGAAAGAGTATGTGCAATTGCAGACGTTTTTATATACAGTCGAGGAAGTTTTAATTATAAATAAAAACAATTGTAAGCATTCTCACAGTAGACTGCTTGTGATGAAGGGCTATGCGTAATTTAATGCTATTTTTGAATTAAATAGATAAATTAACGTGAAAAGGGTTTTTCTGATAACATGAGTAATTAACAACTAACAGAAATAGGTTAGGGAAAAAGATTTATCACAGAGCTCTTTGTGTGATGATTAAAACTATTCCAATTTACAGAGGATCGAATGTAATCGGTGTATAAGTTTTTTAGTGGAATTGTGCATGTTCACGCAAATTTGTATAAAAGTCAAATACATAGATATAGGTTAGGTAGGGTTAAACAGGGTGTGTCATAAGACACATCACTAGGCACCAAAACGGACCCATCGCGAGCCCTATGGGACCAGTTGAATTTAACTTCAAGGCAAACCTAGACGATTTCCCTGGTAAAACATCCGATTTCTTTACAAAAGCCAAGAAGGCCTTTGAAATCCGTACTGTCTATTTCTTCTAAGTTTTCAAAAAAATATTTTCCTCAAAATTTCCTTCGTCGCATAGCCGAATAGGTAGACTAAGTCGCATTGCCTCACATTCGCACAGCATGTGTATTATGTCCTCGGCGGCTTGTATATCGCCACAGAGTCTACAAATGTCTGTCTGTCATTTTGAGTCTCTTTGCCTGTTTTAGCAGAAAATAATGCCCAGTCAGGATTCCTATTGAAGTCCTAGGCTTATCCCTTTTCAGTTTAATCAGCTTTCTAGATCTTTTACCATCGGAAAGTGGCCATAGAGCCTTGGATAACCTGTGACCTTCCAGACTCGACCACCTAATATTGGCAGTCTTTATTGTCTTTTCCTTGAAAGTGCCTCTTACTATACAGAATTGCGGTTTGACGTTCGCAACCTCACTATTGTCGAGAAGCCCTCCTCTCCGTGCAAGCAATTCCGCTTGTTTATTTCCTCCTATAACGCTGTGTCCTAGCACCCAGCACAGTCTCACCCGGTTCTAAATCCACAATGTTTTGAGCACTGTGCGACATCCACTGACAGAGGTTGTATCACAGAGTTGATGTCAGTTGATTCCATTGCCTTAAGACCGGCATGGCTGACGAACTAGATAGCGATATCTCTTTTGGATACCGATCTCATCTGCATCAGCTCTGCTGCCCTGAATCTTAGAGTGGAAGACACCACTAGTGTACGGTAGCCTTATAGACACACTCAGTTCTGGGTCTTCCGAGAACCGGAACTTGTTCCTTCCTCAGTTTTCGAGCCATCTGTGAAAATTGCAATTTCGTTCGGCCTGATTACTGCATTTTCTTGCCAGTCCTTCCTCTCCGGAAGGAGAGGAGATATTTCTCATACGGAATATCGAAGTCGATTAAGGAAGGGATTTCATCAGTTAAAATAGGATTAAAATAGTACCATGTACGAAGCTCCTGCTCTTAAAGTGACCCAGATTAGTGAGTCGAATCGCACTGTTGCCAGCAAGCTTCTTAGGTGAAGCGGTGTTAGCGGTGTAGGTAGAAAGCCATTTTCGGTAGATCGTTTTCTTATTTGTTGTTTTCCACCATGCTAGTGGAGGTGGTAGTATGGGTGTCAACACCAACATATGTAGCCAACACACCATAGTAGGTTTTAGGCCCCAGTTTCCATCCTTTTTGATTCTTTCCGCTACGTTGAGATTCCAATTCAGCTTTTTGTCCAGAATTACTATACACCCAGATACTTTGTGCTGTCCGAGAGGGACAGATCTACTCCGTTGAGTTTTGGGATTGTAAATTCCGATATCGTGTACTTTCTGGTAAAAAAGAACCAGTTCCGTTTTGGAGGGGTTGACATTGACACCACAGCTACTTGCCCGAGTGCTGATCGTCTTCAAGGCAAGCCTCATAATCTCACTTAAAGTGTTTAAGTATTTTCCCTGCACTATTGTGACCAGGTCATCCGCGTATGCCGTGGCACTAATACTCATTGAATAAAGCTTTTTTAGGATGTCGTTAATGACCAGCATCCACAAGAGTGGAGATATGACTCCCTCTTGAGGGGTTCCCCTGGTCACTGACATTCTAGCCGAGCTTTGTTCAATGGAACAGTTTATTATCCAACTTGCAAGCATGTTGCAAACCCAATTTGTTGTCCCCTGTTCTGTTTCTTGAAATTCTGAAATGTTGCATATTCAACTCAATACAATCGAGCCATCCTTAAGGTTAGTGATTACATTGTCATGGATGAAGAAAGGCGGTTTAATATAGTCTGTTCTTTCAACATTAAAAACATCGCGCTACAAGATCTCTTGATATTGCCTTTATACTTGGATTAGTAGGTTAACTTAGTCTACCTATACCAATTTCAAAATACATACTTTTTATAGAAAATCTGAAGTAAATTGACAGCTAGAATGGCGAGAGTAAACTGTTCAGTGACTGCTTACCTTTTTAAGACCATAGGACACATTCATCTGTAAATTATAATTGAATACAATTTTACCCAACAAATGTTTGTCCGATTTGCAAGAAGAGAGATCCCTTGAACCTGGACAAACTACAGAGCAATCAATCTCGCTAATATTAAGTAGGTACATCCTATCTTCTCTATTTTGTGAACGCATTAAACGCCATATCAACAATTTACAAGCCATCAGCTTTGTTGTTTAAGGCCAACTATTCACTTTACGAGACTTACTTACTTTAGGTGGCGCTACAGTCCGGGGTGGACCTGGGCCTCAGTCAACAATGGCAACGATTAGTATAAGGCCTCGTAGAAAAAGCATCTTCCGACAGGTGCTGGTTCCTTAAATGACGAGAATGAGCCTCTGCAGCCGAACATCTTGCAGCTCTGCTAATAAGTCCTACTTCACACCTCCCCGTGGCGCCATCTGGGAATCTCACTAGAGATTGCGAAGTGAAGGGGGCAAATGGCGAGTTTCCTGCGCCATTAACCAGGATTAGTGTCGGAAAAACAAACAAGACCTTATCCGGGTTATTCCGACATATTGGGAGCTCAGGCCAGAAAGGATTTCCAGGACTTAGTCAGGGTCTTGGAAAAGAGATGGTGGCGGACGAACCCTATAAGGGCCAACGGCAGCGCTCACATCCCGGAACGGGTTACTGGCTTCGGTGTAACCGCTCCCTCGTCCTAGGGGCACTTAAAATGGAACTGGTCCTCCAGGTTGGAGGTTGTGCGGCCCGGGGTAACTGTCCGGCCATTTAAAAAAGATTAAGTTACGAAGCATCACTTTACGAGACACAAGAGTTTTTAATCGATATTAACCTTATTCATACGGAACTGCTTACATACATGACAGCTTGAAATTCATTGGAAAAAATCTATGTAAGTGTCGCGAAAAGGATCAATCAAATCATAATGAATATCAAACGATGATTGTCGAGGAGTTGGAACACCTTATCAGTTTATAAAATCGAATGAGAAGGTTGTGGTATTGTAAGATCTGATCGATTTGGGTTCCATTCCAAAGTTAAAAAGTCATACGACAATAGAAACCAAGCGAAGAATCGCTTTTGGTATTATACTACCTTGATAAAAAAGTTCCCGGAATAACCACCGTGTTGCGCTTCCATTGTTCTGATTTGAGTTCTGTATTTTTTTTGTTAGGTCTGTTACATTTGTTGTTAAGATTCCCTCTAAATCCTAGCATCATACTTGATAGCTTGATAGCTTGATATTTGCAAAAGTTACGTGTGTGTTGGCGATTTCTTACAATTTTAGAAATGAATTTAAATTTGCTACAACGAACTTGTATTAAATTTTGCGTAAAAAACGGATTTAATGGTGCACGAACATTGTAAATGTGTTTCGGCAACGATTCTCTAAAGAAAACGGCCGTTTACCAGTAGCTCGAGCGGTTCAAAAGTGGTCGTGAGTCAATCGAAGATGATGAACGCAGTTGCAGACCATCGATATCGAAAACCGACGAAAACATTGATGAAGTACAAGAAATGTTGGTCAATAATCGCAAATTAACCATCTGAGAGATAGCGGAGAACTTGAACATTACCTATGGATCCGTCCAAGACATTTTGGTTAATAATTTGGGTTTCTGTCGTGTAGCAGCAAAGTTGATGCCAAAAGACCTCAATTTCATGCGAAAAAGAGACCCTGTTGATGTCGCAAAAGAGATGATTTGCGAGGCTGAATTCGATCCCACATTCATCAAAAGGATCATTACTGGAGACGAGACGTGGGGTTATGAGTACGACACGCATTCCAGACATCAGGCAAGTGAATGGCGTTCACCAAATGAGCCGAGACCAAAAAAACCACGTCGTTTTCAGTCAAAAAAGAAGGCAGTGCATCATGAATTTTTGCAGAAGGCCAGACAGTAAACGAAGAGTATTATTTAGGCGTTATAAGACGTTTGCGTGAAGCAATTCGCCGAAAGAGACCAGAATTGTGGACAGAAAATTCGTGGATTTTGCACTATGATACCGCACCGTCGCACAGTGCCATCATTATTTGTAATTTTTTGACGAAAAATTCAACAAATACCATCCAACAGCTACCGAATTCACCTGATTTGGCTCCCTGTGACTTCTTTCTGTTCAATCGAGTTAAAAAACCACTACGGGGAACGCGTTTCAGCAGCCGAGAGGAAGTTATGCAAAAATCGCAGGAAGCACTTATGGACATACCGAAAACCGGATATAAAAAATGTTTCGCGGATTGGATCAAGCGTTGGCATAAGTGTGCTGCAGTCAATGGGGATTACTTTGAAGGGGACAATATAGATTTAGATGAATAAACTTGTATTTTAAGGTCCATGTGGTTAAGAAGGCAATCACGAATTGATAGTATTCAATACGCGGTTGTATCCTAGAAATTCTTGAATTTGTAGTTTTAATTGACTCGAAAAAATGTTCATCGGGTTTTAAACGGTCCAATTTGTTTAAACGAAGCTCGGTGATAGAGGTGCAACTATGATCTTTACGAACATATATGGTACTACATGAACTAGTAGATCTTGCTCTATCTCCATCTATCATACCATTTAGAACTTGGTCTTGCTGGTAGTAGGACAAGCAAATTAAGCCAAAACACAATCTTCACATCTTTTGATCATTCCTCTGAAATCAATTCGCTCATTTACTTGAAGACTGTCATAACTCTCAAAACTCGGTTTTGCAGGAAACGCGTTTAAAGTGTCCAGCTATGGAAAAAAAACGAATATTACAGCAAAAAGCCTCGGACACTGACTTTGGATGTCCTTGGGCTGCTGCAAATCAGATATCACCGCCTTCCAAGAGATGCGATGAGATGGGCCGTACAAAAAGAGAATGAAAAACTACTACATCTACTACGACAATTGTTGTCGACCGCGATTTAAGGCCAAAGCTCGTAAGAGAGTGCATCTTTGGTAACTCTGTCAGAAAACTAGCCTGTATGACACAACCTCCAATAACTTATTCACGCTAATCGACTTAGCTACCGAGGAGCTAACATCGATTTCAACCATTACCTTGTTTTAGTGAAACAAGTGGTTGTGGATATACCGAACATCGCAGAGACAAGCTGGTACTGTGAGGAAGTTTGACGTCGCACTGTTACATTAGCAAAAGATCGCCAAATCATTTTCCGATCAAGTTTCCCTTAATGCTTAAAGAGGTCCTCAGCCGCCAACCCGAAGTATCGCAGACCTGTGGCAATAATACCAAAAATCTGTTAGAGATGCAACTTCAGGAGTTTCAATCAACCAGCACAACGAAACCCCCGCCTAACGACGAGTGCAAAACTCACGCCCTGACACAAGAGTCACAATCTTTTAAGAATTCGTCCAATTACTCGCATACGCTCATGATATTGACATAATCGGAGGAAAGAAGCGTGATGGAAGTGCCGTTTTCTCATGTATTGAGACGGAAGCGATAAAAATAAGTCTAACGTTCAACAATACAACGACACCAGCGCTGAGATAAATCAAAGAATAGCTCTTGCAAATCGCACCTTCCTTGGGAGAAAAGGCTAATTGACTAAAAAGCCCACTCTTATACAACAAAAGTGACAAAGGGTCATAAGACCTTAAGAATCCCAGTATTGCTCTATGGCTCAGAGCCATGGAAATTATCAAAACTGATTGAGGGTGCTTTTGGCTTTTTTAATCGGAAAATTCCTTGAGTGATTTTCATTCTATCTGCATAGACGGCAAGTGGAGAAGAAGATACAACGGGCTGTACACCGACATCGACTGAACTAGAAGAGTGAATTTCCAACGGCTGAGATGGGTGGGTCATGTAGAACAGATAGACGCAAACATGCCGGTCCGAAAAGTCGTCGAAACCTTAGGGATATCACACCGCGGCGTATCTTTCACCGTGAACGCCTGAGCTTTATTAAGAAAATTTTAAGCTGCATTTTATATTGAACTGCATGACTCTTCACTTTAACTACATTTTACGCCTTCGATTGAATAGATCTTCGGGATATAAGACCTCAAACAAAAAAGCACGTAAGTTATCTTACGACGCCTTTCATTTTGTTGTTCATTGTTAAAAATATTTGTTGAAAACTGTTTGGAGAAAGAGTCGCAACCAGAGATGCTAGGTCTATATCCTCAAAAGAATTCCCTTTTTAATCAAGTAAAGCTGATAGTTGGATAAGTGTTACAAAAACATATGAACAACTGAATTCCGAACATAATTTCACCTATTCTTTGCTCATTAAATGATGTTTACGTTCAATCCAATCATTCGATTCGTGGAAGAGAAAAAAATGGTAACAAACTAATTATTGAAACCCACAAATTAGCCCTCTAATTCCAGAGCGCATACCACATAAGCACGACCTCAGCAAATTCCATTCTTTTCGAAAACCTACCGCAACCAAACCGAGGGGAATTATGACGGCAAAGCGTTAACCAGGTGCCGCTGGCTGGCATTCACAAATGCCAAATCGACAAATTCTCTTTTCAAATCGATTAATTCCGGTCGATCCGCATCGGATAATATGCAATTTCGGTTTGTAATTAAATCCAATTGCAAATTCATTTTGCAATTTGCACAAATTCAATGTTCGCGCAAATGACTACCTCACGCTTCCTGTAATGCTGGACTGCCACTTTCGCCTTTCACCAGAGCAGATGTATAGATAAATGTTTCACGGGAAATCGGTCACAACCAAACCGGTAGTGAAACCTGAATAGAAGAATAAAAAATATCCTAGTTATTGCAATTCAAACTATCTACCCACCGGACACACAAAAAATCCCCTCAACCACCAAAAAAAAAACCAAAAAGGATACAACCGCGTTTGGCGAGCCTATGTCAGCCAACATTGCATTAAGAGCGGATTTAATCTAAATTTCCACACCCAACGGGCAAACGGTCACGTTGCATGAGATTTCATAATTTAAATTTATTAGCGTTGCCAATTTTGACCGGAGAGGCCGGTTACTGTGAAGGACAGGCAGCGGAAGTGGTTAAATGATTTATGCATTCGAATAGATCTGGTTGTTGGTTGACCGGAAACCCGAAATTTTAACGGAAGTTCATGTGGCTGGCTTAGCTGGCGGCTCGTATGGTCTTCCATGGGCTGTCCCTATCGTGGGTGAAACAAAGTGAACTGTTAATAAATTGTTGTGAATTAATTTAAATTTTATGCAATTATGCAATGAGCTGCTTTTAGTTATTCGCATTTCGTTTTCCTCGCTAGTAATTAATGCAAGCAAAGCTAACGTAAATGTTTTTGAATACACGAATAAAGGCCAGCACTTTGTGTTCTCAATCTGCTTTGAGGGTAACATTTCGGGGTAAAGGATTAGGCTGCATTTGTGACAATCAATGTGAAAATATGAAAGGACTCAATTTAAAGCTGCAACTAGTTGCAATAATTTTCAAAATTTTAACGGAATATTGAATGGATTTTTGTTGTTTCTTTACTAAGTTTGTGTGTCATAGTGAATCCGCAATAACACAGAAAAGAATAATTTCTAAGTTTCTCACTAATTGTTGAATAGAGCGCTACAGCAATGCTTAAGAAGTGGATCCGAAATGCATCGATCTTAATTCAATCACTCCATGCTTGCTAAAATGATACCCAGGTTCTTAATTAAGAAATCAACCCTTTCATTTCGCTCTTGATGATTTCCATTCGTTATAAGATAAAGTAGGCAAACGGACAATCTATTTGTTGCTGAAAAGAGCCAAGCTTATCGTCTTCAACTTTTCCATATTCTCTTAAATTTTCCCAACGTATGAGCAAGTAGGTTACCATATACTTCATCTCCGTTGTGCGTCTTAAAGGACCCTCACCTGGACTGCTAGAAAATATATGTCACCGCAATCTAGAGTAGCACATGCGGCATGATGAGCTGGACAGAAGGCCTAAACACTTTGATATATGGCTACAATTGTGATTAGAATAGTATTTGCTGTAATCACCAGACAACGACAAAAGTTTGGAGCTTTCAGGACGTACCTAAGTAAATGCGCTGAAATAGTGATCATCAATTCGCTAATATCAGTCTTATATGAGCTTACGTCGCCACGAAATATATTGTTGATTTTATCAGAAACGGCACATTAAAATAACAATTATATGATGGG